>JAPDVR010000005.1:32574794-33774794 GCA_026230005.1 Gila orcuttii | reverse complement strand
CCCTAATGGCCCTTTCAGACAGGACGCGGAATGCGCTGCACTATGAAACCCATTTATTTTAATGGCTTGCGGCCTGCGAGGACGTTTTGTTGCCGAGTCGACCAAAGCGGAGCGCAGCTTTGGCGAGCTCGAGCGCACGCCAAGGTCAAAGTTAAAAATACTTCAATTTTTGCCGCTGCGCTCTGTGACGATTACCCGCGCGGCCAATAAAAACGGGCCATCCAAACGAGCGTTGAAATCAAAATGAAAACTCCACCTACTTTTGCTCTGGCCAGCGTAGCGCAAATCGCTCTGTATCTGAAGGGCTACATTTTATTTCTCTATTTAATAAACAAACTATTCAGTCAGATAGGTATTTGTTGTGAGAGAACAGTTACAATTTCAAGCATTTTCAAACATTTTATCCAAAATTTAAGCACTTTTCAAACCTTGAAAACACAACATCAAAATTCAAGCATTTTCAAGGTTTTCAAGCACCCGTACGAACCCTGCAGATAGTTCAGTATTCGCATCCCCTGAAGCCTCAGGGAAGCGAGCGCCGCGTCCATGCACTTCGTGAATGTGCGAGGTGCTAGAGACCGGCAGGACGGTGTACTGATAGCTCTGGCCCTCGAAGGCGAATCGTAAGAAAGGCCTGTGATGGGGCGATATTTGAATCTGAAAATAGGCATCTTTCAGATCTACTGAAATAAACCAGTCCCTCGGGCAAACTTGCGCGAGGATTTGTCTGGTCGTGAGCATTTTGAATGGCCTTCGCCAGAGTGCTCTGTTCAGGCGTCTTAGATCTAGAATGGGTCTGAGGCCGCCATCCTTCTTGGGAACAAGGAAATATCTGCTGTAGAAACCCGAATCGCTCTGTGTCAGAGGGACGGTTTCTACAGCTCCTTTTCCCAGCAGTTTCGCTATTTCGGCACGAAGCAGATGTGCTACTTCGTTCTTCATCATAGTTTCGACCCTGGCCCGAAAGCGCGGGGGTCTGTAAGAGAACTGCAGCGAATAGCCTCGCTTTATGGTGTTCAGTACCCATTGTGACATGCCCGGGATCATTTCCCATGCTTTTAGATAAAAGCCATGGGAAGAATGATATCTGGGCTCTGGCCGCTGCGTATGTGTGACACATAGCTTGCGGTGTTCACATGTAAGCTCTCGCACTGAGTGAGGCGCGCGCCTCTCTCTCTACACACTGAACACAATCTGAGTGCATGCGAGTCATAGAGCGAGCTGTGCTTATGTGTAGGGGTGAGCACTGGGTAATGGGCACCACTTCTACATTTATAACATCTGCGGCTTGAGCCGGGAAACCCGAGTGCATGTGAATCATAGAGGGAACTGTGCTTACATGTAGGGGTGAGCACTGGGTAGTGGGCACCACTTCTACACTTATAACATCCGCGGCATGAGCCGGGCGGTGTGTCATATGATAAACAGTGTTTGTGGGTAGGAGTGAACACTGTGCAGTAGGCACATAACCTACGTTTATAACATCTGTGGCTTGAACCAAGTTTAATGGGGTGGGTCGTGAAAGAGTGTGTGACACTGAACGGGCCGTGCTTATGTGTAGGGGTGAACACTGGGAAGTGGGCACATTTCCTACACACACAGTCTCTGCGGCGTGAGCCGGACACAGAGAGAAAATGCTCTTACTGAGATTTATGTGGGTAGCCGTGAAAACGGCTTTTGGTTACAGGCGAGCGGGTCGAGTGACGTGCTCGTTGACTGCAGAGTGTACTTCTCCAGCCGGCTCTGTCGAGGGGACTGGGAGAACGAGACATGGTTTCTTTGATGGTGGTCCGGCCGCGGCGGGACTCAGCCATCTTCGTCTTCCTTGAGAGGTCAGGAAGACTTTGAGGGCTCAGGCTTCAGAGCTATCTTAGGCCGTGGTCCCCGGGGGGGGGAGGCGGCCTGCGGCGACTTGACGAGCGAGAGCGCTGTTGAGAGTCCCTCTGTTGGCGGGGTGGCGGAGGAGGAGGCGCGGGCGCTGTGCAGCGGCTAGGCGGCTGCTTTTTTGAGCGACCTGTCGCGGAGCTGGAGCGCCTCGGAATGAAGTGTCGCGTGGTCTGCGACGTCTTCTGCACTTCCGAATAGCGCTCGGCGAATCCCTTGACCGCCGGGCCGAAGAGGCCGGACGGAGAGATGGGCGCGTCCAGGAAAGTGGCTCTGTCCGACTCCTTCATGTCAGCCAGAGTCAGCCACGGTTAGAGCCGCCATGTTCCTCCCGATGGCCTGTGCAGCGGACTTCGTGGCTCGAAGAGCTAAGTCCGTCGCGCTCCTGAGATCCGTAAAATTCTCAGGGTTCGGGCCCACCTCGTCCAGTTTGCGGAGAAGGTTGGCCTGATAAACCTGTAGCACCGCCATCGAGTGAAGGGCCGATGCGGCCTGACCGGCGGCGGCATATGCGCGACCGATGAGAGCCGACGTGGTCCTGCAGGCTTTCGAGGGAAGAGCGGGCTTGGCCTGCCATCCAGCGGAGGGCGGGCACAAGTGTGTGGCTACAGCTTCCTGGACCGGTGGAATGGCAAGGTAGCCTCTATCCTTCGCGCCGTCAACAGTAGAGAGCTTCGAAGAAATAGAAGACCGCAGCCTGACAGAAAAAGGTGCCTTCCAGCTCTTGGATAGCTCCTCGTGCAGCTCTGGCAGGAAAGGAGCGGGCCTCGTCTGAGGCGTCGAGCGGCAGCCGGGCAGAAAACAGCCATCCAGCCTGCTGGGTGCGGGTTTTTCGGGGAGCGTCCAATCGAGGCCGAGGTCGTCCAAGGCCTTGGTGACGAGGCGAAGAAGTTCTTTGTCGACGCTGGCCCGCACGCTGCTTGACTCTTGCAGGGAAGGGGCGGGGTCCGGAATGGAGCCTGACCATCCTTCACTCAGCGACGCGGCAATGGAACAGCTGTCCTCGTCCGCGTTTTCCCCTTCAGACTCGACGTGCACGACGGCAGCAGACGGAGGCTGGGCGGCCGTGATCGAGGCAGGGGAATCAGACAGCGATGCGCGCGTGCATTCGCTCACTGTGGTAGCTTCCGGAGCTCTCTGTGAACGGCGCTTTTTACGGCGCGGCCCAGACAGAAGAGACGGAGGAGTGGGATCCACGTCGAACGTGGCCAGTCGAGCCCGCAGGGTCAAAATAGCCATGTCATCGCATTCCGGGCAGCCGCCTTGGGAAAGTGCGAGGTCGGCGTGGTTCCGTCCCAGGCAGGAAACGCACAGGATGTGGCGGTCCCCGTCGCTGAGAGGGGCTCTGCAAGAGCCGCACTAAGTAAAACGAGGCATTTGAAGCAACGCCTCAGCTCTTTTAGAAAGTGCGTTCGAGGGCGAACACACAGCAAGTAAGAAAGGATATGGGCGCCGGAAAGTGCAGCAGGTATGGCGGAGAAGCGGCGAGGATAGCCAACTCCTGTTCTGCGAAGCAGATGCTCGTCCCACTGAAAGGCTTTGTCAACGGCGCAGGCTTTCTTCCGAAGATTCAGCGATGTGGAGTCTTCGCTGAAGAGGTGAAAAATCAAATAACATCCTATCTGGACTCGGCTTATATAGACATAAGCCACGCCCCTTCTTACGTCACGAGCAGTCCATCGATAGGCTGCAGCAGTTGCCGCAGAGCAACCAATAGGCGTGGGAGCTGCTTCGCCTAGGTCTGCTCTGTGCAGCAATGCGTTTTAAATTTTAAATTAATGCAAAATTAAGGATAATTTTTGGCTTCAGTATTCTCGAGAAAAGGGGCTTTTCCCGTAGCGTAAGCTAGCTTACGTAACACAAGAGTACTCTCGTAAGAGAACTAGGTTTCTGCTATAAGAGGTGTTAGTGAGGTCAGCAGGGGGTGCTCACCCTCTGGTCTTATTTTAATTCATTATAATACGTTTTGGATAAATGGACTTGCAATGGAGGGACAAAAACTTTGTTTTTTTGAGGTTTCATTAAAAATATCAGCATTTATGTTTCAAAGATGAACCACACAAACTACATGAGGGTGAGAAACTGATGACAGAATTTTCAATTTTGGACTGTCCCTTTAATTGCAGTGTTACCTTCTACAGACAAACTAAGGATGTAAAATGAGGAAACACTTAGTATGCTCTTTTGGCCTCCACTCACACTCTAAACCATTGATGGACAAACGCAGTCCTGCAGAGTTTACAGGACTCGACAATAAGGACTTCCAGATGGCCCGGGGAAAGCGTGAAAGACACTCGGGCCAGTGCTTCATCTTCACGGAAGTTGATAATTTGCGTGTTTTTAAGCCTTGCCTATTTAAATATTCGAGCGCACGTAGACGGAAAAGTTTGGTACTCACGCAATGTGCGCAGCAACATTGTATCAAACTACTGTACATCGATATAAACAGTATTGTCTCATTCCATATTGTTTATTAACCCTTTCGCACATACGATCACACAGGTGTGATCAATCTTGGCTGGTCCCTGGAGCGTACGATCACACCGGTGTGATTAGAACAGTCAGTGCATCATGTGATCAACTGCTAAATTCAAACGTGCATTGGCCGGCGCTGAGCAAGAGACGGACGGGCTCAGTGCGGTCATATATCACAACTATTGAGTGTTTTCAACCACATGTTTATTTTATGTTTCAGACATTTAAATACACATAAGTACTAGCAAAACAATGATTTTGAGTTTGTAAAATTTCACACTAGCTGCGTTTACATGGACCCTTATAATCGGATTGACGGCTCAATCGGACTAAAAAACCTTCATGTAAACACCTTAATCAATCTGATTGAGCTCGATCCGATTGAAATTTCGATCCGATTGAAAGGGGTGGTTTATTCCTTTTGTATTCCGATCGAGAGAACATGTAACACTTGATCGGATTGAAAACCGAAACTGAAAGTATTGCGCATGTGCAATGACGTTGAAATAGCGTTATGATGTATGACGCACGGAACGAACTGTTCTTCCTGTTGAATAAAGTGTCATCTAAATGAGTGTCCCGTTATTTAAATATAAGCAGCGGCACAACGGTTTATATGCTCATTGTCTCCAAATCATGACCAGAGACGGATAAATATTAAGTCTGCTGTTTAAAACAAATAAAGAACAAATAGAGGAGAATAGTTATATGCGAATAGCGGCAGTATATTCGTGCAGTGTGCGCATGTCAAAAAATCTATTCCGATTTGAAGCTTGTGACATATAAACGCGCACATCAACCCGATTACTTTATTTATCGTTCATGTAAACACCGTGTTTGGATTCTTCAATCAGATTGATTTCATTCCGATTGAACCAAAAGGTGTCCATGTAAATGTAGCTACTGATGTCTATGGAAGCGGCAATAATAATCCTTTCTATTATAATAAGACGGTTTTATTCATATCAGATACACATTGTGTAAGTAGCTTTCCATTTTACCCTATTCTTCTCCCAGTTCACCGGCCACTTTCATGTATTTCGTGAGAAGTAGTGGAATTGACGTCTTGTAAATCCAACAGATCCAATTCTCTGAACTGTGGCACAAACTAACATGGCGCCAGCCATCGCGCATACAGCTCAACTAACGCTATCGTTATAAAGGTGTTTGAACAACAAAACACATCCACTTGCACATATTTGACAATCGGAATATCAGTGTTTCATGCTATAGCTAATACATTTGTGAGACGCGGCGCTCTGGGTGCGCGCTTTAAATATCGAGTTTGTACGATATATATTGATATGTTTTTAATAAACAATATGGAATGAGACAATACTGTTTATATCGATGTACAGTAGTTTGATACAAGCGCATCAGTAAAAAAAGCGGAGGACGCAGTGAGCTTCTGCGGGAAAGTGCATTATCCAATTTGTCCTTGGATGTCCTTGACATGCTTTATATTAAGGGCTTATAATAATTTACATTTCACAGGTATATTCTTCCTCTGTAAATGTTAGAAACTCGTGCAAATATTTCCATTTTGCTGTCAGGGGTGAATCTACACTAAAATATCGACTAAAATATACATATTGCTAAAATATTTGTTTTTGAACAATAATGTAGAATATAAGTAGTAAATTCTACAACATGTGTAGAATTTAAAACCTACAAGTAAGTGTATTTTTATGATAGCAGTAACTTTAAAGTGACTATTGTAATGGGGTAATCAAATGTAGGATAATTAGTCTGTGCTTTTGTTTGTATTTATTAAAAAAATGTATTTAGTGAATTTAAAAAAAATCATTATGTTTGTTTTTAGATGGTAATATAACAATGTTAAAATGTAATGTTAGAATGTAGATGACTTTGAATCTACAATGTTAGAATGTAATGACTTTCATTTGAAAGTCACGTGTCTAGTATCTGTAAAACCGCATTTTTCCATCTTAAAAATATATCTAAGTCCCAGTCCGCCGGATCCAGGCCGTATCCAGTTCTGATGAAGGACCGGAGCGCGTTGTGTGTTTTCTGTTAGAACGATGTCATGTTAGCGGCCCCTTAGTTAATAACTAATGATCTTTGCGACGGAAGTGAATCAATCAATCAAAACTAACTTTAGCTGGACAACAACTTTATTCTAGAGCTGCTGTAAAGCCAAAACAATCGCTGTTACTGTAATTTCCTATTATCACTGTAAAGCTGCTTTTGAAACAATCTATGTTGTTAAAAGCACAATATAAATGAAGGTGACTTGACTTGACTAATGTTATTTTAACCCATTTTTGCACACAACATTTATAGCATAGACCACATGGTTACATTCGCTATAGGCTAGTTGTTTTAATAGCCTTCAATTGTGAACATTGTTTGTAGGACAACATTGGGCAGTATGTGAAATAACATTTATTTTTAAATAAATACAGATTTTTTTTTATCCTAGTAGAAAGTAGAGATATATACTGTATATTGCCATTTACCCAAAGAATACAGAAATATATTTTTGGCCATATCGCCCAGCCCTAATTCACAACAAAATTATGTCAAAATGCCTGCCTTGTCGAGTATCATCGTAAACATAGTCAGTTGTGTCTTAAGTGCGCGTAAACATGTGAGATAAAATGCATGTGTAAATATTGGATCCATGCAGCTCTTAAAGTGACAGGTGCTTAATATTCCTGCTGCTATCTGTTATTACATGTTAATCAAACAAAAGACAGAAAATTGAAAGACATACTGAATTACTGTAATAAGGGTTCATCTATATTTATACAGTAAAGATTGATTACTATTTCTGTACCTGAAAATCGTCTCGGGTTACGTCTGTAACCCTTGTTCCCTGAGAAGGGAACGAGACACTGCGTCATTAGAAACGACTCTTTGGGGACGCTTACTAAGCGTACGTCTCTGAAGTATGAATGACACTATTTCAATCCTGATTGGTGTTGCGTCATGACGTACCGTGACGGCATACCCGGAAGGATAAAATGACGCCAGCACACACACGCGTTAGCATCGTGATAAAGCAAGCCGCTTCCAGGCATGAAAGGGCGTGGCAAGGCGACGCAGTGTCTCGTTCCATTCTCAGGGAACTAGGGTTACAGACGTAACCCGAGACGTTCCCTTTCGAGGGAACTCGCACTGCATCGTTAGAAACGACTCTTTGGGGAACGAATACCCACTATGCCACGCACCAAATATGCCTGCCCTAGTGTGAAACTGTTACAGGCACAAGCTAGGACGAGAGCACTCGTGCACCCAGCTTGTTAAAGCACCCGGTGCTTATAATAAATAAGCGAGGTAATGGCTAGGAGAAAAGCCATTTTAAGCATCAGGTCCTTAGCTGATGCCAACTGAGGTGGTTCTAAGCCTCAGTTGGTCCATAACCCTTCAAGAAGCACCGCCAGGTCCCAGGTAGGAACTCTGGTCCTGGTCGTCGGTCTCATCCTCCATGTACCACGGAGAAAACATATGACCAGCTGGTTCCTCCCCAGAGGCCCATCACTTAGTGGTGCATGGAAAGCCGCAATAGCAGCCACGTACACCTTAAGTGTGGACGGGGTGAGACCAGCAGAGAAGCGATCTTGAAGGAACTCCAGAACTGAAGCCCCTGGGCAGTTAACTGGGTCCAACTCATGTTCTCTACACCAAGTGGAAAATACATTCCACTTTAGGTCATACAATCTCCTAGTGGAAGGAGCTCTGGAACTAAGTATGGTCTCGACCTCTCCAGCTGAGAGGCCAGCAGCTAGGTACTGAACCCCCTCAGGGGCCAGACCCACAGCTTCCACAGCTCCGGGCGAGGGTGGAATATCGTGCCTTTTGCCTGAGACAGTAGATCCCTCCTCAGAGGAATCTGCCATGGCGAGCCTATCAGGAGTGCTATAATGTCTGAGAACCATACTCTGGTCGGCCAAAACGGGGCTACTAGAAGTAGACTGACTCCATCTCGACGGACCCTCTCACGAACTCCCGGGAGCAGAGCGATCAGGGGAAATGCGTACAAAGCTCAGCCTCGGCCACACCTGTACCATGGCATCCAACTACAGTGGGGCTGGATGTGTGAGAGAAAACCACAGTGGACAGTGGGACATCTCCCGAGACGCGGACAGATCCACTTTCACTGGGCTGAACCTCTCCCATGTTGACTTCACTACGTCTGGGTGAAGTCTCCATTCCCCGGGCCTCAGCCCCTGCCTCGACAGGATGTCTGCTCCCTGATTCTGAACCCCCGGGACATACATTGCTCTGAGGGACAACAGTTTCCCTTGGGACCAGAGGAGGATCTGATGCGCCAGTCTGGATAGAGGGCGCGATCTGAGTCCCCCCTGTCGATTCAGATAAGCAACCACCGTCGTATTGTCTGACCGTATCAGGACGTGGTAGCCTTTGATGTCTAGGAGGATGGTCCTCAGAGCTCTGAACAGCCAACATCTCTAATTTATATGCCAAGAGCAGTGATGGTCCTGTCACAGACCCCTGGCAAAGCAGCTGTCCATGACCGTGCCCCAACCAGTGAGGGAGGCGTCTGTCGAAACAGTTTTCCGGCAACATGACGCTCCCAACGCTGGACCTTGGGACAGAAACTAAGGTTTCTTCCATATTGATAGAGAACGAAGGCATCTGCGCATAACTCTGATCATACGGAACTGATTTCCCCTCGTGGAAAATCCCTTGGCTTTCAGCCACCAATGAAGGGGTCTCATGTGCAGGAGGCCCAAGGGTATTATGTTGGACTCAGCTGCCATGTGGCCCAGCAGTCTTTGAAATTGCTTTACAGTGATGGCGTGGTCTAGCTTCATCCTGGGCACCATGGGCCGGATGGACTCGATACGCGTGGGATACAATTTGTGCCCGCATCGTAGTCGAGTCCCATACCACGCCCAGGAACGTAGTTCTCTGGGTGGGCACCAACACGCTTTTCTTCGTGTTGAGTCTCAACCCCAAGCTCTGAATATGACCAAGGACGACATCTCGATGCCGAACTGCCATTTCTCAAGACTGAGCCAATATGAGCCAGTCGTCGATATAATTCAATATACGGATGTCCTGGAGCCTCAGTGGGGCCAGAGCTGCATCCATGCACTTGATGAATGTGCGAGGGGAGAGAGCTAGGCCAAACGGAAGAACCCGATATTGGTACGCTTCGCCCCCGAAAGCCAACCTCAGGAACCTCCTGTGACATGGAAAGATGGAGACATGGAAGTATGCGTCTTTTAGATCTATCGTGACAAACCAGTCCTCGGACCTGATTTGATTCACGATGATGGGAATCGTGAGCATCTTGAACCTGAACCTCCTCAGAGAACAATTCAAGTGTCTCAGATCTAAAATCGGCCGCAACCCTCCTTCCTTTTTGGAACTATATAAGTACTGGCTGTAAAATCCGAACTCCCTGTCTGGAGGAGGAACACGTTCCATGGCCTCTTTGACCAGCAGAGAGTGTCCTTCTTGTTCCATTACCTGAACCTGCTCTGGAACCACTGCAGTCTGTACCACCCCAGCAAATTTGGGAGGGGGCGGTGACCGAACTGCAGTCTGTATCCTAATTTTATTATACGCAGGACCCATGCAGATATGTTGGGTAGGCATTGCCACGCTTCTACAAAATCTACTAAGGGAAACAGCCTCTCGAGGCTGGCCTCGGGTGTTTTTCGAGCACTGTTCTCGACCCCCTGAAGCGGAGGACCGGCAGGAATTAGTCGAGACTGATTTTGTGACCATAGTCGATGATTTTTTTCCCATGATTTAGAAATTTCATTATGAAGGTCTGGGAAAAATGGCAAGCCCCGACGCTGAGGTTGTGACCGGTGTTGTAGGAAGCGCTCATCCAGCTTGCTTTTATTCAGCGCTTCCTGCTTCTCATGCGGCCAGCTGAAGTTAAGTCCTAATAAGTGGGAACATGAACTGGCAAGTCTATTTCATGTTCATCCGCCTCGATGCTGAGCACATCCACTTCCTCAGAAGCAGAGAGCTCGAGTATCGGGCCCTAGTCAGAGCAGAAGGTGGAAGGTGCCGCAGCAGTCTCATTCTCATCTGCAAGGTCCCTTTGCGAACCCGATCTGAGTCGCCGCGCCACCTCAACGGACGTGGGACCCGAACCGCGGGGAACGTGAGCCCGGCCATCATCATCAAAAATAGCCAGACGAGAGCGCAGCACTCTCCTTTGAAAATATAAATATATATTTTCTTTTGATACGTGACAAACATATTGGATATTGGTACGCTTCGCCCCCGAAAGCCAACCTCAGGAACCTCCTGTGACATGGAAAGA
Source organism: Gila orcuttii (assembly GCA_026230005.1). Lineage (NCBI taxonomy): Eukaryota > Metazoa > Chordata > Actinopteri > Cypriniformes > Leuciscidae > Gila > Gila orcuttii. The sequence goes on along the minus strand of JAPDVR010000005.1, from coordinate 33,764,161 downwards.
TGGAGACATGGAAGTATGCGTCTTTTAGATCTATCGTGACAAACCAGTCCTCGGACCTGATTTGATTCACGATGATGGGAATCGTGAGCATCTTGAACCTGAACCTCCTCAGAGAACGATTCAAGTGTCTCAGATCTAAAATCGTGAGCCTGGCCATCATCATCAAAAATAGCCAGACGAGAGCGCAGCACTCTGCGTGTGTGAAGTGCTTCACAGTCACCACAAGCAGCACCCTCAAGAGCTGCCCGGGCGTGCTGCACTCCCAAACAATTCACACACAGTTGATGTTGACAAACAACACCAAATAGAACAGACAAAGACAGAGAGCGCTTGCTGAAGGGCGAAAGCTAACGTGTGTGCCGGCGTCATTTTATACTTCCGGGTATGCCGTCACATGTTACGTCATGACGCAACACCAGTCAGGATTGGGAACTAGTTTAGACCTACATGAAAAACCTGAAAAGAACTGTTTTTTTTCTTCTCAGTTGTATGTTTGTTCTGTTTAGGGATGCTCCGATTGATCGGACGCCGATCATGATCGGCCGATATTGGCTAAAAATAGATTGATCGGCGAACCCCAAAAGCGCCGATCAAAAAAGCCGATCATGTGACGTAAATTACTCGCGCGACTTTTTCCCACCTGCATGCGTGGCGCACGGGCACACAACAGCAGAGTGGAGCTTGGCAGTGGCAACATGAGTTCTCCTGCTCAACTACATCAGACGTTCATAATAATAACAGAAAAAAAAAATGCCATAGTTTTGTCCTTTTATCAGTAGCCAGTTTTGGTGTAACAAGTTGTACATTTTGTTGCCAATTAGTAAATGTAGTGGGTGTATTAAGAGGCTACAATTTCCAAATATGTCTAAGTGTAACTTGATCCCCTCCCATTAGGCTGATCTGATGTGTGTTGGTCTGCCTGACCCCTCTTTGTTTGGAATAATTTAATGTTACTCTGCCTTATTTGGGAAAGCTGGCCTACAGTAGCCTTAAGACATCTAATTTTCTAAATACAATTAAATAAACACATTTCTACAAATGGTGCAAACTCTGCTAGATTATAGATAAAAGATTCCCATTCCCCTGCCATTCTGTGATCGGCAGTGATCGGCAATTGGCAGATCATGATTTTGGTGATCGGTAATCGGCCCCAAAAATGCTGATCGGAGCATCTCTAGTTCTGTTGTATTTATTTCTGCTATTGCTCGTAATTTGATTATTTGTTCTTATTTTATTACTGACTGTCTTTAACAATATTTAAAATTTATATGAGTTAGGCTAGTAATTTTGTCATAACCTTATTTATTAAGGTTACATGGATCAAAAACAACTAAAACAATAACTAGGCCTATTTTATTTTATTTATTACTTTTTTTGTGACTGGGCCTGTGGAAAAAATCCTTAGCGTTGAGCTCTGGTTTAGCTCCAAACCTGATAAAACTCACCACCCGGTAGCCTTCTAGTAATCCTAAAGAAATGGTTTAGCTGGTTCAGGTGTGTTTGATTAGGGTTGGAGCTAAACTCTGCAGGACAGTGGCCCTCCAGGACTGGGTTTGCCCATGCCTGCTCTAAACTGATCTGATGTGCAGTCATGAATTACTATTTATGTCGAGGAACATGCAGTATAAGAAAATGGAAACACAACCCTCAACAATTCTCTAGAGCAAGTCAACATTTATACATATTTCTCACCACTCTCAGAAGGCGTCGTTGCTCCTTGAAGGTGGCACAGCAGCCTAAAACCCCTGTTACCATGACGATCACCCCGGCCATGATGAGTATATAGGCAGAGACAGCATAAATCTTTGAGGACAGCAGACTGATGTAATCGCTCTTCTCAACTATCGTCCAGGTGCCCACAGCCATCACTGCACCTCCTGCCAGCTGGAAATACATTTAAAGGAACATTCAAGATTCAATGTTGCTTGGAGATGCGCAACAGTTCTGGTGTGGCTTTGTTTGAAACTATTTTCACGAAAAAGAGCAAAAACAGAGTATTGTGGCTAGAATGTTGTCACTTTATATCAACTTGTTTATTGGACTTTTGTACAAGATCACTATCACACATTTGCAAGTTTACTCAAGTGATATTGTGTAACTATATAAGCTTGCTGCGATAGTCGGTGTTAGCCGCAACACCGGTTACATCACTTGACCACCGCGGCACCTCCCCCCACACAACCACCGTCGCTTTGATTTTTTATAGAATCAAAAATAATTTAGTTCAGTTAAAGAACAGATACTACAGTTAAAAACTGAATGCGTCTGCTCAATTTTGTGAGCCGAACAAGAGTTCCAGCAGATTTCACTTCACTTCGCCTCACTCTTGACTGACAAGACGATGGCAGAAGATTTGGCTTCAAAGCAAAATGTAAAAGCGCCTATTTAAGCGAGTTTGTCATTATACAGTTTTGTTGTTGTGTTTTTCATTAAGAATAATAATGAACCCACCATTCAAGCAATTGACGCCCCCAAATTGCACCGGAAAGTAAAATGAGCACAGCCACATGGGCATTTTGTCAGTGCGTGTGTTTTTTATACATTTTTGGGGGAATTTTTGCCCCAAGCCCCCGTTAATTTCCGACCTTGCTTATGATAATGCAAAAGTAGTATTTCCAGTTAATTTGGCTGCAAAGAAACATCAGCAGCATGAGACGGTCTGGTAATTGTGCATGGCTGCGTCACACCTGTTTCACCTGTAAACAATCTTTGAAGTGTAGTCTGTCGCACACATTTTTTGCACTTACTCTGCTGACTGAAACAAAGTCTTTGAAGGCATGAGAAGCAGCCCATTGCAGTACGAAACGTAATGTCTCGGTTACGTATAAAACCTTCGCTCCCTGAAGGAGGGAACGGAGACGTGGTCGACATGTCGACTGTTTGGGATCACGCTTAGGGAGCCTGTCATCTTCGAGTACTGTTTAAAACGAGCCAATGCACATTGGCCTGCGAGATCTCCATCTCACACTCCGCCCAGCGGCCCGGGTATACATATGGAAGTAGATGCATGCACCAGTTGTTTTTCCGCTGAGGAGCCGAGCGGAGCCCGGAGTCAGCGGTGGTCCAGCAATAGTGGCGACGGGACTAAGTCTCCGTACCTTCCTTCAAGGAACGAGGGTTACATACGTAACCGAGATGTTTCCCTTTCAGTCGACTGATTGGGATCCCAATTAAAATGCCACTAGTGCTGCCACCTTTCAGTGCCTAGACAAAAGCCATCTGATCCCCCCCCCCCATTATTTGAGGCGGTGTTGAGCTGTGTCAACACCTAGGCAGGAGCTATACTCTCTCTTTGGAGGAGCTCACTACCCAGGGGGGCACGTGCACCTTGGGATAACACACCAAGATGATGGCTGAGGTCCTGAGGCTTTGCATTCTGTCCAGTTATAACCGCAAGGAGCGGAAAGGGCAGAGAAAAAGCCAGGACTGGGTCTGCCTCCTCTGGGGCAGCACTTGCAGGCTCACCACCTGGTCCCCTTTTCAAAGGAGAGGTAGGAACCTTGGGCACACATCCAGGCCGTGGTCTCAGGATATCGTGAAGAGTTTACCTGCCCGAATTCCAGGCACGATTCGTCGACCGAAAATGCGTGCAGGTCCCCTACCCTCTTGATAGAGGCCAAACAAGCAGGAGAACTGTTCTTTTAAAAACAGTTTTTTTAACTTAGCTGCCTGTAGTGGCTCAAGGGGAGGTCTCTGCAGTGCAGTAGCACCAAAGATAAGAAACCTGACAATCAAGTCGTGCTTCCCCATGGATTTGTATCCACTGCATCATTATGTGCGACAATATAGAGGCAACAAACATTTTGAGGGTGGAGGGAGACAGCTCTACTCAACCCATTTTGCAGGAAAGAAAGCACAGAAGTGATCGAACACCATCGGGGTCTCCTCTCGGAGAGAAGACTCAACTCAACGAACAGGTTCCACTCCAGGGCATAAGCATGCCTCGTTAGAGGGTGCTCTCGCAAAAGTGATGGTGTCTACAACATGTTTGTGGTAGATCACCCAGAACCACAGCGTCCCATCCTTTCGGGACAAGACATGGAGTTTCCAGAGGTCTGGACGCGGGTGCCATCATGCCCCGTCCCTGAGAATGTACTCAGAGGAATGAGTCAGGAAGGGGCTGTCGAGATCCGGTTTGGCCAATAAGGGGCAACTAGCAACACCTGCTCCATCTCCTCCCTGACTTAGCACAGTGCTGTGCAAGAAGGCTCACTGGGGGTCGTGCCGAGGGTTGTCCGCTCGGACAGGGAGTAAAATAACTGGCAATGGGACGAGTCCGGAGAGGCAAACAGATGTAACTTTGCGGCCCTGAAGTGGTCCCAGAACAGTTGGACCCCTGGGGATGGAGTCTACACTCTCCTTGGGCCATAAGCTAGTCAAGAGGCCTTGTCAACGGCACGATTGAGCAGGCCGGAAACGTAAGTGGAATGAAGCAACCTCAGAAGCTTCTGACCCCATAAGAGGAGGTGGCGGGCAAGTTGCAACATGCGAGGGAAGTGTAGCGCAACAGTCGCAGTGTTTGTACAGACCAGTACAACCTTGCTGAGCAGCGGTCTCTCAAAGCAAGGTGTATTGTCAGCAACGCAGTCAGAGGCCCCCCAGACCCCTGTTACTGCATGCCCTTTGTACGTGGCCCCTCAGCCGGTGTTTGGCGGACACTTGTTCTAGGGGCAGCTGGCCCGGAGAAACAAAGGTCTGATCACGGGCTGAGGGTTTGGAGGCAGGCCAGGTGATTGTCACACGGAGTGTGCCGCTCTGCCACGGCCACCTCGGGACTCGGCCGTGAAGCCAGTGCTGAAGTGGTCATCATATGGAGGAAGCCATGGCATCTGCCATATGCCCCAGGAGCCACTGAAAAGGTTTCAGTGGGACCCTTTGTAACTTCTGAAAGCACCGACCAGACACGTTCCTGCATTGAGGCGTGTTAGACCAAGTCCAGCTCCTTACCGGAAAAAGAGATCCTCAGCCCGTGGGCGAGTTTACTCTTTTCCCAGTTGACCTGAAGACCCAACTGGCTATGTAGCACTCGAAGGGTAGGATTTGTACTGAGACTTCGAACCCTCAAACGCAAAAACACAGGATGGCCTGCGTTGCGGAGTATAGAGATCTGAAGTACGCGTCCTTCAGTTCGAACGCTGTAGACCAATCTCGGAGATGGAGCATTCGAAAATGCATCTCTGCGTTAGCAACTTGAACGGGGTTAGCAGCTTGTACAGGTCCCGAATCAAGAATTGCAGGTCTGAGATTGGTCATAACCCACCACCTTTCTTGGGTACAACGAAGTACGAGCTATTGAAGCTGGTCTTCATATCCGCTGTAGGAACCGGTTCAATCGCATCCTTCCCCAGTAGGAGTGCGATGTCCGCGTGCATGACGGCATATTCGCTCAACACCAAAGTGTAACGAACAGCGCTGAACTTGGGCTGGGTCGGTTGCAGTGCGGAGATCACCTATGAGCGTATGGTCTGGGCTACCCTCGTGCATGTCCATGAGTGCCCTGGCCTGATAGACCTGTAGCAACACCATGGCATGCAAGGTGGAGGTGGCTTGCCCACAGGCTTTGTAAGCTCTGCACGTCAGAATGGATGAGAACTCACAGGCCTTAGGGGGAGACGAGGATCCTCCGTCCAAAAGGTAGCGGCACGACAGACCGCTCCACTGGAGGGATAGCCTCGTAACCCACCACCGCTCCCCCGTCAAGGATAGTGAGGGGGGAGGAGCTACTCAGGCAGTTTCTGGCAGAGAAAGGTGCCGTCCATGACCTGGTAAGCTCTCCATGCACTTTGGGAAAGAAAGACACTGGGGCGGCGAGCTGAAAACCAGCGCGGACCACCCGGAGATACCAATCATCCAACCAAGCATGTTTTGGACACAGTGAAGAATTCAACTCGAGCCCGACAGTCTGTTTCAGCATAGCTGACATTTCTGGATCTGGCTCAGGTAACGTTACACTCCCAGAGGGAGATAACGTAGCCAAGTCATCATTCCCAGAGGTCAGCTCACCCTCTGATGCTGCAATCGTCATCCTGTCCTCTGGAGGGGCCCCGAATGAAACGTCTGGTCGGTCCATAACAGAGGGACCAGCGCGCTCAATGGGGGGCTCCACCGAATGCAGTGTGACAGAGGAGTGAGGGGCCCACAGGGATTGGTTCCCGGGCGGGGAAGCCTCACTATGATCCTCTGATCACCCATCCCACACGGCGCCGTAGCGGGGCGTGGTAATGGGGACTCACGCATGAAGGCGAGTCTTGTCTCAACACCGAGATAGTCATGTTCTCGCAATGAGAACATGAACTATCCACAAAAGCGAGTCTTGTCTCAACACCGAGATAGTCATGTTCTCGCAATGAGAACATGAACTATCCACAAAAATATATACATTTTTATCCACAAAAATATATATATATTTTTTTTTTTCCCAACACATGATGCAACCATTGTGACCGTCAGAGGGGGACTGGGAACGACCACATCCAGAAACGCACGGATGGTGCATCTTTAAAAAGACGCAAACGCACCCATGTTGCTCTTTCAGGAAATGGGACCCGTCACCAGTGCCGAAGCACTGAGCACCGAGCATCTCCTCGTTAAAAACTTCAACACTCTTCAGAGACATCGACACCGATCGGCTCAAAAGCGAAAGACAACTGGTGCGTGTATCCACTTTCGTATTTATACTCGCGCTGCGGGGTGGAGTGTGAGATTGGCTCGTTTTAACAGTACTCGAAGATGACAGGCTCCCTAAGCGTGATCCCAATCAGTCGACACGTCGACTACGTCGGACGTGAGCAACTGAAAGGGAACTGTTGCTCAGTGTAGATGCATTTTGGGAATTGTAGTTCAGAGCCGCAGTGTAGAGCCATGGCATAATAGGTACCCAAGTTGTTTATGTTCATTAATTATTGTAATGTTATTGTAATGTAACAAACAAATAAAAAAATCAGAACATTTTCAATCAATATCTAGGCCATATTTTAGTCCAGAATAAAATGTAAAAATGTTTAAGTTTGAAAATAAATAGCAGGGCTCCAGACTGCAACCAAAATGGTCGACATATGCAACCATTTTTTGAGAATGTGCGAGTTCAAATTTGACGTGGTCGCATTTGTGCGAGTGCATGGTGAGGACACTCAATCGGTGTCTGCTTACCTGCACTTGCATTAGGGATTTATCTAATCTGTCATGCATTATCAACTACGCCAAATCGGCTATTCTCCCGTAGTAGATGGTTACAGTAGAATGTCAAGAAGTAGCAGTTAAACGGCCCTTTCACACCGCAAGCGTGAGCAACGCATATATTTTTTCGCAGTGTATGTTAACCAATGAGTGCATTCACACCGGGAGCAGGAGCATCATGTGAGCAGCAGTGAACCATGGTCCAGTGAAGCACCAAGTCTTTTTTTTTTTGCTGCGCTGCTCACGCTCAATTGATGGACAAAATAAATATGATTTCCTCCAAAAAAGTGCTCAAAATGCACAGAATAAGCATGTCTAGTGTGTTTTTAACAAGAACTGGGGTATGTCAGAAAAGAAAATGAAGAATCGAAAATATTTATAGAAGATTTACCCATTTAAACTTGTTTTTAATTATTCAGTTTGGGTGAAAGTGTGGTGTATTATAAAAAAACTAAAGTAAACTAGCCAGAAAATATGATACATAAACTTTCTTTTAGTTTATTATGTAATTCACAGACAGGTAGCATATAGGCTCTAGCACTACCCAAATCAAACAGATTTTTTTTTCATCTGCAGAGTTTCTTACACCTCCCCATGTTAACAAACTTTCAAGACAGCCTATTAAGTCTTTTAGTATAAAGTATTTAAGTATTTGGTGCTGTGATGAACATCATAGCGAATACAAAGACAGGTTTATTTGCGCGTGCATAAAACACGATGGGCCCTATCTTGCACCCAGCGTAATTGACTTTGTACACCGACGCATGTATCATTCGTATTTTGCACCCGCGCAAAGCGGACTTTTCCCTCCACAGACGCACGCCGGCAAACTAGGGAATGAACTTGCGCTCCCTGGGCGGTTCAGCGCAAAAAAGGAGGCTTGTTCCGGTGCAAACAATCCCTGGTGTTATTTTGCAGTTCCAGAAAACAATTGCGCCACTGACCAGAAAAAACCTAGTCTAAAGTCAGTGGCGCGTTGCGCGTACATTCAGATGCTATTTTAAGCGCGCATGCTTGGCCATAATACAGAGTGTGAACAACGCGCATACACTGTAGATGATTTTCTCATCTACACAGATGATTTTCCTTTTTGCAAATGATACATTATTATAAGGAAAAATATTAAAACACGAGGGAAATCATTGTTGTGTCCATGACGATGGGAAAAATAGGCATAAAGCTTACACATTTACCCAAATTATTATATGCATGTTTAACCGAAGCTAATTTGGGTGGGTTTGTCCCATCCCCAATGTCACTTCTCTTTCTTTTACGGCCCTGACGAGAACATTGATCTCCTCGGCTGAGAACCGATTCTGAAGCGCGCCTGGTAAATGCGCCGTTATAATAGTATTGCGCCATGGAACAAGCGCACCTCGTTCATCATGCTCTTAAAGGGAATGTGATATAAAACTCTTATTGGTTTGTTTCCCGTTACGCCCAAACCACACCTATGAATAATGAAGCTACTTCAGACAAACCCCTTTTAGATTTGCGTCAAGCGCAAGAGTCATTTATCCCGCCGGTTAAATAGCAACAGCGCCGAGATCCGCCCACAAAGTTACTTGCGCTTTGCGCTTGACACTTGCGTTTTAGATCGTTAAAATAGTGCCCGATATGTGAACGGCCCCTGACTGGATCGAGTAGGCACTCGACACTGCTTCGGAGTAGCACAGAACCTGCACAGTACCAAGACGCCTGCAATTTTGTTTATTTACCACTAGCGAGCCAAAAGTTACGAACTTTGTTGTGCAATTCTTATTTTATGTTAAATGTTTAATTATTCATATTAAATGTAAAAATGTTAAATAAAATAGAACAATAAATTAATAAATAGTAGGCCTATATTAAAAATAAAAAGACATATGAGACTGTTTATTCACATGTTTAAAACATAGTTTAATAAAGCCAACATTTGAAAATATTGTTAAAATATGCTATTATAAACTCGTAGGGGCAACAAATGAATTTCCGACTCTCTCCCATGCCACTCAAAGTAGATATAAGATGGGCTGTCATTGGACAGTAAAAACTACCGTAGGCTATACGGTCATTAAAGCGGTAATGTTTGCAGTTAGCCTAGGTTGTATTACGCATTTAGGAGAGTATTGTAAGAAGCTGCTTACATTAACCTTACTTTTGGAAAAAAATAAATACAATCATGATTTTTCATGAAAAAGTATGTTAGAATTGTAGGCCTAAAATACCTTGGTATCAGCTTGTTTTCATCAATGGTATAATTAATACAATTACAATTAATTTGGTTTGTCATGATTAATTTGTGTTCATAATCGGGTAAAAAAAAAAAAAAAATCTTCTAACAAGAATAAACACCTATGAACAATTAAATTATTATTGTATTATTAATTATTTTTAACTATCTTGAAACTATCTAAGCAGCGTTTCGCGCTCAGATGTGACGGCGGAGTTAATACATTACCAAAATCTGATTACAAAATATATTTAAATTATCCATCAAATTGTCATTTTCTCCTTACAGTCTTGTGAGTCAACAATAATGCCTGACCAGTAAATTACTTGGTGAACAAAGAAAACATTTTGGCATTAGGCATTAGTTAATGCCTAAAAATGTAAAAGTTTTACCTTTTAAATTGAATTTAGTTTAAATAATTTTAAAATTCGTCGCCGGAGTGAATGGTAACATGATTTATTGAAAATATTTGAAAATATATAAGCAGGTTGCGATTTGCCGGGGGGATGCGTCAGATTTCCCCCTTTCTGGTCAATGTATCCCTGCCTCTGCTTAATTATTTTTATCCCCGGTGGGGATAAATTTATCCCCCCCTCAAAGTGATCAGTGCTACTACACTAGTGGCGAGACGGATCACAAAACTTATCACGGTTCCGTGGTTTGATTAAAGTAAATTTTATTTTAAAATGCGCTACTTTGGCTGGCTCTGGTATAGCTGCCGCAGCCTCTCTGTGATCACCACTCTGCAGACTTGCTCAATGTCCCGCCCACGGCGCTATCTGATTGGTTACACCTCACGAGTAATAGCCTATCAACACTTGCGAGACGGTTGCAGGTCCGCTGGGCAGTGGAGCTGTGTTTCGAAAGCAGGGCTCTCAAGTCAGCGCTGGATTCTAGCCACTACCGGATTGTTGTCAGCGCGAAACACATGTTTGAGTACGTGAATGCTGATTCTTGTCAGCGCTGGATTCTAGTCAGTGCTTGAGCGCTGGTCTATGACTGTAAAAATATAGAGTCGTTGATAAAGAAACGATACATAGCTTACATATCGCATTAAACTGGCAGATTTTAGAATGTTGTAGGCAATTATTTTGCAAGTAATTACATGTTTAATCTTTTCTTGACTGGATCTTTGGTGTAAACTCGTGAACGCCCCTCATGAACACCTGAACGCCCCTCTTTCAAAAATCTTGCTTCCAACGCCCCCCCGTTGTTCTCTGACCGCGGGAGAAGGGAGAAACAAAAAGGAAAATTTATAGATATAACCCCGAGTGGAAAGAGGATTTTCCGTGGTTAACTTTCGATGCTGACCAACAGCTCTTGTTTTGTAGCTTGTGCAAGGAGGCTCCAGAAAAGATTAAAATAGAAAAACCCTTTGTGATGGGTTGGTAATCAAAATCAGGTAGCAGCTAAATGGATGACCTCTTCTAAAAGGGTCAGGAGACCAAATACAAAAGAGTGGCCAGCAGACATGCTAGATCTGTGACACACACACACTATGCACTAAACTAAAGAAAATATGCAACTGTTGACAGTATTAGTCTCATAGAGGAGTGTCATGGGATAGGTTAGTGCTAGTTTGCAAACAAGAGTCTTTATTTAGTGACGTCTGCCCACAGATCTTTTCTACTTTGGAGTGTAATGTTGAGGTGTAAGAGGTGTTATGTTTCTGCACTCTTCCATTTTTAGCAAATAAATAAAAAGTTTGTCTAAAAACAATTTTTTTTGTTAGTTTGTATTTTTTGTGCACTTCATGGAACTAATTACCCTCCTCCATCCCCAGCTCCTCCTCTAGTCAGTCAGTATGGCATTCTGATTCCCCTTCAATCAGAATAAATTCTCAAATTATGTTGTACATAAAATCTTGCATTAATGATATCTGTAATACATTCGTGTTGGTTCTGTTCCGTTTACCCTAAGGGGGGTTATTGCTGCTCTCCCTGCTCTTATCCATGCTAGGCTGCATGGATGCGCAGGGAGTTCTTGCCTAGAACAGAACCATACCGCCAATCCTAACTGTATGCAATTGCCAATCATATTTGACGATAGTGGTCCTGACAGAAATGCAGTTATTAGAGAGAGAAAAAGAGAGACTGATTAAGCGTATGTGAATTACCCGAGTCTGTGCGTCTCTGAACAGTGTTTGGCAACAGCTTCTCAACTAATAGCGAAACTGTAAGTTTATCCGCTCCAAGAACAGGGCTGTTATTACCTTGCTAGTGAGAAATTCATGTAGCTTTTAAGTTGCGACTGACTAACGCACAGAGTGGTGTTTTATTCCTGAATGAATCAGAGTCTTTGTACAAATCAGTTAAGTGTGATTCAATGAACCAATAGACAGCCACTTGATTTTTATTCCTGAATGAATCGGTTGAATGAATGCCTCGTTCATTAACACAATGGCTTGTCGCCACCTACTGACGATATTCCTTGAATAATTCAAGTATAGTTTAATTTTGTTATTTATTTCATATACATTTTTTTTTTTTTAAACATTAATCTCATTACATTATGCAATTGCAATTGCTGTGTAAATGCATTTACTGCCATTTGAGCTACAATAAACTGTGTAAATGCACATAAAAGCAACTTCAGTCTTCTGCTAAACTAAAAAGAAGAATGTTGGTATTGTAACCAGACAGTTGTTGGTAACCATTGACTTGTCAATAAAGTCAATATTTACCGTCAACTGTCTGTTTACTAACGAAAAAGGCACAGACTTCTCATTTTTCTGATTTCAATATTAAATAAAAAATAAATTAAAAAAAATGTAAAAAAAGCATCAGAAGATATCCTGATTCAGAAGAAATAATCATTTTAATTTTTTCACACACGGTGACAGAGTTAAATGCTAAAATGTAAAGTTGCTTATAGCGCCACCTTGTGGCTGATTATCACACAAAAAAACATTCACATTAATTTTTACAAAATGTCCAAATATAGTCATGTGAAAAAGATAGGACACCCCATGAAAACCTTTGTCTTTTTCAACATATGGACATTTGATCTTCATTTTAACAATATTGAGAGATGGAGGTAATATAAATAATAATACTAAAAACTAATAAAACTGAATAAATGTCTTTTTTAAATTATTTGTAAAATTTCCTTAATAGAAATGAAATATTTGGTGAGGAAAAAGATAAGACACCACATTTATTTACTACTTAAAATGCATAAAATTAGAATCACGTGCGCCACATCATGTGCAAAAGATTAGAATATCGTTAGAGAGGATTGTGGAGGAGTCTGTCTTATTTAAACCTCAGACATTTAGTTTGGTTTGCTCTTGATTGTGAAAGTGAGTGAAATCACTATGGTGAGATCAAAAGAGCTCTCTGAGGCCTTCAGAAAAAAGGTTGTAGATGCAAATGAGTCTGGGAAGAGATTTAAAAACTCTCCAAAATATTTGAAATCAGCCATTCCAATGTCCGGAAAATAATTTACAAGTGGGGAACATTTAAAACAACTGCCAACATGCCCAAGTCAGGCCGTTCTAGCAAGTTCAGCCCAAGAACAGACCGCAAGATGCTTAAAGAAGTCTCCAACAATCCTAAAATCTCATCTAGGGACCTACAGGTAACTCTTGCCACAGTTGATGTCAAAGTACATGCGTCTACCATAAGAAAGAGACTGCACAAGTTTGATTAGCATGTGAGGTGTGCAAGGTGGAAACCCTTACTGTCAAAAAAAAAAAAAAAAACATTATGGCAAGACTAAAATTTCCCAGAGAACACCTCGACAAAGACCAGGACTTCTGGAACAATGTGCTTTGGACAGATGAATCCAAAGTTGAATTGTTTGGGCCTAGTAGCAGAAGACGTGTGGCGCAAACCAAAGACAGCATTTGAGCACAAGAACCTCACACCAACTGTGAAGCATGGGGGTGTAAATGTCATGGTTTGGGGCTGCTTTGCTGCAGCAGGGCCTGGCCAAATCACTATCATAGAATCCACTATGAATTCTTCATTGTATCAGAGGGTAGGCTACTTGAGGAAAATGTAAGACCATCCGTCCGAAAATTGAACCTGAAGCGGATGTGGACATGACATATGCAACATGACAATGACCCAAAACATTCCAGTAAATCCACCAAGGAATGGCTCAAAAGAAATGGAGAGTCCTGGAATGGCCAAGTCAAAGCTCTTAATTTTGACTCTTAATCCTATTGAGATATTGTGGGGTGATTTGAAACGGGCTGTGCATGCAAGAAACCCCTCAAACATCACACAGCTGAAAAGATTCTGTATGGAGGAGTGGGAAAAACTTTCTCCCAGTCAATGTCAGAAACTTGTAGACAGTTATAGGAAACGTCTTATTGAGGTTATTTCAGTCAAAGGGGGCAATACCAGCTATTAGGGCATAGGGTGTCCTAACTTTTTCCTCAGAAGGAATTGACATCGTTGTACATTATTTGTTAAATAAATGATATCATGGTTAAAATTTCATTGTTTTTGCTTCAATTACATCACCTTTATCTATAGATATTGTTTGAAAGAAGATCAAATATTGATATGTCCATATTTCTTACAAAAGAACAAAATATTTCATGTCCTATCTTTTTCACATGACTGTATCTATTTTTGTAACGGTAGGACATTCAGATTTTAATTTATTAGCATCTGAATTTTTAAATGAATTTTGAATTGTTTTGCTGCATGTTTTTTAAAATATGAGAGATATTTTAGAGGATATGTTGCAATGTCCACCAAAAAAGATGCATACCAATATTCAACTTCATGGATCATGCAGTTACGGAGTTATAATAGTTTTTTAGTCGTAGTGCCTTCTATTGGCATAATTTTATGAAACTTAGTGTGCGTCCTCAGAATGTCCTGTTGCCTTTGTGTGTCAAGTTTTGTTAAGCTTGGACACTGCGTTCAGCAGCTATACGTCAATCGTAAAAATGGGTGTTGCCTGACCAATTAACTTAGAGGTCGACCGATTCATCGGTTTTGCCATTATATTGGTACTGATAGTTGATTGGTGGAACTATCGGTTATCGGCAAAAATCCATACTGTCGTAACGTATGCCGTTAGGAACCAAGGGAGGTGATAGGAAGGCATAGGCATAAACCAGGATAATCCAAAGAGAGTGAATTTTATTAATCAAATATCAAAAATTGGGGTACAAATTACAAGTCTGTGATACGAATAAAGAAAAAAACAAACAAATTGAAGATAAAAAAAAGAATATTTACAAACGCTTTACTCAGCGCACACTTCTAACAAAGAACAAATTAAATTGCTTTAAACAGCACAAAAGCAACCTCAGCTTAACTCACTGACCCCCTTCCTCCCCAAAGGCTGAGAAGGTCTGGCTTAAATACTCTAAATTCCCACCAGAATAGTAACTGGACTAAACCAACTCTGAATCCAGATAGTGTGAGAAAAAAAAAAAAAAAGAAGAACTGGACATATGTGGTAACAGAAAATGAAAAATACTGAATATGCAATCTTTAATTAATCATTTGAAATATTTTCTTAAATACATTTGTAAAAGGAAAATAACATCTGGAAAAAAAAAAAACATTTGGTACTTTCCATATATCTAAATACGCGACCCTGGACCCTGGGAAATCCACGATCTAACCCGGAAGTAAAGACTAGCGTCAAAGCCATGGCAGCTGACAAAGGAGATCTTCTCCATTTATCAAACTTTACAATAAATGGTATAGTACAAACCATTTCATTCTATCATGAAAACTAAAAACCGGATTGGCAAATGAAGCGAGTTGTGATATGTGCACCTATGACCGAACATACACAACAATGTCATCATTCTCCGTTGATGCACTCTTACCAAAACAACATAACGAATGACAAAAACTATTAAACCTCCTGAAATAAACACTGCTTTATCGTCTGGGTGTAGAAATAACCATAAAAGAAAATTGTATCTTGCGCTCATGTACTTCTTTCACACGGATCAGGTGACGATATAATAACTGCATCACATCGACACACATGTGACATCATCACACATCGTCACCTTAAAGTCAGTCACTCTTCAGAGAGGCAGGACAGAAAGTCAATAATTAAATTCTGGGCCCCTGCCCTGTACTTTACCTCAAACTTAAATGGTTGCAGAGATAAAGCCCATCGTGTAATCTTTGCATTACTCTCTTTCATACAGTTGAGCCACTGTAAAGCTCTGTGATCAGTCTCTAAGGTAAATTCGTTTCTGATCAGGTAATACCTCAAAGTGTCCAAGGCCCACTTAATGGCCAGTGCCTCCTCCACGGCAGAGTACTTTGTCTCTCAGGGAAACAGTTTGCGGCTTATGTACTGCACAGGTCTGCGATCCTCTCCTTCACCTTGCAGTAGAACTGCTCCCAGACCAACCCCTGAGGTTCAGTCTGTACCATGAATGGAAGATCGAAGTTTGGGCTTTGTAAAATGGGTCCTTGACACAAACAGTCTTTCAAATCTTTGAAGGCCTCCTGACATTCAACAGTCCATACCACTTTCTGTGGCTTGTCTTTCAGTGTAAGGTCTGTTAGCACTGCAGCACAACTGAAAAAGTTAGGTATGAAACATCTGTACCAGCCAAGCAAACCAAGAAAGGATCTCACTCTCGTTTTTGTAGTCAGTAGAGGACAACAGCGTACTGCCTCCACTTTGTCAACTTGTGGATTTATGACACCTCCTCCCAGCACGTAGCCCAGGTAGGAAAATTCAGATTTTGCCAGGTTACTTTCTGGCATTGACCACCAGTCCTGCATCTTGTATCCTCTGAAACACCTCTGCACTGTAGATCACCACATCGTCGATATAGGCAGCGACAAATGTCATGCCGTGTCACATCAGTCCTTCCAGGCTTGTCACTGAATAGACCTCTTGGTATCTTAGCTTCGATCTGCTGTTTCTGCTCCAAGGAAAGATGGCTCAGGTTGGGTAAGGTGGTAGGGCCTTGATTGGTTGGAAAGTACTGTTCGCTAACCTCCTCATCGTCCTCTACTGTCCTTGCCCATAACTGCTCTGCCACAGAACACTGTCTGTCCAGCCATGGCCTGAGCAAGTTAACATGTAACACCTGAGTCTTTTTGCGACGATCTGGCAGGCTGATCTCATAATTGGTTTCTCCTAAGGCCCTTGCCACTTTGCAAGTTGGCAGGAGAAGCAACACCTTCTGGCCTGGAACGAGTGTCCTTTTCTTTGAAGACTTGTTATACCATGTTTTATGTTGCTGTTGGGCTCTAGTCATTTTGTCATGGACTAGTTCTGACATAGCGTCCATCTTCTCCCTCATTTTCAGAACATAGGATACTATGCTGGTTTGCTCTCGTGGTTCGTCCCCCTCCCACACCTCTTTAAGGACATCCAATGGCCCCCGGACTTGGAGGCCATAGAGCAGTTTGAATGGGGAGTAGCCTGTGGAAGCCTGGGGAACTTCTCTATAGGCAAACAATAAGTATGACAGCCACTGGTCCCAGTTAGAGCCAGTCTGCGAGACAAACTTGCGTAGCATGGACTTTAAGGTGTGATTGAAACGTTCCACCATGCCATCTGTCTGGGGGTGGTACGGTGTGGTCCATAATGGGTGTATGCCTAACCTGGTGTAGACTTCCTTAATCTGTTTAGAGGTAAAATTTGTGCCCTGATCTGTTAATATCTCTCTTGGAATGCCTACCCGTGAGAAAAGCTGTGTCAGTGCATTGACAATTTGCCTTGTCTTAACCTTTTTGAGGGGAAAAGCCTCTGGGTACCGTGTTGCGTAATCACAAATAACTAAAATGTAGCGGTTTCCTGCCCTACTCTTCTCCAAAGGGCCTACCACATCCATTGCTATTCGTGTAAATGGTATATCGATATTAGGAAGGCTAACCAAGGGGGGCCCTGCCTCTCTTCTTGACCGGTGCAGTCAGCTGACATTCGGGACATGACTTGCAAAACTCCATCACATCCATATATTGCCTTGGCCATTAAAACCTGTTGGAAACTCTAGCAAGTGTCTTCTGTTGGCCTAAATGACCAGCCCAAGTGGTGGAATGACCCAGCTTTAACACCATGGACCTTAAGGAAGTGGGCACTACCAACTGTTCTCCCGCTCTACTCTGCCGATACAATCTCTCCTCCTTCAACAGAAACTGTTCCTTGTCAGAAACAACACTCCTCAAATCTTTACTGCCAACTTTTGCAAACAATGGTTTTAGAAAAGCATCCCGTCTTTGCAGCTCTACAATGTCATGCGGTACAGCCTCTAAACGGTCATCACAAGGCTTGGGAAGATCCTCAACTATCACTGTGTCCTTTATCTTTTGCAGCCTCTTTTTTCTTCTTGTTTTCCTTTCTTTAGGTGTTTCAGCAAAGGGCAATGGGTCTGGGAGCTGTCTTCACTGTGCTCTTGTGACTACCCTTCTATCAGCTACTTCCTTGTCGTCATGTAACAAGTGAGTTAAAGCTGCCCATATGTACATCCTTCAAGCATTCTTGTCTGACCAGAGTTTGACTGGAGCCTGTATCAACCAAAGCTTTGAACACCCTGCTCCCTATCTTTACTGCAATGACAGTGTCAATGCTGTGTTTTGCCTCATTCTGTGTGTCTAGTGGTCTGAGAACATAGCAAAGGTGTGTGCTACTGGCAGCCTGTACCGGGCACTCTGCCTTCTTGTGCCCCTCTTGGCCACATGCATGACACAGAAATGGAGGCCTATCTTTATACTGTCTCTTTGAGGTTTGTTGTCGTTTGGTGTTATTGTCTGCTTTAAATTCTGGAGTATGTGTGTTAGGGCCCTTTGGTGTGTTAAAACCATGACAACCTCCGTAACCAACCCCAGACTTACCCGACGTGCTGCTTGACCTGCCTTGAGTGTACCCCAGCTGGTAGGAGAAATGTCTTGCTGCAATGAATGTCTCAGCTAGCTCTGCGGCCTGCCTTGAGGATGCCAGGTTAAGCTCCTTAATCCATGTTTTGATCTCGGGGTTGAGGACCTTGAGGAACTGTTCCAGCACGATAACATCCCCAATCTCCTCTTTAGTCCGTTGTCCAGATGACAACCACTTTTCATAAAGATATTTTAATCTAGCTTGTAGTTCTCTAGGTGTCTCACCATCTTGGATGAAGTTAGTTCAGAACCACTGTCTGTATGACTCAAAGTTAATTTCATACTTGGTCAGCACAGCTCTTTTAACCAGGTTGTAATCAAAAGTGTCAGCAATGTCCATGGCAACATATGCAGCACGTGCCTTGCCTGTGAGAAAAGGCACTAAATGCAATGCCCAATCCTCTCTTGGCCACCTCCAGGCTTGAGCAATCAGCTCAAAGGTGGTCAAGTAATGCTCAATGTCCTTATCCTCCTGGAGTGGCAGTATCTTTGGGCCTTGCCAGCCCATGCATGAAGGTTCCCTCCACTGCCCCGTCGAAGATGCCTGTGCTGATCCTGCAGTCTGGGCTTCCTGGGCATTGCCCTGGGTATGGCGTACGATATGGTGTACTGAAGTTGCAGCAGTAGATGGTAGAGAAGAGTCCTGAGCTGCCACACCTCCCAATGACAGCTGGTCTTGTTTCTGCTGCTGGACCTCAGTTTGCAACTGTGTAAACTGATTTTGCAAGGCGCGCCATCTGTGCTCCTGTCGTTGGGCTTCTTTTTCCAGATGATCCTCTCTAGCTTGTTGTGTCTGCATAAAGGACTGTAACATCATAGTTAGCCCTTCCTCTAAGTAGTTATCCTGTTCCCCTTGGAACAGTTCCTCAAGGTCCTCAACCCCGAGATCAAAACATGGATTAACATGGATTGCTCTCATCCTGCCCTCTCTGTGGAGAGAGGGCAAGCACCCCTTTGTTCCGGGCTTGCCCCATCGTGAGCCTCCTCAGATGTCCTTGGCGCTGTCTGTCTCTTGGGTCGCATCCTGATGTCAACACCTCGCTCCCTATTGGAATGGAGTGTCCGCTGCCACCATGTGTCGTAACGTATGGCGTTAGGGACCAAGGGAAGTGATAGGAAGGCATAGGCGTAAACCAGGATAATCTAAAGAGAGTTAATGTAAAACTATGACGAAAGATGTTCGTTGACGACCTTTTCCTGACTAAGACGAGACGATGAGAGACGACACCTACGTCATTAAACGATTACTGTGACTATATCAACACATGCAATATCGCTGACGAAAAAAGACAAGACTGAAATGTGTTTTTTTTTTTTTAAATAAAAACTTGACCAAAATCACTCAAGTCGAATAAAGACGGAGACAACATTACAGACTGCTTTTACGAGCGTTCATGCTTATGGTTGCCAGATTTCAATCATTTAAACCCCAGTCAGAGCTTTTCTAACACGTTTTCTACCCGGTCTTTTCAATAGTATCTGACAACCATGCGCGCGCTCGCTCTACACTCCCTAAGAAGCGCGGATGATCTGAAAACACAGAGAAGTAAGCTGGAGTTCAGCAATCTTCATTTGAGATTTTCTACTTAAAGCAACACTAAGTAAGAATTTTTACCTTAAAATAATGTTTCCAAAATCGTTTCAGTGGTTCGTCAAGTCGTGACATGGTGAAATGCACTTATGCCACAGCTTTGCGGTCCTTTATCTGATATATCCACGCTATGTAAGATTGCCAGATCGGGTCGCGTTTCTGTAATTCTAATAAGACATAAGAAAACTACTAATTTGACTTGCTTTACGGCAAGAGTTTCAATTGCTACAATTGCTCGTTTGTGATGTCGCAATAAATCATACTTTCATAAAATCATGCATCATACTCTACCTTGTCTGTGGCCATTGTTGATTCCAAAGCCGGTGCTGGATAAACAGAGAGCATGTGCGTGCGCGTGCGACAGTAGTCTAAATTATTTACGACAGCGGTAATGGACAATTCCGCTTCCAACCTGTAGGGCGACCGCAGAGGAAAAGTCACTTGGTGTTGCTTTAAAGTGTCATTCAGTCGGTCTGTGTTCTGTCACGAGCCGCTTGCGCTGTTTGTGCGACTAAATCTGCGATCAAAATGCAGGCTGATATCCAGCAGTGTTTTTAATGTTGATCATATTATACGAGCAAGAATGCAATGTTTTCTGAATATCCACATGATTTCAAATGTGACATTGATTTTATACAACAGTTTAACAAACAAAAGGGTAACAATAAGTGATGTACTACATTTAAAACAGTATTGTCAGTAGGCTTATTGCTCTAATTTGCAACGAAATGCCACAGCAGAACTGCAGCACACAGCGGTGATTCATGAACGAATCTGTGGGTTTGAACAAATCTTGAGATTCAATGATCTGTTTATGAATACAGTCACTTGCTTCGTTAGTGAATGAATGAATGACTCGATGACTCACTCACAAAGATAGTGACTTAACGCCACCTACTGGCGATTTTAATTTAATATTTAAAAGTATCACTTCGTTTTTACCATCATTTGCATATTTATTGTACATTGTTTTATTTAAAGCATTATTTATTTTATAACAGGTAAAAGATGAACTGGAAAAATCTAATAAAGGGGCAAATATTGTCCCTTAATGGAAAAGGTGAGACTGCAGTCTAAGTGGAAGAGAGGGTACGGCACTCTAAAAAAATTGGAGAACCACTTAACTAAGGAAAAGGGATATGTAGAATTGCACAAGTGCTACTGCTAAAGATTGCAATGTCAATACAGCCTGTTACCTTGATTTCTCATAAGCTTAATTGAATTGGGCTAGAGAGAAAAATAATAATGATTTTTTTTGTCTAAAGACTACATGTAAAATAGCTACCAAAATGAATGTCGGTAACTGCAGTGTCGGTGACTAAAAGTAATGACTAAAAGTTGACAAAAAAATGCAATTACTTTTCGCCAACTAAAACTAGACTAAAACTATGAAAGACAAAATGACTAAAATGTGACTAAGACCAATAAGCATTTTCGTCTGAAGATGAAGACTAAGACTAAATAAAAAATGGCTGCCAAAATTAACACTGCTGAACATATGTGGTAACAGAAAATGAAAAATACTGAATATGCAATCATTAAATAATCATTTGAAATATTTTCTTAAACAGTACATTTGTAAAAGGAAAATAACACCTGAAAAAGGAAAGAAAAAAAAATATTTGGTACTTTCCATATATTTAAATACGCAATCCTGGAAGCGCCCACCCCTTTGGGAAATCCACGATCTAACCCGGAAGTAAAGACTAGCGTTAAAGCCATGGCAGTGGACAAAGGAGATTGTTTCCATTCATCAAACTTTCCAATAAACGGTATAGTAAAAAACAAACAAATGTGTAATGTCATTATATCATGAAAACTAAAAAACGAATTGGCAAATGAAGCGAGTTGTGATATTCATTGATACCTATCACCGAACATGCACAACAACATACGCATCCCCATTGATGTACTCTTACCAAAACAACATAACGAATGACAAAAACAATTCAACTTCCTGAAACATAGACTGCTTTATCGTCTGGGTGTAGAAATAATAACCATAAAAGAAACTTGTATCTTGCGTTTATATACTTCTATCACACGGATCAGGTGACGATATAATAACTGCATCTCATCGTCACACATACCGATAGTTTTTCCGGGTTGCGTCCGTTGCTGGAGCGGCTGAGAAGGGGGCACTGTCATTGCACAGTACGAGAGTGTGGAAGGGACTGTTGGCATTATACAGAGCGAGACCAAATAAAAACTATCACTGGGTGAGTTGTTTATTTTAACGTGAGGCTGCGCGCAGCACGGAGAGCCCAAAGTCACTTCAAATTCACATTTAAAACACCAACAGCGAAACAGTATGAATTCAGAACACTAAAGTACATATTGCCATATCATTATAAAGTAATTCGTTTGTTGACTAAATGCTGCATTAGCAGAGAAAGAACAGATGTATGTTTGCCGTCGAGGCTGAGAGGACTAACAGTAGAGGCTACCTCAAGCGGTGTGACAAAAACACACACAAACCTGACCCAAATGTTTAATGTCGCAATTGTTACCATCTATTTGCATCAGTTTATATCCAGCTGGTCACTTTTATGCATTCATTAGCCAGCGAAGTTGCAAATTTAAAGCTAGTGACGTGATTGCTTTCTCAACATTGATATGTTCATGTAGCCGACAGAAACATAAACAAATCAGAAACGCATTCGATTTCAGTTCTTTTTTTATCACTACATTACATATTGTTATTTTGATTAGATAATCATCAAGTGTTCTAAAATAGAAGCAAATAAAGTGAGAGACTATACATGTAATATAGGCCTACATTTATGTAATTTTAATGTTTTAATATTTAAAGATGGCCATCTTTAAAGCAGCACTATGCAGTTTTTTTAGCTTAACTGAACAGCTTCGAAGTTATTGGAATGGTTATATGACACTTTTCGGGTTGAATGGTGGTCGTCTCGCCCCCCTCTGGTTCCTGTGAGTGGAGAAACCGCACTTGCAACTTTGGGCCGGCGGACCGCCGTCAGGAAGTATCGCGTGATTTCAGCTCTTGCGATGTAACGAATTGCTTTAAGGCACTGCACACATTACACGCATACACTCCCCATCCAGGATCCGGCTAGCTATATTAACAACTATCGTCCCATGGCAAAGCCGGCATATAAGAAGCAGAAAGCTAGAAAAGCATTGTCGGAGGAACAGAGAAAGAGGAAACGGCAGACTGACGAGTTAGGAGTCAGACACGAGTAAACATCGGACCTGCGTTTTCAGAATGGCGGAAAAAAACGAAGCGCGCGTGGTCGGATGAGTCTAGAAAAAGGTAACGAGAATCTGACAGCGCGAGGAACCGGACAAGAGTCCCACTCAGTCAGGCTTTCATTGTTAAAGTTGATTCCTGCGATTATCATGAGAACAGTTGTCAATATCTCACATAATTATCAGGATATAAATAAGCCTACACGTTGTAAATAGTGTAAACGAGCGCAATTTGCAAACTATTATGATAAATTGCAATAATCATGTCTAACAACATCATAACGGACATTGTTACGAAATAATGCGACGTACATGATACACTTTATTGGTGTGATCTGGCATTTAGGCTCAGGTAAGCCTAACGCGGTAGGCTACTTTATTATTATGAAGTGCAGAGGCCGTGAGTGCAGATACGCTCTGCGTGAGTTGTATTTACGACAGTAACGTTAAATACAAGTACTCTACAGCGACTCTAGGGATCGCTGTTTGACAAAAATAGAAAACCTGCATAGTGCCGCTTTAAGCATGACTTTTTGGATTTATATGAAATGCTTTACAATAAGATTCCATTTTTAGCATTAACTAAGGTTAATAAATGTTGTAGAAGTATTGTTCATTGTTAGTTTGTTAATTTCAACATATACTAATACATTTTAAATTGAGTTTTAATTTTTATTTTATCTGTTAACCTTAATGTACTATGAACTAACATGAATAATTAAGGTACAATTGTATTGCTCAAATATTAATACATGCTGTAAAAATGTATATTGCATAATTCATATATAGTTCATGAAAGCTGGCTAATACATCCTTGTTAACAAATGGGACTTGCAAAAATGTTACCAATGAAATTTACGTATGTTTCTAGGTTATAGCTAAAGAAACACACATTTGACCTGTAATATTTTAATGTTTAAATTATTTTCTGTACAATTCATTCAGTAGAACTCCTCATTTTAATATATTTATTATATTTAGCACATTTCAGTTCAGCACTGTTTTACTTGGAGTGTTATGTTTTTTATCCAGTATCCATTGAAAGAAATATCGGTTGATTAATCGGTTATCGGCAAGTACGGTCAAACCTAGTTATCGGTATCAGTAAAATCCACTATTGGTCGACCTCTACTTATAACCAAGTACCTTACAACCTGAAAGTACACATCACTGATCATCTCTGCAGCCTTTTTGAACAATTCCATAAGTATTTTCCAAAAGAGACACAACCAGTGCTGCGTTTCCCAAAACCATCGTGAGCCAAGTTGATCATAGAGAACATTGGTGGCAATGGTCTCCACGATCAACTTGGGTTCACAATGCTTTACAAAACTGGATGAATGAATACGGCAACCATTCACTGAATCTAGGACTCATCTCCCAAGAAATCTGGAAGATGCTTTGCTGGAGCTGTCCGGTGGTCGAACATTATAAACTTAATTTTCCAATTCCATACTGCCTGAATTTTGGATTACAGTAGCAAAAGAATACAAAGAGGTATCCAATGTGGCAATGTACCGCTTCTATTTGAATCTACATATTTGTGCTAGCAGACTTTTTCGGCTGTTACATACAGTACATGACAAATAAATACTGATCACTTCTTGATGTTGAAGATGATCTGCTAGTAGTCGTATCCAACATCAGGCCACTAATGAAGCTTTTGCGCTCCCAAAAACAAGTGCACCCATCCCATTGAAAGGTAAGCCTAAATTAAATTGATATACAGTATAGTAAATATAGACGGATATTACATCGTTAAAATGTTGTGAAGGACTTAAAAAAAAAATTTGTTTAACCCTCTGGGGTCTACGGTGTTTTTGGGGTCCTTGAGATGTTTTGACATGCCCTGACATTTGTGCTTTTTTCAGTTGTTTATAAACATATTAATGGCAAAGTTGTCAGTACACTCTATTTAGCACAAACAGGGCTACCATAATACGTGAGCAACATGTATGTACATGTTTGTATTTTTTAGAGAATATAGTTTATGCATGGTTATTGAACAAACTAAAACTTAAAGTTTCTGAAATAAGGCCACAAAACACATACTAAATATGTGTCCACAAGACTTTTGACTAATGGATGTTGTCGCCTAGAGTTTTTGCTCCAAAATGATCTGAAAATCATCCTGCCTAATCATTTACACAAAACAATACATTGATTTAAATTTTGTAAGACACTTTTTGTTTGGAAAGGCAATATGCGTGGGGGCGTGATTCACACCTGAGAAGACAATGACCTGCATAATGAGCCGCATAATGAGCCTTTTACACAGGTGTGTCACTGGGAACCAAAGAATGCGAGGACAAAAGAAATTATATATATAAATATATATATATTTCTTTTGTCCTCGCATTCTTTCTTGTGGTAGGCTACCCAGTGAAAAAAGACAAATTTTTTATAGAATATATATTCTACAGAATTGGTTCAAAGTTAGTTGGAAACATCTTGAAAAAAAAAAATAATTTTCCCACAAATTTTGTATGCATGCAAATTGTATAATATCCAAGGTAAACATTTCTAGTAATTGTGCAGTTAATTCTCATACTGTATTTTCAGAAAATTTTGAAACATGTATCCTCTCCCCAAATTTGTCACTAATAAAACACAATAAAAAAAGGTTACAATTACAACAACAATTACAATTTTAACAATATTTCAAGTGTAATCTTTCTTTGTAAAAAGTATACATTTTATCATACGTATTTCAAAGATAAGGATTCATTTGAATATTGGAACAAACACTATAATAACATCTTAGTTGAAAATTCAATATACCTACTTTATTTTTGACAAAACATCCCATACTATATATTTAACATGAGCAGAAATTGGTGAACAAAAGCTTATTTGATGTGGCAGTAGTCTTTTTTTACAGTAAAAAGTATTTATTTATATTTAACTTGCATATTTAGTCTGTAACATATCGTGTTTATGATATATTAGCATTTAAATGTTAATTTGCAGTTTGTTGCTTATACAAAGACATTTTATTTCAACATATTTCAGTCTATTTTTACTCATCTCAGTAGGCTATAGCAATATAGTTTGGATGTGTTCATGTAAAAATAACATGTTTACTAATGTAGGTGCGAGTGTGAATGAACGGCACAGATGCGCGTTGTACAGCTATAGTAAACAACAGCGCACGCGTCTGTGCCGTTCATTCATTCATTCACACACAGACAGGCAATTCAATTTTAATTTCAAACAGTCTTTTTGCGGTTTACAGACACTATTCCATATCCCAATTAGAACAAAGCACTTAAGAATAAACTTACTATTCACATCAGATGGATCCGTTGCTCCTCGAAATGAAATTACCAACAGAAAATTTTCCAGGATTATTCCTCACAGTGTAGCAACACGACGTAAAGTACATGATTCTTATTAAACTTGATGTGTTTTATCCAGCTGATGTGGGCGTTGGCATGTTTGCCTCAGATCATTTGCGTTTGAATAGCGCGTGCTCTCCGTGGGCGTGGTCACATTAGCACTTAATGATCTATAATGAGCTGAAAAGAAAAAGACTGACATCTCTCTCTTTTCATACAGATTATATGAGTTACAGTTCATTTTCGGACGCGTTTCAGAATGGACTTCACTGACAGAGAGAAGGCAGAACTCGCATCATGTTTATTTTTCTTTATTTGGCAAAAAGCACAACACTTTGTTTTAATTTGTGAGTATACACACAAAAAAATAGACACTTAACAGGTTCGAATGATGTATAACACTTATATGTAAGATTAAAATCAACAGAGTATTTTGAGTCTCTTTTGCGTAAGAAAAAAAAGTGAGCTGGTATCGCCGGCGATACCACCGACCCCAGGGGGTTAATCCTCTGGGGTCTGAGGTGTTTTCTGGGTCCTGGAGGTGTTCTGACATGCTCTGACATTTGTGCTTATTTCTGTTACTTGTCACATTTTTATGGCTAAAGTCTTATTACACTGTATTCAGCACAAACTCTGCTACAATAATATGTCAGCAGCATGTATGTAAAAGTTTGTAGTTTTGAGATAATGACTTTTACAGGTCCTTCTAAAAAAATTAGCATATTGTGATAAAGTTAATTATTTTCCATAATGTAATGATAAAAATTAAACTTTCATATATTTTAGATTCATTGCACACCAACTGAAATATTTCAGGTCTTTTATTGTTTTAATACTGATGATTTTGGCATACAGCTCATGAAAACCCAAAATGTCTCTCTCAAAAAATTAGCATATCATGAAAAGGTTCTCTAAACGAGCTATTAACCTAATCATCTGAATCAACTAATTAACTCTAAACACCTGCAAAAGATTCCTGAGGCTTTTAAAAACTCCCAGCCTGTTTCATTACTCAAAACCGCAATCATGGGTAAGACTGCTGACCTGACTGCTGTCCAGAAGGCCATCATTGACACCCTCAAGCAAGAGGGTAAGACACAGAAAGAAATTGCGGCGTGGCATGGAGGCAATCAGCCTGTGGCACTGCTGAGGTGTTATGGAGGCCCAGGATGCTTCGATAGCGGCCTTAAGCTCATCCAGAGTGTTGGGTCTTGCGTCTCTCAACTTTCTCTTCACAATATCCCACAGATTCTCTATGGGGTTCAGGTCAGGAGAGTTGGCAGGCCAATTGAGCACAGTAATACCATGGTCAGTAAACCATTTACCAGTGGTTTTGGCACTGTGAGCAGGTGCCAGGTCGTGCTGAAAAATGAAATCTTCATCTCCATAAAGCTTTTCAGCAGATGGAAGCATGAAGTGCTCCAAAATCTCCTGATAGCTAGCTGCATTGACCCTGCCCTTGATAAAACACAGTGGACCAACACCAGCAGCTGACATGGCACCCCAGACCATCACTGACTGTGGGTACTCCAGTGCTGCTTCTCTGTAGCCCAGGTCAGGCGCTTCTGCCGCTGTTTCTGGTTCAAAAGTGGCTTGACCTGGGGAATGCGGCACCTTTAGCCCATTTCCTGCACACGCCTGTGCACGGTGGCTCTGGATGTTTCTACTCCAGACTCAGTCCACTGCTTCCGCAGGTCCCCCAAGGTCTGGAATCGGTCCTTCTCCACAATCTTCCTCAGGGTCCGGTCACCTCTTCTCGTTGAGCAGCGTTTTTTGCCACACTTTTTCCTTCCCACAGACTTCCCACTGAGGTGCCTTGATACAGCACTCTGGGAACAGCCTATTTGTTCAGAAATTTCTTTCTGTGTCTTACGCTCTTGCTTGAGGGTGTCAATGATGGCCTTCTGGACAGCAGTCAGGTCGGCAGTCTTACCCATGATCGCGGTTTTGAGTAATGAAACAGGCTGGGAGTTTTTAAAAGCCTCAGGAATCTTTTGCAGGTGTTTAGAGTTAATTAGTTGATTCAGATGATTAGGTTAATAGCTCGTTTAGAGAACCTTTTCATGACATGCTAATTTTTTGAGATAGGAATTTTGTGTTTTCATGAGCTGTATCAGTATTAAAACAATAAAAGACCTGAAATATTTCAGTTGGTGTGCAATGAATCTAAAATATATGAAAGTTTATTTTTTATCATTACATTATGGAAAATAATTAACTTTATCACAATATGCTAATTTTTTGAGAAGGACCTGTATGCGTGGTTTATGAAAACACAAAAACAAATTGTCACTGAAATAAGGTCATGAAACCCATATTGATTATTTATTCACAAGAGTTTTGAAAATTGTATCACGTCGCCTAGAATATTTGCTCCAAAACTATGTGAAAATCATCCTGCATACTTATTCAGATAAGATTTAAAAGTTGTAAGACATGTTTTGTGTGAGAAAACTTTATTCAAGGAGGCGTTAATACATCATGAATATTGATGTGTTTCACACCTGAGAAAGACAAAGAAACCCTCCCATAATGGCCCTATCAGGTGCTATCAGGCCCTATGAGGAGCCTTGCACAAAGAATGAGTAGAGATTTAAAAATGAATGGCTTTTAGATTGTTTGGATTTATTTACAACACAACATAATCCAAAGATACACAACAAAGGACAAAAAGCACATTAGTAGACACACTGATCTAAAGACAGAGACTTGAACAGTCACACACCTTTGTGCCATTCCTGAAACATAGTACATACCTGTCATTTCCAAGGTGTTTGATTTTTCATTTTACCATGTTCATGTACGGAGACTCATGTGAATGTTGAAGTCAGCAGGACTCATCCAGTGGCATCTGGTCCCTGTAAATAAATAAACAAATAAACACCTGTGAACATGCTGATATCAAGAGAAACTATAGGGCTGCATGATTTTGGGAATACATTTTAGATTTTTCTGGGTAAAATTATGAAATTTACAAAATACACACACACACACACACATATACATATATTTGAACTACCGTTCAAAAGTTTGGGGTGAATACGATTTTTTTTTTTTTTTTTTTTTAGAAATTAATACTTTTCTTCAGAAAGGACACATTAAATTGATCAAAAGTGACAGTAAAGACATTTATAATAATGCAAACTATTTCTTTTTTAATTAAATGCTTTTCTCTTTAAAAAAAATGAATCACGGTTTGCACAAAAATATGAAGCAGCACAACTGTTTTCAACTGTAATCATAAATGTTTCTTGAGCATCAAATAATCATATTAGAATGATTTCTGAAGGATCATGTGACACTGAAGACTGTAGTAATGATGCTGAAAATTCAGCTTTGATCACAGGAATAAATTACACTTTACTATATATTCACATAGAAAACAGCTGTTTCACATTGAAATAATATTTCACAATATAACTGGGTTAATCTCTTACCAACCCCAAACTTTTGAACGTTAGTGTATATATATATATATATATATATATATATATATATATATATATATAAGTGAGTGATAATTAGCGACACCTGCGCGACGCACCGGTCTCGCATCTCTCGGCCTCGTCCTGCTCGCCACACATATGTTACTTCAAACGTTTCCAGTCGTTATGAAATTAGATTGGAGAAAAAAACATGAAGCCAAATGTTTGCCGTGTTTTGCTTTTCAAACGAACAGCGCTTGCAGAGAACATTTACTGAAGCGATCGAGCCGCTCCAAACTATGAAACATTATTGTTACATTATACATATCTACGTTTGAGCAGATATCCACAAACACAGTATTTAACAGTAAACACGGGTCTAAACATTATAATATTCACCATATTAGAATAAACACTCATACTAGCCTACTTTTATACCGTGCTGTGTTTAATTATCAAACATAAAAACATTGTGTCGTACATGTATATTCATTTAGCATTAGGCTTCATGTTTTTACTCCAATCTCATTTCATAACATTTTAGTCTTGCACCAGTTTAACTAGTAGCTACAATGTAAAGTTTATGCAACAATAACACGCTTACTATTATGAGTGTCTTACCTTAAAAATCGTTCTCATAATCAAATCGTGTTCTTCTAATTCTTCTGAGGTAAATCCAAGGTAAACAGCACAGCACAAACACAGTCTTCCAAAATCGATGGAAAGCAGAGGAATACTGAAGTCGCTGATTCTTTGTTTTTGAGGTAATGGGCGTTTACAGCTCTGCGTTCCTTCACGTGGATCATTTGCATGTGAACAGCTCTTGCGCGTGTGGGTGTGGTCACATTAGAACTAATGAGCTCGGGCTGGAGAAACCGTACATGTCGTTGCTTTCATACGGATTACTTAAACAGAAAATATTTCTTTTTGATATGATTTGCATCATTTAAAAATGGAGACTTCAAGCTTTGTAAAGACATGTTTCATGTCACAGTGACAAGCATTCACTGAGTTACAGATCATTTTCTGTCGCGTTTCAGAATGAACTTTACATTGAGAGACGACAGAACGCGCATCATGTTTTTTTTCTTTATTTTACGAAAAACACAACATTTTGTTTTAAGTATTAGTGTACACAAATAAAAGAAGACATTTGATATGTATAACACTTGCCTGTATGACAAAAATCAACAGAGTTATTTGAGTCTCTTTTGCACTGATAAGAAAAAAACAAAGACAATCACGCCGGCGTGTCACTGGTGATTGTCACTTGAACCTTTCTGGATCCACCATCAAATTAACCCTCTGAGGTCGGCTATCGCGCCCCGCTTTTTTTCTTATCAGTGCAAAAGAAACTCAAAATACTCTGTTGATTTTGATCTTACATATTAAGTGTTGTACATCATTCAATCCTGATAAGTGTCTATTTTTTTTCTGGATACTCACAATAAAAACAAAGTGTTGTGCTTTTCGCCAAATAAAGATAAACAAACATGCGTTCTGCCTTCTCTCTGTCAGTTAAGTCCATTCTGAAACGCGTCCGAAAATTAACTGTAATTTCGCGAATACTTGTCATACAGGCACGAGTGTTTTTCCATAATGAAGCTTGAACTCTCTTCTTTTAAATGAATTAATTTATATAAAAAACAAATATTCTCAGTTTATATGTAATCTGTATGAAAAGAGAGAGATGTCAATATTTTTCTTTCCAGCTCATTATACCTCATTACGTGTTAATGTGCCACGCCCACGGAGAGCGCGCCGGTATTCAAACGCAAATGATCTAAGGCAAGCCATTCAAACATGCCAACGCCCACCAGCTGGATTATAAAACACATTGTGTTTAGTAAGTATCTTGTACAGCTGTGTACACAGTATTATTCCTCACAGCGAAAGGATACGCTATCTAATAACCCTGGAATAGAAGTGCTGGTAGTTTCATTTGGAGGAGCAACGTATCCAGCTGATGTAGTAAGTCATTTATTCTTAAGTGCTTTGTTCTAATCGCGATATTGAATAGTGTCTGACTGTAAACCGCAAAAAGACTGTTTAAATATGAATTGCGTGTCTGTGTGTAGGCTAAATGATGAATGAACGGCATGCAGGCGCGCGCGCTTTGTTTACTACAGTTATACAGCGCGTGTCTGTGCCGTTCATTCACTCTCGCACCTACATTAGTAAACGTTATGTTTACATGAACACATCCAAACTATATTGCTCTAGCCTATTAAGATGAGTAAAAATAGACTGAAATATGTTGAAATAAAATGTCTGTATAAGCAACAAGCTGCAAATTCACATGTATATACTAATATATCATACACAATATGTTACAGACTAAATATGAATGTTTAGACAAGATTTTGTGATTAGTTTTGGATAGATTATAAAGTTTTGACTGTAAAAAAAGACTACTGTCACATTAAATAGTTAAGCTTTTGTTCACCAATTTCTGCTCATAGTTAAATATACTATAGTATGATGTTTTGTCAAAAATAAAGTAGGTATATTGAATTATCAACTAAGATGTTATTATAGTGTTTGTTCCAATATTCAAACTAATGAATCCTTACCTTTTTTAATACGTATGATAAAATGTATACTTTTTACAAAGAAATACACTTGAAATATTGTTAAAATTGTAATTGTTGTTGTAATTGTAACCTATTTGTAATTGGTTACAATTTCTAATTGTAAAATATGTATATATAGATCATTTCTTTTGTCCTTGCATTCTTTGGGATCCTGTGACACACCTGTGTGAAAGGGCTAATTAATATGCAGCTCATTATAGGGCTCCTTATCCGGCCTTTGTCTTCTCAGGTGTGAACACGCCTCCACGCATATTGCCTTTCCAAACAAAAGGTGTCTTATAAAATTTAAATCAATGTATTGTTTTGTGTAAATGATTAGGCAGGATGATTTTCAGATCATTTTGAAGCAAAAATTCTAGGCAACAACACTCATTAGTCAAAAGTCTTGTGGACACATATTTAGTATGTGTTTTGTGGCCTTATTTCAGACACTTTAAGTTTTAGTTTTTTCAATAACCATGCATAAGCAATATTCTCTAAAAAATACAAACATGTACATACATGTTGCTCACATATTACGGTAGCCCTGTTTGTGCTAAATAGAGTGAATTTACACCTTTGCCATTAACATGTTTATAAATAACTGAAAAAAGCTCAAATGTCAGAGCATGTCAGAACACCTCAAGGACCCCAAAAAACCCTTAGACCTCAGAGGGTTAATATTTAATTATATCAAGTGCTGTGAGAAAAGGCTATAAATCTCCACCTCCAACATCCTCATACGCAATATAGCCTACTAGCCAAGACACCTTCTTTATGTGTACAGATGTGACGTAATGACGCAAAGACATGCTCGAATTTCCCGCGGAAATCCACCAGTACCACTGGAATTAAAAACATTATTACAAGCTTACCGTTTTGAATTGAGCTAAGGCAAGCAGATAGTTTTGAACACTGGCTGGTTATGTACTTGCTCAAAGATTTATTTTGGATAATTTTTAACCCAAAAAAGTTACGGACTGGAGCTTTAATGTTTGTGCACTGGCTTAAATGTTTGAAAACCACTGCATTAGATGACAGTAACAGAAACCAACCCAAAACAGGAAATTGAAGGTGAAGAGCAAGTATTTCAAGCAGATGGTCCCACATGTTTCCTTCTTCTCTTCTTTTAACCCCATCTGAAAGAAAAAAAACCCACAGACATGAGCTAAAAGCAACTGAGCATCTTTGTTGAGCTAAATATGCTGCAGTCTAGCTGTTGTGCAAAATATTTTCTTTTGTCTCAAGACTGAAGTTCTTGCAAAATTTCTTTTATATTTGTTTCTTTTGATGTTGTATAAAGTTATGACACCACAAACAATAGCAAAACTTCTGCAGTTAGGTTTGCAACTCTCAGACAACAGAAGATGATACAGGGGTGATAGTAGAAAAAAATCCTGAGCCTGAACTTTTTTCCCTGGCCCCTAAGCCAAGATATATGCCCTGATCAACATAATTGTCAAGCGGGATCCATGGGTGTGAACACAAATTATGATATTTTTGATTAAATCTGAGAGCTGGATCACTCCTCCATAGGCTTCTTAAGGGATTGAAGCTTGCCAGCCCCTAAAAGTTATTAAAGATATCGTTAAAATAGTCCAAGTGACTACACTGACTCAATCTTAAGTTTATCAAACGACGAGAATACTTTTTGTGCGCAAAAAATAAATAAATAACGAATTTATCTCAACTATTCGTTTCCTTCTCTGTGGGCCTCGAGTCAGTTCACTAGTGATATAGCGCAGTTCTTCTGTTGTTGTACGTCACACGCATCACACACATGACCAGCGTCGGCCAATAGTGAGCCTACGTGTGACGTAGCTCTACGCTATCACACTAAGTTAACTGACTAGAGGCCCACAGAGAAGGAAATGAATAGCTGAAATAAAATCGTTATTTTTTTTTTTTTGCGCACAAAAAGTATTCTCGTCGCTTGATAAACTTAAGATTGAGCCACTGTAGTCACTTGGACTATTTTAACGATATCTTTAATAACTTTTCAGGAATGGCAAGTTGCAATCCCTTAGAAGCCTATGGAGGAATAATCCAGCTCTCAGATTTCATAAAAAATATCTTAATTCGTGTTCCGAAGATGAACGAAAGTCTTACGATGTTGGAACAGTAATTCCAGTAAATGGGTGAGTAAATACTGACAGAATTTTCATTTTTGGGTGAACTAACCCTTTAAGGGCATGAACAAGGAGAGATTCATTTTTCTGCTAAATATGCACCATTTATTTTAAATATTTTTTTGAAACAGTTACAGTGCAACAAAACTGTATGTAATACAACACTCAATTTGTTTATTCAAAACCATTTGCTATTAAGAGAACAATAATTGGCAATAATTTAAAGTGCTTCAAGAACTGAAAAACAGCGATAAATAAATAAAAATAAGAAAATACAGTTTACTACAGAAAACATTTTCCCCTTTCTTTCTTTTTTGAACAGGTTTTTGGGTTAGCAGAACCTTTCCTTTTCAACATGTTTGGTGACAGTGCAGATGATGCTTTGGATTGGCCATGAAAGAGTGGGAAAAAACGTGTTGGTAAAGAGGATGTGGTAGCTGATGCTGAGGATGTGGTGGCTGATTCAGAGGAGGTTGTAGCTGGTGCTGAGGTTGGGGAAGCTGGTGCAAAAAGATGTTGTCCGTCTAGTGAAGAGGAGGCTGTGGCAAATGGAGGACATCTGGCTTGTCCAGAGGTGGTGGCTGGAGAAGATGAGGGTTTGTCTGGTGTTCTGGCCTGTTAACCAGAGGAGGTGGTGGCTTGTGCAGAGGAGGTAGAGACTGGCCTTTTGATTTTTCGGGCCTGTGTAACCAGTTTGTTTGCCTCCTTTGAGGACTGCATCCTTGCTGCCTCACTCAGCCTTTTCTGCTTTAGTGCCTGTTCAGTCTCTTTTCCTTTTTAGTAAATGTAATTGGTAGTTTTGGAATGATGAAAGGCAGGCTCGCCTCAGAGGCTGGTCAATGGTCATAGTTGAGGCTGTCCTGTCCCTGGCTTTAAGTGTGGACTTGATTACTGCGAGGCTCTCATACGTTTCCACATTCATGGAGCACCTGTCATCTTCAAGGATATCATCCAGCAAATTAAATGATCAATCCACCAAGGGGCCTGTGAAAATAGACAGAAGAGTTTTAACTAGCTTGCACAGGGTCGGATACCTCACATCCCTCTCTGCCTTTTTCAAGGAAGCAACATGGCTCCACCAGTCTACATCGACTTGACAGTCGCCTTCAGTGTAGCTCTGTAGACGAAGAAGCATGTCCCCATCCAGCTGGTAGGCCCGGCATTCTTCTACCAGCTGACCAATCTCTTCTGGAGGGACAACATTTGGCAAGGCTTCTCCTAATGCGGTCAAAGCTCCAATGATTCCATCAGATTGCATTAGAGATGGAGTAAGAGCAGAGAGTGATGATAATATGATGTTATCCAGGGGAAGGTTTTTTTAGCAGAAACTCTGCTGACCTCATATACCCTTCTCTGAGAGAGTCATAGATATGATAAATCCATACCTTTCCCTCCACACGGGCTTTGTTCATTGCAATGTAGCAAAACTGTCCAACAGAGAGCCTATTGTTTGGCAGTTGCAGATCCCTTCTCCGTACATCAACCTTGAGAATCTCCTTGTGACTCAGTGGGATAGCCTTTGGTCTCATAAATTTGCCCAGGAGCTCTCTTACAAGGGCCACCATTTCCACATGCACCAAATGCACCATCGGCTTTTCAAGTTGAAGCTTTTTGGCAAATCTCTGAAATGTTGGAAGGACTCCTGCAAATATAAAAGACAATATAATTGATTATGAGTAATTAAAACTCACAACCAGTGTTCGGAAATATCTGAACACAAGTATGATTATGCATTTAAAATACAATATATAACTAAATAATAATACAACTGAATTTTGCTCAAGCTAAATATTAATAGGGTGGTTTTATTAAAAATACTAGTCTGCTCACTACTATACTGCTCAAAAGAAGAGATAACTTTTTGATATATTCCTATATGAATTTCTAGTCCTGTAACTCATTGGCTGTCTAAAGATGTTTATTCAAATACAACCATTCACTGCCAAAAACGTCTTTAATGTATTTTTAACGGGGCAAGCTGGGGAATGATCGGGCGAAATATAGGCTACTTTGCTTGTAAATAGAGAATGTACTGACAAATTTATCCTGATCGGACAAAATGAACCACTAAGTGGTAGCAGATCACTTTCATCTACAGGAGTAAGGACAATGGGCCTCATTCACTAACCGTTCTTATGAAGAAATTTGTTTGGTAAGAACAGAATCTACGAACACTCAAGAGCACTCTTACGCACATTTGAGAACTGACTTGTTTGTGCAAAATAAATGGTTATTGCATTTTCATCATATCTGCAGGTGTAAAATATAATAGAATTTAAACAATTACAACTGGATATTTTTGAATAAAAATATTATAATTATTTTTTTGAATAAAATAAATTCCACTATATTACAAAGCATTAATTTATTTTAGAATAAATAAACACAACAAATAACACTTTTTCACTTTTTATACTAGCTACTAAATATAACGACCCATTTACAGTTCAACACCTTTGTGAATCTGCCTAAGAGTTTTTGTAGGACCTTCTTAAGAACACAGTTAAGAACATTCTTAGGAAGATATTGGTAAATGAGCCCCATTGTTAATATTACAGTACTCCACAGTTGATGATATTCTCATTAATTTGGTTATTGTTGCTGTAGAAAGGACCAGACTGTTTCATTTGTATCATGTATAAAATGACATAGGTCATTAGCCAGATATGCCAGTGGACTGCAACCACTTATTAACTTAAAATGTTACTTTTACTCTTACATTTAAGTTGCAATGAGTTTGCCTAGTCATAAAATACCTCTGAATAAGTCGATCATGACCTTCATTCTTTGAAACTCTGTAATGAGCACAGAGATACGTGCCTTTCGATCTTGGTTAACCTGTGTTCCTGTTCGGGATGCCACTGCCTGCTCTTGCTGAAGTACTTGTATCCTGGCCTTTTCCTCAACTGAAAGCTCATGTCTCTCAAACACTTGATACAGAAGCCTTCTGTAGCGAACACACACACACACACACACACACACACACACACACACACACACACACACACACACATCTATGTAAATAAATGTATACACACCTTAATATGCTGCTAATTTACTACTTCCTGAATAACAACTAACCATTCTAAACTAATAAAAGATGGTGCATCATTAGGCCTACATCCCACAAGGGCTAAAACTAAAACAAACAAGACACTGAATTTGTTGTTATTAAAATGATTTGCATTACCTATATTTGTGTTCTTCTTTCGGATCCAGCACATGATAGTAGTGCACCACGAGCACATCCAGGAGCTCATTCATCCTGTTCCATACCTCGAGCATTTGAATGAATCTGTTACTGATGGGCCTTATCAAGCTCTTCGGGGGGAGGTGGAGTAAACTTTGAAACTGTGCAAAAATCTACTTCTGTTTAGGTGATTTCTCTATATCATAATAAATATCAGAGCAAAAATCTTCCACATCTGAGCCAAACGGTCTCATGAGGGCCTTAGCAGTATTGGACACCATGTGAACAGTGTCTCCTGATATATCCAGGAGATTAGGGTTCTCCTTCCTTGCTAACGTTTCAAGCCCAGATTTCTTTCCCCTCATCACAGCACAATTGTCCAGAAGAATGCTATGACTTGTCTCCACTCCAGCCCATATGATTGCAGGACATCTTTTAGTTGCAGCATCAGTGCTGAGGCATTTGCAACATTAACCTTTTGCTGGCAAGGTGCTGTGTTTTCACAATGCATGTATCCTCGTCATAAAATCGGACCAGTACATTTAGAATCTTATCCATGCTTTTGTCCGTGGCCTCATCAATGTTAAGTGAAAACATGTTATTCTTAAGCTTGTCGGACAGATTTCTTTTAAATTCTGGCGAGATGCCGTGTGTAATAAGATAGCCCGCATGCTGTCTCGAGACAAACAGATGCGTAAGGGCGAGTTTATCCTCCGCTAAATTCTGATACAAAGTGACGAGTGGATGAGCGATTGTAAAAGACAGATCAAACTCGGCAATGAAGGAGCACAAGCGAATTTTTAAATCAGCCACGCGATCGGTCATTGAGGGTCGGATATCTGCTGTGGCTGTTGCCCCCAGCAAACGTGAGGTGTGTTGAATTGCTCGGACAGCTGCTTGATGACTAGGGTCTAACTCTTGCTTAGGCAGCACTTTTTTCCCGCTAGTTCCATATAATAATTTCCTTGCGCAAAAAGTGCAGAAACATGCTCCTGGTTGCCAGAGTTTTTGACACCAGCTTCCAAAGGGCTTTTCGTCTCTACCCACCTCCTCTATCCAAGACCAGAGCCATTTATTATTTATGCCTTTATCGACAAATTTGGTGTCTTCCCCTGGCTTCATAAAGTTGCACTCCATGACTTTGGCGCTGCCAGTGTGGGAAACACATTCGTAGTGTATGGGAAACACAAAACAAATTCGTACGTGGAGTGACTGTTGAATCAATCTGATTGACCAAAACCCAAGACCAGCCCCTACCCTATTACCGATTGGCTGAGGTAGGCTTACTGGTGTGGTTTAGTGAAAGCGCCTCTCAGATCTTGGGAATTGTCCGATCACGCGAAGGCAAACCTGATTATTATTATTTTTTTCGCAGACACGTCTGTACGCCGGAAATCCGGCGTGGCGCGGGAGCGCTATCAGGCCTGCACATTGTCTCACACCAGAGCATGTGAGCGGAGTGGTAATATTTCCTCCAGAGCGGAGAATGCATTTCTGAAGATTAAGCGCCGCTTGCTCAATCCACTCAGCTCAGAACGCCCTTTGTGACATGCTGGTTAGAAAATATGTGAAATAAGTAAGACTGCCCGTGCACGACTCAAGTTTTTTTTCTAGTTGACTAGGGCTGTCAATCTTCCTCTATAATACTATTCGAATTCCATTCCTTATTTTATTTAATATTCTCATAATAATGCTCAAATTCATCCTATTATTAATATTTACGACATTACACAGTAGGGTTGGGCGGTAATACGGTAATAAGGTATACCGCGGGGTCTTAAAAAAGCAACGGTATCAGTTTCAATACCGTCATTAAAAAAAAAGTATAAAAAAAAAGTATAAAAAAAAATCAATGCACTTATATAGGAGACAAGGATTAAATATTAAATATAATTTATTTAATGCCTAAAAATGCTTATGTGTGGTTGTCATTACGTGACAGTGTGAGGAGAAAGAGAGAGAGATAGAGAGGGGGAAAGATGGCAGGTCGCGCACTGAGTGACCTGGTCTCGAAGAAGAACACGACTTCTGCAGTTTCGCAGTATTTCGGGTTCCGACCTAATGAGAAGGGACGGTGTAGGCACTAGGGATGGGCATGTCAAGCAAAAATAATATTCGAAGATCGCCTGATATTATTCGAAAATCGCCCCCCTCCCCCACATGCATGTATAGGAGGCTACACACCTACAGCGGAGCGGTGTGAAGCTTAAATATAAGTTTTAAAAAAAACTTAAACATATACGTTTCATATTTATATTTAATAATATAATTGTTATTTTTTTTTATTTCATCTATGTTGATTAAATGAAAAGGGAACCGCATGAGATGAGTAAGATAGGATCATAAGATGCCCAATAAATCGGAAAACATTTGGAATGGCTCAGACATGATTTTGACCACTTATTAAGTTTTGTTTAGTAGAAATCCTTTCTTTAAAGTGAATTTCGTTTTGTATAAATTGTATCTTTATTTTAATCAATGTTTTATCAACAAATTGCCTGGATTAATAAATAAGAAGCAAATATAGTACAGAATATAATCAGGACACGAAGGTGCCGGCGCGTGAACTGGAGCGCGTCTCATAACTCAACCGAAACTCAGCGTATAATATACTTGCCTCACAGACCTGAGACGTAGGCTATATATATATATATATATATATATATAGAAAGCTTGAAATGTCTACTTTTAAACAAAACAATTAAAAATGACAAGAAATGGGCTACTCTCTGCTTATGTAGGCTAATTCGTATGAAGTGTGCATTTCTCTCTATAGGCGCGTTCACTACTGCGAAGATGGCGAGTTTGCATCGTCAACTTTATCTTTGCAGCCAACACTGACAGAAAACACTAGTTTATTAATAAACAATTCAAATGTTTCATGCATAATAATTACTTTTGCCGGTTCTTTGTGGCAAGCTTTATGCGTGCGTTGAGATGCGGAATAGGCAATAGGCTATATTACGAAAACGCTCATTATGGTTTAGCATTCTCTCCCAATCCCATATACATTTAAGTAATTAAATCAATATAAATTTGTGATTAGACTAATGGCTTAAATGAACTACTACTAGTCGACTAGAAAAAAAAATTCAGTCGTGCACGGGCAGCCCTACTTATTTCACATATTTTCTAACCAGCGCGTCACTGCGGGCGTTCTGAGCGAGCGGCGCGTAATCTTCAGAAATGCGCTCCGCTCACATGCTCTGGTGTGAGACAATGTGTACCTTCTTCTGCTGTCTGAGAGTTGATTGACAGCTTTTAGATGCATTATTGGCATCGCCACCCTTACATGAACGTGTCACCGCATCAGAACCGAAAACATGGGGATTTTTTATAGACATTAATCGCATAACCTATTCGATGTAAACCTATTCTATAATAAATATTCTATTCTATAATACCTATTCTATAATAAAATCAACTAATCAAATATTCGAAAATCGTGACTCATCCCTAGTAGGCACAAGCCAACAGTTTGGTGACGCCGTCTGAACCTTATGTCATAATTTTAATTAGTCACGCGGTAATACCGTTTACCGCGGTAAAATAGGGAGGAGGTTTGACGGTATCAAAATTTGGATACCGCCCAACTCTATTACACAGGCTTATGGATCGCCAATGCCAAACAGGTGATCGCTTTCTTATTAACAATAAAACAGCGGAACTGTTTGTCTGTTATCGCCTTTTGGCGGACAGCTGGTAAGCCCCGTGATGAGGAGAGAGGCAGAAAAGAAGTAATTCTTGCCTGTTTTAGTGGCGGTTCCTGGGACAGATCGCCTAGCTTGTCAGGGTGTAACGTTGTCAGGTGTGCCCTCAGGTTGCTAGTTGAGGAGTGATATTTCATTCGGATTTTGCATATTCTGCAGATTGCCACTTCTTTATTTGTAATTTTTCCATTTATGGTTTGAAATCCAAACACCTTCCACACATCGCTCCTCAAATTGTCAGGACTGTTTCCATGGAGACATTGCTCTCCGCCATTTTTGACAGTATTGTTATGATGATACAGCGTGGATAACGTGCACAATTGTGTTACGATTCAAAAACTTTATTGTTCATCAGACGAAACAAAAGCATTTAATTTTCACATGCGTGTGTAAGCCAAGGCGGCGAGAAAGGCAAGATTGCATATAAAAAAAAAATTAAATATACATAAAAAAAGCAATATTCGAATAGTAACTTCAGCATTCGAATAGTATTGTTTTTTTTAATATTCGAATTATATTTGAATTTCGGAATTCGTTCCAACAGCCCTATAGTCGACTAGTAGTAGTTCATTTAAGGCAGAGGTCTTCAATCCTGCTCCTGGAGGGCCACTGTCCTGCAGAGTTTAGTTCCAACCTGCTTCAGAACACCTGCCTTTGTATATTCAAGCGATCCTAAAGAGCTTGATGAGCTCATTCAGGTGTGCTTGATTAGGGTTGGAACTAAACTCTTCAGGACAGTGGCCCTCCAGGAGCAGGATTGAAGACCTCTGATTTAACCCTCTGAGGTATAAGGTGTTTTCTGGGTCCTGGAGGTGTTCTGACATGCTCTGACATTTGTGCTTTTTTCAGTTATTTATAAACATGTTAATGTCAAAGGTGTAAATTCACTCTATATAGCACAAACGGGGCTACCGTAATATGTGAGCAACATGCATGTACATGTTTGTATTTTTAAGATAATAATGTTTATGCGTGGTTTGTGAAAAAACAAAAAACAAATGTCACTGAAATAAGGTCATAAAACCCATAGTGATTATTTCTTCACAAGACTTTTGAAAATTGTATCACGTAGCCTAGAATATTTGCTCCAAAACTATGTGAAAATCATCCTGCATACTCATTTAGATAAGACAATATATTGATTTAAAATTTGTATGACATGTTTTATGTGAGAAAGCTTTATGCGAAGGGGCGTGGATCTCTCATTAATATGAATGCATTTTACACCTGAGAAAGACAAAGACCCTCCCCTAATTGCCCTATTAGGGGCTATCAGGCCCTATCATCATGAGAAGCCTTGCACAAAGAATGAGGAGAAATTAAAAAAAGAATGGCTTTTATATTGTCTGGATTTATTTACAACACAACATAATCCAAAGATACACAACAAAGGACAAAAGGCACATTAGTAAACACACTGATGTAAAGACAAAGACTTAAACAGTCACACACCTTTGTGCCATTCCTGAAACATAGTAGCCAACATACCTGTCATGTCCAAGGTGTTTGACTTTTCATTTTACCATGTTCATGTACAGAGACTCATGTGAATGTTGAAGTCAGCAGGACTCATCCAGTGGCATCTGGTCCCTTTCTAAAAAATAAATAAACACCTGTAAACATGTTGATATCAAGACAAACTATAGGGCTGCACGATTCTGGGAATACATTTTAGATTTTTCACTCACACACACACACACATACTAGGGCTGTCACTTTTGTGAGAAAATCCTGTTCGATTTTTGAGACATATGTGTTCATTGAATCGATTGTAAAATCGATTTTTCCATGTCTAAAGACGTTTCCATTTTCAACACCAAATATTGGCAAATCCACGGACAACTAACAGGCATTAGGACGAACGTAAAGAGGGCGCTTGAGACGCGCACAAGTCAGCAATATTTCTGATGATTTATTGGCGTGAAGTTTTGTGCACAATGACAAACAGGAGTGCAACATTCAAGGATTGAAATTAACACCCGTCAAATTCGGATAAAAATTTACTTTGGCGGGTAACGCTGTCATATCACGAGCCAATTTGGCGTTTTTCTATGTTTACTCACTTTGCTGGGGAAGTTCGTGTAAGCCAAATCTGCGTGGATTTAGCGCAGATACGCAACTCGTGAGTCCTAATGATATATTAAATACAGCGTATTGCGCAGAATCTGCGCATTTCTGGCTTGCTTGAACACACACGTCACTAAGCAACAAATAACGGCGCGCTTGTTCACTTGCAGTGAAGTAATAGCGAATAAGCATTTGGTTAACAGAAAAGACATTGTTATTTTCCAACATCCTACATGTTCTGTGTACTGTATTGATCTGTCTACCTAAAACACATTTTTGGTTAAAAAAAAAAAAAAGGCAGTTAAAATCGATTCCCTATTTTCGTTTTCGAAACTTGTGTTGGTTGGTCCGATCGATTGTGCAATCGATTTTCGAACGTAAAGTGACAGCCCTAACACATACATATATATATATATATATATACACACACACACACACAATATATATATATATATATATATATATATATATATATACACACACACACTGCCGTTCAAAAGTTTGGGGTCGGAATGATTTTTAATGTTTTTAAAAGAAGTCACGTATGCTCACAAAGGCTGCATTTATTTGAGTAAAAATACAAAACAAACCCAGTAATATTGTGAAATAATATTTCAATGTTAATCAGCTGTTTTCTATGTAAATATATAGTAAAGTGTAATTTATTCCTGTGATCATTACTCCAGTCTTCAGTGTCACATGATCCTTCAGAAATCAGTATTATATGATGATTTGATGCTCAAGAAACATTTTTCATTATCATCAATGTTGAAAACAGTTATTTACATTTTTAT
Source organism: Gila orcuttii (assembly GCA_026230005.1). NCBI lineage: Eukaryota > Metazoa > Chordata > Actinopteri > Cypriniformes > Leuciscidae > Gila > Gila orcuttii. The sequence goes on along the minus strand of JAPDVR010000005.1, from coordinate 33,719,912 downwards.
TTCAGGATTCTTTGATGAATAGAAAGTTCAAAAGAACAGCATTTATCTGAAAAATAATCTAATCATAAGTGACTTCTTTTAAAAACATTAAAAATCTTACCGACCCCAAACTTTTGAACGGCAGTGTATATATGTATATGTATTTTGTAAATATATATAGGAACACCTAGTTTGTTGTGCCTTGTATATAGGCATGTGTAGGGCAGCATAAAGTAATAACAATAGCCTAGATAGCAGGCAGCCTATAAATCGTTAAAAATTAACACTTTTCAGTAACACTAGACAAACATATATTGTTTATCATATGTTACTTCAAATATTTCTATTCGTTATGAAATGAGATGAGTTTGTCGTGAAGCCTAATGTGTGGCGTGTTTTGCTTTTCAAACACACAGCGCGACTCAGATCCAAACTCAGCGCGTGCAGCGATCGAGCCGCTCCAAACTATGAAACATTGTTGTTACATTATACATCTATGTTTGAGCAGATATCCACAAACACAGTATTTAACAGTAAACACAGGTCTAAACATTAAAATATTCACCATATTAGAATAAACACTCATACTAGCATAGGCCTACTTGTATCTCATTTCATAACATTTTAGGCTGCACCAGTTTGAGTTTAGTAGCTACAATGTAAAGTTTATGCAACAATAAAACACTTACTATTATGTCTCTTACCTTAAAAATTGTTCTCATAATAAAAATGTGTCCTTCTTAGGTAAATCCAAGGTAAATCCACAGCACAAACAGTCTTCCAAACTGATGAAAAGTAGAGACATACTGGAGTCGCTGATTCTTTGTTTTGAGCTGATGAGGGCGTTAACAGCTCTGCGTTCCTTCACGTGGATCATTTGAATGAGAACAGCTCGCGCTTGAGGGGGTGTGGTCAAATTTAAGTTAATGAGCTCGGGCTGGAGAAACTGTACATGTCGTTGCTTTCATACGGATTTCTTAAACCAAGAATATTTGTTTTTGATATGATTTACTTCATTTAAAAAAGGAGACTTCGAACTTTGTAAAGACATTACTTTCATGTGTGGGTGGCAAGTATTGGCTAAGTTACAGATCAGTTTCTGTCGCGTTTCAGAATGAACTTCACATTGAGAGAGAAGACAGAACGTGCATCATGTTTTTTTTCTTTATTTTACGAAAAACACAACTTTTTGTTTTTATTATTAGTGTACACAAAAAAAAGAAGATATTTAACAGTTTTTAAAAATGTATAACACTTGTCTGTATGACAAAAATCGACGGAGTTATTTGAGTTTCTTTTGCACTGATAGGAAAAAAAGCGAGACTATCGCGCCGGCGCGATAGCCGACCTCAGAGGGTTAAGCCATTAGTCTAATCACATATTTATATTGATTTAATTACTTAAATATATGGGAGAGAATGCTAAGCAAAAGGGTATTTCAAATAATGAAAAACAAAACTTGAAAAAAAATACACTTGGTCACATGCAAGGTTTAATTAAAAAAATTACAGCTATAATGAGCGTTTTCATAATATATTGCCTAATCCGCATCTCAACGCACGCATAAAGCTTTCCACAAAGAACCGGCAAAAGAAATGATTATGCATGAAACATTTGAATTTTTTATTAATAAACTAGTGTTTTCTGTCAGTGTCGGCTGCAAAGATAAAGTTGATGATGCTGACTCGCCATCTTTGCAGTAGTGAACGCTATAGAGAGAAATGCACACTTCATACGAATTAGCCTACATAAGCAGAGAGTAGCCAATTTCTTTTCATTTTTAATTGTTTTGTTTAAAAGTAGACATTTCAAGCTTTCTATAGATATACTTCTCAGGTCTGTGAGGCAAGTAGCTTATACCCTGAGTTTCGGTTCATTTATGAGACGTGCTCCAGTTCACGCGCCGGCGCCTCCATGTCTTGATTATATTGTCTACTATAGCCTATTTGCTTCTTATTTATTAATCCAGGCAATTTGTTGATGAAACATTGATTAAAATTAAGATACAATTTATACAAAACGAAATTCACTTTAAAGAAAGGCTTTCTACAAAACAAAACTTAAGTGGTCAAAAACATATCTGACCCATTCCAAATGTTTTCCGATATATTAGGCATCTTATGTTCCTATCTTACTCATCTCATGCGGTTCCCTTTTCATATAATCAACAGATGAAATTATATTATTAATATGAAACGTATGTTTAAGTTTTTTTTTACATATTTAAGCGTCACACCGCTCCGCTTTGCTCACATGCTCTGGTGTGTATATGCATGTGTGCGTGCATGTGTTGGAGGGGTGCGATTTTCGAATAATAATCGAATAATACCCAGCGATCTTCGAATATTATTTTTGCTTGAAATGCCCATCCCTAATTTTAATAATTATTATCCAATTACCTTCAGTGTGTTTGACAATATATCACAACAAAAATCCTTCAGTGTGTGAAAAACATTTTTTTCATGATTGATACAGATTGAACTTCTGCATCAACAGCTGAAATGTTCTTCAAAATATCTTCATGTTTCACAAAAAAAAAAAAAAAGCTATATTAGTTTTGAATGGCATGAGGGCAAGTATGACTATGTTCACACTTTCTGTGTATCCAATTGTAATCTGATCAAAAGGATTGACATGTATCAGACTGTCCAGACTGTTCAGATCTGATTTGTGTGTCCCGTGGTGCTCTTACAATTTCTGGAACATCTGCATTGGTTTATGGCAATGACGTTGGGTTGATAGTCCAATGCCAAAAACAACATAGAGGGGTTTGCAACGTTTCAACGTTGTCTTACAATATGACATAGATGTCACGCTGGACTACTATGTCTAGAGAAGCAGTGGCAGAAACGTAGAAGACTAGCATGAACATATTATTCTGTGCTGCCGTCTCCGCAAAAAAAAGTGAAGACAAAGACACCTCAACACTGAACCACAAAGAATTTTCCGTGCAACCTACATATAGAGAACAACTAGGGCTGGGATGAACGATTATTTTTTTAAACTATTAATCTAGCGATTATTTTTCGATGCATCGATTAATCTAACGATTAATTTTTCCTGTCCGATTCGATTTCGATTCGATTATCTCCCCATTAATTGACTAATAGCAATTTATACATGTTGATTTACATATCTGAATGAAAAAAAAACATGAATTCCTTAACATTGCAATATATGTTTATTGCTCTTAAAATTCCAAAATAAAAGACTAGTGCAAAGTAATGCATTCTTAGTCAGAGGTAGCATTCAATAAAACCTTGAAAACACATACGCATAGCATACTGAAAAAAAGTGCTATCTGTCACGACACATTAAAGAGCCACAAAATAGCAGGCCTATTTATATGGGATGAATATAGTATCAAAATGATTAACACATGCACGCACAATTATCAATGAACTTGATTAATGTTGCAGATATGTTTTACTATCCACAACCAAATGCCTTTCAACTTGCGTGTGCAAAATTCAAAATTGAATGAATGTGTAGCAATTTGTACAAATGGAGACATTTTTGTGAATACAAATGTTTTCTTTAGTATTAGTGTATCATAATTTGTGCATGCAACAAAGAAGATGTGCATGTGTGGATCAGGTGACGCGCGTGCATTCATTGACATCTTTTCTGAGTCAATCTCATTTGATTCATTTGGATTTTGAGACTTTCTTTTCGCTGTTTTTAAGCATTTCACAACCCACAGACAAACAACTACAAATGAATAGGCCTGGTGCTAATTATTAATGTGTGCACAACTACCCATCTATTTGACAAAATCACAAATGTGCATCACTACATTTAAACTAATACAATACAACTTGTGTGTGCAAAATCCAGATTCACATGAATGTGCAGCATTTTGTACAAATAGAGACATAGTTGTTAATACAAAACCTCGATTTTGTATTAATGTAGCTCAGAATTTGTGCATGCAACAAGTAAGATGTGCATTTGTGGATCAGGTGACACGCGTGCATTCATTGACTCGTTTCTGAGTCGATCCTATTTGATTCATTTGGATTTTGAGACTTTCATTTCGCCGGTTTAGCTTTGCACGATCCACACACACACTGTCTGAGAAAACTTGCTACCACTAGATGGCAGTAGCTGCTAAAACAGACAACGGCACCGTAATCGAGCGCTCTTGCCCATTAAGACGCTGAATGTGAGTGATATTGAAGCACCAAATTTAGTACACAATATATACCTACCTTATTAATAAAGCATACTTTGTAGAGGCAAACAGATTAAATCAGATTATGAACAACACCCATAGAAAACCATTATAAAACGCTTAACGTGCAATAGCGCATGTAGTAGCATGTTCAATAAGGTGTAGGATCCTGAGTTTTAATACCACCATCTTACTGCATTGACGTTAAGCTTTTTCTTTATAATAATAGGGTCTATGGGAGGAAAATATAGCCTACAGACAAGAGCCTATATGAATGCGACGCGCAAAGTGTCACATTAATGGCATTTTCCTTCCTGAGCCCGTTAAAAAGAAAAAGCTTTAAGTGAAATTTCACAGTTGCATTTGACTTTGCATGTGTAGGGGAGAGCAACCGGTCCGGGAGCGCAGTAAAGTAAGTTTTAGGTTTGATATTCGCCGCATTTTCTAAAGGGACCATCTGCAAATTCCACTCACAGTCAAAAAATATAAATGTCCAATCATTTATTCAAATAACGATACTTACAAGGTTATAGTAAATGCCTAGTGGGCAGACTGACTTACTGTATGTCCAGCCAATATCTCGATTGAACAGTACAATTTTTTTTGTTTTTAAATTACTGTAACTCACCAAAGTGTTTTTTTTCAATGTTCCAAAGGTTGTAGTAGGTTCCTAGTGATAGTCAGGTGAAATGTTGCAATATTCACCTGTAGTAAGTCACCAAAAACCCTTTTGGTGAATTACAGTAATTTTTTATAAAAAAAATATTGTTTACTGTAAATACATGAAGGGAAGTATTGTCAAAATTTTACTTGTAGTAAGTCAGTCTTACAGGAACCTTCTACAAGCTTTGGAATTTGAAAATGTCTGTTTTAAATATTAAAAGTAATTTTAATAAAACAAATTATACGTTTTAACGCAATTAGTGGAATCGGCAGATGGTCCCTTATGCGCCGTGATTAGCACGTCAAAGCATTCTCATGTAAATATGCAGCTATAGCTACTACACACACGTAGGGCCTAGGTGATTTTCAATTAATATTTCATGTCGATATACAATGGTTTTATATTGTTAAAACTTATCGTGCTGCTATTAGTGTATTTGCAAGACTCTATAACAGTGGCAAGGGTCAAGGGAAAAAAAATGTGCAGCGAAAATCGAATTTTAACATTTGAAAACAGACATTTTCAAATTCCCAAGCATGTATATATGTATACAATGTGTAGTCCGATAAAAATAAGCCTATAATATGAACGCAACTGCGGAATTTCAAGGGGTTTTTTAACGGGCTCAGGAAGGAAAATGCCATTAACGTGAAACTTTGCGCGTCGCGTTCATATAGGCTCTTGTCTGTAGGCTATATTTTCCTCCCATAGAGCTATTATTATAAAGAAAAAGCTTAACGTCAATGCAGTAAGATGGTGATATTAAAACTCAGGATCCTACACCTTATTGAACATGCTACTACACACGCTATTACACGTTAAGCGTTTTATAATGGTTTTCTATGGGTGTTGTTCATAATCTGATTTAATCTGTTTACCTCTACAAAGTATGCTTTATTAATAAGGTAGGCCTATATTGTGTACTAAATTTGGTGCTTCAATATCACTCACATTCAGCGCCTTAATGGGGAAGAGCGCTCGATTACGGTGCCGTTGTCTGTTTTAGCAGCTACTGCCATCTAGTGGTAGCAGGTTTTCTCAGACAGTGTGTGTGTAGATTGTGCAAAGCTAAACCGGCGAAATGAAAGTCTCAAAATCCAAATGAATCAAATAGGATTGACTCAGAAACGAGTCAATGAATGCACGCGTGTCACCTGATCCACAAATGCACATCTTACTTGTTGCATGCACAAATTCTGAGCTACATTAATACAAAATCGAGGTTTTGTATTAACAACTATGTCTCTATTTGTACAAAATGCTGCACATTCACGTGCATCTGGATTTTGCACACACAAGTTGTATTGTATTAGTTTAAATGTAGTGACGCACATTTGTGAACTTGTCAAATAGATGGGTAGTTGTGCACACATTAATAATTAGCACCAGGCCTATTCATTTGTAATTGTTTTTGTGTGGGTTGTGAAATGCTTAAAAACAGCTAAATAAAAGTCTCAAAATCCAAATGAATCAAATGAGATTGACTCAGAAAAGATGTCAATGAATGCACGCGCGTCACCTGATCCACACATGCACATCTTCTTTGTTGCATGGGCAAATTATGATACACTAATACAAAAGAAAACATTTGTATTCACAAAAATGTCTCTATTTCTACAAATTGCTACACATTCATTCAATTTTGAATTTTGCACACGCAAGTTGAAAGGCATTTGGTTGTGGATAGTAAAACATATCTGCAACATTAATCAAGTTCATTGATAATTGTGCGTGCATGTGTTAATCATTTTGATACTATATTCATCCCATATATTTATGGTTTAATTTTCTTTGACTGGCCAAATTTGAAAGTTGAGACTTTATTAAATGTTACCTTCTTGGTCCTGTCTGTCAGCACGTTGTCAGTGTCCTTTATGTATTTTTCACGACATTAATAGCTATAAGCGCATACTTGCAGCAGTCTCGCACGCGCTTAGAGCTCGTGTGAATTGCACGTATAAACTGAAGTTAAGGAACAACCTCGATCCATCAGGAAACGCCACATAGGTCGCTGCATTTCACTGCGCTTTGTGACATTTTTTCCTTTTGCGCGAATAAGCCGTTCGCCGGAGATGTGTTAAAAGCATAGACTGTAAAAAAATATGGACGTAGTGTCCGTGACGTCACCCGTAGGTTTCTGAAGAGCGTTTTTGACATAGACAGTAAAAAAAAATGGACACAGCGACCCCATTGATTTCAACGGAGAAGACTGAAGCCCGATTATTGCACTTCCTGCCTGATGGCTGAGCGACTGCGCAGGCTTAAACTGAGCTTGACGACAGTCTGACAGTTGTAAATCTTCTAGTACCTGTGCCAAGACAAATCTGAATCATTCCTCAAACACGTTGTTGAAATATTTTGTCCTGTTGCTTTTATGGACTCTCTATCTATGGGCTTCTCCCTTGACTTTATGCCTCTACGATTGCCTCAGACAGTAAAAGATTGCCTGCGAGCTTCTCCTCCTGTCTATACGGTAACTGCTCTATTGTGCGACACAGAGTCGCGTGGTTATGACGCAATCGTTAGCCTATTTTTACAAAAACGGCTTCTACGGGGCCATAACGTAAGATACAAAGTAATGGAGCCTTTTATACATTGTCGTGTTTCTTTAGAAATAAATAATGGACAAATGAAGTCTTTGGACGCCTCAGATGTAAAGTTATTCGCTGTCAAAGTGACACCAAAATGAATGGGAGTCAATGGAATGCTAACAGCAGGTGAAATTCTGCTACAATGGCAGCTCCCGTGAAGCTTCAGTTCCCCCCCCTTGGTTTTTGAGGCCTAAAGTGGGCGGGGCCAACCGTCACCATCTTGGCAGCGCATCATCTCTCGTCACTCCCGGATAAAAGAAAATAACAAAAAAGCAGAAAAGCAACATAAGTGATGGATTAAAATAGCGCTACGCAGAAATAGGCTAAATTAAAACGGTGTTTAGAAAGTGAAGCACTAAATATAAAGGCAGTTATTAACCGCAGCAGTAAAAGATTGTTTTTTAGTCACTGTAGTCAGTGGTTTTCAGCGAATGCTTGTGCACTAATGCATCATTTTCTTGTCCTTTTAATCAAGCCTGTTTGCTGCGTCTCCATTCCGTTCTCTTTTTATAGCATTTGTCTTCTATTAAGTTTTAATTGTTTTACAAACGCGATCTACTGCGGCTCTACTACGTTCACACGCTTTTTTCAGTCTTTCTATATTTATTTTAGCAATTTATCCTTATAATTAATTGAATCTTAAATAAAAATGAAATGAATTATGTACTTTACATGTTTTTGGTTTCTATCTTCACATCTGAACATGTCTGTGTAAATTAGTTTTTAACAAAAATTATGTTAAAACAATGTTGTATATAATTTAGATTTTTTTGTTTTTCATGGTTGTCAACTTGCCATCAGCAATTATCATTAAAAACAATGAAAATATTGATATTAGTAAAACTCAATGTGTGGCTTTTGTACACTTTTACACATACATACCATGATTAAGGGTTTTATTTAGTTGTAATAAACAAAAAATCTAATTGAAATTTTATCCGATTAATCGAAAAAATAATCGTCCGATTAATCGATTATGAAAATAATCGTTAGTTGCAGCCCTAATATTGCTCTGAGCTTGTGCGTGTGACAGTGATTCATGCTCATACATGTCAGTCAGCGCGGCATCGCACGTCAAGTTCGTAAAGAGCTTTATTCAGTTCAGTCGATTTTAAAATCTGATTTTGGCCGCCTCTCAATTTCTCAAATGGGTTAAACCAAAAATATTACCTTAGAAGTTCAAGTAAATGCACTAGAAATCCGCACTTATTCAAGGGTGTGCATCTATTGCATGGACGGAGAGAAAGCACTGACACCTGCAGGATTTCATCTCACGGTACTTTTTATTTAACACTTAAAAGTTAAATAAGCATATCTGTTCCGTGAGAGCAACGGTACCGCATAACGAGTGTAGCCTGTATACTCCAAAAAGCAACGAAATTGTCAGACATCCATTAGTGCATGTGAGGAAAACAACTGGAAATACAGCGCTGGTTGTTCTCTCCATATTCGACAACGACGGAATCCAACGGCGTGGGCAAAGGTATAATGCGTGTATTAAATTGTATGAAATAATCCTGAAAAAAGCACAAACACTGCAGAGACGGCAAGTACAGCAGCTGCTGGAATTAGCTGAGGGTGACGTTAACAGATAGACAAACGTCGGCTAGCAGTTACAGCAGCCTCAATCCACCAGTCACTCAAGTGGCCACGCCCTTAATTATGCAGAACTTTAAGGCTTAATATAATTTAAACGGATGAGTTGTAAAAAAATTCACCCCCCTCACAGTTGTCATGAAGGGCAAAATTAGCTATATAGACCAAAACCACTTTTTGCTCCATGCTGTAAACATATTTTTTTCTGCTGTAAAGTTGGGGATTTTAACATGGGGGAGATACAGATTTGACTCACTTTTGCAGCCTGCCTCAAGCGGCCAGTTGATGAATTGCAGTTTAATTCACTTCCGTGTTGGTTTCAAGAGAGAGACGGGGAGGTTGCCGCTTGGTTAAAAGATAGCGGAGTGCATTCATGATTATTAGGCTGCCGGTATAATAATCATCCTGGAGCCAGGTCTGAGTGAGTAATTTACTCTTTAAAATAAAATACTTTATTTTACTCATTTAAGACTGCTATTATGAGGACACTCGACAAAACGGACAGTTTGGCATAATTTGTGTGTTATGGTTCGTTCAAGCCCGAAAGAGAACTCTAAACTGACGCACATTTTTCTGTGGGTTGTGTGTGTGTGTGTACTTTAGAGGAACGAGTGTGTGCCGCCTTGCACTTCTGATAGTCTGAGGAGCCACTCGTGTTGCTACTTCTCCGGCGCCGCCAGCTTTGTTTTGGGTCTGACGAATCGACGCGCATATTTTGCGTCTACGTATTTTTTGCGTCGACGTAATCGATGACGTCGACGCGTTGTCCCAGCCCTAAGAACAACACAACCTTCTTTCTGCAACAATGTCACAGAAGAAAGTGACATAAGCAAAAAAGCTACGCCAAATCAAATCAGAGAAGCCAGACTGAAACGGATATCCGAAAAATTTAATTAGAATAGGATTTCAAACCACACGTAGCTTAAAACGGATGTTTTGTGAAAACTGGACTTCATGTGATTTCTTTGACATTCACACTTTCTAAATACAATGGGATGCCAAGTGGATATGCAAAAAATCTAATTTGGACTGACATTCTGAACGAGGCTTAAATGATGATAAAACTTTCATTTTGGGTAAACTATTTCTTTAAGCTCTCAAATAAATGTATAATTACATCAATGTTTCTCTAAAAATAATTGATATAAAGAAAGGGTTAGTTTCTCAACTGTGTGTCATGTGAAAAAAAACTCTGTTAAAATAGATACTTTGACGCATGTGATGAATTTGTCTGAAGCTCTTTATGTTTATCTGTTAATTAAAGAAAAACACACAGATCTTCACAACAATCACTGACACACCCGTTATAAACATCTGATACCCCTTACAAAACAGTACTACATGTACTGGCAATGCCATGGTATGATGCTCCAGCTAATATTCTACTTATGAAACACCAAAACTGCACTATGCTACGGTAGCCTAACACTTTAGATTAGGGTCCAATTCTCACTATTAACTAGTTGCTTATTAGCATGCATATTACTAGGATATTGGCTGTTTATAGGGCTGTCGCGGTGAAGGAATTTCCCTTGCGGTAATTTTGAGTGGCTCAATAGCGCGATATGCGGTTTTACCGCCATTTATTTATTTGTATGTATTTGTTACTATATAAATACGTGTTAGGATGTGGTCAGCATACACAAAAACAATGTAAACAATGTAACCGAAACTAAACAGCATCTCTGCGCATTGAAAGACTGTCACTCAGCGCGCAGTTGTTACGCCAACGGACTGTCTTTGAGTGAGTCATTAAACCGTTCATTCAACGAAAACGTTCAAAAAAGCTGATTCCTTAAATGATAGATGTAATGAAACAAGGTGTTAATTATTTTTTAACTTTGAGCTCCACTTTTCAAGGCTCAGCTGGCCAGCAATGCTTCACTTTTGGGCAAAGCTGAAGCAATGCTTCACTTAATAGAGACCAATGGCATTGATTCAATGCGTGACTCGCTGCTTTCCCCCCACGGCTTCCTCGTGCTGTGTAATGCTGACCAGCGCTGACGCCATTTATGGTAAATACCCTTACACGTTAAAAGGATGATAGCCTACGACAAATATTTCGCTTTCCTTGGAAACGGCAACCTTTTCACGAATATACATCACATGCGCTCAGTCGATCACATTCACTGTCTGTTTAGGCTTAAGTCCAAATCCACAAATCCTCTGTACAAATCACCATGATAAACAGTCCTGTTATCATTATTAACTTATTTAACATTCAATACACATGGTACGAACTACGAAGGGTGGCCTTATGAAAAAAGAAAACGCGGTTTGCGGTTGCTGCGGTTACTTTCATTCCTCTGCGGTTGGCCTGTCAGTAGCGCGGTAATGCAATATTGCGGTTATCGCGACAGCCCTAGCTGTTTATTAGTACTTATAAAGCACATATTAATGTCTTATTCTGTATGACCATATTCTACATTCCTAATCCTACCCAATTCCTAAAACGTAACAACTAGGTCTACTTTACTAACTATTAATAAGTAGTAATTAAGTTTATTTAGGCAACAGTCGTAGTTAATAGTTACTTAACCCTCTGGGGTCGGCGGTATCGCCGGCGATACCAGCTCACTTTTTTTCTTATTAGGGCAAAAGAAACTCAAAATTGATTTTGATCTTACATATTAAGTGTTGAACATCATTAGATCCTGATAAGTGTCTATTTTTTTTTGTGGATACTCACAATAAAAACAAAGTGTTGTGCTTTTCGCCAAATAAAGAAAAACAAACATGATGTGCGTTCTGCCTTCTCTCTGTCAGTTAAGTCCATTCTGAAACTAACTGTAAAAATTAACTGTAATTCCGCGAATACTTGTCATACAGGCACGAGTGTTTTTCCATAATGAAGCTTGAACTATCTTCTTTTAAATGAATTAATTTATATAAAAAAACAAATATTCTCAGTTTATGTAATCTGTATGAAAAGAGAGAGATGTCAGTCTTTTTCTTTCCAGCTCATTATACCGCGTTAATGTGCCACGCCCACGGAGAGCGCGCGGTATTCAAACGCAAATGATCTAAGGCAAGCCATGCAAACATGCCAACGCCCACCAGCTGGATTATAAAATCATGTTTAGTAAGTTTCTTACTACCGCTGTGAACACAGCGAATCCCTACGCTGTGAGGAATAATACTATCTAATAACCCTGGAAAATGTACCAGAAGTTCTGGTAGTTTCATTACGAGGAGCAACGGATCCAGCTGATGTAGTAAGTCATTTATTCTTAGGTGCTTTGTTCTAATCGCGATATTGAATAGTGTTTATAAACCGTAAAAAGATTGTTTAAATATGAATTGCGTGTCTGTGTGTAGGCTAAATGATGAATGAACGGCACAGGCGCGCGCGCTTTGTTTACTACAGTTATACAGCGCGTGTCTGTGCCGTTCATTCACTCTCGCATCTGCATTAGTAAACATGTTATTAAATTTACATGAACACATCCAAACTATATTGCTATAGCCTACTAAGATGAGTAAAAATAGACTGAAATATGTTGAAATAAAATGTCTGTATAAGCAACAAACTGCAAATTCACATGTATATGCTAATATATAGTGATGCACCGAAATGAAAATTCTGGGCCGTAACCGACACCGAAAATTTAGGATGCACTTAGCCGAAAACCGAAACTGAAGCCGAAAATGGCTTCTTTTAAAAACTTATACTAATATATATATATATATATACATATATACAGTACAAAACCTAAAATATTTTTAACAATAAACATAAATAATAATACCAAATAATATTATTCTTCAAGTGTTGTTCCATCAAATAAAATAGTTTTTTAACAGTTGTGCAAAAAGATCCACAATTATCTGAATAACTGTACACAAAATCACAGAATGGCAGTGGGCCTCTATTCTGTTGTAAACAATTTTTACTTACATTTTAAATTGCTGTGCAAAACAATGCAAAACAGCAGTGCAAAAACAGCACTAGAACTTAATCCAAACTCAAACTGTAAACAACATATAAGCCTATGTAGCCTTAGGAAACACAGTTGTGCAGTGCTACGCAAATTTTAATGTAACTGCTATACACAGAAAATTGGACTGGGGGTCTTACATGCGCTTCATGTGGCACACTAGCACACACACGCAAGGCCGCTCTCTCCCTGTCTGGCGTGCGCGCGCTACACGGTTTGAAGCACGAGCTCTTGCTCGCTCGATCGCTCTTCCGGGAGATTTGAACTAATTTGCGGGCATCAGGGAGCCGCTATATCAATATGCGGGAGACATCCCTATCTTTGATAGGCAGACGCGTGATAACAGCTTGACCATGAGTGAAACCTGAGCGCTTGCGCACGGATGGGGGGGCGGGTGAGTGACATTCATTTTCGGTTTACGTTTTTGGCTGTTTTTTTTTTATTTCGGCCCGAAACCGATAATGCCATTTTCGGCCGAACATTTTCGGCGGCCGAAATTTCAGTGCACCCCTACTAATATATCATACACAATATGTTACAGACTAAATATGAATGTTTAGACAAGATTTTGTGATTAGTTGTGGATAGATTATAAAGTTTTGACTGTAAAAAAAGACTACTGTCACATTAAATAGGTATGCTTTTGTTCACCAATATCTGCTCATAGTTAAATATACTATAGTATGATGTTTTGTCAAAAATAAAGTAGGTATATTGAATTATCAACTAAGATGTTATTGTTCCAATATTCAAACTAATGAATCCTTACCTTTTTTAATACGTATGATAAAATGTATACTTTTTACAAAGAAATACACTTGAAATATTGTTAAAATTGTAATTGTTGTTGTAATTGTAACCTATTTATAATTGGTTACAATTTCTAATTGTAAAATATGTATATATAGATAATTTCTTTTGTCCTTGCATTCTTTGGGATCCTGTGACACACCTGTGTGAGGCTAATTAATATGCAGCTCATTATGTATGTGGCACATTATCCAGCCTTTGTCTTCTCAGGTGTAAACACGCCTCCACGCATATTGCCTTTCCAAACAAAAGGTGTCTTATAAAATTTAAATTAATGTATTGTTTTGTGTAAATGATTAGGCAGGATGATTTTCAGATCATTTTGAAGCAAAAATTCTAGGCAACAACACTCATTAGTCAAAAGTCTTGTGGACACATATTTAGTATGTGTTTTGTGGCCTTATTTCAGACACTTTAAGTTTTAGTTTTTTCAATAACCACGCATAAACATTATTCTCTAAAAAATACAAACATGTATGTTGCTCATATATTACGGTAGCCCCGTTTGTGCTATATAGAGTGAATTTACACCTTTGCCATTAACATGTTTATAAATAACTGAAAAAAGCACAAATGTCAGAGCATGTCAGAACAATTCAAGGACCCCAAAAACCCCTTAGATCTCAGAGGGTTAATAGTGAGAATTGGACCCTAATCTAAAGTGTGACCCTATAGTACTTAGATTCATTTTGAAAAAAGAAAGAAACACTTAAAGGATTAGTTGACCTCAAAATGAAAATGTCCTAATAATTTACTCACCCCAATGCCATCCAAGAGATCCATGTCTTTCTTTCCTCAGTAGAAGAGAAATTAAGTTTTTTGAGGAAAACATTTCTGGATTTTTCTTTGAATAATGGACTTCAATGGTAACCACTGTTTTGAAGTCCAAATCAATGCAGTTTCAAAGGTCTTTGAAGTGCTTCAACAGTCTGTGCACGATCGCAGCTGAGGAAAGAGGGTCTTATCTAGCGAAACGATAGGTCAATAAAAAAAAATATATATATTTATATATATATATATATATATATACTTTTTAACTACAATTGTTCGGATTGAGCTGATCTGCAACGAGCCGGGAACTACGTCATCACGTTGAAAGGTCAGGCTCCGGCGACATCGACAGTGACCTTTCAACGTGATGACGTAGTTCCCGGCGTGTTGCAGATCAGCTCAATCCGAACAATTGTAGTTAAAAAGTATATATATATATATATATATATATATATATATATATATATATATTTTTTTTTATTGACCTATCGTTTCGCTAGATAAGATCCTCTTTCCTCAGCTGCGATCGTGCACAGTCCGTTGAAGCACTTCAAAGACCTTTGAAACTGCATTGATTTGAACTTCAAAACAGTGGTTGCCATTGAAGTTCATTATTCGAAGAAAAATCCAGAAATGTTTTCCTCAAAAAACTTCATCTCTTCCACTGAGGAAAGAAAGACATGGATATCTTGGATGGCATTGGGGTGAGTAAATTATTAGGACATTTTCATTTTGAGGTGAACTAATCCTTTAAAATTCACAGTTGTGTAACATTTACAACTAATATACTGCTCACTAAAAGTAATGTGTGTGTGTGTGTGTGTGTGTGTGTGTGTGTGTGTACAACTGACTCACTCACCTGTCTGAACATGTTAAGAACGACATGTTCGTTCATTACACCACAAGCCAGGCTGAATTCGGAATTAAACACTACCATACTACTTTAAATTGCATAAAGAGTATGTTATTCCGAATCCAGCCTCAGAAACATTTGGAGAGAACTTTTACATTTTTTGAGCAACTTTCATTTGACAAAGTATTTTCGTATAATGAGCTTCATGTGAATGTATATTAACACGTCCATTCGGATTATTTGCTGACCTTTATAATAAATTATCTCAGTCATATTTCCTTAGGTAATTAAGTTGTCATCTTCAGCACTGTAAGTTATTGTGTCTTGGTCCCGTTTTCTACCGCAACACACTAACCGTCCGTCTAGAAATCAAGTTAAACTCTACTTTGAACTCATTAGAATGTAACCGTTATTCACAATTGTATTAATCTCAGATTGTTAGAGATGATCAAGCAAAATCTCAAATCCAGATTGAAAATGTGATTAAACAGAGAATGCATTTAGCAGTGCATTAGCCTATACCATATAACGTTACGTAGCTACAGTAGCCTAGACTTGAGAAAAACACAAAGATACTTACTGTCGCAAACTGGCCTCTAATCACAGTAAAGTTAACTACTAATACTAACGAACATTTACAGCTAACGTTAAAACAAACACCGACGAACAATTTTCTATAAGTTTAGATCTTAACGTTACCTTTATCAGCTGATGTCACACAAAGACTGCCAAACGGTGAGAACTGTTCAAATTGTAAGAATCGGTCTTCATTCAAAGATAACTTATTAGGCTACTCTTAATTCATAGGCTAGTTTGCTTATTTAGAAACATCAACAAAAACATAATAGGACCCCAAAAGAAAAGTTCAAACGAGCTCCACCCGAGTGAGCAGGGTTGCCAGGTCCCAAAAAAATAATTTAAACCCAAATTACGGTGCCTTGGAAGGGACATGCTCGGTTCACGTAGTTTTCTAGTCAAGTCAAGTCACCTTTGTGTATAGCGCTTCTTTACAATACAGATTGTTTCAAAGCAGCTTTACAGAGATAACAGGAAAATAATGCAACAAAGTTTGTTTCCAGAATAAAATAGCATCACAGTCCAGCTTAAGTAAATTCAGTGATGGTTCATTTTTGTTGTAAAAAAAAGTTAATAATTTAGTTCATATAGCCGCTCTGGAGAAAACCGTGATTTCATCGTCCAGCTCAGTTCAGTTCTCATATGATGGTGTCTATGCAGGCAGATCAATAATAGGCTATTGTTGAATATTAAATTAAATGTCCCCAAGTGGCACTGCCCACTAGCCTACCGGTTTATTAATGTTTTTAGATCGTATAGGCTACTGGTTTTAGACTGGTAAGATTTTTAATGTTTTTGTCTCTTCTTCTCATAAAGGATGCATTTATTTGATATAAAATACAGCCAAAAAAAAAAAAAGTAATAAAGTAGCTGGGGCACGTGTAAAGTGGCATAGCCTAAGGTATGCAGAGAAGACATAAAGTAGGATAATATTGTGCATGCTGTGGATTAAATTTAGTAAGCCCTTATTCCTAAAGGAACACATTTAAAACCAGTAAGCATTCATTTGTATAGGTGCAACATTTGCTATAATAAAAAAAACTTAATGATAAAAACTTTTTAATGCACAGATGAAAACAGCAAACTATCACCATTACGGATATCTTGCTATAATACAACACTCCCACCTTGTGGGCTATTACCTTAATGACACGATCAAACCTGCATCGACACAGAAGGCACAATCCATACACAATGTTCTGTAGCCTACTAAATAAACAATGTCATCGGTGCATGTTAATGCCAACTTGTAATCTTTTTTAAATCAGCAACCACCTTTTTTGACCGGGTTTGCCTTGATTCTGAATATATAATGGTTGGTATATAATTCCATTGTTCTTCACTCTTGTCTTTTAAAAGGAACACTCCACCGTTTTTTGAAATAGGGCTTATTCACCGTCTCCCCTACATTAAGATATGTGGGCAAAAGCATTTTTGCCTCAGTGCATGCATTGTCTTCGTTTGGCAGTGCAGACACTAGCTTAGCTTAGCATAATGAATGGAATCCTATGTTGTCAGGTAGCATGTCGTGAGTAAAAGGGATAAAAAAAAACCCTAATTACTTCTTGTGGCCTGCGTATTCACAACGAGTACAAATAGCAATTCAGATTAAGACTAGGCGATTTCCTAGGCAGATATTGACTTGGGACTATATTGGGGGGAAGCACAGACGAAGCACTGCTACTTGGGCGCAGTCATATCACGCAACACCTGAAACCCATCAACATACTGCCGTGATCTGCACAGAGTATCTTCGCCTTAGGATTGTGTTGAGTTTGAGAAGTTACAGCTACAGTTACAGCAAACATGGTAATTGCCTGCATAGCAAAAGGTTGTGAGAACAAGCAAAGGACATACACTCACACCACCAGTTCATGTTGGCTCTCATCCTCAAGTCCTCTGTCTGTTGAGCGATCGCAACCTCCTCCTGTCGTTCTATATCCAAAGCATGCAGCTCCTCTTCTGAAAACTCTGGTTCGTAGAGGTATGGTTCTGGATCATGACTGTCTAAGAAGTCACCCTCTTCGTCTCTCACAAAATCCGCCATGTTCATCGCCATTCACTATGTCTACTGTAGGTTAGCCAGCTACTATTCACACCGGTATGTTGACGGAAGTTGGGGGATTTCAGGTGTTGCGTGATATGACTGCGCCCAAGTAGCAGTGCTTCGCCTGTGATTCACCCTAATATAGTCCCAAGTCAATATCTGCCTAGGAAATCGCCTAGTCTTAATCTGAATTCCTATTTGTACTCGTTGTGAATACGAAGGCCACAAGAAGTGATTAGGTTTTTTATTTATTTTTATCACTTTTACTCACGACATGCTACCTGACAACATAGGATTCCATTCATTATGCTAAGCTAAGCTAGCGTCGGCACTGCCAAACTAAGACAATGCATGCACTGAGACAAAAATGCTTTTGCCCACCTATCTTAATGTAGGGGAGACGGTGAATAAGCCCTATTTCAAAAAACAGTGTTCCTTTAAAAAATATATAATAAATGAATTCAGACGAGCAATTTGCGGTTCTCTGCTTTTATTGAACACTACTCTCCAGATGGTCCGTTTTGCAACATGATTCAATTAAAATCACAGCGCTACATAAATGTATGCTGGAGACCTTTTATGCATCCAGATATTATTTAATTCCTGTAGTAATTCCTCCTGGGATTTTATATATATATATATATATATATATATATATGGAGAAAACAGTGCTGTCATCGTCCAGCTCAGTTCAATTCTCATATAATGGTGTCAATGCAGGTGTCAATGCAGGCAGATCAATGATATTGTTGAATATTAAGTGTCCCCCACTAAACAAGCCAAAGGCGACAGTGGCAAGGAACCAAAACTCCATCAGGTGACAGAATGGAGAAAAAATAAAACCTTGGGAGAAACCAGGCTCAGTCAGTTCTCCTCTGGCCAATGAACGAACATTGTATGATTATGATTCAGGCAGCATTACAGGCCAGAAGTCAGATTGGATTGGAACATTCAGAATATTTATCCAGTTCCATCTGGTTGAAGATCAGAGTCATCACGCCGGTATGGAGACGAGTTTGTTGAGGATCAGTGCCGATAGCTGTCGTGTCGATGAGGCCTTCACAGGGGAGAGTATAGTTGACACAATCTCTGCTGACACTTCAGGGATGCATTGTGGTCATGTCAGATCTGATCCATCTGCCATATGCCGATGATATAGCATTGGTCTCATGCCAGAAAGAAATGAACTGCACCTCATATTTTGAGTACATCGACAGTATCATCCGTTGGTTTGAGAGTAGTTCTTTACATCTTAATATTGAAAAGACAAAAGAGTTATGTTTGAGAAATCAATCAAGAAGAGCAGATACTGCATCTGAATATAAACCAGTTGTCATAAAAGAAAAAACTGTAGAGCAAGTCTCGAATTTCAAATATTTGGGTACAATTATAGATGAGAAACTTAATTTTTAAAGTAATGTGAAGTATATTCATAAAAAAGCACGACAACGCCTGGGTCTCCTTAGGAAACTGAGAAGCTTCAATGTTAGTCAGCAGACCCTAACTATGTTGTATCGATCAATGATTGAGAGTATTCTCACATATAACATTATTTCATGGTACAGCAATCTAACGCTGAAACAAAAGAACAAACTCACAAATAATCAATCAAGCAAATAAGATTACTGGACAAAAACAACAGCCACTACAGAGCTTGTTCGATCATTTTATGGGAAATATGGCAATTGCAATTTTTAAAGATAACGCTCACCCTCTTCACTCTGCTTTTGAATTGCTCCCATCTGGACGTAGACTAAAAATTCCCTTGGCTAGAAAAAATCTCTACAAAAAATCGTTTCTTCCTATGGCAGTGATTATCTTAAATCGTACAGTGTTTTAATTGAAACAATAGAGCGACTGCTAATATTTTTAATTTTTTTTCTTTTTTACAGTGTTTAACTATATTATTTTTTTGTATTTGTGTTGTTGATATGTGATGTGTCTTATGTTACAGTGTCAAAGAAAAATTTCCGCTCTGTGAAAACAGACTGGACAATAAAGTTCAATCCATCTGATGTGTTGTGGTCGTGTCTAGGTGCAGATCCACCATCTGATCTGCATACGGCCCGGATCCGGCTGACTGCAGTAAACCTCGGAATAAACAGAAAGACTAATGTTAGCATAGATGCCATTTTTCTTATGATGTAACGAGTAGTACCCCTAGTGAAACTAAATATACTTACCGGTAAATGTATTTGAAATACATTTATTTTATGCTAAGTATACTACAAATACATTACATATTTATGTAGTTAATATAAATACCCTGCAATTGTACTGTTAGTATACTAAATTGGTATACTTAAAGTCTGCTAAATTGAAACAAAAAAAACGTTGTTATTTTTTTTTTATTTCGTGTATGTAACTGGTGGCATCCAAGCTATCTGGGTTATTGTTCTAAAAATATTGACAGGGTTACCTGTTCGGCGCCCGAACTTAACTTTTATTTGAACAATCGTTGGTTGATTATTTGGATTTGTTATCGGGCCACCAGTTACATACACGAAATCAAAAAAAAAAAAAAAAAAAATCACAAAGGACAGTTCAGAATCCGTTTAGAAATGTCTGTATTTCACACAAGAAAGGAAAAAAAAAAACCACTTTAAATTACCAGTCAAAATTTCTGTACAAAGACTCGTTCATCCAGGCACAGAATCAGATTTTCTCAACAAAAAGGAATATCAAAATGTCAATTTTGTGGTGTAGCAAAAAAATAAAAGAAAACCCTCAAAAGCCAAAACAAACCGAGCCAAAAATTAAAAAAAATATATATAATACTCACTAACTTAGTTTGTGGGGAACCTGAATAACCCGGATGTGGAAAGTGCAGAGGTGAATTTGTGTGAGTGTTTGGAAAAACCAGCCGCGAATCCAGCCACGCCGTAGCCTTTAGCAATGGTGAAGCTCGGTTGGATGGTAAATGGAAACAACCCAGGATCCAGACGGTCCGTAGCTCGCTTGGGGTTCTTTTACACGCTCCGCGCTGAAGACATCGTTATGGAGAGCGGTTTTCCTCTCCCGCATCCGCTCCAGCAGAGGCACAGCGTTCTCTTACGAGAGGTTCTCTCGTATTGCGTAAGCTAGCTTACGCTACGGGAAAGATTCATCTTTGCTGAGAGTTTGAAGCCAAAAATTATTTCATAATTTGTATCCATTGACAACGCAGTTCCTCTGCGGCAGACCTAGAGCGGGCTAGCTAGCAGCTCATTGGTTCGCTCAGAGAGAACTGCTTAAGCCTATGGGAGAGCGGGGCTGAACCCGCTACCAATGGGAAGCGCCCGCGCACTCACTGCATCATAGCCCGCCAGAGTGGGCGTGGCTATGGTGTATAAAACAGTCTCTCCCAGGCTTATATGTTGATTCATTTCATCTTCAGCAAGCTACACGCTTCTGCTGTTTTCTGAGAAGAGGAAAGCCGTCGCCGTCGAGAAGGCATCACTCTAGCGAGCTCACGGACCCTGAAGAAGCCGGCCGTCTTCGCCACCTTCAGCCGCCCTGCAAGCTAGTGCCATCCGACGACTGTATCCTTCTCTGTTTTAAAAGAGCTGAGCGTCTTTTTAAAGATGTCTCGAATTTCCTGCGGCTCTTGCCGCGCTCCTCTCGAGGACGGAGACCGCCATATTGTCTGCGCTCTCTGCCTGGGACTCGAGCACGCAGAACTCGCCCTGGCGGATGGAGGTTGCGACTTCTGTGAAAGCCTGCCATTGTCGTCCCTGCGGGCACGACTCCTAGCGGCTCAATCCGCTCCCGCGCCGCCTCTCTCTTCGCCGCGTAAGAAGAAACGCCGCGCCCAGAGGCCGCCGGAGCCCCCTGCGGAAACATGCGTGCCGCCGCCGCCGCTTCCCGCTTCCCGCTCTCCCTCCCCGCCCCAGCCGGACTTACAGCTGCCGCCGAGTGGCCGCTCTGTCGCTTCCGAGGACGCCGCGGAGGAGAAGGACTCATGTTCACTGCTCGCTTCAGACAGTGAAGACTGGTCATCTCTTGGTTCCACGAGAGAGTCAGCGGGGACTCGCGCTGGCATAGAGGAAGAACTAATGCGCCTCCTCTCACAGGCCGTTGAACGCCTCGGTCTCGAGTGGGCTCCTCCACCCGAGCAGCCCCCGAACCGGATGGACGGCAGCTTCTTTCACCGGCGCTCGACTCCCGCATGCAACCGGGCCGCCCCATTTCTGCCTGAACTTCACGCAGAACTGACGAAGTCCTGGAATGCTCCACTTTCGGCTAGAAACCGCTCCGACATTTCCGCCTCGCTGCGCTCAGTGGACGGAGCCGCTGAAAAGGGCTACTCTTCCATGCCACCTGTCGAGGACTTGGTCGCCGCACACCTCTGCCCGCCCTCTGCTAGATGGCGTTCTTCTCCCACGCTTCCTTCGAAAGCTTGCAGAGCGACCTCGAGTTTTCACGCTCGCGCTTATGCCACCGCTGGTCAAGCCGCCGCAGCGCTTCACTCTATGTCTGTCCTCCAAGTACTACAGAGCGATATTCTCCGTGAATGGGCTGAGAGCGGTAGGAACCCCTCCCCCGCTGTCACGGATCTAAGAAGTGCTACGGACCTCGCCCTTCGCGCCACTAAAGCCGCCGCACAAGCTCTGGGGAGATGCATGGCTAGTCTGTGTGTAGCTGAAAGACATCTATGGCTAACACTCGCGGACATGGGAGATTCCGAGCGCGCCGCGTTTCTTAACGCGCCTCTCTCCCCGACGGGTCTTTTTGGATCTGCTGTCACGGGAATTGTTGATCGCTTTTCCGAAGTCCAGAAAGCTACCCAGGCCATGAACTTGTTTCTGCCCCGCCGCGCTAGCTCTTCCGCAGGCCGCTCTCGTGAGCCTCCTGTCAGAGCCCCACCGCAGCGCCCTTCTCAGCAGACTCAAACAGCCCAGCGCAGACAGGGTGGCCGCCCTCGCTCTCGCTCTGACAGCCGCCGCAGACCGCCGCCCCCAAGGGGTCCGCGACCCAAAATCACGCTGAAGCCTGATCATCAGAAGTCTGCCTAGCAAAGTTAAGAAAACGACGGCGTTCTCCCGCTGCGGCCGGACCGCCGTCAAAGCTTCGCCCTCTGCCAGTCCCCGTTGTTTCGCCGACTGCTGTAGTGTTTACCGCCATAAACAAGCCGGAGTCCCTTCCCGCTTGCGAGCGACAAAAAGCCGTTTTTACGGCTACCCAGAAATATCTCAAAAAGAGAAAATTTGCTGGTTGTGTAGAAAATGTGCCCACAAACATGTGTTCACCCATACACACAAGCATAACATATCCCGTGTCTCTCTCAGAGCCCCTTCACATGAGACGGTCACAGCCCGCTCTAACATCAGAGAAAATAAACACGCCCATGAATTCATGCACGTGTCCCCTCTCTGCTCGCTCTGCTTCACGGCCCATAGACTCCTCTCTGAGTGCAAGTCCAGTTGCAACACACATTCAAAGCGCGCCCACACTCTGTGTTCAGCCCGCTATGTACAGCAATCAGGGCGTGATAACCACTCGGCCACTAGCCGCATGCTCCAAAGCGTGGGAAGCCATTCCAGGCATTTCCCCGTGGGTGCTAAGCATTATAAAGAACGGCTATCTGTTACAGTTTCGCCGCCGCCCGCCTCGTGCACGCGCTCGGCTTGAATCCACTGTCAGCCCGCCGGCACGCTTCGCTCAGAAATAGCGACGTTGCTACAAAAAGGCGCTATAGAGAGAGTCCCGCCATCTATGGTTTTACGGCCGTTATTTTCTGGTTCCCAAGAAAGACGGCGGCCTCAGACCGATTTTAGATCTCAGGTCTTTGAACAAAGCGCTCATGAAGAGACCATTCAAGATGCTCACTACCAGGAAACTCCTCGCGCAAGTGCGCCAGGGGGACTGGTTCATCTCTCTAGACCTGAAAGACGCCTATTTTCAGATCCAGATAAATCCCCGTCACAGGCCAAAACTTTTCAGAGGATGCTGGGTTACATGGCCTCAGCCTCCGCTGTGCTTCAGCTGGGCCTTCTGCACATGCGCCCGCTTCAGCTCTGGTTAAACAGCCGTGTACCCCACCACGCGTGGAACACAGGCCGCCAGCTGGTTAGGGTTACGCAGACATGTCTCACGGCACTGCAGCCATGGACAGTAGCAGAATGGTTTCGGCAGGGCGTCACGATGGGGACCTTTTCCCGCCGAAAAGTCATCTTGACAGATGCATCCAACAAGGGTTGGGGTGCAGTCTGCGAGGGCTCACCGGCCTTCGGCCTCTGGTCGACTCAGGAAAGCCCCTTACACATAAACTGTCTGGAAATGCTCGCGGTCGAGAACGCGCTCTCACGCTTCCTCCCGCTCATTCGGGGACACCACGTCCTGATCCGTTCGGACAACATGGCTGTGGTCTCCTATATCAACCGTCAGGGCGGTGTCAGATCCAAGAATCTTTCTTCTGACGCACCGCATTTTAGTTTGGTCCCAGAGCCGCCTGCTTTCGCTCAGAGCGACGCATGTGCCGGGCCATCTGAACGACGGTCCAGACATACTATCCAGGAACCTCATCTCCATAGGAGAATGGTCCCTGAACACACAGACGGTCCAAATACTATTCGGCAGAGCAGAAGTAGACCTCTTCGCGTCAGAAGAGAACGCTCACTGCCCAATATATTTTACGAGGAGCGAGGACGCGCTAGCCCAGGAATGGCCTCGCCGCCCGCTCTATGCATTCCCTCCGATCGCTCTGTTACATCAGGTAATTCAGAGGATCAGGGACACACGTCACTCGGTGCTCCTCATCGGCGCGCTCAGTCCCTGGGCAAAGACGAGTTAGTCATCCGCTTCCTCAGGGGAGCTAAAAGGATGAATCCTCCGCGGCCCCCGTCGGTTCCTATCTGGGATCTTTCTATAGTCCTCGAAGCTATGAAAGCACCCCCGTTCGAACCGCTCGAGTCTGTGGACCTAAAATACCTCTCGCTCAAAACCGTTTTTCTGACGGC
The DNA here is from genome assembly GCA_026230005.1 of Gila orcuttii. NCBI lineage: Eukaryota > Metazoa > Chordata > Actinopteri > Cypriniformes > Leuciscidae > Gila > Gila orcuttii. Next base: position 33,694,975 of record JAPDVR010000005.1, on the reverse strand, counting down.
TCTGTCCTCAGTAAAACGCGTGGGGGATCTTCACGCGCTCTCATCCAGCGCCGCGTGTCTCGAGTTTGGACCGAATGATTCAGTCGTCATTCTCAAACCTAGGCATGGCTATGTCCCGAAGGCGATTGGTACCCCTTTCAGGGCCCAGATTATTTCTCTATCGGCTCTGCCTCCATCCGATAGTGAGCGCGACGCTAATCTCCTCTGCCCGGTTCGGGCTCTGAGATTATACACTACGCGCGCTGCCGCGTTCAGACGCGCTGAGCAGCTTTTCGTGTCGTTTGGGGGGCGCACCAAAGGTCTGGCCGCCTCTAAACAGACACTGTCTAGATGGATAGTGGACGCGATCGCCTCTGCTTACGCATCAAAATGCCTGCCCTGCCCTTTGGGCATCAGGGCGCACTCCACCAGAGGCATGGCCTCATCGTGGGCATGGTCCTGTGGAGTTTCCATTCATGACATTTGTGTGGCCGCGGGATGGGCCTCCCCGTCCACTTTTGTCAGATTTTATAATTTGGAAGTTCCCGCCTTGCAGGCAAAACTGCTAGCTGTCTAAAAACCAGCTCCCTAAGAAGCTGCATCACTGGGAATCCCTCACACAACCGGTTCGCCCCTTGTGTTCCCCTAAGATGCTTATGTATACACTATGTGCCCGCTCTGCCGGCTTCATTGTACATTCACTCCACATTTCATTATTCCCCCGGTATCACCCTGGGATTCATGAGTGTTTTTCTTAGCGCGCACGGCGTTGACCAGGTGTTCCCGTAGCGTAAGCTAGCTTACGCAATACGAGAGAACCTCTCGTAAGAGAACGAATCGGTTACCTAACGTAACCTCGGTTCTCTCTAGAAGAGGGAACGAGTATTGCGTTCCCGGCCGTGCTTGCGCTACTAGCGTTTCGCTTCACGCTGAAATAAATCAACATATAAGCCTGGGAGAGACTGTTTTATACACCATAGCCACGCCCACTCTGGCGGGCTATGATGCAGTGAGTGCGCGGGCGCTTCCCATTGGTAGCGGGTTCAGCCCCGCTCTCCCATAGGCTTAAGCAGTTCTCTCTGAGCGAACCAATGAGCTGCTAGCTAGCCCGCTCTAGGTCTGCCGCAGAGGAACTGCGTTGTCAATGGATACAAATTATGAAATAATTTTTGGCTTCAAACTCTCAGCAAAGATGAATCTTTCCCGTAGCGTAAGCTAGCTTACGCAATACTCGTTCCCTCTTCTAGAGAGAACCGAGGTTACGTTAGGTAACCGATTCGTTTTCCCCGCTGACGATTTCGTCACCGCCTCCCAGGTAAGTTAAGTGAAAACAACACCTCAGAATTTAAGATTCCTGGATATAGTATAGAAAGACAGGATAGAAGTAATGGTAGTGGAGGAGGATGTGCTATTTTTATTAAAGATGGAATAGCTTATAAGAAAAATCCCATGAATAAAGAAATGGAATGTGTTATTATAGGAATATTTAATGTAAGGAAATATTAAAATTATTAATTATTATAATCCATGTAAAAATCTTGATAGTGATATATTTAGGGAGATAGCAGGGAAAATACATAGAAGAGAAATATGGTGTGGTGATTTTAATGCCCATAATAGTCTTTGGGGTAGCAGGAAGACCGATCATAATGGTAGCATAGTGGAAGAAATAATGGATGAAAGGTCATTAGTTTGTCTTAATAATGGAAAAGGTACAAGAATAAATATACATAAAAATACAGTTTCATGCCTTGATATTACATTAATATCTGATTGTCTTGTTAGTTCATGTAAATGGGATGTCAACTGGGAGTCTACAGTAGGAAGTGATCATTTTACAGTGAGTACAATAATTGATGACAATATAAACAGGCAAGAAGATTTCATATTAACAAGATGGTGCTTTAATAAAGCTAATTGGCAAAAATTTAAAATTAAGTGTGAGGAAACCAGTCATATGGTTACATTAAAAGGCAATATTGAAGAATGTGCAAGGGAGATAACAGAACATATTTTAAATGCAGCAAGTTGTAGCATACCAAGGAAAAGAAACATAAAAGGTAAGAAAAAGGTAGTTCCTTGGTGGAATGATGAATGTAGCAAAGTGGTTAAGGAGCGTAACAAGGCATTTAAAATATTACAGAAAAATTTAACAACCGAAAACCTTATTGAATATAAAAGGAAAAGACCAATGGTTCGTAAAACTATTAAGAAAACATTGAGAGAATATTGTTCCTCAATAGGTTCAGAAATAAAATTACAGAATGTGTGGTCAATGTTTAGGAAAATTACGGGGAAAAGGAATGATGTTAAAATACCAGCGTTAGTTAGAGATCAGGAGATAGTAGTTTTAAATCAAGAAAAGGCAGATTTATTAGGCGAGACATTTGCTGCAGTTCATAATGGCGATCATCTTACAGACATTCATAGAAGGCAGAAGCTACAAAAACTTGGAAATCATAAAAATATATTGGGAAAATGTAAAAAATGGATATCAACATTAGACATGAATATAAATATGAAAGAAATTAAAACAGTATTGAAAGGGACAGGATATTTAGCTCCAGGGGAGGATCAATTATGCTATGCTATGTTTCGACAGATACCAGAAGTAACATTGAAATTAATATTAAAATTATTCAATAAAATATGGAAAGAAGGTTCAATACCAAATAGTTGGAAAAGGGCAATAATTTTACCATTTAATAAACCAGGGAAAGATCCTAGCAGTCCAAATAATTATAGACCAATAGCTTTAACTTCTCATTTAAGTAAATGGATGGAGAAAATAGTGGTCAGTAGATTAGGGTTTGTTCTTGAACATAAGAAATTAATTAATGGATACCAGTGTGGATTTAGAACAGGGAGATCAACGATGGATGCAATAATTAGTATCAGTAATGAAACCGAGAAAGCACTAAAAATGAAGGAGATAATGATTGTAGTATTTTTTGATATAGAAAAAGCATATGATTCATTATGGAGAGAAGGGTTACTTATACAAATAAAGCAGATGGGAATAGGTGGGAAGATGTATAATTGGATAGCAAATTATTGATGGATAGGAAAATAAGGGTGAAGATGGGGAATGATTATTCAAAAGAATTTAATGTGGAAAATGGAATACCTCAAGGTAGTGTAATAAGTCCAATATTATTTAATATCATGATTAATGAAATATTTTCAGATACTGATAAATGTATTAAATCTGCATTATATGCAGATGATGGGGCCATATGGATGAGAGGAAAGAATATAAAACATGTAATAGGAAATATTAAGAAAGCAATTAATAAAGTAGAAAAATGGTCTTATGAATGGGGCTTTAAATTATCAGCAAGCAAGTCTTGTTTCATGGTATTCACAAATAAGAGAAATATTGATATAGGAACAATAACATTATATGGACAACCGTTGGAAAGGGTTACAGAATTTAAATACCTAGGATTATGGTTAGATAGCTCTTATACATGGAAAACACATATAGATAATTTGGAAACTAAATGTAAGAAAGTTATAAATCTCCTAAAGGCTGTGGGTGGAAATAACTGGGGTGCAGATAGACAGTCATTATTAAACATATATAGGGCTCTTATGAGATCAATAATAGATTATGGCAGTTTTATTTATGGAGCAGCAGCTAAAACAACATTACAAAGAATAGATAGATTACAGAGTAGAGCTTTACGTATATGTACAGGAGCAGTGAAAACAACACCTATCAATGCTCTTTTAGTAGAGACTGGAGAAACTCCACTGGAAATGAGAAGAATGAAATTAGGTTTAGTATATTGGATGAAAATTAAAAGTAATATGGATGAAAATGTAACGTCAACAATTCTAAAAACTTGTTGGGAATATGCAAAGTTCCATAATAATGGATTTGGATGGGCTATAAGCAAATTGATTAAAGAGTTTGGATTAGAGGATAAGAAAATAGCACAGTTTAATCCAATTAGTGTTATTCCTCCATGGGTATTTCCTGAGATAAATGTAGACATGAGACTTCTTAAAATGAAAAATGAATGGAATTTAAACGAAATAGGGATAAAGACTGATATATACTTAAGAAACACATATTATAATTACCTTAAAATTTATTCAGATGGGTCTAAGAATTTAAAAGGGTGTGTGGGAATAGGAATATATGTACCAGAGTTTAAAATACACATTTCTAAAAGAATGTCAGATCAACTATCTGTTTTCACAGCAGAGATGGTGGCAGTTATACTGAGTTTACAATGGGTTGAGGAGGTCAGACCAGACAGGGTGGTGGTATGCACGGATTCCAAAGCAGTTTTAGAAAGTATTCAGGGAGAAGGAAATAATAGGAAAGATTTAGTATTAGAAATTCATCACAGTTTATTTAGATTATACAGGGGTGGCATTGATATTTGGTTTTGTTGGGGACCAGCACATGAAGGGGTAAAAGGAAATGAAAAGGCAGATAAATTCGCAAAAAGGGCTTTAGAGGAGGCAATAACAATTACAATTCCTTTAGGGAAAGGGGAAGGAAAATCATTTATTAAGAGGAAAGAAATTGAAAATTGGCAAAAAAGGTGGAATAAAGATAAAAAAGGAAGAAAATTATATAAAGTACAAAAGTCAGTATTAAATAGAAATATTAATGAGAGAAACCGAAGGGAAGAAATAATAATGTTCAGATTAAGAGTAGGTCATACTTATTTAAATTACAGTTTATAATTAATAGGGAGGAAAAATAATGATAAATGTGAAGGATGTAGAGAGATAGAAAATGTAGAACACGTATTGATGAACTGTAAAACATATGAACCTGAAAGGGAGAAATTGAGAAGAGTAGTTGAAAGGTCAGGCCAAGAATGGAGTCTTAAAGGATTATTGGGAAATAAAGGAAATATAAAGGATATTTATAGATTAAGGAAAGCATTATTTATTTATCTTAAGAATACAAAATTAAAAAATAGAATTTAATAGATGTGAAACAATGTTACTACACACTCATGAACAGTAGGTGGCGGTATGCACCTTAAAGTTGCTTGCAATCCGCCATGATAAAAAAGAAGAAGAAGACTGTTGGTGAAGGAGAGCAGACGACGGAGCGCGAGGTGGGTGTGGAGCGGAGATGGCAGGAAGTGACATAGGAGTAGGAAGTGAGATGGAGATGGAGATGGGAGAAGAGGACGCGGGAGAAACTAACAGTGGAGATTGGTATACAATAGTTCGAAATTTCAAAAGGAAAAAGAAAGATGAAAACCTTAATGATGATAATCGTTGGGATTCGGATGTGGAGAGTGTTGTCAGTGCATCTCAAACTAGAGAGGAAGAGTTTAAGGTAAAACTTCAGTTTGATTCTCCTGGCTCAGTTAACCCATTGAAATTGACTAAAGCTCTACATGACACTGTAGGTACTGTGAATATTAAACCACTTAGAGATGGTAGTTTGCTGATTACTTGTTCTGATGCCAAACAGAGAGATGACATGATTAAAATGACTAACTTGGAAGGAAAGAAAATCAAATGTTTTGTTTGGGGGCAAAAGAAAACAGTACAAGGAGTTATTACAGGGATTTCAACTGACCTAACTACTGAAGAAATTTTGGAAAATGTATCCGGAGCTAAAGTAGTAAAGGCTAGAAGATTGATGTATTTCAAGAATGGAACAAAACAGGAGAGCTTGTCTATCTTATTGCAATTTCAGGAAGAAATGCTGCCAACAAGAGTTAAAGTAAGGTTTATGAGTTTTCAGGTACGACCATATGTTCCTCCTCCTCTAAGGTGTTTTAAATGCCAACGATTTGGTCATGTAGCAGCGGTGTGTAGAGGCAAACAGCGGTGTGGTAAATGTGGAGGAGAAGATCATGAATATGGCAAATGTAATGAAGGTACAAAAAGCAAATGCTGCAATTGTGGGGGTGAACATAGTGCTGCGTATAAAGGATGTGAGGTGCATAAACGAGCGGCGGAAGTACAGAGAATCAGAGTTGAAGGAAAGATGACATATGCTGAAGCCATTAAAGTAGTTAATACAAAAAGAAATGTGACAGTATCACCAATGGTGAGAATGGTTGAGCAGAGACCGGGTCAGATTTCTGAGCAGAGACAGGATCAGAGTTCTGAGCAGAGACATGGTCAAAGTTCTGAACAGAGACCGGGTCAGATTTCTGAGCAGAGACAGGATCAGAGTTCTGAGCAGAGACATGGTCAGAGTTCTGAGCAGAGACCGGGTCGGAGTTCTGAGCAGAGACGGGTCGGAGTTCTGAGCAGAGACCGGGTCGGAGTTCTGAGCAGAGACCGGGTCGGAGTTCTGAGCAGAGACCGGGTCGGAGTTCTGAGCAGAGACCGGGTCGGAGTTCTGAGTTCTGAGCAGAGACCGGGTCGGAGTTCTGAGCAGAGACCGGGTCGGAGTTCTGAGCAGTGACCGGGTCGGAGTTCTGAGCAGAGACCGGGTCGGAGTTCTGAGCAGAGACCGGGTGAGAGTTCTGAGCAGAGACCGGGTGAGAGTTCTGAGCAGAGACCGGGTCAGAGTTCTGAGCAGAGACCGGGTCAGAGTTCTGAGCAGAGACCGGGTCAGAGTTCTGAGCAGAGACCGGGTCAGAGTTCTGAGCAGAGACCGGGTCAGAGTTCTGAGCAGAGACCGGGTCAGAGTTCTGAGCAGAGACCGGGTCCGGGTCGGAGTTCTGAGCAGAGACCGGGTCAGAGTTCTGAGCAGAGACCGGGTCAGAGTTCTGAGCAGAGACCGGGTCAGAGTTCTGAGCAGAGACCGGGTCAGAGTTCTGAGCAGAGACCGGGTCAGAGTTCTGAGCAGAGACCGGGTCAGAGTTCTGAGCAGAGACTGGGTCAGAGTTCTAACAAGATAAGAAGAGATTATGATAGGCCTACAGCAACCAAATCAAATATTGGAGTGGATAGTGTTGTGTTTGTAGCATTTCTGGCAGAAGTAGTCAATTGTTCAGCTCAAACACAAAGCAGAACAGAGAGGATTAAAATAATCATAAAGGCAGCACAAAAATATCTTAATTTGGGGGAATTAACAGTAGATGCAATAAATGAAACACTCATAGCAGGGATACAGGAAACTCAGTCAACATGTGGAGAATCATAATGGTTTTTGCAATTCTGCAATGGAATGCTCGGAGTCTTTACTCTAATGGACAGGAATTTAAAAAGTATATTGAAGAAAGGAGTGAAAAACCAAATGTTATTTGTGTACAAGAAACGTGGCTAAGACCTCATTTAGATTTTATACTACATGGATATGTGGCTATACGAAGGGACAGGGAAAGCGGCAATGGAGGTGGTGTAGCTATGTTTGTTCAACAGGGAATAGGATATAGGATTATAAATATAAGTAAAGATTCTGAGGCAATTGTAATTGAAGTATGGATAGGAAAAACGAACATGTGGATAGTGAACTATTATAATCCATGTGGGAAGCTAAATAAAGGGGTGCTTGAAAAGATAATTGGTGGAGAAACGCATAAGACAGTTTGGTGTGGGGACTTTAATGCGCATAATACACTTTGGGGTGGTACACATACTGATTATAACGGAAGTGTAGTGGAAGAATTTATAGAAGATCAAGATCTAGTTTGCTTGAATGACGGGAAAGTTACTAGAATAGATGTAGCAAGAGGATTGGAATCTCCAATTGATCTTACTCTGGTTTCTAAACAAATAGCAAGAGTTAGTAAGTGGGATGTAATACACGACAACACAGTAGGCAGTGACCATTATCCAATAATATGTGAAATAGGAGTGGGTTCAATTCTGTTGGAGGAAATAGGTTTCCCTAGATGGAAATTAAGAAATGCTAATTGGGCACTTTATAATACGACATGTAGTATGAGGTTAGAAGGAATTAGCCAAAATAGGTATGATAGTATAGATGACTTTAATGCAAATGTTGTAGAAATCATGTACTCCACTGCAGAAGAAGTTATTGGTAAAGGAAGTGGATTTAAACAGCATAAGACAGTCCCCTGGTGGTCAGATGAATGTAATAAAGTAATTAAGATAAGAAATAGAGCTTTTAGGAAAGTTAAAGGATCCTTCTCTTTTAATGACTTAATAGAATATAAAAAGGCACAAGCAGAAGTTAGACGGACAATTAGGAAAGCTAAACGAGATTACTGGAAGCAATTTTGCAATAAAATAGGGAGAGAAACGCATATTAGTCAAGTGTGGGGCATGATAAGAAGGATGGGAGGAATTAGGAGGGAGTATACATTGCCAGCTATTAAATATAATAACAAAATTTTGATAACAAATAAGGATAAAGCGGAGGCTCTGGCGGAGACATTTGTTAAAGTTCATAGCTCTACAAATCTGACACCTGATGCAAGGAAAGGTAGAGAAGAAGTAATGAGAGAGATACAATTTATGTAAAATAATGGAACGTATGGTCACAGACAGGTTAACTTACACATTAGAGAGTATGAATTTACTAATACCGCAACAGAGTGGTTTCCGTAGAGGGAGGACAACTATGGATCCAGTGATATGTTTGGAGGATGAAATTAGGAAGGCTCAGGTTAAAAAAGAAATAGTAGCTGCTGTCTTCTTTGATGTGGAGAAGGCCTATGATATGTTATGGAAAGAGGGTCTTCTTATTAAATTGGAATCCATGGGAATTGGTGGAAGAATGTTCAACTGGATCATGAATTTTCTGAAAGACAGGACCATAGAGGTAAGAATTGGAGTATCTTACTCTAATGTTTACACTATAGAAAATGGGGTACCACAAGGAAGTGTATGTAGTCCTATTTTATTTAATATCATGATTAATGAGTTTTTTTCAGAGGTTGATGCTAGCCTTGGGAGATCTCTATATGCAGATGATGGGGCAATATGGGTAAGGGGTCATAATGCAGCATTTGTTGGAAAGAAACTACAGGCAGCAGTCAGTAATGTTGAGAACTAGGGAAACAGATGGGGATTTCGGTTTTCTGTAGACAAAACACAGGTTATTTGTTTCTCTAAGAAACGTAATACTCCTGCAATACAAGTTACTCTTTATGGGCAGTCAGTTAAACAGGTACAAAATATAAGGTTTTTAGGTGTATGGATGGACCATAAGCTGACATTTGGAGATCATATACAGAGGAATATTACCAAATGTAAAAAGGCAGTTAATGTTATGAGATGTCTGGTAGGAAGTGGTTGGGGTGCTAGTATGAAATCTCTTAAACATATTTATATTGCCTTAATTAGATCAACATTTGATTATGCATGCATTACATTTAGCTCAGCTGCAAAATCTCATTTGCAAAAGCTTGACCTGGTCCAAACACAAGCTCTCCGCCTATGTAGTGGTGCATTTAAGACTTCGTCAATTCCAGCTCTCCAGGTGGAGGTAGGGGAGATGCCTTTATCTCTTAGACGTCTTCAGCTTGCCATGGTATATTGGGTCAATTTGCAGGGTCATCCAACCAAACCAGTGTTGAACGCATGTTGGGAACATGGAAGGAAGCAATTTAACAGTTTTGGATGGGTGGGAAATAGTCAAGCTGAGAAACTGGGACTTGTTAAATCATAGCTGTACAGTGGCGTTACCTGTTATTCCTCCTTGGATATTTCCATTACCAGTTGTGGATCTAGAAATCGCGAAGATATTAAAACAATACAAGGAGTATGGTGTGATTAATGACCTGGTAAAACAATATTTAGGTATCAATTATAATAATAGTATTCAAATATTTACAGACGGATCAAAAGACCCAAGTACAGGAAAGACGGGAGCAGCAGTTTGTATACCACATGTTCAGAAATCAATTTTAAAAAGAACTTCAGATCATTTAGCAGTGTACACTGTGGAGCTTTTAGCTATTTTACTAGCACTCACATGAATAGAGGAGGTTGGGCCTAATCAATATATTATATGTTCAGACTCAATGGCATCATTAATAAGTATTGCAAATTGTAAATCTGTTTGTAGACCTGACTTGATTTATGAAATCTTTCATAGTTTATATAGATTAAAAAATCTTAATATTACAGTGAGTTTTATGTGGGTCCCATCTCACATTGAAATAGAGGGTAATGAAGAAGCTGATCGTTTGGCTAAAAAAACTCTTAAGTCAGACATACAATGGACAGTTCCATTGAGTAAAATGGAAATTAAATGTATCATTAAAACAAGAATCAATGGGTTATGGCAAGAGCAATGGGAAAAGGAGACAAAAGGTCGTTTTTTATATAAAATACAGAAACAAGTGAAAACAAGGAGGCAGAGTGGTTGGAAGCGAAGGGAGGAATCTGTAATCACAAGGCTAAGAATTGGACACACAGGTCTTAATCATAATCTCAGTCATTTAGCGAAACACGCAACAGGATTATGCATTAATTGTGACAGGAGAGAAACGGTAGAGCATATATTAATAGAATGTGAAGCATACAGAACAGAACGAATCATACTGTTAGAACAAGTTAAAGAATTAGGTTACACACATTTATCAGTAGAGGGTTTACTTTCCTTTTCTACATCAAAACCATCAGCATGGCCAGCTATCATGAGATACCTTAAAGAAATCGACTTATTCGATCGAATTTAAGAATAACCAAGAATATATATATATATATAGTTTTTTTTTTTTTTTTTTTTAGTAGAAATCCGCATTGAAGCTCCACACCCCAAACAATTGGTGGCGGTAATGCACTAAATTGGTATGCCAACCGCCATTAAAAAAGAAAAAGAAGAAGACTGTTGGTGAAGGAGGGCAGTAATACGCTCAGCAGCGTCTACACTGCCGGAATCGAAGAAGAAGAAGAAGAAGAAGAAGACTGTTGGTGAAGAGTGTGGAGAGCAGACGGCTTACCAGAGCTGGGTGACACTGTAGTGGTGTTCGTGGAGTCCCTACAGTAGAACGTATCAAGTCTGAACCTCGTGGTGGGGTTTACTCTCTCAGTGGAGGGAGGGTGACAAATTCTCTGGTATTATTTCCCTTTTTGTGATTTACTTTTGTTCTCTTGTGAGCTACCTTTTAAGTGGTTGGTGTATGATCTCATCTGTTACCTTAACTGGGCACTTCCTCGTTGTTTTCTGTTGTACCTTTTTGAGACTACCTTGGTTAATTAATATGGTTAATTAATATTGTAAATAAACGCCAGACTTGCTGATAAACCTGTCTCATTTGTTCCTTCAACCTGATCTGTTTTTCCCAAACATTTCGGGTTGAATGGGAGAAAGCGGTCGTCTTTATTAGTGTTGAACGAAAACTGTTTTCATTGACCGTTGTGTGTGGGTGTTTCATTGACTGTTGTGTGTAGGTTTTCACTGTCCAGTTTTTCCAGAGAAGACCTTTTTCCCAGCTAGTTAGAAGTGTCCAGCCAGGCTGTTATGCAGTCTTTCCATCGGGCACTTGGTTGTTATTTTTCCTTTATTATTTTCGGGGTGAATCCTGGGTGGGGACGAGATCCCTGTCGGGGGTAGGCTTTCGGGGCCCTGGCCGCCGAAGTTCGCCTTTAAAGTCGCCTCGAGCCCGGCAACCCCCAGAAGACAGCTTAGGTTAAGCTTTGGGTAGGCAGGCACTGGGGAAGTGGTTATTCTTTCGAGGAAACTGGTGTGTGACTATTCTCTTGTGTAACCTAGGCGATTTTGTTGTTGTGTATCTGCGAACATTTGTCGTTTGTTGCGCTGTTGATTGGTGTTAGGGCTTCCGTTGGTGTTAGCCAGTTAGCTATTGTGGTGAGGATGGCTGGGTTTAATTTAGAAGAGTTTGTAGCAAACCCTACGCTAGAGCAGCTGGATAGATGTAAGAAAGCTGACCTGTTTGCTATCGCTAAACATTATGGTTTCTCTGCGTCTAATTCTCTGGTTAAAGCAGAGTTGCGCGCAGCTGTGACTGACGGGTTAGTGCAGAGCGGTGTTTTGAGTTTATTAGATTCGCCCGCTGGGGCCGCAGCGAAACAATCCGGTTCTGTGGTAGAGGACGTGGCCACGCCATCCGATGTGGCAGATACACCCGGTGTGAAGCAGGCCGAGGGTAGGCAGTTTACCCTGCCGAGGTATTATCCAATGTCCGTGGAGTCCCCTCCTACGTCTGGACAGGACGCGCGGCTGAAGGTTCGTTTGGCTCGGCTCCATTTGGAGAGGGAGGAGCGCGAACACCAGTTTAGGAGAGACTTAGAGTTTAAAAAAATAAACGCCGAGGCGACTAAGGTGTTGGAGCTAAAGAAGTTGGAGGCGGAAACAGCCATAAGAATGCGTGAGTTGGAGTTGCGGTCAGCGCAGTTTCCAGCTGCTGCTGTCCCTACAGTGTCACCAGGATCTAACGTTACTAGTAACTTTGATGTAAGTAAACATATTTCGTTGGTCCCTGTCTTTCGTGAAACCGACATTGAGAGCTATTTCACTGCATTTGAGTGCATTGCTGTTGCCCTAAGGTGGCCAAAAGATGTGTGGGCCATCCTGTTACAATGTAAATTGTCTGGGAAAGCTCAGGAGGCTTGCTCATCGATGTCTGTGCAAGACAGCCTCTCCTATGAAAAAGTTAAGAGTGCCATCTTGCGGGTGTATGAGCTAGTGCCAGAAGCGTACAGGCAATGTTTCAGGGCTCCCAGAAAAGGGGTAGGGCAGACTTACATTGATTTTGCCAGAGAACAAGGGATTTTGTTTGATTGGTGGTGTGCTGCATGTAAAGTCGATGATTTCTCCTCAGTTCGCGAGTTGATGCTGTTGGAAGCGTTTAAGAACTGTGTGTCTGAAAAGATTGTTGTTTATCTCAACGAACAGAAAGTGACCACGCTGCAGCAGGCTGCCACACTTGCTGATGAGTTTGCTTTGACACACAAGAACACGTCTGTCAGACATTACTCGTCCTCTTATGATGATACGGTAAAGAAGCCGAGTAACACTCAGAATATTCGTGTTAGCTCAGGGGCACAGGTGGACAAGCGCTGTTTTTTTTTTTTTTGTCACAAACCTGATCATCTTATTGCAGATTGTGCCCTGTATAAACGAAAGCCCCAGTGTCTAGTGGCCAAACCACCCAAAGGAGTTGGGTTATTTAAGACTGTATCTCCCTGTGGTAGTCAGCCGGCATTAAAAGAACCTGATGAATGCTTTAAGCCATTTATTTCCAAGGGACTGGTATCCCTCACAGGTAAACCTGAGGATCAGCGTCCGGTCACAGTGCTGAGAGACACAGGTGGCTCACGTTCATTCATCCTGGCCAGCGTACTACCATTGACCCCTCACTCTGCTTGTGATGTGAGCACTGCAGTTCGAGGCATCGGGATGAGCTTCGTTCCTGCTCCTTTACATTCCATTCATGTGCATTCCAAGCTAGCATCTGTTTTTTTTCCCATGGCTGTTCGGTCTCGTTTTCCTTTTGATGGTGTAGACTTTATCATGGGAAATGACATTGCTGGCAGAAAGGTTTATCCGGACCCAGAGGTGGTGGATACTCCTATCTCTGAAACTGAACCTGATGAGTTGGTTCAGAAGCACCCTGGAGTTTTTTCGGTTAGTGTATTGACTAGGGCGCAGGCTCGTAAGCAGGCCCGAGGGGTGAATCTCTCGGATTCATTGTTCTCTTCTGTGTTTAGGGAGGACCTGTTGCCCTCTAGGGGAGAGGCAGAGAACGATCTTGCGAAGGTTCCTGTAAGTGTTGCCCCCTCTGTCACTGTTCCTGAGGGAACATTGCCGTTAACACGCAAAGTCCTTATTGATGCTCAAAAGAGTGATCCCACCCTGGCTAAATGTTTTGCTGCAGCTGGGTGTGATGCTAGTGGGTGGTCAACTCAGCAGCATTATCTAATTGAGGATGAGGTGTTCATGCGTAACTGGGTTCCTCGTGGTGGGATGGCAGATGACCTGACTGGGAGTTGTGACATTGTTTACCAGGTTGTAGTTCCGGTGGGATGGCGCCAGTACGTGATAGGGTTAGCGCATGAACACTTGTGGTCGGGTCATCTCGGCATCACCAAAACTTACAACGGTGTGCTTGAGCATTTCTTCTGGCCAGGTCTTAAGGCGGATGTAGCGCACTATTGCAAAACTTGCAGTACATGCCAAATCGTTGGGAAACCAAACCAGGTCGTGCCTCCTGCCCCGTTGCATCCAGTTCCTGCTGTTGGTGTACCATTCGAGCATGTTATTGTGGATTGTGTTGGGCCCCTGCCTAGGACTAAGCTAGGGAACCAGTTTTTGTTAACGGTGATGTGCGTGTCCACCCATTTTCCTGAGGCTGTGCCATTAAGGAGGATCCCCGCCATCACAAAAGCCCTAATTAAATTCTTTACTAATTTTGGACTGCCAAAAGTTGTACAAACCGACCAAGGTACCAATTTCCTGTCCAAGACTTTCCGTCAAACGTTGCAAGTGCTGGGAATTTCACATTTCGTGTCTAGCGCTTATCACCCTGAATCACAAGGTGCGCTTGAACGTTGGCACCAGACGCTTAAGTCCACGGTAAAGAAATTCTGCTATGACACAGGAAGAGACTGGGATGAAGGTGTGCCGTATGTGCTCTTTGCTGTTCGCAATGCTAAGCAAGAGTCCCTGGGGTTCAGTCCGGCTGAACTCGTGTTTGGTCATAGCGTGCGAGTACCACTTAAGGTGTTGAAGGAGCAGTTGGTGTCTGACTCCTTACCAAAGGTTAATGTATTGGATTTTGTGTCCCAGAAAAGGGAGCGGTTGGACCGTGCCACCTCCCTGGCAAAGAGGGCTCTGGCTCTTGCACAGGAAGGCATGAAGTTGCGGTTCGACAGAAAAACGGTGGAACGGCAATTTAAACCAGGTGAACAAGTGTTGGTTTTACTGCCTGTGCTTGGCGCTGCCCTCACTGCCCGTTTTTCAGGACCCTATGTGGTGGACAAAAAAAGTGTCGAAGACTGATTACATCATTCACACACCTGACCGTAAGAGAAAGAAACGCATGTCACATTAATATGTTGAAGCCCTATCATTCCCGAGAAGCGGCTCAGGAGAAGCAGGAAAAAACTCCGGAGACTGCTTTTCCAGGCGCCCCCACTGCTTCCTTGGTTTGTGACAGGGCTGAACCTGACAATGGTTTAGCAGGGCTCGGTGAAGGTCACCAGGGTGGTAGGTTGCCCAATTCGGAGCTCTTGTCTGACCTAAAGGCACATTTGTCATACCTCTCCCCAGATCAGCGTGATGATGTAATGATGTTAATAACTTCTCATCTCTCTCTGTTTAGCGATGTGCCATCCCAGACCACTGTACTACATCATGATATCGACATTGGGACAGCTGCCCCCATAAAGCAGCATGCATATCGTTGTCCGCTGGCTAAGAGAGAGATGATGAAAGAGGAAGTCGACTACTTAGTACGAAATGGGTTAGCCAGGCCCAGCTATAGTCCGTGGAGTTCCCCCTGTTTACTTACTCCTAAGTCGGACGGTACGCTACGTTTTTGCACAGACTTTCGTAAGGTAAATGCAGTGACAGTCCCTGACTCGTTCCCCTTGCCCAGAATGGAGGACTGCATTGATAGTATTGGTCCCGCGGAGTACATCACTAAGTTAGACCTGCTGAAGGGGTACTGGCAGGTGCCATTAACCCCTCGTGCATCTGATATCTCTGCGTTTGTTACCCCAGACCACTTCATGCAGTACACGGTTATGGCCTTCGGGATGAGAAATGCGCCTGCCACGTTCCAGCGTATAATGCATATAGTATTAAGGACTGTCCCAAACTGCAATGTCTACCTAGATGACGTGGTAGTGTACGCAGACGACTGGACTAGTCACATGTCGATTTTGGCTGAGGTGTTCCAGAGGTTAGCGGCAGCGTCACTGACACTGAACTTAGCTAAGTGCGAGTTTGGAAAGGCCACTGTGACGTACTTGGGTAAACAGGTAGGCCATGGCCAGGTCTGTCCTGTTGACGCCAAGGTTACGGCTGTGTTAGCCTATCCAGCCCCCACGACTAGACGTGAGCTTTGTCGTTTCCTTGGTATGGCTGGATATTACAGGTGTTTTTGCAAAAACTTCTCAGTAGTCGTCGCCCCCCTAACTAGTTTGTGTAGTCCCACTATCCCGTTTGTGTGGACGGACGAGTGTCAACATGCTTTTGAAGCTGTGAAATCTCTCCTCTGTTGTACCCCTGTCCTGGCTGCGCCAAACCTCTCTCTCCCCTTTAAGCTTGAGGTTGACGCGAGTGCCACGGGTGCTGGGGCTGTGCTGGTGCAGGATGGAGAAGGAGATGTGTGTCATCCGGTTAGCTATTTCTCTGTCAAGTTTAAAAAAACATCAACTGAACTACTCCACCATAGAGAAAGAGACCCTCGCATTGCTGCTTGCTTTGCAGCATTTTGATGTCTAGGTTGGTTATAACCCCTTTCCAGTTGTATTCACAGATCATAACCCTCTGGTTTTCCTGTCCCAAATGTATAACCACAATCAACGTCTGATGAGGTGGGCTCTGTTGGTGCAGGGTTACAACTTGGAGATCCGTCATAAGAAGGGAGCTGACAACGTGATAGCCGACGCATTGTCTTGTGGGTGAGAGGTTTCTCTATTCATCCGCTGGGGGGGGGGGGGGGGGGATGTTAGGTGGGAGTGTTTTGGTTTGTTTTGCCTCAGGTGGTAGTGAATGGTAACTTTTAACTTCGTCAAACCCCTAGTTGGATTTTATGGGGGGGAGTGTTACGGTCCTTAGGCCCTGTGTGTGTGTCTGCCCAGGTGTACTGCTGCTTCTTTGTTCTCTGCAGGTCCTGTGTGCACACCTGTCTCCAGTTGGCAGTTAACTAGTGTGCACACCTGTCTCCAGTTGGTAATCAGCAGGAGCTGGTATAAAGAGCAGAGAACGGGCAGACTGTTGGTTAAGAGTGTGGAGAGCAGACGGCTTACCAGAGCTGGGTGACACTGTAGTGGTGTTCGTGGAGTCCCTACAGTAGAACGTATCAAGTCTGAACCTCGTGGTGGGGTTTACTCTCTCAGTGGAGGGAGGGTGACAAATTCTCTGGTATTATTTCCCTTTTTGTGATTTACTTTTGTTCTCTTGTGAGCTACCTTTTAAGTGGTTGGTGTACGATCTCATCTGTTAGCTTAACTGGGCGCTTCCTCTTGTTTTGGGAAGTTGTTTTCTGTTGTACCTTTTTGAGACTACCTTGGTTAATTAATATGGTTAATTAATATTGTAAATAAACGCCAGACTTGCTGATAAACCTGTCTCATTCGTTCCTTCAACCTGAAATGTTATTATTATTGTCACAACCTCCTCCTCCCCTAGACTTTCCACTGGAGGTTCGTAACATATATGTATATATATATATATATATATATATATATATATATATATATATATATATATATATATCAGTAGGTCTCAAGCAAAATGCCAGTAAATATATTAATGGGTTTGTAGTATAGTTAGTATGAAATAAATGTAGGCTTATTTTAAATACATTTTGGCATAGGTTTTTTTTCCACTAGGGCAGACTCTGCATCCATGTTTTCTCACCGTCACGCACATAACTCAGAAACTCTTAAGAAAATCCAAAGTTACCAAAACTCATAATTGCGAGCTGTGCTGATGTTCATGTGCATTTTATCTCATAATTTCTGACATGACTTGAAAACACTGTAACTGCCGAAGCTAAACCTTGACCTCCATTGGCCTGTCCCAATTACCGGTTGAACTAGAAGTTGACACGTCAGACCGCTATGCTTGATAGACCATAAAGCCAATGCCATCATACTGACCAACAATCGGTTTTGCTTTACTTTTGCTAAAGAACCAAACTCACTAGAGTGCACTATTGGGAATCTGTGTTGCAGATTTGGCACATTTGTCAGAAGGAAAACTTCAGAGTCGTTGCAGCAAAAGACAGTCACACCATGTATTTCAAATCTGAGAATGATTTTTTTAGATGATGCTATGTATTTTGTTTTGTAGATAAGACTTTCTTTTTGTGCAAACCAAAGAAATTGTGAAGTCAAGTCACATTTATTTAAGCCCTTTTTACAATACAGATAGTTTAAGCAGCTTTAAAGAGATTACAGGAAAATAATGCAAAAAAGTTTGTTTCCAGAAGAAAATTGCGTCACAGTTCAGCTCAGTGACGTTTTTAATTTTGGTTGAAAAAAAAAGTTATTAATTTAGTTCATATATATATATATATATATATATATATATATATATATATATATATATATATATATAGCCGCTCTGGAGTAAACCGTGATGTCAGCTCAGTTCTTGAATAATAGTGTCAATGCAGGCAGATAAATATTATTGTTTAATACTAAATTAAATTATAAATTTAATGTCCCCAACTAAGCAAGCCAAGCCACTGGCAGCAAAGGTGGAAAATGGCGACAGTGGCAAGGAACCAAAACTCCATCAGGTGGCAGAATGGAGAAAAAAACCTTGAGAGAAACCAGGCTCAGTCAGGGGGCCAGTACTCCTCTGGCCAATGATTGAACAGTGTATGATTATGATTCAGGCAGCATTATAGGTCTGAAGTCAGATTGGTTTGGCACAATCAGAATATTATCCAGTTTCATCTGGTTGAAGATCGGAGCCACGCCGGTATGGAGACGGGTTTGTTGTGGATCAGTGCCGATGGCTGTCGTGTCGATGAGGCCTTCACAGAGGAGAGTCTGTAGATAGCAATAGGCTGGAGCTTACCAGCTGTCAGTTTGTCTGCAGTCACCAACAACATCTCCATCCACAGTCACTTGTCACTACAGTAGACATGGCAAGGAAAATAGAGACTGCCACCAGGGAGCAGAGCAACACTGTGGAGTGGCACCATGTCAGGAGGCCAAGAATAACTTTTTCCCGATTCAGGGAAATATGCCAGGTCAGAGTTCTGCTGAAAACTTGGCACAAAGAATTAAAAAGGAGTGGCTCAAACGGCTGCAATGAAGAGGGGACTGGCACTGGAACCGGTTGCCATCCAGGAGTACTGCAGAGTAAAAAACACCAATTACTGGCCTTGTGGGTTACATTTACATTTATTCATTTAGCAGACGCTTTTATCCAAAGCGACTTACAAATGAGAATAGAAGCTGGCAACCAGTGCAATTTTGTGAGGAGAGGAGTGACGTGTGCTCTCTTTGGCTCATTAAAGACTACTCTGGCTGCAGCATTCTGGATCAATTGTAGAGGTTTGACAGAGGAAGCTGGAAGACCAGCCAGGAGAGCATTACAATAGTCCAGTCTGGATAAAACAAGTGCTTGGACAAGGAGTTGTGTAGCATGCTCTGTAAGGAAGGGCCTGATCCTCCTAATGTTGTGCAAGGCAAATCTGCAGGACCGGGCAGTTCTAGCAATGTGGTCTGTGAATTTCAACTGATCATCAATTACAACCCCAAGGTTCCTAGCTGACCTTGATGGAGTTATGGATGACGAGCCTAGCTGAATGGAGAAGTTGTGATGAGGTGTTGGGTTGGCCGGGACCACAAGTAGCTCTGTCTTCGCAAGGTTTAGTTGAAGGTGGTGGTCCTTCATCCAGCCAGAAATGTCTGTCAGGCAGGCTGAGATACGAGCAGCTACCGTCGGATCGTCAGGCTGGAATGAGAGGTAGAGTTGCGTGTCATCAGCGTAGCAATGATAGGAAAAGCCATGTTTCTGAATCACAGATCCTAGTGATGTCATGTAGATGGAGAAGAGGAGTGGTCCAAACACTGAGCCCTGAGGCACCCCAGTAGCTAGATGTTGGGTCTTAGATGCCACACCTCTCCACGACACCCTAAAGGACCTACCTGAGAGGTAAGACTCGAACCATTGGAGTGCAGTTCCCGAGATGCGCTTCATCTTTAGGATTGACAGGAGGATCTGGTGGTTAACTGTGTCAAAAGCAGCAGACAGATCCAGCAGGATGAGGACTGAGGACTTGGAAGCTGCTCTTACCAGTCTCAGAGCTTCAATTACTGAGAGCAGGGCAGTCTCAGTTGAGTGTCCGCTTTTGAAACCAGACTGATTGTTGTCCAAGCGGTTGTTCTGTGTAAGAAAGGAGGAGATCTGGTTGAAAACAACTCGTTCAAGTGTTTTCGCAACAAATGGAAGAAGAGATACCGGTCTGTAACTTGTTAGATGTGCTGGATTTAGATTGGGTTTCTTAAGCAGTGGGGTTACTCGAGCCTGTGTGGGTACCAGTGTGAAGAGAGGTGTTTATGATGTGCGTGAGTGTGGGTACAACTGAGGAAGAAATGGCTTGAAATAGATTAGTGGGGATAGGATCAAGCGGACAGGTAGTAGGGCGATTGGAAAGGAGGAGTTTAGAGACTTCCGCCTCTGAAACTAGAGAGAAGGAGGGTAGAATGTGTGCGTTTGTTGGTAAAATGTGTGTGTCAGTTTGTGGATTGGTAAATTGGCCGCTGATGGTGGTTGTTTTTTCTATGAAGAATGTGGCAAAATCGTCAGCTGTTAGGGTTGATGAAGGAGGAGGAGGAGGAGGAGGGTTAAGAAGAGAGGAGAAGGTTGTGAAAAGCATCCGAGAGTCAGAAGAATTGAAAATTTTGTTGTGATAGTAAGCGATTTTAGCAGTAGAGATATTAGCAGAGAAGGAAGAGAGGAGGGATTGATAAAGACCCAGGTCTGTCGGATCTTTCGATTTGCGCCACTTCCTCTCTGCACCCCTGAGTTTAGTACGATGTTCACGGAGAATATCAGATAACCAGGGGGCAGAGGGTGTGGCGCGGGCTGGCCTGGAGGAAAGGGGACAGAAGTTGTCCAAGCAGGATGTTAAAGTGGAGAAAAGAGTATCAGTTGCACTGTTAGTATCTAGTGTTGAGAGCTGATCAGGTGGAGGAAGTGTGGATGAGACCAAAGAGGAAAGGTGAGAGGGTGAAAGTGAGCGTAGGTTCCGTCGAAAGGTGACCTGTGGAGGAGTGTGTGTTGTGTTCTGAGGCAGGTTGAGGTTTAGAGTGAGGAGGAAGTGATCTGAGTTGTGCAGTGGAGTGACCAGTGTATTGTCTGTAGAGCAGTATCGCGTGTAGATAAGGTCCAATTGGTTACCTGATTTGTGAGTAGCCACAGTAGATACTCGTTTGAGGTCGAATGATGCAAGCAGGGTGTGGAAATCGGCAGCCTGAGGTTTTTCTAGGTGAATGTTGAAGTCTCCAAGAATTACAAGAGGAGTACCATCTTCAGGGAAGGATGAGAGTAGCACATCAAGCTCCTCCAAGAAACTGCCAAGTTGACCTGGGGGACGATATACAACTACGAAATGGATTTTAATAGGACTAGTGATGGTAATTGAATGTGATTCAAATGAGCTGTTGTCAAATAGAGGTGGTAAAGGATCAAATTTCCAGTCATTTGAGATGAGCAGACCAGTACCACCACCCCTTCCGGTCAGACGGGGGGTGTGTGAGAAAGTGAAGTTAGTGGAAAGGGCAGCAGGTGTGACCGTGTCCTCTGGTCTGATCCAGGTCTCAGTCAGGGCCAATAGACTGAGACCTGAATGACTTGAAAAAGATGTAATGAAATCAGATTTGTTAAAAGCGGACTGGCAGTTCCAGAGACCAATAGGAAAAGAGAATAAAGTATTAGAAGACACCGGAAGGGTACGGAGATTGTTAGGATTGTACCGCCTCCGACGTGTGACATTTGATTTACGTATGTTAGTAATAGTAGGGATTTGAAAACACAGTGTAAAGGAGCTCACAAACAGAAAGATCCGACGAAAAGTTGTAGAAGAGAAAGGAAACAACAATAAATAAACAAGAAGAATTTAATACTCAAGTGCCTTGTCGGTGTCCTTGCTCGGTTGAGTCGCACAGGTAGAGTCGCTGGTCTTTACACTCTTTGGTCTTCACATGATGAGGGCTTCACACGAGGGCAGCCGCGACCGCTGCCGCGGTGCACTAACCAGTTATATACACGCCTAATACCCCGTTAATGAATACAGCAGTAACTGTACTTTAACTGGCTTTGGCCACGCCCAACTATTTAGCCAGCGAAACTCAGTCACGATACAAACAAACACACGCGCGTTTTTACCAGGGTGTAAACAGTAACGAAGAGCCGCGCTAAAATCAAATGAGAAAGTAAACACTCACAGACTGATGTTCTCTCCTGTTGTTCTAATGCTTCTTCAGCATTAGAAGAAGCATTAGAACCCTAACCAGGCCCCCTGGTTAGGGTCATCTCCTGACGGTCTGGTGTTTGACCCAACTGAGAGCCCACCATTCAGACTGCTGGAAATTAAATGTCCCAACGCAAAGAGCTATGTGGACTGTAGCTACTTGAAAATGCAGAGTGGCACATTGAAATTAAAGCAGACTCACAGCTACTACTGGCAGGTGCAAGGCCAGCTCCTACTTACAGGGATGGAGTGGTGTGATTTTGTTGTTTTTGCAGAGGAGCATATTCTCATACAACGCATCAGAGACTGCGAGGCAGCTAAAACCATCAGGGAGAAGGGAGATTATTTTTATTTTTACATGGTAGTTTGAACAGGGTTCTCTACCACTTTTTTTGCATTTAGAGTTGCCTTTGATTGATATGCACTACATTTTTTCTTTGAACAAACACTATAGTGATTGCATCATTATTCATAATATTATTTATTAAGAATCACTGCTGTTATGTATAATAAATATTACCTTAAATGTGCTTCTATGTGTGGTCTCCTCTTAATGCTATCATGCTTTGAGCCAGGTGTGTAAAACAATGCAGAACTCTAAACTTTCCTTAGTTGTAACGTGTAACTGCCCATCTCATCACCAGTTGTGGAGGAGGGGGTTTAAAGAGTTCATATACGTGTATACAGTTTTTTTTTTTTTTAAATAATTACCCTTTTAATAAGGTAAAAGCTATGTCAACAAAAGGCTGCTTAATGAATCAATTCTGGTAAGTAAATGTTTAACAAAACTATAGAACATTCATTAGAAACTTTACAAGAAACTATTAGAATTAGAAATACATTCATTAGAAACTATTAATAAGCAAAAAGTGCTAATACACTCCAATGCACCTACTGTGTACCGACCGTCTGCTAGCTGTCTCACGTCACTGAGGTCAGATAAATCCCATCATATAGAGACTCTTTCACCTAGATATAATCATATAGAGACTGTGTCTGTTCCCCGAATTAGGACATAAAAAAACTCCTAAACCCATTTAAGGGTAAAAATCGAATTGATGTTCAACAAATAAAAGCAGATATAATACGGATGAACAAATGATAAAGCTTGGGTTGCTGAATATTCGAGATGGGTCTGTCTGCGGACTGCAAGAGAGGGGCGTAACTTGAAGTCGGGCGTAACTTGAAGTTGGGCGTAACTTGAATTTGTCCAAATCACACCGATTCACACGATATGTCAGAACGAGATGTTGTTGGCAAGATGGCAGCTCGTTTAGAGACAACGGTAAGAATATTTTCCCGAGATAACCGTTTAAATTGAAGTTTGTCAGTCATTTTCATACTGTAGTAACACATTTTGGTATTGTTTCTAGAGTTGATAATCTATTAACTTAACCGTCCTCGCTTAAAGTTAAGTAAGCAATAGTTGTTTACGGTCTAATTAAGTTAATGCTGCCTTAACGTGCTCTCGGAATTGTAAAAAATGAGTTTCTTGTTAACAAAAAATGTAACGTTGCATGAACACCCTCCCATTTCGAAACTTGAATTTAATGAGCTCGTAATTACGATTTCAGAAGTTGTAAATACCTAATTTCTGATAGCACGTGAAGGCAGGATCAGTATTGGCGGGCAATAAGAACAAAATAAGAAGCGAGCTAGCCCAATGAATCACTAAATTCGTCGTAATGTTGCCTTGGTACCCGTGTCGAACTAAAATGTAGAATAAAATTAGTTTAGCGTTAGCTGTACGTTAAGGAAATAATATCAGTGGTTGTTTGAACTGATGTTTAACGTGTTCTTTATTAATTAAAGTTAAGGGTAAACATTAGGGTAATTGGGAGCCCAATCTGTAACATTCAACGTGTAGACCTAACGTTATTTCCCCGCACATATCCCACACATCGCTGCATTCAGAATAATGCAAGATTCTTAGTTAATTACTAGTTGCATGTTTACACGAATGCACCATACCAGTAATGCTACCAGCAAATTAAATGTTGATGTGTGTAACAAATTTAATTCTTAATTTATTTTCTTCCAGCTTCATCCAACAGTTTGTAGGGAAGGTATATTAAAAAATCCAATATTTGAAGCCCCAAACTACAAATGCCAGTTCTGCAGCAAAATGGGAGAGTATGCATATGTTGTGGCACATATGCAAACACATGAGAAGACAGCTGTTAAACATGGAGGTATCTGTCAGTTTAAATAAATGTTTTGAATTGTCCACTAGTAATGTTAAGCATTTCATTCCAATGTTAATTTGTGTACAGTTTTAATTTTGCCATAAGGATAAAGTGTATGATGTATGTATGAGTAGTTTGTAAACCTGGATTTCTATTTGTTTATAGGGTATAAAATGTACAGATGCCATGGTGGATGTTGCAGAAGTCATCATTATCACTGCTGCTATTTGCAGTACTCCTGGTATGCTGTCATGGAGGCTCCATTTGATTTCACAATTGTAAGTATAACTTCAATGCTCATAGATATGGTTATAATATGCGGAATTTGGTTTTTACTTTTGTCCAGGAAGTCCTCTTTGGTCCTTCCTCCCACTAAACAACATGATGTCCAAAAGTCGTCTTTTCAACGTCTTTGTCACAAAAGTCGGACGTTGAAAAGACGTCCACTGAAGAGCCAGAATGAACGTTTTTATGACGTCTTTTTTTGACGTGTTCTGCACGTCCAATCTAGACGTTCATCGAACCTTTGTACAAGGTTAAAAACTAGTTCAAATGTGGCCATTGTGGACATATTATCAACATCATTTATGGTCTCATTTAGACAATGTATACTGTTTCTGGACCAAATAAACACTCAGGATGCATTAAATTAAAACTCATGTTTATATCAATGTAATTTCCTTACATTGTTTAGATGAGGTTTAGATGTTGATATGTTTCATTTTAAGTAACCATTGTGGTGATCAGTGTTTGCTTTAGTTGGGCTCTTGGTCCCAGTTCTTCTTACTTTAACTTTTCCGTGGCTGTTATAACTGTGTGTACACAATGTTTTGAGCAAATGTATCACGTAGTCACACACAGACATCAAGATTTTGCATATGATTCTCAACAACGGTGACAACCAAAACAAAAAAGCTTGGGAATCAAGGATGTTTTGTACTTTGAAAGCTACCCATCATGCATTGCAGCATGAAGCTTTTTTTATTGTCACCATTGTTGTGAATCATACGCAAAATCTTGCTGTCTGTGTGTGACTATAATATGATATATTTTCTAAGAACATTGTTTAAACATGCTTTTTTTTATCCACCTTCAAATAAGTGATTATTTTAATGGTACTGGTCCAAATAATGCAGTTCCACAAGATAAAGAAAAAAGTCTAAACACAACATTAAATGCTCACTTTGTGATTTTCTCATCATCAACAAGGAGCTGTGATGACAGCTGATCTTACTTTTTCTTGGCTTTCTCTGCCACAACAATGGTGTTATACAAACACACAGTTACAACAGCCACGGAAAAGTTAAAGTAAGAAGAATTGCGACCAAGAGCCCAACTAAAGCAATCACTGATCACCACAATGGTTACTTAAAATGAAACATATCAACATCTAAACCTCATCTAAACAATGTAAGGAAATTACATTGATATAAACATGAGTTTTAATTTAATTCATCCTGAGTGTTTATTTGGTCCAGAAACAGTATACATTGTCTAAATGAGACCATAAATGATGTTGATAATATGTCCACAATGGCCACATTTGAACTAGTTTTTAACCTTGTCCGAAGAAGGTCCATGAACGTTTATATCGGACGTCCAGAACACGTCAAAAAAAGACGTCATAAAAACTTTCATTCTGGCTCCTCAGTGGACGTCTTTTCAACGTCCGACTTTTGTGACAAAGACGTTGAAAAGACGTCTTTTGGACATCATGTTGTTTAGTGGGCTGATATTTCTTCCCTTTTTACCTTTGGGTTTTTTTTGTGAGTTTTTATTTTCTTACTTCTATGGGGGTTTAAGTCAGTGATTGTCATCCTTTTTTGCTTGATATAAAGTGGGCCTGTTAAGCCCTTTCGGACTGGAAAATTGAGTTTGGCCTCAAAATTAACTTGAAACTTGAACTGTAAATGTATTGTACTCCGTTCTCTTCTTCAGCATGACATGCCGTGCTTAAGGAGGTGGTGGTGGTGCACAATGTTGGTGGAGAATCTTGAGATTGAAGGGTACCAGTGTCTTTATATTTTTTTAGATAAATTTGAAATATCATTAGCAGTAATCTGGCGCAGCAAGGTAATTTTTTTATTTTTTTACTTATTACTACAGCCATGGCCGGAGGTTTGCTCACTTTACCAAGCAGGGAATACAGATGGCCAGGGGATGTCTGGACCCAATTTTCCGCATCCCTAGGAAGAGGAAATATGATGAGGTCACCATGGTAAGAATTATGGCAAAATTTTTACAGGTCCAAAAACTTGGTCTAAAGTAATCATCGTTCTTGTGCTTTACATGTACTAGGCTATTATGCAATATGCATCTCACTCCCTTGTTTTAAAGGGACCTGTCCCATTAAAACCGTGCAAGGTGAAGGAGCCATGCAGAGTCGAGTCCTCTCCGGAGGGAATTGGCATTTTGCAGGCATGTATCTGTGAAGCACATCTATGAGCCATAGTTTAAACTCACTCACAGGATCACAGTTAGTTATATGTGCACTCCATGTAGACATGCCAGCTTGGCACTTCTTACATACTGTAGCTTAATCCAAGATGCAATAATAACTACATATGGCAGAGGTCTTCAACCGTGCTCCAAGGGACCCACTATCCTGCAGAGTTTAGCTCCAACCCTAATCAAACACACCTGACCTCTTCAGGTTCGCTTGAAAATCACAGGCAGGTGTGCTGAAGGGGGTTGGAAATAAATTTTGCAGGACAGTGGGTCCCCAGGAGCAGGGTTGAAGACCTCCAGTATATGCTATTAGCAGGACACAAATGTGCAGGCTACAGAACATGCCAATTAAGAGGCATGTTCATCCTTCACCCTTTCCTGGTCGATGATGATGATGGAGACCCGTTATTGAGCCTACTGATTTTGTAGTGACTCGTCTTTTATGTTCACAGCTGCCTGAGGAAATTTTGCACATGATCTCCATCCTTGTGGTGCTACAAGATGGTGATCCTGCAATTCGCACCCTTGCTCTCACATGCACTCGGTTCTGGAGGATAGTGAGAGAGGAATCCTTTCTGAAGGAACCACACTTCTGCTGGCTAGACAGTAAGTTATGTCTCTTCGCTTCTGCCCTCCTACCATATTTTTAGAGGTAAAGCACCTCTGAGCTAAAAGAGAAAGTCACCCACTCACAGGATCACGCACTCAACTTGGACATGCCGGCTCATCGCTTTTTACATCGCAGCAAGGGCAAAGAAAAGCGTTTGGAACTTTGAGCTACTCAATCTGTGTCCCGCAGAAGCCAGCAACACAACACATTAAATGGCCCCTGGAGTGGTCACTTGCCAGTATTAAAATGTAAATGCATGTTGTACATAGATGTTGCCTAATTTATTCTTTTCTATACCAGTATATGACTGTTTCCTCTGTGATTTTTGTGCAGCTGTGGTGCTTTTGAGTGACGATTCTACATTTGTCCATTTATCTGTCTATGTCTGGGCTTAAGTTATGATTCAAGTCAAGGTTCTAGTGCTAAAATTATTTTAATCATCGTAATATAATCTACACTAGACTAATGCTTTTTGTTTTAGGCAATTAGTGTTTCTTTTAATTGCTAAATAAATTTTCTTGTGGAGGCACACCACTAATAAAATTAATACTGAAGAGACACTGCTACCAGAAAATTTCGTATTAAAAAAAGAAAAAAAATGCAAACATGTTTTACACATTACTTCTTTTGTTATCAGGTGTGGTAAACTGGAACTCCTTTTCAGAGGACCATAGAAGGACCTACAGAATTACCTATCTGATCTCCCGTTGCATTCAATGCAATGATATGTACAAAGACTGTGAAGGATACTGGGGATGTGGACAAAGAGGAAAACTACAAGGGTTCTACTCTGAAAATGATTTTGCAGGATACTGCAACATGGACTGTTTCTATGCGGCTGGAGGCACGGTCTGATTTTCTATGACCGTATTAGTGCCAGAACTTACAGATTGGGTTTGCATAAACCCTCGTGTTGCACTTCAATAAAAGTTTTTGTGATGACTGTGCTTGTAGTTAATTTGTCTCAAAGTATCATAAGATGTATTTGACAGCTGTGCATTTAACTGTTCATTAGTGTTGTCAAAAATGAATTGTCAGCACATCAGGCATACAATACGACATGGAAAATTTTTTAAAAATATTTGTTTTAAAAAAAATATTTAAACAAAAAAGTTTTAGACAAAGCCCAATTCCACAAGGACAAATTGAAAAAACAATACATTGCAATGGTGTCTAGCAATACATTATCAATACATTGGTGCTAATGCAGATTTGACAAGACAAAACAAGAATTTTGAAGATGTCATCTCAGTGGTTTCTGTTCTTGAACAACTAAGAGTCAGTTTAATTAACTCTAGTATGTTCCGTTTATGTTAAACTCATGCTAGACCATATGGAACTGTTCTCGCGGTAATTAACTGTTCTCGCGGTCATTTGGAAGTAGGTGTAACTTGAAGGGCGTGGCTAAAAGTGGGCGTAACTTGAAGGGGCGTAACTTGAAGTCTTGCTAAAGTGGGCGTAACTTGAAGTCTTGCAGACTGCAGACAGATACTATTGGAATATTCGATCCCTTACTTCAAAAGCACTTATTGTTAATGATATGATTACAGATTATAACCTAGATGTGCTGTGTTTGACAGAAACCTGGCTAAAACCAGAAGATTACATTACTTTAATTGAGCCCACCCCGCAAGATTACTGTTATAAACATGAGCCTCTTCTGAAAGGCAAAGGGGGAGGTGTATGGAGCTAGAATTGTGTCTTTATTACATGCGAGAAAATAAATGATCTGAGAGAAAGAAAAAAAAAGTTTGAGAGAAAAAGTTATCACACTGATAGCAAAAAAGCATTTCATGAGAGAAAACAGAATATTTGAGAGAAAAAGTTTTCATACCAATAGCAAAAGGCAGAGGCGGCATCTATCTAGGTGAACCGAACAATGGTGTAATGATTCAGTTCGACTCCCAAGACAAGACGATGCTCACCCGACTGGCCAATTGGAATGTCGCCCCGCCCATGACACAATTTTCACAGCTAAAGCAAAATCCTGACACGAGAGCAAGAAATTGCATCGAGAGCAAAGAAAAGCGTTTTGAAAGAAACACTTTTTTTTTTTAGAGAGAAAATGTTTTCACACTGATAGCAAAAAATATATATATTTGAGATATTTTGAGAGATATTTTTTTTCTCAGAAAAAAATTCAAATTTATATATTTTTTATGTTCTATGAGAAAATACTTTCTCTCAAAACTTTTTTTAGTCTCAATTATTATTATTTTTTGCTATTGGTATGAAAACTTTTTCTCTCAAATATTCTTTTTTCTCTCATGAAATGCTTTTTTGCTATCAGTGTGATAACTTTTTCTCTCAAACTTTTTTTCTCTCAGATCATTTTCTCGCATGTAATAAAGACACAAATCTAGCTCCATAGTGGTGTTGCTGTAAATTTATAGTAATATCTTCAGAATTACTGAGAAGTCTTGATTTAAATATAATTCTTTTGAAGTGTTGGTGCTTAATGTAACACTATCTAGTGTAAATCACATTTGAGATTTGTACTGGCTACTGTATAGAGGCCACCAGGGTACCATACAGACTTTATCAAAAAAATTGCTGATTTTCTATCAGAGTTAGTACTGGCTGCAGATAAAGTCCTAATTGCTGGTGATTTTAATATACATGTAGATAACGAAAAAGATGCATTGGTATTGGTATTTAAAGACATTCTGAACTCTATTGGAGTTAGACAACACGTGTCAGGACTGTCACGGTATACAAATTCATTGGTTCCTTCTCGTCTCGTGTGTTTGTTGTTGTATGAGTGCGTGCGTGTAGGGGGCCTGATTGAGTGTCATTACCTGATCCGCTCCAGGTGATCATCATCTCATTCACCAGCTGCAGTCCATCTCATCACTCTATATATACTCACCGTTGTCATATCCCTTTTGTCAGATCGTTGTTTGATGTCTCCCCTTTCGGTGTTCCAGTCCTGTCTGCCTGCATTCCTGTTCGTGTTCCTGTGGTCATCGTCTTTGTGCTGGAGTTTCGTCATCATCGTCTTTTTCCTGGATTATCGTCACAATTAATTCATCTCACCACCTGACCCGGATTCTAGTCCTGACCATCGAGGTCCCTGCGCCATCCATCCACACCCGTTGTCGTATCTACTGTGTCAGTCTGACCAATAAAGATTAATTCACTTGCATTTGCTTCCTGTTATCGATTCAAGGAACATGACAAGGACCTACTCATTGTCGTAATCATACTCTAGATCTATTATTATCGCATGGAATCAATGATGCCGTTGAAATTCTACAGCAGAGCGATGACATCTCAGATCATTATCTAGTCTTGTGTATACTTCCTTTAGCCAAGGTTACAAAGTTGACTCCGAGTTACAAATATGTTAGACCTATCACTTCTGCCACTAAAGATCGCTTTATTAATAATATTCCTGATCAGTTTCATATCCTCAGCATCCCAGATAGCTTAGAAGAACTAGAGTTTTTTTGCATTTCATAGAAAG
The DNA here is from genome assembly GCA_026230005.1 of Gila orcuttii. NCBI lineage: Eukaryota > Metazoa > Chordata > Actinopteri > Cypriniformes > Leuciscidae > Gila > Gila orcuttii. The sequence continues at coordinate 33,664,303 of JAPDVR010000005.1, read as the reverse complement.
ACAGCACAATTGCATACAGAGAGGCCTTAAAAGCTGCTAGATCTGCTTATTTTCAACCCTATTAGAAGAAAATAAACAAAACCCTAGGTATTTATTTGAAACAGTGGCTAAATTAACGACAAATAAAGCTTCAACCCCAGACGTTTCCAAGCAGCACAGCAGTAATGACTGAACTTCTTTACTTACAAGATTGATAATATCAGGGAGAAAATTATAACTATGCAACCGTCTACTCCAGTATCGCATCAGGCACTGTATTGTAGTCTCCCTGAGGAAAAATTTGATTCATTCATTGCTATAGGAGAGGAAGAATTTTCTAAACTCGTTAAAACATCTAAATCGACAACATGTATGTTAGACCCTATACCGACTAAGCTATTGAAAGAGATGCTTCCAGAGGTCATAGATCCTCTTCTTAATATCATTAATTCATCTTTGTCATTAGGATACGTACCAAAAACTTTTAAGGTGGCTATGATTAAACCGCTTGTTAAAAAAACGCAACTTGATCCTACAGAATTAGTCAATTACAGCCCGATCTCGAATCTACCTTTTCTGTCAAAGATACTAGAAAAGGCAGTATCCTCACAACTATGTTCATTTTTAGAAAGAAATGGTATCTGCGAGGATTTTCAGTCATGATTTAGACTGTACCATAGTACTGAGACAGCTCTCATCAGAGTCACAAATGATTTGCTTTTATCATCCGATCGTGGTTGTATCTCTCTATTAGTGTTGCATTTGATACCATTGACCACAACATTCTTTTAAATAGACTTGAAAATTATGTTGGCATTAGTGGAATTACATTAGCATGGTTTAAATCTACAAATTGATAACAGTCAGATAAGTATGCAGTAAATGAAGAGATGTCTTATAGATCAAAAGTTCAGTATGGCGTACCACAAGGCTCAGTACTAGGACCGTTGATGTTCACTCTGTACATGCTACCCTTAGGAGATATCATTAGGAAGCATGGCATTAGTTTTCACTGTTATGCTGATGATACTCAGCTCTATATTTCTTCACGCCCTGACGAAACCTACCAATTCACAAAATTAACGGAATGCATAGCTGATATAAAAAACTGGATGACTGGATTTCCTACAACTTAATTCTGAAAAAACAGAGATTTACATACTCACATACTAACCTAGAACACTGTCTAACACTTGATGGCTGCTCTGTCAAGTCTTCGTCGTCGGTTAGGAACCTGCGTGTGCTCTTTGATACCAATCTTTTATTTGAATGTCACGTGTCTAGTATCTGTAAAACAGCATTTTTCCATCTTAAAAATATATATAATTTACGTCATATGCTCTCAATGATAAATGCGGAACAGTTAGTCAATGGTGTCGTGTTAGCGGCCCCTACGTTAATAACTAATGATTGTTTGCGACGGAAGTGAATCAATCAAAACTAACTTTAGCTAGACAATAACTTTATTCTAGAGCTGCTGTACAGCCAAAACAATTTCTGTTACTTGAATTTCCTAATATCACTGTAAAGCTGCTTTGAAACAATCTATATTGTTAAAAGCGCTATATAAATGAAGGTGACTTGACTTGACTACCTGCAACACATTTTTCCCCATTAAAGGAAAAAGTGCAACGCACTTTGAAATGTGTGACAAATGACAAATGTAATTTGTGCGGTCATTGTTGGAAAAATCTGTTTGAAAAAGAACACAAAGTAAACTCTCGGTTACGTATGTAACCGACCTTGTCTGATTAAAAGGGAAACACCAGTTTTGCGTGACAAATACAGTATCTGTTCAGTGGTGCAACTGGTAAAAGGATAGAGCTCGTGTTTCAGAGACCTGGGTTTGATTCCAGACCAAAGTGGTTTCTACGATCAATCTACATATATCTGTTACCATTGTCTCACTGATGCTGGATAAGTGAGTTACTGGTATACTGAGGTTGACTGTAAAAGGCAGATTCTTAAGCTGTGGCATTATTTATAAAAATTACTTTATTGAGGCCTTTTTGAAGCACACTATAATGATGCCATTAGTACACTTCAAGTTTACTTGGAATGCCATTGCAATGTGTTTTAAAATCACCAAAAGTGTGTTATCAGTATAATAATAATGTATGTTCAACACTCTTACAGTGTAATTGAATTCAAATGTATTTTGGTGACATTACAATTGCAAGTTTATGCTGAGTGAATTCTACATTTCATAACTTAAATACAAGAGTATACCTGTATTTAAAGTGTACTTAAGTATACTTGGAATAGTTCCACTTTAGCACAAACAAATATATTAAATACAACTTTAGTTGAACTTCAGTACTGCTTTTGTACAACAAAAATGCATTTAGTACAAAATTAGTTGTTCCAATTGAGCAGACTTTAAGTATACCAATTTATAGCATGCCACAGATACATTTAGTTATACTAAAGTACATACGAATAAATTGTGCTTAAGTATACAATTTTTTCACTAGGGACATCAGGTGTTTTAGGAAGTGTTCCCGGTTCCGGCTGACCTAGTTTATGCAGCCTAATAATCATTTAACTGATTTGATTAGATATTAATGTTCTATATGTATGCTAAAGAGATGTGGTTTTAGTCTAGATTTAAACTGACAGAGTGTGTCTGCTTCTCGACCAATGCTAGGAAGACTATTCCAGAGTTTAGGTGCTAAATAGGAAAAGGATCTACCGCCTGCAGTTGATTTTGATATTCTAGGTATTAGTTTATATTACAAAGGGCCTTGTATTCAGCACTTCAGGTAATAGATTTATATTAGGGTTTTCTAATTGAGAGTTGAAATATTCAATGACTATGGACTGTAATGCCCCCTTGTGGAATAACGGAGTAATTGGAATATGCTAGAAAGTGCGTTAGTTGTTATGAATCCGTGGACTGCGGAGCGCACGAGAGTTTGCCTCATTTCATAAAGTGGTGTTATGTAATCGTGTGTGTGCATCTAAAAGTATTTATTTCATGTGTTGTTTATGGGTTATCTACATAATTCTGTTTAGGTTAAATAGGCCTAAATAAAGTCGTCTGTACGGCTTATCGACCTGCATATTATATCATTGCATGTTCATAATTGTTTACACAGTACGTTCTTGTTGTTTATATCAAGCATTATTGTATTAGCCTTTCATTGGGTATATTTATATTATTTGTTGATATTGTCGAGTATGCTAAGAAAAGTGCTTCGTCATTCTGTTTGCACGCGCTGTCGATGTGACGTCATTGACGCAACAGCAACGGGTTTGATCCCCAGTCTGACCAAAGTTAGATATAATATGACTTCTGGATATGTTCTAATGCCTTTCTAACTATTGAAATGTCTTGTTATTGATTAACACTTATTTTATGAATGTTAAGTATTGATATATTGGTTCCCTTTCGTAGTCACTCCGAGTTAAGTCGGATGACGGAGAATGGGGGTTTCGCCTAGAAAGCCAATCATCTTCGTGTATTATAAAACGAGCCAATGGCGATGAAATGCCATGGGTCTGCGGAATTTGCATAGCATATCTCCGCCCCACCGCGTGGGTATAAAAGGAGAGACGCCGGCAAAGGCAGATCATGTTTTCGCTTCGGAGCCAAGAAACTTCTCTTCACTCCACAAGCCAAATCCTGAGTGTCAGTGACATCATCTTCTTCGAGACGAGCGAACTCTTCGGTGTTGGTGTGACGACGGTACCCAGCGAGTTTCACATTGCCTGCGATCTGAGCAGTGATCTGCCAGCTGGTGTGTCTCTCCCTGGTCGCCTCAGCATCGCTGAGTTTTTTCTCTCTAAAAGAGCTGCACGTGGCACGTCTTTTTAAAGATGTCTCGCCCGTGTTCTTCTGGGTGCGGTCGATTCCTGTCTTCCTTTGATGGGCACAATCGCTGCTTTGCGTGTTTGGGCTTAGAGCATGCTTAAGCAGCGCTTGTGGATGACTCGTGTTCCTTCTGTGTGAAAATGACCATCGCAACACTTAGGTCGAGACTCAATGATCTCATTCGAGAGAGAGTCCCCTCATCCACACCCCGATCTAAACCCTCCACGAGAGGTGGTACTTCGGCTGGTGGACAGGGTGACGTGAGGGTTACGGTGTGGAACAATCCGACGATGCGTCCTCGGACCACGCCCCCCTCTTCAGTGTTGCAACCCGCGAGTGCTGCAGTGATTTTACCGGGTTCATCTTCTGATGCCCCGCGTATTTCATTCGGCGCTCCAGAGGAGGACTCGATGTCGATCGCGGCATCACAAGGCGGGCAAGAGTCATCGGGAAGTGACGATGCGGCTGCGTTGCCTCCCTCTGGAGTACCAGCGTTGCCCGTATCAGATCCCGAGATGACGGCCATGCTCTCCCGGGCCGCCGCGAGCATCAGGCTTGAGTGGAACCCTCCGCCCTGCCCTGAGCGCTCGCGGCTGGATGATTGGTTTTTGGGTGCGGCTGCCGCCTCACGGCCACAGCCAACCCCAATGCCATTCTTCCCGGAAGTGCATGAGGAGCTGGCGAAGTCATGGAAGGCTCCCTTGACCTCCCGTGTGCGTTCGTCAGCTTTCTCCGCCTTTCCCCCCCTCGATGGGGCGGCCGCCCATGGGTACACTGGGATTCCCCCGGTTGAACGCTCTGTTGCCATGCAACTATGTCCTCAGAGTGCTTCATCTCGTGGTACTCCTAAGCACCCGTCCAAGGCCTGTAGATTGTCGTCCACCCTCGTGGCGAGATCTCACAGAGCTGCAGGACAGGCGGCCGCCGCTTTGCATGCGATGAGCACCTTGCAGGTCTACCAGGCCCAGCTGCTCAGAGATATGCACGAGGCGGGGACTGACCCGGGGCTCTTTGATGAGCTGCGTGCCGCCACTGACCTCGCCACTGACCTCGCGACGAAAGTGGCCTCACGCTCCCTGGGTCAGGTGATGGCCACCTCTGTGGTCCAGGAGCGTCACTTGTGGCTGAACCTGGCTGATATGCGGGACGCTGAGCGCACTCGTCTGCTCGACGCCCCCATATCCCAGGCCGGCCTCTTCGGCGGAGCGGTTGAGGACTTTGCCCAGCAGTTCTCAACCGCACAGAAGCAGTCTGAGGCTATTAAACATATTCTGCCCCGACGGCCTGCTGCTGCCTCCACCCTGCCGTCGGTACAGAAGTCTCAGCCTGCTCGCCGCCGAGGGCGTCCTCCTGTAGCTCCCTCCCCTCCCGCACGGCCCCAGCAGCAGCCTTCACCCGGGCCGCGTCGTGGAGGAGGCCGCAGGAAGGCGCCTCAGCCCTCTCCAGCCCCGCGCCCCGCTAAACGCCAGGCTAAGCGGCGCTCCTGAGACGGGCTGCTCAGTGATGGTGTCGGTTTTTCCCCAGGAGGTGGTTGCAGGCCCCCTCCTTCCCCCGGCGGAGGGCCGGGGGAGAATCTTTTGTTCTCCTGCTGCTCACCCACGGGTGGGCAGTACCCTTTCATGGTTAAAGAAAGAACCGATACACCTATCACTGAGCACACAGAGCCAGATGACAGTGCGCAACGCCCCCGGGCCTTGCCGCTCTCATCCCTCTCTGTCACAGAGTTCTCGGACCGCAGTGTGCGCCGCCTCCGGGCCTCGCCACTCCCGTCCCCCTCTGTTCCAGAGGGTGCGGATGTCAGTGTGTGCCGTCTCCGGACCTCACCACTCTCGTCCCCCTCTGTCGCCAGACCCCTGGCAGAGCAGACCCCCGTGGAACGCTGGTCCTTCCCTGGTCTCCTCTGTCAGGACGCGGAGCTCGACCGCGCCCCCGCCCTGGGCCGCTATGCCACCCACGCCTGGGCCGGTCACTCCGCTTCGCTGCCCCTCCGGGGGGACGCCTGTGGTTCGCATGACCCCGCTGGTTCAGTTTCTGGCAGCTTGGTTAGAGCTCCCCAGCCTGTCCCGCTGGGTCGCCCGAACTATCAGGCTCGGCTATGCGATTCAGTTCGCACGGTCTCCTCCCCGCTTCAGGGGAGTTCGCTTCACTATGGTCGGTGGCAATGCCCCTATCATGAGAGCGGAGGTTGCTACCCTGCTGGCGAAGGGTGCAATCGAGACTGTCCCTCCAGCCGAGATGAGGTCAGGGTTTTACAGCCCGTACTTCATTGTCCCCAAGAAGACCGGTGGGTTACGGCTGATCCTGGACCTGCGCGTCTTGAACCGCTCCCTTCACAGGCTGCCGTTCAAGATGCTCACAGCCAAACATATTTTCGAATGCGTACGGCCACAGGATTGGTTTGCAGCGATAGACCTGAAGGACGCCTACTTTCATGTCTCCATTTTACCTCGACACAGACCGTTTCTCCGGTTTGCTTTCGAGGGGCAGGCATACCAGTACGCGGTTCTCCCATTCGGGTTGGCTCTGTCTCCTCGCGTCTTTACGAAGGTCGTCGAGGCAGCCCTTGTTCCCCTACGCGAACACGGGGTTCGCATCCTGAATTATCTCGACGACTGGCTAATATTAGCACACTCTCGGGATCAGGTTTGCGAGCACAGAGACCTAGTGCTCCGGTACCTAGCCCGTCTGGGCCTTCGGGTCAACTGGGAGAAGAGCAAACTCTGCCCCGTACAGAGGATCTCTTTTCTCAGTATGGAGATCGACTCGGTCGCCATGTCCGCGCAGCTTACGAGCGAGCGCGCACACTCACTGCTGGCTTGTCTTCGACAGTTCGATGGCAAGAATGCGGTCCCACTGAAATTGTTTCAGAGGCTCCTGGGGCATATGGCATCTGCAGCCGCGGCAACGCCGCTCGGATTGCTTCATATGAGACCGCTTCAGCTGTGGCTTCGCGATCGAGTCCCGAGGTGGGCATGGCATCATGGCACGCTCCGAGTCCCAGTGACTCCGACCTGCCGTCAGACCTTCACCCCGTGGAGGAACCTCAGTTTTCTACGGGCCGGAGTTCCCCTAGAACGAGTTTACAGGCATGTTGTTGTCCCCACAGATGCCTCTTCCACGGGCTGGGGCACCATGTGCAATGGACATGCAGCCGCGGGCTCCTGGACAGGACCCCAGCGCCGTCTGCATGTCAATTGCCTCGAGTTGCTGGCAGTACGCCTTGCCCTGCACCGTTTTCGCACGTTGCTCGAGGGTCGACACGTACTAGTCCGTTCAGACAATACCGCGACTGTAGCGTACATCAACCGTCAGGGTGGTCTACGCTCCCGCAGTATGTCGCAACTCGCACGCCACCTCCTCTTATGGAGTCAGAAGCACCTGAGGTCCCTTCGTGCTATCTACATTCCGGGAGATCGGAACTTTGCAGCCGACGAGCTGTCACGGTTTCGGCCCATCTCCGGCGAATGGCGACTCCATCCCCAGTCGGTCCAGCTGATTTGGGACCAGTTCGGGGACGCACAGATAGACCTGTTTGCCTCCCACGACTCGTCTCATTAAGCCCTGTATTACTCCCTGACCGAGGGTACGCTCGGCACGGATGCACTGGCGCACAGCTGGCCGCGGGGCCTACGCAAATATGCGTTTCCCCCAGTGAGCCTTCTCGCACGAACCCTGTGCAAGATCCAGGAGGACGAGGAGCAGGTCATTCTGGTTGCGCCGTACTGGCCCACCCGGACCTGGTTCTCCGAACTGATACTCCTCGCGACAGCACCTCCTTGGCCAATTCCTCTGAGGAAGGATCTCCTTTCTCAGAGACGGGGCACCCTCTGGCACCCTCGACCCGATCTTTGGAGACTCCACGTGTGGCTCCTGGATGGGACGAGGCAGGTTTGAGTACCCTGCCACCAGCGGTGGCGGCTATCATCACTTCCGCTAGAGCATCGTCCACGAGACATGTCTATGCGTTGAAGTGGAACCTCTTCGTCAACTGGTGCTCTTCTCGCCGAGAAGACCCCAGGAAATGCTCGATCAGTGTCGTGCTTCCTTCCTGCAAGAGGGGTTGTACCCTGCACCTCCCTCCACCCTGAAGGTGTATGTGGCCGCTATCGCCGCATATCACGAAGCAGTTGAAGGTAAGTCTCTGGGGAAGCACGACCTGATTGTCAGGTTCCTGAGAGGAGCGAGGAGACTGAATCCTCCTCGCCCCCCTCTCGTTCCCTCTTGGGACCTCTCAGTGGTGTTAAATGCCCTGCAGAGGGCTCCCTTTGAGCCTCTGCAATCAGTGGAGCTTAAGTTCCTGTCAATGAAGACAGCGCTCCTGGTTGCATTGGCCTTCATCAAGAGGGTAGGGGACCTGCACGCATTCTCCGTTGACGAAACGTGCCTGGAATTCGGGCCGGCTTACTCTCACGTGATCCTGAGACCCCGGCCGGGATATGTGCCCAAGGTTCCCACCACTCCCTTCCGGGACTAGGTGGTGAACCTGCAAGCGCTGCCCCCGGAGGAGGCAGACCCAGCCTTGGCACTGCTCTGTCCAGTACGCGCTCTCCATGCCTACGTGGACAGGACGCAGTGTTTCAGGACCTCAGACCAGCTCTTTGTCTGTTATGGTGGGAGACTGAAGGGAAAGGCTCTCTCAAAGCAGAGGTTGTCTCACTGGATAGTGGACGCCATTGCTTTGGCTTACCAACAGCAAGGCCGACCGTGCCCCCTTGGTGTGACAGCCCACTCCACCCGTAGTGTGGCTTCCTCTTGGGCTCTAGCGCATGGCGCCTCGCTGGCAGACATCTGTAGAGCTGCAGGCTGGGCGACACCGAACACATTCGCCAGATTCTATAATCTCCGAGTGGAGCCAGTGTCCTCTCATGTACTCGCTTCAACCAGCTAGTACCGGACCCGCTCAGGTGTCTTCGCTTGCTCGCCATTCCACTGCACGGACTGGATACGTGCGATTTTTCCTCAGGTGAGCCTTCCTCTCTGAAGCCCTGAGTTCCTCCAGCACTGTTGACGCTGGCGCCAGTGTCTATTGCCTGTGCGTCGCCTAGGTGCCTCCGTGTGCATGGTTCCTCCTCTGAGTAACCCCCACATGTGTATGTCCACTGTAAGCCTCCTTGAGCATGTGTCTTTCCCTCGGCAAGCCACCTTGCCACCCCTGGAGTTGAAAGTTGCCACCCCACGGGCTGGTCACTCCAGTGTTTATCCATATGAAGCCCCTCCAGCCATATGTGTTTTCTTAAGTCCTCCCTACGGGTAGGCGTGCTACGGCATATTTCCTCTGAGATATGCTCCCCAGTGTACCTTGGTATTCCTGTGTTTAGTAGGACTCCTTCGTCCGTGCCAGTATCACGACAGGGGGTTCAGACTTTCGCAGGGCACTGGAAGACAGCTGTGAAGGTGGCGTGATTACACGGGGACCCCCATTCTCCGTCATCCGACGTAACTCGGAGTGACTACGAAAGGGAACGTCTCGGTTACGTATGTAACCCTCGTTCCCTGAGTAGGGAACGGAGACGTTACGTCTCCCTGCCACTTCCGCTGTATCGCTGGGTAGACGCCTGAGTTCAGTCTCTGCTCCTCAGCGAAGACATGATCTGCCTTTGCCGGCGTCTCTCCTTTTATACCCACGCGGTGGGGCGGAGATACGCTATGCAAATTCCGCAGACCCATGGCATTTCATCGCCATTGGCTCGTTTTATAATACACGAAGATGATTGGCTTTCTAGGCGAAACCCCCATTCTCCGTCATCCGACGTAACGTCTCCGTTCTCTACTCAGGGAACGAGGGTTACATACGTAACCGAGACGTTTCTATGTGTCTTATAGAACCACACACACACACCTCAGTGCTTTTGGCCTTATTTTTGAAAGGAACAGTTTACGGGAATTATGAGACCTATATAAAGTTGGTTTGATGTTGGAAGTTTGACATTAGACAGATATTCATCCGCTAAAAACTTCAATAGATCCTGATTGGATGAGTATAATGTATAAAATTTGGTTTACCTGCAAGGTATTAGGACGTAGAACTGAACACAGATGACAGTTTATTTGTTTTTAATCCTGCTCAATGTTTTCAACACAGAAACGCTCCGGAAGTGACTCGCATGTGATTAGGCCCGTGTAACGGAGGCCAGCTAGTAGTTGCTGTGCGAGTAAACCTCACTCCTCTGATCCCAATAGGCGCTCTAGCGACAGATGCTAGGGGCTGCAGTCTTTAGCCTCCTTGTTAGAGCACCTGACTCTCATGCCGGAGACCCGGGTTCGAGGCCCGCTCGGAGCGGGTCGAGTGGGACCCGGGTGTAAAGGGGTTACACCCGGTAGGGACCGTCTACGAAGTACGTGTACGTGGAAGCGGAGGAAACTGTCAATGGTTCCCAATCAAAATTTATTATAATTTTTTTTTTTTGTGAGAGAAACTTTGAAATGTACTAACACATAACGCTCACTGGCAGATTAAATAATAATGATATAATTATTATTGTTATTATTGACTAGGCTATATGTTATTACTACGATCTTATATTAACTATAGCCTTAATAAAATAATGAAACTAAAGCATTTGTATTTTGCCTTATTTGACAACATTTTATTTTGTATTTTTTTTTATTTAAAAAAAGAGTATTGCATTTATTGGCAATTTACTGATTATCGGTTCATCTGCTTGTCAGTGTTGGCTGTTTATTGATATCAGTGCATCCCTAAAAATACAGTAATAAAATCTAAATCACAAAAGACACTCCCTTTAAAAAAAAATATAAAACATATTCAGTCTCTTTAAGCAAGAAAATCATCCTCATCTTGACATGTTTTCCAATCATGTTCATCTAACGGCCCCATGCCTTTTCCATTCATGATTTACTGAACAAGGATTAAGCATAAGGTTTTTTAAAAAAATCCTGAAATGATTTGATTCATTTTAATGTAGATAATATAGATGATGTAAATTAATAACTATACATCAAATGTATAATGGTACCATATAAATTATATGGTAAGCCTCTTATTCAAAGGGAAAAAAACATTGTGATGGTGAATTAAAATAAAAAATATGATTGTAATCGTTTTCTTTTATTTTGTGCTTATTTTAATGCTTGTTTTTAGGCCCCCTGGTTGAGAACAACTGATCTAACACACTGCTTTCCATTTTCATTATTTTATTTTCCTAATGACTTATTTAACACCTTTAATTATTAAATACTGCAGTCACCTCATAAAGCTGTTAAAACGTTAAAAGTGATTTACTCAGTAAATACTCAGAATAAATAAAAAAGTAAACAAAACAAAGAAAGTAGATATTGATTATATCTTTGAATACTATCTTGCTATTACTAGCCTATAAATGTAATGATTAAAGTAAAAGTCCTGAATCCGAAGCATTTGCATTTGGCTTATTCCAGGAACTTATTTTGTGTTACAAACTTTCGGCAAAAGACATGCCATTGAAATGTATGATAATTTGCATGTATTAATCAATTTAAAAGTGTCTTACAAGGGTCTTATTACAATACAATTTTTATGCTGGTTGTCACAGAGCTATACCAAAAGATTGTATTGAAATGTATAACAATGAATAAAAGCTTTTTTCACTTGTTTTAAATAAAGATGCTAATCTGAATAAAATGCACATGTTACAGGCTACTACATTACTTCATTGAAGCACAAGGATATGAAACCAAATACAATGTATACTAATATACAAATACACATAAGACGGTGGGGTGGGGGAGCGGGCATAAAACATTCTTACACTTACATGACATGTGAAGTATATAGTTTATACATTAAATGCAAAATGCACTAAATCCTAATTGTACATCAATTCTTCTGTTAAAAAAAACATGGATGACGTTGGAAGGAAATGGCTGAGTAAATCCTGAAGACATTGTAACTGTTTTCTGTCACCCCATGTTGCTATTTTGATATCTAAACACTTTAAGTGTTCAGAAAGGGCCACTATGTTCTTTGGGCTTTCACAAAAACCTTTGGAGGTGCTTTGACAACTAACTGGGTAATTACTTTCAACATATATTTTCCTGAGACAAGAGTTGAACACAAATTAGCATTTTGTTCCAACAATATATGGCAGTGGGAAACATTAAGGGCCCTTGGCAAAAATTACATCATGCCAGGTACATCAAGTGATGACTAGCATGGAAATAATTGCATTCAATAAAGACAACATTTCTCTGCATTTCAAAAGAGCCTACAGCATTGTTTCCAATATAAAAACTTTTCATGGTATTACGTCTTTGCTCCTCATACATTGTAAAGGCAGTGTGCCAGGCTTTTTTTTTTTTTAAAGACTGAAAGAAACACTTTACAGGAGTATGTAACTTACTGCTTTGCTTTGTTAAACAGCACCCATCTTGGTGATGTAATGTGGTGAGTGCTGCCAGAGGTACTCTAGATCAAAAATAATGACCTCAGCCAAACTAATCAAATGGAAACATACCAGAGGCCATTGAAATTTCCGAAACTGCAACAACGTGGAAGATCACCATCCACTGCAGTTTCAGGCCACCAGTGTGCACTTCAGTGGCAAGGCAGGGGAAAATAACATATTTTTCTGTCCATAGCTCATTGATGTCATCATGGACACATACCAGTTTCTTGAAGAGCTAAGCCGGTTTTCTGAAGTCAGCACAAAAGGAAGATTTCAACACATCATGAATCAGTCTGTTACTGTGTTACTGTAATCCATGCCCCAACAAAAGTCATCATAAATCAAGCAAAGAAATGGGGGGAAAAATCATGAAGAGGTAAAGACAAATAGATAATATTTTGATCCGCCTCATACCCACCTCATATACCACTAAGATTGATCGCAGACACACCAGTGAACCTGTCAACAATTGGTCAATCTCAAAAGTGGACCTGAAACAAAAACAAACATCTCTGTACACAGCAGATCAGATATTACTTTATATAATCATATGCTTTAAACTAATTGCTAAGCATTTTCAATCTGTCTAACAATAAATAGTATTTGCAGATCAAATACCATTAGTCCAAAAATGAATGTGATGTGGTGGAAGTCTGCAAAAAAAACAAAAAAACAATTACACCCTCCATCACTCAAGAGTTCAAAACTGCAAAGTTGCTCATGATATTCATGACCTATGAATTTGTCCATTTTAATTTCATGGCAATTTTAAAATATACCATAACATTTGTGCGCATCTAAAAAGCTGTCAGTTATCTTTGTTTAATATGCATGTTACACTTCTTATACCATTTACTCTTTTGCTCAAGACACAAGAAAGTAATACTTATCTACTGAAGCACTATTTCGCTGGTGTGATAATGTCTGGAGATCGAGGTGCAGTACGCAGACAGACTCTACAAAAGGTGTCAATGTACTGTTATACATTACAAAATATGGAAAAATATTTTTAAATACTAAAGTGAAAATATCAAACCTTTATTTCAGGTGGACTTTGGAAACTACCATGAAATAGTAGTAGATTAAAATAACAAGAAGTCCTTCTTTAAGGATATCAAAGCTTAGCTGTAATTTAAAATGCTGAAAGTGAAAACACACATGTAAAGAAGATACATACATGAAAAGTATAAGATCACCACATTTCCAAAATGAAAACCAGAGATTTGTTGTAGTTCATGGATCCAAATAAAATAAATATAAAATCTCATTAATTAAATATGTGTATGTAGGCTACAAATATTTATTTAGGGTGTATTTTCATCCACGTGGTAATTAAAGTGTGTGTGGTGAGAGAAATATGTGTAGCCTCCAACCAATGGTTTTACAATCCTGGTGCCGGGGAACTCTGCTCTACACATTTTGAATGTCCTATAAGAGGAGACAAAAAAACAACAACAAAAAAAAACTTTACTAATTTTCCCTAGCTTTTTCATGATGACTCAACTTTTGTAAATAACACTTATACGAACTGAAAATAAGTTGTCTGTGACACACAAAACAACGTTTAGTTGAGTCAACTTGACATTATTTGTTTTCTGGAGAGATTCACATATTCTGTAACATTTTTTTTGTAGTTGAGCCAATTCAAAATTTTTTTGTCTATTGGAAACAGAAGTTCTTATTAGGAATAAGGTTCAGATGTAGATTTTTTATTGAAAATGTTTGGTCACCATTTTGGTGATGAGCGTTTCCTTTGGTTGGTCAGTTTGACTTGGCTTTTTATGTGAGTTTGTGGTCTTTGTAACAGTGTTTAACAAAACACATAATTTGTTGCAAAGAAAGCCATGAACAAAAATTATCACCATGATCAAGAGAACAGCATCATAAAGGGGAATAGTTCACTTTTCTTATTCCTGAAAAGTGATTATTTGTGAATACATTATATGTACCAACAAAACTTTAATGCAACAGATCAGACATTCTGAATTTTGATGTTTAACTACATTGTGGGTTTTTAAAAAGAAAAAAAAACACACACACACACAGACATCAAGAATCAGCATATGAATCTCAACAATGGTGACATGCTTTATGCAGCGATGCATGCTGGGAGCCCTGATTTTAATACTATGGTGGCTCCCAGCATCCATTGCGCAATGAAGCATGTCACCATTGTTGAGACTCATATGCTGATTCTTGATGTCTGTGTGTCCAAAAAAATGTTCCCTTATAATGTATTTTAAAATCAGAATTCAGAATGTCTAATCTGCTGCAAGAAAGTTTTGCTGGTAAAATATTAATAAAAACTATTCCATTTTGATCAGAAATAAGATTAATGATTTACTCTAGTTTATGAGGGTGAAATCTTGATCATCTTGATTTCTTTTTCTTTGGAACAAATTATGTGTTTTGGTACACACTGTTACAAAGACCACAAACTCACACAAATATACAAGAGTCAAACTGCCCAACCAAACGAAACACTCATCACCAAAATGGTGATGACCAAATTATTTCCAATAGACAAAAAATGTTGAATTGGCTCAACTACAAAAGATTTGTTACAGAATAGTTGCACCTCTCCAGAAAACAATTCAATAGCTATTGAATTCAATAGCATTTATCCTGGATTACAAATGAAAAAGTCGCCTGCGTGTAAATAATGTTTTAGGTCCAAGCAACAAGTGACACCCTTTGAAGTTGAGATAGAAAACTCTATGAATTTTTAAAAGAATTGATTTAAAATTTGAATATCAAACTCAGTCAAAACAACTGCAACATGTTCCTCTAGGGGGCAGTAATACCGCACACTCTTTAGGAGACTTTGCAAGATTTTTCACCATTTTTACTTTAAATAACACGTGTTGTGGTGTAGTTTTATGAATAACAAAAACTCAAAATTGTTGTTCTATTAACCAGTAACAACACACACCCTTTGAAGTTGAGATAGAACACTTTATTTATTTATTATTAATGAGCTTATGTCTTTCTTTAAATATCAATATCATGCCTTGTGCTGTGGTTCTGTGAATAAATACAACATCAAAATGTTCTTCTATTAACCAGTAACAACACACACCCTTTGAAGTTGAGTTAGAACACTTTATTTATTTTTAAAGCATATATGGATGGAACAATTGAGCGTTTTTCCTCTTCGTTTTGTACTTTGTAGACGGTCCCTATCTGCTGTTTTACATTACAAAATGTATAGGTTGTGATACAGTAAAGCCGATTAAAACACATAAACTACACTGCGTGTTCTCGTCTACGTTTTAAAACAGTTCGAACACAACCTGTTTTTCGTTCTTATGCCAAATCGTTATTGATGTATTGAAGTGTTTCGGAGCTGAATCTCTGACAAATGTCAAACTTCCAACGTCAAACCAACTTTATATCGGTAATTATGAGGCTGTGGATCGGGCAGCAGTTTTCATTTAACAGTAAAAATATATACTTCTTTAAACATGATCTTGTCTACTTCTATAAATGGTTTAAGCTACGTGGTAAATTCGCCCAGAGTACTTATTTTGTATTTAAGTTCCATACTAAGTGTCTTTTTAAAAGTATGGAGAAACATGACATTATGTTTGCAACTATTTAATGTTATGTCATTTTTGTTCTTTATTAGAAGTTATCCATTACTCCAGTCTAACAGATTAAAGATATATATATACACATACACATACACACACACACACACACACACACACACACACACACACACACACACACACACACACACACACACACACACACACACACACACACACACACACACACATTAATCCATTTTCTGATCCAATATTTTCTGATGTGTTACTGTTGAAATATGGTACCTAGAACATGCCCTTCCATGCAACTGTATGTGCCAATAAAGCATACTGGAGGTGTCATTACTTTATTATTTAACAAGTTCTCAAAAAAAAAAAAAAAAAAAAAAAAAAAAAACGAGCATGTAGAGGTATAGATAAATTAATTCTTAAACAAAATCCTGCATATTACAACATTTTGTGATGTGTTATTGTTGAAATATGGTACCCAGATAATGCCCCACCATGCAACTTTATGTGCCGACAAAGCATACTGGAGGTGTCATTACTTTATTATTTTACAAGTTCTCAAAAAAAACAAGCACATAGAGATATAAATTCATTCTTAAACGAAATCCTGCATTACAACATTTTCTGATGTGTTACTGTTGAAATATGGTATCCAGAACATGCCCCACCATGCAACTTTATGTGCCGACAGAGTAACTTATGATTTCATATATTCTCAAAAAGGAGGTTGTACAGGGCCAGATAAACTTTCACTAAAGAGTATGCACACACAGCATGACTCTCTTTAATCAGTGGTTTCTGTGTCTGAAGGAGCCAGAAAGGCGACACTTTTGTATAATATAATCACCTCAAACCAGTGATATACCTAACCACTTCTTAAGCTTCTAAAGTGTAGGGTCTGGACCATTCAGACACACACTAATTATTCATATTCACTATATTTAATCAATATAAAGGTCTCTGAAACTCCCCCCCAAAACTAACCTCACAAATGAAGTTACTTTGTCAGCCGGGTGTCCGGTTACAGAACACTTTAAGACTGATAACAGACTTTTACGACCTCAAAGGAATGTGGCCACATGCGCCACATGCTCAAGAGAGAGAGACAATCTTTAATTAAATAAACTTTGTGGTATTACTCTGTTCTATGAAGGAACATGCCTCACAGAAACCGTGATGATTTACTGTCTTGTGTACTATTAGGTATAACAACATGGTATGTTTGATTGGGGTGTATGTGGTTGCACAACCACCCAACGGTCAATATAACTTCACCTGTATCATTCTTCCTACCTAATTAATCCTCATTTAATGACACATACTTTGATGTACATCACCTTCTCTTAGAATGCAATTTGAATTTGTTATGTCTATTTGAGCTTGAATTAACAGTCTAAGCACGCTGGGGACAAAGACCATAAATCAACTAAGAGCCGTTTCCCCTCTTGGACATGTCACCTTACTCATAGGTCCATTCAAACCTTAGGGGTGGTTCTTTTTCAGACTACATCAGAGACAGGCAATAGTGACCGCCCTCTCTCGGTTTTCCATCCTGCCGCAAACACGGTCTCGGGTGATACGGGGGGAAAAAAACCCACCCCCCTCCCCCCTCCATGGGGGCCAAGAGGCCTTCCAGCAGGCCTGGATCCCAACCAGATCCGGCCTCATGGAAAAGAGAGGAGACTCTCTCACAAAGAACCAAAGACAATCTCAGGAGTTTTGGAACAAAGACTCCAACCAACAACGACTCCAATCACCCATCCTTCCGACTTCCTCACTTCTCAAAAAAAAACAAGCACAGGTTTTTGGTAGCACAGGTTTTTGTGTTCCTCACAAAAACCTGTGCTACCACCACCGACTCCGAACGAGTTTTCTGTGGAACTTACAACGAACCTGTGACGGAGGAGGACACCAGCTTCAAGAAATTTTTCCTCCAAAACCAGTTAGTCACCATATTTTCACCTGCCCCCACGCAATGCCCACTCAACGATGCGTGACCTGATGCAGAAGGCCTCTAACACAGAAGGCCTCCCCAGAAAGGGTTCCTAAGACCCCATTGATTCTGAACTGCAAAACCAGAAGGCACACAGCATGAACACAATGCAAGACTCTGCTAAAAAGTCCCTGGTCAGCATAGGACATAAAACTTTTAAAGTAGAGGAAAATGTGTGCTCAAAGAGCAGCAAGACTCTGCATTAGTAAAAGTAGAATTTTACTGATATAAAGAAAATCTTGAATGGACGTGTAAGCCTCACCTGCCAACAGACAATGCACGACTCTTTTGAAACAAACATTTGCTACATGCTGGTTGAATTGGCACTGCTACACATTAGTTTCCATGACAATGAAGGGTTACAGGAAACACTAGCTCCAAATTGGGCATACGTCACCTTGATGCCAGAGTGTAGGAAAACCACCTGAGCTTTAAACTACTGTTAACCTACAGGCGTGCATTTGACCATTGCGGTCCAACTGGAACACAACATGCGATACGCATTTTGATCACTGGTTGCTGGCTTGTCTAAATGCAGATAAAACGATAGCGGGAATTGACATCTCTACTGTAAGTGAAAGAGCCTTAGATTTCCAACTGGTATCAGTAAGTTCAGCATTAAAGCGTAAGTCTGTTTGACAAAGGAATCTCATCTCAGCAGCTTGTAAACTGTACCGATATCTATCCTGCTTTGGTTAAATAAATCCAAATTGAAGTATTGCTAAACCTGTTTCTGACAAAGAAAGCTCAGGACAGTGTTATATATACGTAGACCTGGGTGATGCCCCCCTTTCTACAATGTAAAGGCCTTACAAATTATTGTTAGATTGATGTAATTCACCTAAATTTTAGCTGCATCTACAAGCAGAGAGCTACCTAGTGATCAAAACTGTTCACTCGCTGAAAAGTCAGCATTTATGCATGAGAGGGACGTAACTATATAGGCTTAGACAAGCTTAGACTTACAGCAAATCTATTTCCTTATTCTGTAAACAAATAGAATAAGTTGTGTGAAGTAAAGAGAAGAGTTCCATGAGTAAAATTAGCAAATGCCAAAACACATGTGCATTTTACTGAATGTAACATCAAGTTCTTGAAAGACTTAAAGTATAGGCGCCCCCTTTTAACCCGTGTAAACATGCATAACTCTGTAAAATGTGTAGACATTCTTCAGGTACTGTTGAATTGTTCTGACATGCTCTGGTTCCCATGACAACAACTGGTCACAGGAAGTGCTAACTTGTGATGTCACTTTGTAAACAAACCAGCCTAGGTAGGCTAAGCTAACCTAACCTAGCGTTCATCCAGCTTAGGCTAAGCTAAATAATAACTTCTACAGTTAGCAGTTAGCATCATTCACTTGAAGCCTTAATTACAGCTTTTGCTTACACAGTGCAAAGTATTCTAGAATACTTTCTTTAACCCCAGTTAGGGTTTCTAATTCTTCACTTTCCATACTTTCAATTCTTCTCAGCTAAATTTCACCTTCACTAGTTAGGCATAGTCCTGGCTGAGCGCTGTAGGCTAAATTTGCCGATGCCCTGTCAATTAAACTTAAGTTTAACTACATGTAAACTGTGTAGCGAGAGAATAATTCGTATAGTAATGAGAATTTCCATCAGCATGTTGACTAAACCTTTGGAGGGACACACACAGTGTGGTCTTGAACACGCAACCGCTGTAACCCACTACGGAGTTTTGGCCCAGGCAAATCCAAAGTTTAGTCACTAGTGCTACTGATTATTCTCACATTCAGATCATTACCGCTGTTTTGATTACTTACTTTATTTATTATTTATTTTTTATTTCCACTTTGATAATAATAGCAGTCAGCTATTCCCTTGTCTATTCGGTCATCTATATGATTTAATTCCATTTCCTCTCTTGTTCGAATGTGGTTCTATTCCCCATTGGGCCCAGAAAGGAAACAGAGACACCTTTATTTGTGATTGTGTTTATTTTCAACAAGTGCACTCATTTTTGTGACCCTGCAACACAAGTAATTTCAACAATTACTAGGGCATAACTATAGTCCTGAGGATTGATAATAAGCATAATTTGAATAGGAAAGCTGTCCCTTTTCCTCCTATCCTTCACTTCGTCAAGTCGTAGTGAACCACCATTTAAGTCCAGAGAAATAATTTAGTCATAAGAACCATCTTAAGTCATTTATTTCATCTCGGCTATGCCCTTTCCAGGAAATACTCTAGGAACCACACAAGTCTTAGCCTCCTGACATCCACAGCTAAGATGATAAAGATACAAGAGTCACTAGCTAGATACACATGAAACACCTAACTTTATGCTACATATCTAGCGAACCCATTAAACAGTGGTCCTGAACTTTTAGGGTCATGTATTAGTCTCTCACCACAAGTGTGCCAAAATGTCACAGAGCCTCTGCTTAACCTGACCCCAACCTTCCAGCTTACCAAAGACTATGACAAACCAATGGACACTACGAGAAACCACCTCTAACCCCTCCAACCACCCACGAATGCCGTCTGCACCCACCGACAACCGGTGCCCCAGACAACTGAAATCAACAAGCACACGCTGCGTTCACAGGACAACACTCTGTGTTATGCACCTGATGAGATCCCTGCGCCAAAGCTTGTGGTGCCACAGTGCAAAAAGGGGGGTCATGCCAGTGTATGCCCATCACGCACCATGTGCTGCACACCGCAGCACCAGAACACCGAAGCAAGTGGCATACCGGCGTCCTCGAAGCGGAAAGACTGTCCTAGCCAACAAAGGACGACAGTCGCTGAGATCTTTCCTCCCTTTCTCTCTCCCTCCCCCCCTTTGTCTGTTCCAGGATGCTGCTGTGGTTAGTCTTCCTGTGCCTCCAGCCAACCAGAGGACAGCCGCAGTCGGTCATCTCACCAGGTCCGGTATCAGGCAGCGTCCCGAAGGAACAACCGGGACTCCTTATCACCAACTGCAGGACCCACACCCAGAGAGTGTATGTTCGACTCCACTCCCTCGCCCATGCTGAGGCCAATGTCGAACACATGCTCAACTTGAAAAAAAAAAAACTGTCACACAAGCAGAGCTAGATGGACACAACCGCCGCTGCCGTCGGAACTCTGTTAACATTGGCATGTCCAGTGTCAACGCACTGAACCTAGCCACCGTGAGACAACGTGTGGCTGAAATTCAAACTGAAATCCCACAGCTAAAAGGGCAACTCACAACACAGAGTGCCTCCCTGCCGTCCATCGGCAAGACATAGAAGGGAACTGTGGTAATTCTCAACACCCACAGCGTTCGGCTGAATCAGACAGTGAACTCCATGAAACAGCTGTTTACTGTCTTCCAGAATGACTTTACTCAAACTCAGCTGGTCTGCAGCCTCTGATCTAAGACACACGCTGCCCTGCTGAGGCCAAACCTGAATCAAAGCTGGAAACCTCATCCTTCTTCAAGAACCACAATTTCACCCTAACTCCAGAATGACAGGTGATACCCAGTCAAGGCACCTTCTGCCCCAACACCTGCTGCAGAGACCTGTACTGGGCTACTGTCCACATCAACCGCCGTGGAACGACCACCGCTCCAGAAGACGTGAGCAACCAGAGGCCACCATGGCCTTCCAGCCTTCTATGACAAAGGTGTGTCTGATCTCTCGGCACTTTCAACTTCGATCATGGTTGTCCTTGAGGGGGACAACAATGGTCGAAAAGGGGGGATGTAGGGTCTGGACCATTCAGACACACACTAATTATTCATATTCACTATATTTAATCAATATAAAGGTCTATGAAACTCCCCCCCAAAACTAACCTCACAAATGAAGTTACTTTGTCAGCCGGGTGTCCGGTTACAGAACACTTTAAGACTGATAACAGACTTTTACGACCTCAAAGGAATGTGGCCACATGCGCCACATGCTCAAGAGAGAGAGACAATCTTTAATTAAATAAACTTTGCGGTATTACTCTGTTCTATGAAGGAACATGCCTCACAGAAACCGTGATGATTTACTGTCTCGTGTACTATTAGGTATAACAACATGGTATGTTTGATTGGGGTGTATGTGGTTGCACAACCACCCAACGGTCAATATAACTTCACCTGTATCATTCTTCCTACCTAATTAATCCTCATTTAATGACACATACTTTGATGTACATCACCTTCTCTTAGAATGCAATTTGAATTTGTTATGTCTATTTGAGCTTGAATTAACAGTCTAAGCACGCTGGGGACAAAGACCATAAATCAACTAAAAGCCGCTTCCCCTCTTGGACATGTCACCTTACTCATAGGTCCATTCAAACCTTAGGGGTGGTTCTTTTTCAGACTACATCAGAGACAGGCAATAGTGACCGCCCTCTCTTGGTTTTCCATCCTGCCGCAAACACGGTCTTGGGTGATACGGGGGAAAAAAACCCTCCCCCCTCCCCCCTCCATGGGGGCCAAGAGGCCTTCCAGCAGGCCTGGATCCCAACCAGATCCGGCCTCATGGAAAAGAGAGGAGACTCTCTCACAAAGAACCAAAGACAATCTCAGGAGTTTTGGAACAAAGACTCCAACCAACAACGACTCCAATCACCCATCCTTCCGACTTCCTCACTTCTCCTGGGTACTCGGCGTGGCCTCAACAGAGTCCCAGGCCTTGACCAAACCAAGCATGCGTTCCTGGAGAAAGAGAACGCTCAACCAACTTCCACTTGACACTGCCGGAACCATCAACGACTTCAATTTTCAACAACTTCAAGAATTGTTCCCATTACAAATGCAAGTATTCAATTCAATGAAATGTGAAAATGAAATTCTGATGGTTCTTCTCATAGACCCTCTTCCGGTTTCCAATTTCATCCTATCACTAACCTATTTATGTATTCGTGTGTATGTTGTTTAGTTTATTTATATTCATATAAATATCTATATTTAGTTAATAAAACTTTTACATAATATGTATTTGGTTCTGATTTGTTTGCAATACATTGTCACTTTATGATCACGGTTTTTGCTACTGGCTCAACGTGCGGTATATGCGAAGAAATAATTATTCTTCTGTGGCCATGGAAGATACCCTTTTCTTAGAATAAATTAATAATCAAAAGAGTTCGTTGGACGAACTGATTAATTGATTGTAATATTAATTCAGCCACATCAAGTTAATCCAATTAACTGACCCAAATATTTATAATTAATAATAACAAGATATTATTGATTATTGATATTTCCAAAAAGCTGAGTTCCTTACAAAAGAATAATTAAGACAATACTGCACTGCCATAATCATTTATTACAAATAAAACCAATATATTGAACATGTAACACAATTAACAGTCACAATCTTTTATGAAGAAACAAGTCAATAAATACGTAGGCCTATATTTCAAACGTCTTGTGCACAGTCATGTTCAGAAGCCATCTGATAATTTAAAAATATATATAATATTTATAACGAATCTATGGCACCAATTATAATGAGTTGTCATGAAACTATAATGGACATGGGTGTTGCCTAATAGGCTATATATCATATTCTACTTATCTACAAATAACGGGATAATCCAGTCGTGAAACATCTTTCTGCTTGGGGCATGTTCTGGGTACCATTTTTCAACAATAACACATCAGAAAATGTTGTAAGGCAGGATTTCGTTTAAGAATGAATTTATCTATACCTCTACATCCTTGTTTTTTTGAGAACTTGTGAAATAATAAAGTAATGACACCTCCAGTGTGCTTTGTCGGCACATAAAGTTGCATGGTGGGGCATGTTCTTGGTACCAAATTTCAACAATAACACATCAGAAAATGTGGTAATGCAGGATTTCGTTTAAGAATGAATTTATCTATACCTCTACGTCCTTGTTTTTTTGAGACCTTGTGAAATAATAAAGTAATGACACCTTCAGTATGCTTTGTCGGCACATAAAGTTGCATGGCATGGCATGTTCTGGGTACCATATTTCAACAATAACACATCAGAAAATGTTGTAATGCAGGATTTCCTTCCATTTAACTGTATGTGCCAGTAAAGCATAGTGGAGGTGTCATTTCTTTATTATTTCACAAGTACGTATCTTTAATCTGTTAGACTGGAGTAATGGATAACTTCTAATAAAGAACAGAAATGACATAACATTAAATAGTTCCAAACATAATGTCATGTTTCTCCACATTTTTAAAAAGACACTTAGTAAGAAATGGAACTTAAATACAAAATAAGTACTCTGGTTGAATTTACCACGTAGCTCACACCATTTATAGAAGTAGACAAGATCATTTTTACAGAAGTATATATTTTTACTGTTAAATGAAAACTGCTGCCCGATCCACAGCTTCATAATTTCCGTACAACTGTTCCTTTAAAAAATATGTCCAAAAGCACTGAGGGGAGGGGTTAACAACCATCCAACATTTTTAAGGTGGAACGAATAGTTAGACGAATAAGGCTTGAAAAAAAACTGTATTCATCCATATTACCCACATATACCAACACACATAAAAACAATAAGTTAAAACAATAAGATAGCTTAAAGTGTCTTGTGCATGCTATTGAAACAATATGGCATACACATCCGTTCAAAATGATTTTTTTAATTATATATATATATATATATATATATTATATTTTATTATATATATTTTTCAGTATTATCAACTGGCTAGAATTTTGAGATTGCAATAGACTTGAAGGATAATAATGCGTTAAGAGCTCGCTCAAGTACTGGGGAGCTGAAGCATTTAGTGCCTTGTAAGTAATCAACAATATTTAAAAATGTATACGATGTTTAATAGGGAACAGTGCAATGCAGTGTTGATAGAACGAGGGCTAATATGGTCATACTTCCTGGTTCTAGTAAGAACTCTAGCTGCTGCATTTTTGACCAGTTGGACTTTGTTTATGAACGTGCAGGGCAACCACCCAGTAGAGCGTTACAATAAGCCTGACGAGGAAGACTCGAAGTGTTAGACAATATTCTAGACTGTTATGTGAGGAAGTTTTTTGTCCAATAATTAGAATCTCTAAAATAATTTTTTACATCAGCTATGCATTCCGTTCATTTTGTGAATTGGTAAGTTTCATCTGGGCGTGAAGAAATACAGAGCTGAGTATCATCAGCATAACAGTGAAAACTAATGCCATGCTTCCAAATGATTTCTCCCAAGAGTAGCATGTACAGGGTGAAAAGCAATGGTTCTAGTACTGAGCCTTGCGGTACTCCATACTGAACTTATGATTGATATGACATCTCTTCATTTACTGCTACAAACTGATAACGGTCAGATACGTATGTTTTGTGCTAATGCTAATGCAATGCAATTCCACTAATGCCAACATAATTTTTGAGTCTATTCAAAAGGATGTTGTGGTCGATGGTATCAAATGCAGCACTAAGATCCAGTAACACTAATAGAGAGATACAACTATTGGCTGCTCGATTGCTCCTGTCTGCCTTGCTGCTGCTGAGTTGGTTTGTGTCTGTAAGCCTTGTATATCTTTCTGTTTTGAATCATTATTTACTAGCATTTCCTGTTGTTTATAATGCTAAATATAACTTAATCAACATCACATATTAACCTTAACGTTAAATCACTAGCTTCAATCTAAATCGTTGCTAGCACAACACGCTAATAATTCGCTACCCTGTTAGCGTGCCATCAGTGCGCTCATTTATTTATTTATATTGCTCGCGCCTTTTACCAATCCCTCAAAAAACTGAGGCGAGTATCAGTCAGTCAAACAAACACGGTGAGTCATGTCATCTTCTCCTCTTATTGTCACTTGCACTTCATGTAACATGTATAGCATAGCCTTCTCTGTCAGCACAGGATTTACATGTGATAAATGCAGGGAGATAGTCAGGCTGACGGAGAAAATTTCAGAACTAGAGACACGCATCCAATCTTTAATTGAGGTTAATTGTAAGAGTGCAAGGGCTTTCAGATACTACTTTGGATGTGATTAGCTTAGAGAACACTGAACATTGTTCGGATCCGGCTGTAGTAGAGCCCATGCAGCAGGGCAATTGGGTGACGGTGAGACACTGTAGTCACGGGACAAAACACCGCTCTTCCGTTCCGATTATCATAACAAATAGATTCTCCCCACTCAGTGAAACGCCCACTGTGAATCCTGTTGAATGTGCCCTAGTTATTGGCGTTTATATTACACGGAACATCGAGACACCAGCCAGCATAGTCACATTTTTGCCGGGAGCCAGAGCGCCTGACATCAAAGCAAATTTAAAAGTGCTGTCTAATGCTAATCGTAAATTCTCTAAGATTTTTATTCACGTCAGCACTAATGATGTTCGACTTCGCCAGTCGGAGATCACTAAAATTAACGTTAAAGAGGTGTGTGAACTCGCAAGTACGATGTCAGGCACTGTAATTTGCTCTGGCCCCCTTCCTGTTCGCCGGAGTGATGAGATACTTAGTAGACTGCCCTCACTCAATGGCTGGCTGTCTAAGTGGTGTCCGCAAAATAATATAGAATTCATAGACAATTGGAAAAGTTTTTGGGGCAGACACCTGACCTGTTGAAAAAAGATGGTATTCATCCCTCCTGGGATGGTGCTGCTCTTCTCTCTAGTAATATGGCACATATTCTTAGAGCTCAAACATGACGAATTGGGGCTCAGGTCAGGAAGCAGACAGACTGGCAAAACCGACCGTCTGCTAGCTGTCTTACGTCACTGAGGTCAGATAAATCCCATCACATAGAGAGTCTTTCACCTAGATATCATCATATAGAGACTGTGTTTGTTCCCCAAATTAGGAAATACAAAAAAATTCCAAACCCATCTAAGGGTAAAAATGTAATTGATGTTCAACAAATAAAAAACAGATATAATACAAATGAACAATTGATAAAGCTTGGGTTGCTGATACTTCAAAAGCACTTATTGTTAATGATATGATTACAGACTATATGTGCTGTGTTTGACAGAAACCTGGCCAAACCAGACGATTACATTACTTTAAATGAGTCCACCCCCCAAGATTACTGTTATAAACATGAGTCTCGTTTGAAAGGCAGGGGGAGGTATTGCTGTAATTTATAGTAATATCTTCAGAATTACTGAGAAGTCTTGATTTAAATATAATTCTTTTGAAGTGTTGGTGCTTTATCTAACATTATCTAGGGTAAATGATTAATCACATTTGAGATTTGTGCTGGCTACTGTATACATACAGACTTTATCAAAGAATTTGATTTTCTATCAGAGTTAGTACTGGCTGCAGATAAGGTCCTAATTGTGGGTCATTTTAATATACATGTAGATAACAAAAAAGATGCATTGGTATTGGCATTTAAAGACATGCTGAACTCTATTGGAGTTAGACAACACGTGTCAGGACCAACTCATTGTCGTAATCATACTCTAGATCTAATATTATCACATGGAATCAATGTTGATGCCGAATTCTACAGCAGAGCGATAACATCTCAGATCATTATCTAGTCTCGTGTATACTTCATCTAGCCAAGGTTGCAAAGCCGACTCTGTGTTACAAATATGTTAGATCTATCACTTCTGCCACTAAAGATTGCTTTATTAATAATATTCCTGATAAGTTTCATCTCCTCAGCATCCCAGATAGCTTAGAAGCACTAATATTGCGACAGAAACCTTTGACTCTCTTTTCCAGCACTTTAGACACAGTTGCTCCTTTGTGCTCAGGCCCTTAAGAGAGCAGCCAGAAAAATGGAGCGCAACTGGAAGAAAACAAAAATAGAGTTTTTTCGCATTTCATGGAAAGAGAGCACGATTGCGTACAGAGATGCCTTAAAATCTGCTAGATCTGCTTATTTTTCAACCCTATTAGAAGAAAATAAACAAAACCCTAGGTATTTATTTGAAACAGTGGCTAAATTAATGAAAAATAAAAAAAAAACGCAACTTTATCCTACAGAATTAGTCAATTACAGGCACATCTCAAATCTACCCTTTCTGTCAAAGATACTAGAAAAGGCAGTATCCTCACAACTATGTTCCTTTTTAGAAAGAAATGGTATCTGCGAGGATTTCCAGTCAGGATTTAGACCGTACCATAGTACTGATACAGCTCTCATTGGTTACAAATGATTTGCTCTTATCATAAGGTCATGGTTGTCAAGTCAACTCAAGTCACCTTTATTTATATAGCGCTTTTTACAATACAGATTGTTTCAAAGCAGCTTTACAGAGATAACAGGAAAATAATGTTGTAATAATATTGTTGAATATAAAATTAAATGTCCCCAACTAAGCAAGCCAAAAGCCAATGGCGACAAAGGCGAAGAAAGACGAAAATGGCGACAGTGGCAAGGAACCAAAACTCCATCAGGTGACAGAATGGAGAAAAAAACCTTGGGAGAACCCAGGCTCAGTCAGGGGGCCAGTCCTCCTTTGGCCAACGAACGAACAGTGTATGATTATTATTCCGGCAGCATTTTAGGTCAGAAGTCAGATTGGATCAGAACTTTCACAATATTTATCCAGTTCCATCTGGTTGGGGGTCGGAGTCATCATGCCGGTATGGAGACGAGTTTGTTGAGGTGTTGTTCACAGTGTTGATGAGGCTGGCACTTCAGGGATGCGTTGTCGTCGTGTCCATGCGATGGTCCTTCATCAGATCTGGATATGGCCTGGATCCGGCGGTTTGTGGTAAACCTCGGGACAAACAGAGAGACTAATATTAGCGTAGACACCTTCCTTCTTATGATGTACCAAGTACATCAGGATTTATGGGAAGTGTTCCCGGTTCCGGCTGATCTAAACTATGCAGCCTAACATTGAATTATAGAAAGTCTATAATGTGTTATGTGTATGCTAAGCCAAAGAGATGTGTTTTTAGTCTAGATTTGAACTGACAGACTGTGTCTGCTTCCCGGACAATGTTAGGAAGATTGTTCCAAAGTTTTGGTGCTAAATAGGAAAAGGATCTACCGCCAGCAGTCGATTTTGATATTCTAGGTATTATCAACTGGCCAGAATTTTGAGATCGCAATAGACGTGAAGGACTATAATGTGTTAAGAGCTCGCTCAAGTACTGGGGAGCTAAACCATTTAGTGCTTTATAAGTAATCAGCAATATTTAAAAATGTATACGATGTTTAATAGGGAGCCAATGCAGTGTTGACAGAACCGGGCTAATATGGTCATACTTCCTGGTTCTGGTAAGAACTCTAGGGGCTGCATTTTGGACCAGTTGTAGTTTATGTATTAAGCGTGCAGGGCAACCACCCAGTAGAGCATTACAATAATCTAGCATTGATGTCATGAACGCATTAACTAATTGTTCTGCATTTTTAATTGAGAGCATATGACGTAATTTAGACATATTTTTAAGATGAAAAGATGCGGTTTTACAGATAACCAGTGACTTTAAAATCTAAGTTTGGTATCAAAAGGCACACCCAGGTTCTTAACCGATGACGATGACTTGACAGAGCAGCCATCAAGTGTTAGACAGTATTCTAGGTTATTACGTCAGGAAGTTTTTTTTTTTCCAATAATTAGAATCTATGTTTTTTTTCAGATTTAAGTAGTAGGAAATTACTAGTGATCCAGTTTTATATATCAGCTATGCATTCCATTAATTTTGTGGATTGGTAAGTTTTGTCAGGGCGTGAAGAAATATAGAGCTGAGTATCATCAGCATAACAATGAAAACTAATGCCATGCTTCCTAATGATATCTCCTAAGGGTAGCATGTACAGAGTGAACAGCAACGGTCCTAGTACCGAGCCTTGTGGTACACCATACTGAACTTTTGACTGATAAGACATCTCTGCATTTACTGATACAAACTGATAGCGGTCAGATAAGTATGATTTAAACCAAGGGTCTAACATACATGTTGTCGATTTAGATGATTTAACGAGTTTAGAAAATTCACCCTCTCCTATAGCAATGAATTAATCAAATTTTTCGTCAGTGAGACTACACTGCACTGTCTGATGTGATAATGTAGTAGACGGTTGCATAGTTATAATTTTCTCCCTGATATTATCAATCTTGTAAGTAAAAAAGTTCATGAAGTCATTACTGCTCTGCTGCTTGGAAACGTCTTGGAGCTTTATTTTTCATTAATTTAGCCACTGTTTCAAATAAATACCTAGGGTTTTGTTTATTTTCTTCTAATAGGGTTGAAAAATAAGCAGATCTAGCAGATTTTAAGGCATCTCTGTACGCAATCGTGCTTTCTTTCCATGAAATGCGAAAAAACTCTATTTTTGTTTTCTTCCAGTTGCGCTCCATTTTTCTGGCTGCTCTCTTAAGGGCCTGAGCGCAAAGGAGCAACTGTGTCTAAAGTGCTGGAAAAGAGAGTCAAAGGTTTCTGTCGCAATATTAGTGCTTCTAAGCTATCTGGGATGCTGAGGAGATGAAACTTATCAGGAATATTATTAATAAAGCAATCTTTAGTGGCAGAAGTGATAGATCTAATATATTTGTAACACGGAGTCGGCTTTGCAACCTTGGCTAGATGAAGTATACACGAGACTAGATAATGATCTGAGATGTTATCGCTCTGCTGTAGAATTCGGCATCAACATTGATTCCATGTGATATTATTAGATCTAGAGTATGATTACGACAATGAGTTGGTCCTGACACGTGTTGTCTAACTCCAATAGAGTTCAGCATGTCTTTAAATGCCAATACCAATGCATCTTTTTTGTTATCTACATGTACATTAAAATGACCAACAATTAGGACTTTATCTGCAGCCAGTACTAACTCTGATAGAAAATCAAATTCTTTGATAAAGTCTGTATGTATACAGTAGCCAGCACAAATCTCAAATGTGATTTATCATTTACACTAGATAGTGTTACATTAAGCACCAACACTTCAAAAGAATTATATTTAAATCAAGACTTCTCAGTAATTCTGAAGATATTACTATAAATTACAGCAATACCTCCCCCTGCCTTTCAGACGAGACTCATGTTTATAACAGTAATCTTGGGGGGTGGACTCATTTAAAGTAATGTAATCGTCTGGTTTGGCCAGGTTTCTGTCAAACGCAGCACATATAGTCTGTAATCATATCATTAACAATAAGTGCTTTTGAAGTATCAGCAACCCAAGCTTTATCAATTGTTCATTTGTATTATATCTGTTTTTTATTTGTTGAACATCAATTACATTTTTACCCTTAGATGGGTTTGGAATTTTTTTGTATTTCCTAATTTGGGGAACAAACACAGTCTCTATATGATGATATCTAGGTGAAAGACTCTCTATGTGATGGGATTTATCTGACCTCAGTGACGTAAGACAGCTAGCAGACGGTCGGTTTTGCCAGTCTGTCTGCTTCCTGACCTGAGCCCCAATTCGTCATGTTTGAGCTCTAAGAATATGTGCCATATTACTAGAGAGAAGAGCAGCACCATCCCAGGAGGGATGAAGACCATCTTTTTTCAACAGGTCAAGTGTCTGCCCCAAAAACTTTTCCAATTGTCTATGAATTCTATATTATTTTGCGGACACCACTTAGACAGCCAGCCATTGAGTGAGGGCAGTCTACTAAGTATCTCATCACTCCGGCGAACAGGAAGGGGGCCAGAGCAAATTACAGTGCCTGACATCGTACTTGCGAGTTCACACACCTCTTTAACGTTAATTTTAGTGATCTCCGACTGGCGAAGTCGAACATCATTAGTGCTGACGTGAATAATAATCTTAGAGAATTTACGATTAGCATTAGACAGCACTTTTAAATTTGCTTTGATGTCAGGCGCTCTGTCTCCTGGCAAAAATGTGACTATGCTGGCTGGTGTCTCTATTTTCACGTTCCGTGTAATATAAACGCCAATAACTAGGGCACATTCAACAGGATTCACAGTGGGCATTTCTTTGAGTGGGGAGAATCTATTTGTTATGGTAATCGGAACGGAAGAGCGGTGTTTTGTCCCATGACTACAACGTCTCACGGTCACCCAGTGGTAATGACCTCAGGGCAATGCTTCACAACAAACTTATTCGCTCGTTTCAATTCTATATTTATATGCGACACTTCTATATCATAACAGTATTTTGCAAGCTTATGATAAACTATTTATAAAAAAAAATTGCGAATACAGTATATTAGCTTTCCAGTGGCTCCTAAAGCAAAGGAAACTAATTTTAAAATATTAAATGGTATATACCCATCAAGTGAATTTTTAAGACACCGGTTTAATTAAGAAGAAAATGCTTGTATTTTCTGTCAAGTTTGTTGGTTTTAATAAATACTCAGAGCACTCATTTCTCAGTAAAACGCACAGAACAAAAAATGCGTCACTTTTACTGCGTGTTCAACAACATGTACATCTCTTCCTCTATGAAAAATGACCAGAATACAAAAATATGCTTAGAGCCACCTAGTGGTTATATTATCAAACTTAAAGGAGCAATTCACATTTGAGACAGCTTGATAACTTAAACAGCTTTAACTGAAATACACACAAGTTTCACTAGTTCACACTTACATACAATTAGAGGGAGCAAGTTTAATGCATATTTGGCGTGCTGTCCGGGGGGAGGGCTTCGAGCTCGTAATTCGGCCCGAACCCAGAGTATTCCCCCAAAAAGCCTGATAAGCACAGGACAGCAATCGTAAAATGATGTGAAATTAACCCCCCCCCAAAAAAGTGAAGGGCATGAGAAGGTATTTGTAAAGTTTCAAGCTTGACAGTTCGACCGAGAGGGCTCTCGCAGCATCCGACGGGAACTTGGATGCTCACGGCATCAGACAGGTAAGCCCCGCCAGCAGTTGAACTGTAAGCTTGAATACTACGCGAGATTTATACGAGCGTGATTCGGGAACGAGTTTAGCCGTTCAACCGAGAGGGCTCTTGCGGCATCCGATGGGAGCGTGTATGAAGTGCTCGCGGCATCAGACGGGTAAGCCACGCCAGCAGTCGAACAGAGGGCGCCCGCTGAACTCGGTCGGGGGTGCTCGACCAACGCTTTGAAGGGGGCTGGGACACGGGAATAGACTCCTCGCGGCCCGATGAACGGGGAGCCCACACAGCGACACGTGCGCGGCCGTCCGACGACGACTTACTCAGGCAGGCTCTCACTGCTATTCGAACGGGAGGGTTCGACCAGCGTTTCGGAAGGGGGACGAGCCCGGCCTACGAACGGGGAGCCCTCGCTGCGTGCGAACGGGGGAGCCTGCAATTGATTGTAAAAATGTGTTAATTAAAATTATACTTTTTGAAGCGGGCGTGAATACAGCGAGCCAAAAGGTTTTAGAAAGTGAGTTGGAGAGTGACTATGAATGGAGTGCGGCGGGTGATATGAATGAACGATTTAATTAGTTAGGGCTTGGTGTGCGTTTTGGATGTGGAAGCGGCTGGATCTGATGTATTATTTGAAAGCTTCTGATGACCAACGACCGAGGGTTTGAATTTGTTGATGGGAAAGACCTTTTTGGGCGGCTGTGGTTGCTGCTCCGATGCGAAAAGAATGACTTGAATATTGGTTTGATGCGATGCCGGACTGGATGAGAACTGCTTTAAGATGTTTTTGGAACCAGAATCTTGTGGCTGGATGATTGGAGTCGTCAGCGAAGTGTGGATCGAGTGGGGATTTGACCATGGAACGTCTATGCTGCAAGTAGTTTATAAGAGAATGGTACGGTTGAATGGGGGTTGGTAGATTGAAAATGTAGACGAAGTGACCTTTCTTTACTCTATCCGTTTTGCTTTGTTTAATGTAAAAAGATAACGTTTCGTTATCTACGATCTGTAAATCTGAAATTGTAGGGTGGATATTTGTGTCGAATTTAGATGTGATTGCAAATTCGGAGCAGTGAAGAAAACCGAAGAAAGCTAGGATGAACATGGCTTCTAGTGTGTGAGCGGTGTTGGTGGAGTGGTATCCGAGACGGAGTGATGAGATACACTTTGTGAGTATGTCAATTGTAATAGGTTGTCTGGTATCCGGGCGAGTGGGATGAGTTCTTTGAATTCCTTTGATGAGAAGGGACATTTGAGAGTTATTTATGGCGGGTGCGGGCTTACCGTGGGCTAATTTATGGAAAAATTGAATGCCGCTTAGGTAGCTTTTTATGGATCCGGCTTGGAGACCTTTAACACTGTTAAGGTGAGAAATGAAGGATGTAACGGCTAAAAGAGAAAAGTCGGGAAACGGCAGGTTGTGAGTGAGGTGAAATGTCTTAAAAGATTCTCATGCGGTGTAATGTTTGGAGGGTTCTCGGTGCGACTGCTTGGAGGATGGAATTGATAGAGGTGTCCAGAAGGGATTTTAGCGGATGGTTTATGGGAAGATCAGCTGAGAATAATGAGGGACTGGGGTTGGGATTGGATCCGCTTCTGGCGCCAGCGTCCCGAATTTCTGAAAAGAGAAACGTGAGAGAGAGTCAGCAATTTGATTCTGTGAGCCCGGAACGTGCTTGGCAGTTATTATGAACTGCTCGCAAGCGGAGATCCAGATGAGGCGTCTGAGGAGTGGCATTAACGCAGGTGAATGAGAACGGCCTTTGTTAATGCAGTGAACGGTTGGTTCGTTGTCACAATGGACCAGGATGCTTTTAGTTGACCACTCTTTCCTCCGTTGGGAAGCTGCGACGATGATCGGGTAGAGCTCAAAAAGGGCAGAGGAAGCTGAGGACTGGGGTGTGTCTAAGACCTGGGGGGGGCAAGGGGGACGCGAACCAGCGACCTTTGTAAAATCCCCCGAAGCCGATCGAGGGGGCTGCGTCTGTTAACAGCTTAATATCGAGGGGGAGAGAGATGTAGTCATCGTAGAAAAACGTTAGGCCATTCCATTGGTTGAGGAAAGTTATCCATAAACTTAACTCGTTTTTGCACTCGGAAGATAAAACGATTTGGTCTTCAGCGCGTGAACGGATGACGCGAGGGCGTGGAGATGCGCGATGAAAGGGCGGCCTTGCGCATAGCATAGTTTAGGTGGCCGAGCAGCGAGAGGAGTTCGCGTTTGGAACAATTTGGAACAAACAGTCAGGAGGGCTTACACCGTTTCTTGACGGGAGCAGCTCACAACGTCAGACAGGCGAGCTCTACCGACCAATGAACGAGGAACAGCGTGATTTATGCCGCCTGACCAGGAGGGCCCTATTGGCTGCAAATGAGGAGCAGCAAGATTTGGGAATGACGGGTGAGCTCTGCCGACCGATGGGCAGGGAGCAGCGAGATCTAAGATGGCCGACCGTGAGGGCCCATGTAGCTTCCGACAGGAGCAGCTCACAGCATCGGGCTGATGGGCCCTACCGGCCGATGGCGGAGTGACAAATTTTGGAAGCCCGGCCGGGAGATTTCTTGCTGTGTCCGCTGGGAAATCAATACCTGCTGGATGGGAAAGAGGAAACATAGATGAATGCTACGTCCGCTTGGAGACTAAAGCTCGCTGGACGGAAAAGGAAAAAACAGATGCATGCTATGTCCGCTGGGAGACCAATGCTCGCTGGACAGAGAAAGAGGAAACAGATGCATGCAACGTCTGCTGGGAGACCAATGCTCGCCGGACAGAGAAAGAGGAAATCAATGCATGCTACGTCCGCCGGGAGACCAATGCTCGCTGGACAGAGAAAGAGGCATCAAGTAGGAGTTTTAACGGGAATATTAATTCTGAATAGTGATGTACTGGAGAGGAAACATCACTGCTGCGGCAGTGGAGAAAATAGCCAGAGAAACAGAGCTTCTGCGGGAGCAGTGGAGACATCACTGCTGCGGCAGTGGAGAAACTTACCTGGAGAAAAATGAGCTCCTGTGGGAGCAGAGGAGACATCACTGCTGCGGCAGTGGAGAAACTTACCTGGACAAATTGAGTTCCTGTGGTGTGAGGCTGAGCGAAGGGAGGACTGGACTGGGGCCTGGTGGGCCGGTGCTCATCTTCTTGCGCGTTAATCAAAGACGCGAGGAAGAGGAGGTGAGAGATTAAATCCTTGCAGGATTATGTGCATCTGAAGTTTAAGGGGCCGAGCAAAGATAGCAGTTTGCGTTTAGAACAGTTTAGATTGTCTGGGAAGGTGGACGTGATCAGAAATATCCTTTTGATTTTTTCTTGTGCAGTGAGGCCTGGAAATCAACTGTATGTAATGCCCAGAATTCAAATGGACAAGGCTGAACCCATGGTTTTAACCTGTGCAATTGGAATCCCGAGCTCAGCAGAAACTGTGCGGGGCTGAGAGATCGATTATTAAACGTTTGAAAATTTTCATATTTTCTCAGTTTATTTTCATCATTTCTATTTTCCCAGTTTATTTAGTTTATTTTCATCGTTTCTATGGGTCACATTCCCTGCCGATTTGTTCGTTCTGAATCAGAAAAACCAATAGTGAAGCTGTGGGTTTAAATTACCTACTTCAAAAATAAAAATACATTTATGCTATAACTTTAAGTTTCGAAGCGATTTTTATAAATAAATTGCAGGACAGTGTTAACGAAAGGTTCTTAATGATTCTGTGTGCAATCTGTACGGAATGTGCGACCTACTGTTTATGTGTGAGTTTACGCCACAAGGAAGCATCGTGTTAATGAACGGCAAATCATTTGTACAGAAACTATTTAAAACGCGCGTTCCCCCGATCAGGGGCGTCACTAGGATTTTCATTTTAGGGGGGCTAAGTCCCCAATGAGGGTATGATTTTTTAAAAAAAATAATAAAACAAGTTAACACTTTAGTTTAGGATCTAATGCTCACTATTAATTTCATTACCATGCAAAGGAAGGGTTTTATAATCACTGTGGTCCCAAATGTGAGGTAGGGAGTATAAATAGCGGAATAATACGCGGAAGTAGATTGCGGATATTTCGCCCGCGGTGGCGAGGAACCGTTTGTTTGGCCTGACGCCCACGAGATAATACCAGAGGATTGCGGCAAAGATTCCTAATTCTGAAGGACGAAAGATTCTTCATCGAACGGGAAGACCTCGATTCGGACATGTTAAGAAGGTACTGCGGGGCCAAATGCTGCTAAACTGTCAATGAATTGAGGTGAGACTGCCGAGTATATATACCTCTTATCATTGATTGCTGAGTGCTCTCCACTCGTGTTAATTATCTGCGCATGCTCCTCCCGAACTTTGTTAAAGGATAACTAAACCCTAAACCAACTTTTTTTAGTTAATGATCTGTAAGAATGGGGCTTTATTAGTGCTGTTCATTGATTTGAGTAACTTTTTTGACATTTGGGTATAAAGTGTTTTAATTCTACAATATATGGTGTAAAAACGTCTGAGTGCTGCCCTCTTCAGGTTGAACGGTGGCTACTGCAGTTGAATTTTCCTATTGGTGGTTGCGGTGGTTCGTGAAGTAAGGGGTGGGTGGTGACGTAAGCAGGTTCCAGCTCACCACGCCCTTGGTACGAGCTACCACGCCCTTGGCAGTATAAAAACCATCTTGTTTCGTCAAAACCACTGTAGCGAGTCAGGAGTTGGAATTGCGAGTATTGAAAACGATCAGGATGAATTAATGAATTAACTGGACTTACCACTCTGGTCTTGTCATATTTCATAGCTATGGGTATCTCCCTACAACAACGTTTGTGTGCATCTTACGTCATTGCAAACGTGCACGGCGAAAATATGTCTTATTGGATAGAGACAAAGATTTATTCACTGCCCACGTTTGCTAGGAAACATTATGTTTGGAATGCTGTTAGATGATTTTTTAAATATTTTTTTTATTAATGTAATATTGATTCTGGACAAATTTTCATTCATAAATGCAAATGTTTGAAGGCGAAACCTTATTTTTCTGTATTCAAAAGAGACTTTATTTGTAATTACTTTCCATCATTGGAATGTATAAAAATATAAAAAGGCCCAGAAATTTGTTGGAATGATAAGATACCTTGGTCTCTTAGAAGAGGAATGAAGAGACCCATTCTTTCTTTTTTGCCCTTTTTTTTATTATTTTCTTCAAATATATGTAATTTTCTTTATAAATATTAATTTATTTAACTGATATGTGCCCTGCTTAATACTTGTTTATCTGTATTTAGCAATGCCATTGTAGATGTATATTTTGTTTTTGTTCTTGGTGTTCAATAAAAAAATATATTTATTTCTTCTTCTTTTGTTCAATGGCTTTTCACAAAGTGTAAATCACCATCTATTTGGTGGTTGTGCAACCATTTTTCAATCTTTTTGTTTAATAATCTTTAATCACTGTGAATAAGAACTAGGCCTATATTTGTCATAGATCGCTCTTTGACGCCTCCCCCTAGTCATCAAAGATCACAGTCTCCCGAATACTGAACTATGTTTCCCATCTGTCCCCCTCTCAGTCCGAGTCTCATCCCTAATCACCTACAGGTGCAGCCACTTCTCCCCTCTATAAATGCGGCTTGCTCTCATGGATCCCTGTGAAGTCTTGTATCCGCCTCGGCTTACACTACTGAGCATTCTACGTTCCATTGTCTTTCCTGGTTTTCTGATACTAGCCTGCACTTCTGATCTACGAGTTATTGTCTGCTACCTGCCCCGACCCCAGCCTGGTATCGTCTCTGAGTTTGGATTTGCCCTACGTTCCTGTTTATCTCTGTCTTCTCTCTGTGTGCATTCTATTAATAAAGTTACTGCGAATGGATCCGCCCGTCTCTGACTCTTCGTTACAGAAGACTTCGCCGCCACAGGATCCAGCAGCGTTGCAACAGCTCACCTCTGAAGTCTCCAACCAAGCTTCTGTTCTGATTGTTCATCAACAACAGCTTGAGAAGCTAACTACACTTACCGAGGAGTTGGTGAGATCCATGCGGTCTCTCTCGACACAAGCCGTCGCTCCTGTTCAACCCGCTGCATCACCAGTTCAGCCACCTCTCCGCGTGAGTACACCGCATAATAATCCTCGTCAGTCTCTTCCGGATAAGTACGATGGTGCAGCTGCAACATGTAAGGGATTTTTGCTTCAGTGCACTCTGTACATTAATCAACAACCCAACCTTTTCCCTGACGATGACGGCCGCGTGTCTTTTTATCTGTTCACTTCTAACTGGAAGAGCTCTGGAATGGGCCACCGCGCTCTGGTCAGGAGGTAACCTCACTTTTCCCTCCTATAATGATTTCCTCACCCAATTTAGAGAGGTTTTTGAGCACCCGACCAGTGAAAAGGAGCCGGGTGAGCTGCTACTGTCGCTACGCCAGGGAGGATCGCCAGCGGCAGATTACACCCTATCCTTCCGCACTCTCGCTGCGCAAATAGGCTGGGGTGACGATCCACTGAAACTATTGTACCGCAAGGGTCTCAACCCTGATCTGCAGGGGGAACTGGCATGCCGGGATGAGGGCAGAACCCTCAGTCAATTGATGGAGTTAACCATTCGCCTGGACAACTTGATGCGAGCCAGACGAACACCCCTCTGGCACAGAGTTGTCGAATCTCCCTCCGCGAGTCAGGAATCTGAACCCATGCAGATTGGTTTCACTCGTCTCACTCCTGAGGAGAGAGAGAGAAGAATGCGTAATCGTTTATGTCTATACTGTGCCCAGTCCGGCCACAGGAGGGCGACCTGTCCCATCAGACCCACTTCCCGAGACTCCGCTGCGGTGAGTTACAGTCCTCATACCTCTAAATCTCTTGTATTGAACGTCACTCTCCACTTTGACGAGAGGGTCATTGAAACGTGTGCTTTGATTGATTCAGGAGCTGCAGGGAATTTTATTAATCTGAGTTTTGCTAAGTCTAACAATATCTCTCTCTTTCCATGTGACTCCCGGGTGGCAGTGGCAGCGATAGACGGACTTTGCCTAGGTTCGGGCAAAGTTCAGTTCACCACTCAAGAAATCACGCTAATCACGGACATTCAGCACACGGAAATCATTCAATTCTTCACTATTGACTCACCTCATCATCCTCTCATACTGGGTCTTCCCTGGTTAGAACAACACGACCCCTCCATCTCGTGGTTCGACAAGCAAATTATTCGGTGGTCCGATGCCTGTCTGAAGAAATGTTTAGCCACTTCCACCAGTAACCCCCCGCCTAACCACTGTTCTGAGAACCCTGATCTCCAAGGGGTACCCGCTGTATATCATGATCTCTCCCTGGCTTTCAGCGAGAATAGAGCTTCTCAACTTCCTCCACACAGATCCAGTGACTGCGCCATTGATCTAATCCCCGGTGCCACCCTCCCGCGGGGGAGAGTATACCCCTTATCTCAGCCGGAGACCGACGCCATGAAAGCTTATATTGATGAGCAACTCGCCAAGGGCTTTATCACCACCTCCACTTCTCCTGCTTCAGCCGGTTTCTTTTTTGTAAAGAAGAAGGACGGCAGACTTCGACCCTGCATTGACTATCGCGGCCACAACGAGATTACGGTCAAGTTTCGCTATCCTTTACCCCTGGTCCCAGCCGCCCTGGAACAACTCCGCACCGCCAAATATTTCTCTAAGCTGGATCTGCGCAATGCATACAACCTGATCCGTATTAGAAGAGGAGACGAGTGGAAGACCGCCTTCTCAACAACAACAGGGCACTATGAATACCGGGTCATGCCGTTCGGCCTTTCCAACAGTCCATCAGTGTTCCAAGCCGTTGTAAATGAGATTTTCCGCGATATGCTCAACCAGAGGGTTATTGTATACATCGACGACATCATGATCTTCTCAGACACACTGGAATCTCATGTTCGGGATGTGCGAGCTGTACTCCAACGCCTTATCAAGAACCGTCTGTATGCCAAAGTGCAGAAATGTGAATTTCATCAAACTCAGATCACCTTTTTGGGGTACATCATCGGTGCAGAGGGAGTTACCATGGATGACAGCAAGGTTCGGTCCGTAGTTAACTGGCCACAACCCACCACCGTTAAGGAGCTGCAACATTTCTTGGGCTTTGCTAATTTTTACAGACGGTTCATCTGAAATTTCAGCATCACCGCAGCTCCACTCACATCCCTCCTACGGGGAGGAGGACATCAATTAAGGTGGTCGCCCGAGAGTTTATCTGCCTTCAACCAACTAAAGGAGAAATCCACCACCGCTCCCATCCTCCATCACCCTGATCCCGAGCGTAAATTCTTTGTAGAAGTTGACGCTTTCAGCACGGGCATTGGCGCTATTCTGTCTCAACGGCATGGAGACCCAGCTAAGATGTTTCCCTGTGCCTATTATTCCCGTAAACTCTCTTCAGCTGAACGAAATTACGACGTGGGCGACAGGGAGCTCTTAGCTATGAAAGCGGCACTAGAGGAATGGCGACACTGGCTGGAGGGAGCTCGGCAGCCTTTCACGGTTCTCACGGATCATCTTAATCTGGAGTACATCAGGTCCGCCAAACGCTTAAATCCCAGACAGGCCAGATGGTCCCTGTTCTTCTCCAGGTTCGACTTCAAAATAACCTACCGTCCTGGCTCCAAGAATGGAAAGGCGGACGCCCTGTCCCGCCAGTCCGACAGGTCCGCTGTTTCCCCAACGTCCGAACCCATCTTGCCCTCGTCTCTCATAGTCGCCCCAGTCCAGTGGGACATAATGACCGAAATCTCCTCCGCTCTGAGGGAGAGTCCGCCGCCTTCCGAGTGTCCTCCCAACCTCACCTTTGTGCCTCAATGCCTCTGAACCCGAGTCTTACAATGGGTCCATAACACTCCCAGTGCAGGACATCCCGGGATCTCTGCGACCACACATCTAGTTTCCAACCGCTTCTGGTGGCCTTCGCTCCAAGCTGAGGTGATCTCCTTCGTTCGTCAGTGTTCCACCTGTAATATTGTCAAGTCTTCTCATCTCAAGCCAGCTGGTCTTCTCCAACCCCTACCCATACCACGGCTCTGTGGTCGACCGTTTTTCTAAGGCCTGCAGATTTATTCCCTTAGTCGGATTACCCATGGCGTTACAGACGGCGGAGGTCCTGCTACAACATGTCTTTCGCTTGTACGGCTTACCGGAGGACATTGTCTCTGACAGGGGTCCCCAATTCACCTCCCGGGTCTGGCGATCATTGTGTGGGCAACTCAACATCAACGTCAGTCTGACTTCTG
Source organism: Gila orcuttii (assembly GCA_026230005.1). Taxonomy (NCBI): domain Eukaryota; kingdom Metazoa; phylum Chordata; class Actinopteri; order Cypriniformes; family Leuciscidae; genus Gila; species Gila orcuttii. The sequence goes on along the minus strand of JAPDVR010000005.1, from coordinate 33,622,664 downwards.
GCTATCACCCCCAGGCCAACAGACAGGTGGAGAGGTTGAATCAGGAGCTCACACGCTTTCTACGCACCTACTGCCACCAAAACCAGCAGGACTGGAGTCGCTTCCTCGTTTGGGCTGAGTACGCCCAGAATTCCCTGCGCAAACCCTCGACTGGTCTTACGCCTTTCCAGTGTGTGTTAGGTTTCCAAACCCTGTTATTTCCTTGGTCAGGTGAGCCCACTGATCTCCCCACTGTCGACGCCTGGTTACAGAGGAGCGAGGAGACGTGGAACAATGCTCATGTCCACCTACAGCGCGCCGTGCGCAGAGTCAGAGACCAGGCGGACCGTCGTAGGAGAGGGGGTCCCAGGTATGCGCCCGGTCAGTGGGTTTGGCTGTCCACAAGAGATCTACGCCTCCGACTCCCCAGTAAGAAGTTAAGCCCCAGATTCATGGGTCCCTTCAAGATCCTCAGACAGATCACTCCGGTGTCGTTTCGATTAGCCTTACCATCCTCTTATCGCATCTCCCCACCTTTCACATGTCTTTGCTTAAACCTGCAGTTGCTCCGAGGAGAGAGGGGAGCCAGGAGGAGACCACGCCAGAGAGTTCTCCTCCCATCGTCATCGAGGACGAGGGGGCCTACCAGGTGAAGGAAATACTCGACTCCAGACGCAGAGGCAGAGTTTTGCAGTACCTCATTGACTGGGAGGGGTTTGGTCCTGAGGAGAGATCCTGGGTAACTTTTCAAGACATCCTGGATCCAGCTCTCACCACCACTTTCCATCAGAACCACCCTGAGAAACCTGCTCCTAGGCCCCGTGGGAGACCTCGTCGGCGCACCGGTCCTCGCTTCGGGAGCCGCTCGCAGGAGGGGGGCTCTGTCATAGATCGCTCTTCGACGCCTCCCCCTAGTCATCAAAGATCACAGTCTCCCGAATACTGAACTACGTTTCCCATCTGTCCCCCTCTCAGTCCGAGTCTCATCCCTAATCACCTACAGGTGCAGCCACTTCTCCCCTCTATAAATGCGGCTTGCTCTCATGGCTCCCTGCGAAGTCTTGTATCCGCCTCGGCTTACACTACTGAGCATTCTACGTTCCATTGTCTTTCCTGGTTTTCTGATCCTAGCCTGCACTTCTGATCTACGAGTTATTGTCTGCTACCTGCCCCGACCCCAGCCTGGTATCGTCTCTGAGTTTGGATTTGCCCTACGTTCCTGTTTATCTCTGTCTTCTCTCTGTGTGCATTCTATTAATAAAGTTACTGCGAATGGATCCGCCCGTCTCTGACTCTTCGTTACAATATTGTTTGTCTGATGGTAATTATATAGGCTAATAAAAAGAAAGACTGGTTAAACTAAATAAAGGTCTGTTTCCAAAGATAACATGGCTGTATAAGTTGAATTTTTATGTTTAGTCATTTTGCTTTAACATTATATATATATCATGTGTTTTTATTATTATTATAGAAATACATTATAGGATAGAAATCGTCAGATCAATGCAGATCAATGATGTGTGAGATGAGAAATATATATAAGAATAAAATAAACATGACCTTGTTTTAATGGTGCTTTATATATCGATATAACTATATGTATATTATTTTGTGCAATCTATCACGCCCACAGGAGCATCATCAATAGGGCACCAGAATACTGAACACCTCTGAAGTAAAGTAACCCTGGAACAGAACCTGCTCTGGAGCAGAGTTGCTATAACTTACTCAATGAACATAACCTGCTTTTTTACATACCCTGAAAATTACTTCAGTTTTTGGAACCAAAAGTTGAGGTTATCCGCTTACTTACTCTTAAACATACCTGGGTGTGTCACATAACCCGCTTTCTGGAATACCCCCCTGTAGCTTTTCTCTCTGTGATCAAAAGCAGACTACTGCTTGTATCAACTATCATCAACAAGAGGCGCAGGCAGGGAGTGAATTCAGTCTCATATGGCAAGCCTTTTTGACATTTATTCATTTGACATTTTATTCAGTAGGGGTTGAACTACTTGAAAGTCGAGTCGACGTTGTAGTCGCTGTCACGGTTTGGGTTTTGTTCCTTGTTCCTGTTTCATGTATGTCATGTGATCCCTTGTTCAAGTCATGTGATCCTGCCATGTGTTCCCTTGTCTGATGTGTCATGTTGTTATTGGTTCATTGTTTAATTGTTCACAGGTGTCTGTAGCGTCTGGACGAAATCACGATGACTTATTCATTCTAAGCTTCAGGAAAGCTTTTAACCTACTGGACTCATTCATGTAAATCACACATTTAGCAGAAGAGTCTGGATCAAATTGCCCCGTTGTCACTTTCAGTGGCATGATAGGAGTTAAACAGAAACACTTCCAATCTCCATCGAGAGCTTCAGAAAGATCTTAATCAGCTCACTTGCCCTCCCACGGCAAGCGCTGAAGCCAGGTGGCATAGATGAACCTCGGAGAGACGCCCCAATACACACACAAACATTCCTTCCATTTAACTCATAATACAAGTCATTCCAAATGTATATGATATATTCCTGTGTGCATGTATGCTTCCCACCTCACATTAACCTAGTGATGACTTTCTAGTTGTGTTAGTTGAACTCTAAATCCTTATATTCAAGCATAAGAATGTATCTCTACTTTGTATCTTCAAGACCTATCTTTCTTGGTACCGAATTAAACCTCTCGGTTTGCCTAAGCCAGTCCAACTCTGCGTCCCCCCACGGACCCACCGGTGGGTCCAAAATTGCATCATCATAATCATTTTAAAAAAACTTGTGCAGCACAAAACTAGACATATATGATATTGTTTTAAAGCTTAGAATCTCAGCTTTCTTGACATCCCCATCACTTTTGCATTTATGTTACATCAAAGAAGACAATAAGGTCTAAATTCGACCCCCCCTCAACGACCCCCCCTTGAGAAAATCATATGAATAATATTTACCATATTCAATTTCATATTTATATCCCATGGACTCACCAGAAATAGGCAAGTCATATATCAAATGAAAGCTCTCACTCTCAAGATTATCACTGTGCAGTTTATTTCACCGATCTTCTGATTTTCATCTCTTCAGCGAAGCTCTTGAATCGCTGGATCTTGAGAGAAGCCGCCGCCGTCGAGGAAGCGACAAGCCAGTCCAGGACAGCGCTTGAGGAAGCCGGCCGTCTACGCCACCTTCAGTCACCTTCAGCCATCCGTGCGAGCTACGCTATCCGGCGACGTATCCTTTTTACCTCTACATCACTCTAAAAGAGCAGCGAGCGTCTTTTCCAAGATGCCTCGCACTTCCTGCGGCTCGTGTGGAGCCACGCTCAGCGGCGGAGACCGCCACGAGATCTGCGCTCTCTGCCTGGGCCAGGAACACGCAGCCCTCACCCTCTCGTCTGGAGGATTTGAGCTCTGCGACGCGCTTCCGATGTCGAGCGTTCAAACCCACTCCACCCTATGCCGGACCACGCAAAAAGAAGCGCCGTTCCCATAGGATGCCGGAGCCTGTGGCCACCGCAACACGCTCGCCGGATTCACTCCCTGGAGCCTCGCTCTCGCCTTCTCCACCTCCCCTCACCGACGCGCAGCTGCCGCCCACGTGCCTCACTGCCGTCGCTTCTGAGGACGAGGCCGAGGAACAGGCCACAAAGGACTGCTGTTCCATCCTGGCATCGGACAGCGAGGAATGGTCGTCTCACCGCTCCTCCGTCTCTTCGATCCAGGAATCCGGCCGTGGACGCTGAGCTGATGCTCCTCCTCTCTCAGGCTGTCGAACGACTCAGGCTCGAGTGGTCGCCGCCGAAGGAGCTTGCACCGAACAGACTCGGCGGCTGCTTCCTTCAGAGTCGCCGCGTCGCTCTCCCAAGTGGACGGCGCCGCCGAGAAAGGATACTCTGCCATTCCCCCTGTGGAAGAGACGGTCGCAGCGCACCTTTGCCCGCCCTCCGCGAGATGGTGCTCAAGGTCTGCCCTCCCGTCCAAGCCCTGCAGAGCCACATCCGCCCTCGTCGGCCGCGCACACACCGCCGCCGGACAGGCCGCTTCCGCTCTGCACTCGATGGCTGTGCTACAAATTCTACAGGCTGACCTCCTCCGTGAATGGGATGAGAAGGGCCGGGACCCAGCTGCCGTTACAGACTTGAGGAGTGCGACGGATCTATCACTCCGCGTAGTGTTAATTTCGTCAGACGATGACGAGACTGCACCAATGTCCAAAAACGATGACTAAGACTAAATTAACATGCATTATTGTTGACGAAAAAAGACGAGACTAAAATGTTTTGCAGAAAATAAAAACTAAGATAAAATCTCTCTTCATTTTCGTCTACAATCGTCTTTTTCATCATGAGATAGAATATTCAGCGGTTACTAGGGATGAGTCACGATTTTCGAATATTCCATTAGTTGATTTTATTATAGAATATCGAATAGGTTGTGCAATTGTCGTCTATGAAAAATCCCCATGTTTTCGGGTCTGATGCGGTGGACACGTTCATGTAACCAGAGGGTGACGATGCCAATAATGCATCTAAGAGCTGTCAATCAACTCTCAGACAACAGAAGAAGATACACATTGTCTCACACCAGAGCATGTGAGCGGAGTGGTAATATTTACTCTAGAGCGGAGAGCACATTTCTGAAGATTACGTGCCGCTCGCTCAGAACGCCCACAGTGGCGCACAAAAAAACGTCAAAAGTAATGATGCATTAAACATTTGATTTGTTTATTAATAAACTAGTGTTTTATGTCAGTGTTGGCTGCAAAGATAAAGTTGACGATGCTGACTCGCCATCTTCGCAGTAGTGAACGCGCCTATAGAGAGAAATGCACACTTCATAGCCTACGGATTAGCCTACATAAACAGAGAGCAGCCCATTTCTTTTTGTTTTGAATTGTTTTGTTTAAAAGTAGGCCTACACATTTCAAGCTTTCTATAGATATTCTTCTCAGGTCTGTGAGGCAAGTATCTTATTAGCTGAGTTTCAGTTCATTTATGAGACCCGCTCCAGTTCACGCGCCCGCGCCTTCGTGTCCGGATTATATTGTGTACTATTTGCTTCTTCTCGTTTATTAATCCAGGCAATTTGTTGATGAAACATTTATTAAAAGAAAGATACAATTTATACAAAACGAAATTCACTTTAAAGAAAGGCTTTCTACAAAACAAAACTTAATAAGTGGTCAAAATCATGTGTCATAACTGACGGGAAGCACTGCGGACGGGGGAAAACATCTACTCTGTAAATCAACCAGTCACCTAGCAGAAATATTAATTGTTAAGCCTTGCAAAATCTAATTTGTTTGTTATTTCTCAAGACCAACCTAGAATGTAAATAGGTTGTATTTTAGGCCTACAGTAGGCTACAGTAGGCCTATTCTTCTCAGTTTTTCTGGGTATATACTTATTTTATTTCTGCTCTGAACAGAAAAATGAGACACAAGGCAACCAAAAACAGTTTTAAAAACCTTTGTAACTTGTCAATAGGAGTCTGTTGGGCCCCAGCTTTTGAATTGTGTTAGTTCAAAATAACATACTTTTCAGAACAACTTTAGAAAACCAGACACGTTTAACAAAGTTGCATTCAACAAAAATCCTTAAACAAGTGTATTTTGTCAGGTAATTGTGACATTTAACCAATATTTGAGAAGCGTGAAACACTATTTGACTGAAATGGTTATCAGAAATAATCTCAGAAATGATTTGTTATTTAAAAAAAAGACTAAAATGTTTTGACTAAAACTTGACTAAGATATATTGAGTTTTCTTTTGACTAAAACTAGACTAAAATGACGAGACTTTTAGTCGACTAAAACTTGACTAACAAAAAAAGATATGTGAATGACTAAATATGACAAAAACTAACAAGGACATTTGGCATGTGAATGACTAAATATGACAAAAACTAACAAGGACATTTGGCACAAGACTAAGACTAAGACTAAATTAAAAATAGGTGACAAAATTAACTCTAACTCCGCGCTACCAAGACCGCAGCTCAAGCCATCGGAAGGTCTATGGCCGTGTTGAACGTCACAGAGAGGCACCTCTGGTTGACGCTTGCCGACATGAGGGAAACCGAGCGCGCCACCTTCCTGAACGCGCCTCTTTCCCCTACCGGTCTCTTCGGCCCAGCGGTGAGCGGGCTCGTCGACCGTTTCTCGGAGGTTCAAAAGACCACGCAGGCCATGAATTTCTTCCTGCCTCGACGCTCGAGTTCCTCTACAGGCCGCTCACGTGACCCGCCGCCTGCACAAACCACCACTCAGCGTCCATCGCAGCCTAGCCAGCCTTCGCAGCGACGTCAGGGCGGCCGCCCTAGGTCGCGCTCGGACAGCCGTTACAGACCACCGCCCACCAGAGGGCCTCGGCATAAGATCGCGCTGAAGCCCGAGCACGCGAAGCCTTCCTAGCGTCAGCAGGAAGGAAAAGACGGCCGAGTCCCGCTGCGGCCGGACCGCCGTCAAAGCTTTTCTCCCTGTCAGTCCCCTTCAAACAGGCTACTGCAGTGGTTCATTTAGCAGACAACGAGCCGGTAGAAAAACCCTCTTGCCTGCACACAAACGCCGTTTTCACGGCGACCCAGAGAAATCTAATAAAGAGTATAATTTCTGGTTATCCGGCTCACGCCGATGGTGTTTTAAGTGTAGAGAAAGTGCCCACTTCCCAGTGTTCACCCCTACACACAAGCACCACACTTCCCGTGTCATTCACAGAGCCCACTCTCATAAAGCAGGCAAAAGCTGCTCGAGTGTTGAATGTAAGAAGTGTGTTCAGTCAGGTTATGAATGTAAGTCACGTGCCCGCTGGCAAGCGCTCACGCTTACTAACACATGCCTCTCCCCGAGCACCGCCCGTGCATCTAAGCGTTGTCACAAAACGCAGGGCGATCATAAAACGCTCCCCATCCCAAGCGATCGGGACGTCAAATTTATGTGTAAGTCTCGTGCCCGCACAAAAGCGCTCACGCTTACTAACATACTTTGCCCAAGGCTCCGTTCGTGCAACACGAAGTGATAAAAGGGCGCTCCCCATTCACGGCAATCGGGATGCCTCTTATGTATCAGCCTGTCACGGCTGTCAGCGAGCTGCCGCTTGCAAGCACCGAGGGCGCGCGCACACACCTCCGGTTCAGTTTCTCGACCCCGCAGTGCGCGGCGATCAGAACCCGGAGACCATTCGCCCCCTAGCTACATGTATAGACGCATGGGAAGCCATTCCAGGGGTTTCAGAATGGGTGCTGAGCACAATAAGGCACGGCTATTCGCTACAGTTCACTCGCCGTCCTCCACACTTTCAAGCGCGGGCCGCGACAACTGTGAATGCAGAAGTAGCACATCTACTCCGCGCAGAAATAGCGAAGCTGCTGTGCAAAGGGGCCATAGAATTGGTACCGCCTTCTCTGAGCGAGTCAGGCTTCTACAGCCGTTATTTTCTCGTACCCAAGAAGGACGGAGCCCTCAGACCCATCTTAGATCTGAGATGTTTGAACAAGGTGCTTATGAAAAGACCGTTCAAAATGCTCACAACCAGAAAAATCTTCGCACACGTTCGCCCGAGGGACTGGTTTATTTCTCTCGATCTGAAAGATGCCTATTTCCAGATTCAGATAATACCCCGTCACAGGTCATTCTTGAGATTCGCCTTCGACAGTCAGGTTTATCAATACACCGTCCTGCCGTTCGGCCTGTCCCTGGCACCCCGTACATTTACGAAGTGCATGGACGCGGCTCTCGCCCCCTTGAGAAATCAGGGTTTGCGAATTATGAACTATCTAGACGACTGGCTGATTTTGGCACAGTCAGAGACAGAACTACTATCTCACAGAACTGTGCTCCTCAGTCATATGGAAAGCTTGGGTCTCGCGGTCAACTGGACCAAGACCTCATTACTGCCCAGTCAGTCAATTTCCTTTCTAGGAATAGAACTGGACTCTGTGGCCGTGACTGCTCGTTTATCGACACAGCGCGCGCGCCGTGTTCTAGCCGAGACTTTCCGGAAGGGCAGCATCATCCCTCTGAAGACATTCCAGAGGATGCTGGGCTGTATGGCTTCAGCTGCAGCAGTGCTTCAGCTGGGCTTACTGTGCATGCGCCCGCTCCAACGCCGGCTCAATGCTCGTGTGTCTTGCCGAGCTTGGGCTGCCGGCTGCGAACGAATCAGAGTGACTCAGACCTGTATTACGGCTCTGCAGCCCTGGTTAACAGCCGACTGGTATCAGCGGGGTGTGATGATGGGAGCGGTTTCGTACCGAAAGGTCATCTCGACAGATGCGTCCAACTCAGGTTGGGGTGCGCTCTTCGAGGGCAGACCGGTCTTTGGCCTGTGGTCAGACCAGGAAAAGCTCCTTCACATAAACTGTCTGGAAATGATAGCGGTCGAGAACGCATTGAAGCGCTTCCTCCCGCTCATACAGGACCACCGTGTTCTAGTCCGATCAGACAACATGTCAGTGGTTTCCTACGAGAACCGTCAGGACGGCGTCAGATCCAGGAACCTCTGCGATCTGACAGAGCACCTCCTCACATGGTCTCAGCATCACCTGCGCTCGCTGAGACCTGCACATGTGCCAGGCCACCTGAACGACGGCCCAGACAAACTATCCAGGGACAACGTTTCCCCAGGGGAATGGTGCCTGCACCCCCAAACAGTCCAGAAATTATGGCGCCTATTCGGCAAAGCGGAAGTCGACCTATTTGCGTCAAAAGACAACGCTCACTGCCCAATGTTCTTTTCGAACAACGAGGACGCGCTGGCTCAAGTCTGGCCCAGCCGCCCTCTGTATGCCTTCCCTCTGATCTCTCTGCTATCGCAGGTAATCAAGAGAATCAGGGAAACGCGCCACTCGGTGCTCCTCATAGCCCCGCGCTGGGAGAATCAGATTTGGTTCCCGGAGCTGACGCGGCTGTCACTAACAGCCCCGTGGCCGATTCCGGTGAGAACGGATCTCCTCTCGCAAGCTCGCGGCGTTGGTCTCTGCACGCATGGGTAATCAACGGGTACCCGCTGCCCTGCCAGAAGGAGTGATGAACACAATCACGCAGTCTAGAGCTCCCTCTACTAGAAAGCTTTACGCGTCTAAATGGTCTGTGTTCTCCAAATGGTGCACCGACAAAAACCTGGACCCACGGACGTGTGGGGTCTCGCGGCTGCTCAGTTTCCTACAATAGCTGTTGGATAAGGGGAGGTCCCCATCCATGCTCAAAGTCTATGTGGCGGCCGTTGCAGCGTTCGCTGAGTCGACGCGCGGCCGGTCACTAGGAAAGAACGAACTCGTCATCCGCTTCCTTAGAGGAGCCAGAAGGATGAACCCTCCGCGCCCCCCGTCGGTTCCTATGTGGGATCTTTCGTTGGTCCTCGAGGCCCTGAAAGCTTTCCCCTTTGAACCACTAGATTCCGTGGAGTTAAAGTACCTATCACTCAAAACCGTTTTCCTGACAGCCCTATCATCAGTGAAACGTGTGGGGGACTTACACGCGCTGTCTGTCAGCACTGCGTGTCTCGAGTTCAGGCCAAATGACTCAAAAGTCATCCTCAAACCTAGACACGGTTACGTTCCTAAAGTGATTGGCACTCCCTTCAGAGCGCAGGTCATTTCTCTATCGGCTCTGCCTTCATCCGATAACGAGAGCGACATTAATCTCCTCTGCCCAGTTAGGGCGCTGAGGGTTTACACTGCACGCTCCGCCCCTTTCAGGTGCTCGGAGCAGCTTTTCGTTTCGTTTGGTGGGTGCACCAAGGGTCTCGCCGCCTCGAAACAAAGCCTATACAGATGGATTGTGGATGCTATAGCTTACGCATCGACAGGTCTGCAAGGCCCCCTGGGCATCAGGGCTCATTCCACCAGAGGCATGGCCTCTTCGTGGGCATGGTCCAGCGGAATTTCTATTCACGACATATATGTGGCGGCGGGCTGGGCCTCCCCGTCCACCTTTGTCAGGTTTTATAACCTAGAAGTTCCCGCTCTGCAGGCAAAACTTCTGTCAGTTTAAGTGAGATGTACGTTCTGTCCAGATATGTTCGTGCGCAGGCTACTCTCACGTATACTAGCTCTTCTGGTTGAGCTGCACTATGGGGTATGTGCTATATGCTTGTGCAGACCGGCGACGCCGCTCTGTATTCCCTATGAGTGCTTATGTACAATTACTGGCCCGCGTTGCAGGCCACCTTATTTCCCACTTATTTGGGTTCCCCGGAAAGCCCTGGGACTCATTGTGGATGCTTGGCGTGCACGGCGTTGACAAATGGTTCCCGTAGCGTAAGCTAACTTACGCAATACGAGAGAACCTCTCGTAAGAGAACGTATCGGTTACCTAACGTAACCTCGGTTCTCTCTAGAAGAGGGAACGAGTATTGCGTGACCTGCCGTGCTCGCGCCACGAGCGTCTTTCGCTTCAGTCGATGAAAACCAGAGAATACAGCCTACGAGCCCTGCTTATATACGCTAAGCCATGCCCATACTGGCGGGCTTTGACGCTGTGAAGGCGCGAGCGCCCTTCATTGGACGTGACGTCACGTCGGGCTCAGTGGTAGGCTGCTGCAGTTCCCGCAGGGCAGCCTATGAGCACGCTAGACAGCCTGCTCTAGGTCTGCTAGCTGCTGCACTGCGTTGACAATGGATACAAAAATGAAGGATAATTTTTTGGCTTCAATATCTCGAAAAGATGAATCTTTCCCGTAGCGTAAGCTAACTTACGCAATACTCGTTCCCTCTTCTAGAGAGAACCGAGGTTACGTTAGGTAACCGATACGTTTTCATTGTCTTTGTTAGCCACGATCGTGATAACGTCATCACGTATTGCGTCATATTTCAAAAAAGCTGAGCCTCTCAGCAATCCATAGACACGTCGATCATGCCTCTAGGCAAATCAGAGCCCGAGTTCTCTTATGTCAAAGTTGAGGAGGCGGGTCTTCTTTTTGATTTTCCCACGCCAGCCTGCAATCATTGCAGTTGAAGTTGGAGTTGTGTTTGGGATAGTTGGATAGTTTTGTGAGGGTTTTTTCGAGTTATTGCGTGCTTTTTACAACTGGTTGGAGTGTTTTGTCTTTGGACAATGGCTTCAAGAAAGTTTTTTGTCGGCGTGGAGGAGGTTTTGGCGGAGCTTGATCGACAGAGTGACACTGAAACTTGTAGCAATGCAAGTTTTGACTCTGTTAGACAAGCTGCTTACAATGCCGCCGAGGATCCTGAATTTGAGTAAGTACACATTTCGAACTTATAAACGTTGTATTAGTTTATTTCATGAAAAATACAAAATATGCATGCATCAGACATCGAGAAATATCACAACCCATCAGTGTTGGGCAAGTTACTTTTAAAAAGTAATTAGTTACAGTTACTAGTTACTTCTTCCAAAAAGTAACTAAATTAGTAACTCAGTTACAAATTTTAAAAGTAACTAGTTACTTATGAAAGTAACTATTGCGTTACTTTCAAGTAAAATTAAATTTTAAATGCTCAAATGTGACCCCACCTCTACCCCTCTTTAACGGAACTTAAAATACATGTGCATGTTCAATTATTTATGATAAATTTGAATATTATAATGAAATGGACACTTAATACAATACATTATTAACAGAAACATGAAACATTGTACACGCATCTAAAAAAAAAAAATGTTGCTGTGGGACAAAGTGAGACTAGCCTCCAATCAAACACCATGTATGTAGATATTATGTTTATATAGTGGATCAATGCAAATAACACAATAGATGTTTTGGAAATTTTGATATTTATTGCCCCTCAACAGGCCACAACTGGGCAAAATTAAATTAAGCTTGTTAAGCTCGTCGCCATACCTGTCTCTCGTTGACTGACTGGCTTGTGTTGTTCCTTGTGTGTCCTGTCCTGGCCGACTATGCGTTATGATGGGTCGTTCGCAATTCATGAGCGTTAGCCTTTAGTGATGATGGGTCGTTCGCGAATGAGCGTTAGTGATGATGGATCGACTCGTTCGCGAATGAGCTTTTGATGGGTCGTTCGCGATTCGCGAATGAGCCGACTCTAAGAGCCGGCTCTTTTAGGTGAACGTTGGGAGCTGGCTCGCATATCTGAAGAGCCGACTCTATTTTTACAAATTTAGCCTATAGAAATTAAATAATTATGTAATACAAATTGAAATATTATAGTCAAAGTCATTTAAAGAGCCGTTTGTGAGCCAAAAGAGCCGGCTCTTTTCAGTGAGCTGAGTCAAAAGAGCCGAATGCCCATCACTACTATGCGTGCTTTCGAACACCCGCCCAACTCTACCTCTGATTGGCTTACAATGACATTTTACTCTACCTTATAGCCAATCGTCAGCATTTATGCGCTTGTCTCGTGCTCTGCCCACTAACCAAGGAAGAACAGTAAAAAAAGTATTTGCCTCTCGCTCAGAGATCTAGTTGGTCTGATGAAAAAAAAAAAAACAGCTTCATCAGTTATAGTAACGCGCCGCATTTTTTGGCAGTAACGGTAACGGCGTTATTAAGATGAGAAGAGTAATCAATTAGATTACTCGTTACTGGAAAGAGTAATGCCGTGGTTATTCCCATCACTGCAACCCATGCACGCGGTTATTCATATTAGCATCGGTGGTTATGCTAAGCATGTGCGTTTTTTTTTTTTTTTTTTGTGGCGTACTTTGTCGCATGCATATTTGAGATTATTGTTGCACCCAAAATACATATGCATGCAATAATAAACTAGCACAACCCACGCATATATTCATGCCATAGTTCTAATAAGCTTGGGAGCTTTTGCTAAGCCTTTTGTGCTGTTTGGCGCCCACATGTGCTAAAATGTTACATGCGTATTTGTAGTTTTGCATGCATGTGCAGGTGTTGTTCATCAGTGTGTGCACGTTTTGTTCATCAGAGCGTGTGTGTGTGTGTGTGTGTGTGTGTATACATGTTTGAGTCAAAAAGCAAATGCAAATCTGCATGTAACATTAATTTAGCATGTGGGCAACCTGATCCACATTGATGTATGCATGTGCACATATTTGTTCATCAATTGCATGATGCGTTTGTGTGTGTATACATGTTTGTGTCAAAAAGCAAATGCTCCCAAGCTTATTTGAACTATGGCATGCATATGTTTTTTTTTTACATCTTTTTTTATCTATACATGAAATGCATTCTACATGTTTCTGTTACATTCATATTAGAATCAGTGCATGCATGAGTTGTGCTTATTTATTGTTGCACACATGTATTTGTGTATAGTATGTGGATATGCGAATTATATTCTTGTATCTGTTATGTGCATATGTGAATTATTTTTGTGCATGCATGCATTTCTAAATTGCAATGTGTATTTATAAATTTGTTTTGTTTTGCAGTCTGGACAGTGGTGATGAGTGGCAGCCAGATCTGCCATGCACCAGCAGCAGGGAGGTTGTTTGCCCACCTCACACCTCCAAGACCCCCACACCCTCTGTTGGTGATTCTGTGTGGCGTGTGGCACAATACGCACCAACCGGCGGGGCTTCCCCAAAACCAAGGCAAATGACATCAGCCGCACAATGCACAAGGCATATGACGGTGATGAGGTCCTCAGGCGCGTCAAGAATCCCGAGGGTGTATGGGAAAGGCACAGAGTCCAGATTCCAGCGGCAGTGAAAGACTACAACAAATATATGGGAGGTGTGGACCTGTCAGATGCCCTCATTGGGTACTATAATGTCCTGCACAAAACGATGAAATGGTACAAGACTTTTTTTTTCATTTTGTTGACATTGCGGTGGTAAACGGTTTTCTTCTTTACCAGCACCTCTGCAAATCTCAGAACAAAATTCCTCTCAGCCAGAAGGAATTCAGAGAGAGACTTGTGTCTGAGCTGGCCACACAATCCAGCACCTCAGATGCCCCAGAGCCATCCACATCTCATGCCCCAGAGCCATCCACATCTCATGCCCCAGAGCCACCCGCATCCACATCTGCCACAGCAGCAGGTGAGCAATGTTGTCCGGAGTACTTTGGGTCAGATGCCGCAAGTGGGAGGAGAGTTTGTGCTTTGTGCAAACTTTCAGGCCTCAAAGTAAAGACTCCTATGTACTGTACGAAGTGCAATGTACCCTTGTGCTTGGTGCCATCTACAAACTGTTTCATAAAATGGCACACTGATGGACACTCAAGTATAATGTCTTGGTGTGCTGTTTATTATATTTGTGTATAATAAAATACAAGAACTGCAAATTTCTCATACCTCACTCATTTTTCTAATATATTACATAACATGGGTTAAGTTAGGTGATTAAGTGTTTCTCTTGTCAAGTGTAACATGGTAAAAATAGTATTTTTCAGATAATAAGCCTATTTTTGCACTTTGAATAATTTGGGTTTATGGAGTAAACGTGGAGACTTCAGAGATGACATTGGCTCCCTTCAATTTAAGCTCAATAACTTTTGTTAAGAAGGTGATAGAAAGATAATTATTTTTTTCTCTATTCACAGCCACATAGAGGATTCAGAAGAAACCTTCCACAGGGAAATACACTAAACATGTCCTAAATTACAGACTCTCAAATAATAAATTAATAAAAAAATTAATCAATATCTGACTTTTTATCCTAGTTTATCATAACATTGTGAATAAATATAATAAAATAAATGCAATATTCCACCACTGTGTTAAAGCTTAGAGTATTTTCTGTAAAATGAGACCATTTTTATCTATTTACTCCAATGTATATGGTTAGGACGCTCTTTTAAATTCAGATATGCCCAATTCTTTTAGCAATCAAAAATAGAGACTGTAAAAGTACACTTGGAGACACCAGTGACTCCTTTCAGTTAAATATGAATAACTTTTTTTTTAGAAGGTGATACTGCCAGCTAGTGGAATGAAAAGAAACTGGCAGAAGAGCCATAGGCAAAACAGGTCCAAAATTACAGATTTTCAAATTAAAAGATAATTAAAAAATACATAAAAATATGACTTTTTATGTGTGTTTATCATAAAATTGTGAATAAATACAATACAATATATGCAATATTCCACCACTGTGTTAAAGTTTAGAGTGTTTTCTGTAAAATGAGAATTTGGGGGCTCGTCCGGGATCTGTTTTTCCCAAACATTTCGGGTTGAATGGAAGAAAGCGGTAAGCATTTATCGTCTTTCTTAGTGTTGAACGAAAACTGTTTTCATTGACCGTTGTGTGTGGGGGTTTCATTGACTGTTGTGAGTAGGTTTTCACTGTCCAGTTTTTCCAGAGAAGACCTTTTCCCCAGCTAGTTAGAAGTGTCCAGCCAGGCTGTTCTGCAGTCTTTCCATCGGGCACTTGGTTGTTATTTTTCCTTTATTATTTTCGGGGCGAATCCTGGGTGGGGACGAGATCCCTGTCGGGGGTAGGCTTTCGGGGCCCTGGCCGCCGAAGTTCGCCTTTAAAGTCGCCTCGAGCCCGGCAAGCCCCAGAAGACAGCTTAGGTTAAGCTTTGGAGTCCCCTCCTACGTCTGGACAGGACGCGCGGCTGAAGGTTCGTTTGGCTCGGCTCCATTTGGAGAGGGAGGAGCGCGAACACCAGTTTAGGAGAGACTTAGAGTTTAAAAAAATAGACGCCAAGGCGACTAAGGTGTTGGAGCTAAAGAAGTTGGAGGCGGAAACAGCCATAAGAATGCGTGAGTTGGAGTTGCGGTCAGCACAGTTTCCAGCTGCTGCTGTCCCTGCAGTGTCACCAGGATCTAACGGTACTAGTAACTTTGATGTAAGTAAACATATTTCGTTGGTCCCTGTCTTTCGTGAAACCGACATTGAGAGCTATTTCACTGCATTTGAGTGCATTGCTGTTGCCCTAAGGTGGCCAAAAGATGTGTGGGCCATCCTGTTACAATGTAAATTGTCTGGGAAAGCTCAGGAGGCTTGTTCATCGATGTCTGTGCAAGACAGCCTCTCCTATGAAAAAGTTAAGAGTGCCATCTTGCGGGTGTATGAGCTAGTGCCAGAAGCGTACAGGCAACGTTTCAGGGCTCTCAGAAAAGGGGTAGGGCAGACTTAAATTGATTTTGCCAGAGAACAAGGGATTTTGTTTGATCGGTGGTGTGCTGCATGTAAAGTCGATGATTTCTCCTCAGTTCGCGAGTTGATGCTGTTGGAAGCGTTTAAGAACTGTGTGTCTGAAAAGATTGTTGTTTATCTCAACGAACAGAAGGTGACCACGCTGCAGCAGGCTGCCACACTTGCTGTTGAGTATGCTTTGACACACAAGAACACGTCTGTCAGACATTACTCGTCCTCTTATGATGATACGGTAAAGAAGCCGAGTAACACTCAGAATATTCGTGTTAGCTCAGGGGCACAGGTGGACAAGCGCTGTTTTTTTTGTCACAAACCTGATCATCTTATTGCAGATTGTGCCCTGTATAAACGAAAGCCCTAGTCTCTAGTGGCCAAACCACCCAAAGGAGTTGGGTTATTTAAGACTGTATCTCCCTGTGGTAGTCAGCCGGCATTAAAATAACCTGATGAATGCTTTAAGCCATTTTTTTCCAAGGGACTGGTATCCCTCACAGGTAAACCTGAGGATCAGCGTCCGGTCACAGTGCTGAGAAACACAGGTGGCTCAGGTTCATTCATCCTGGCCAGCGTACTACCATTGACCCCTCACTCTGCTTGTGATGTGAGCAGTGTAGTTCGAGGCATCGGGATGAGCTTCGTTCCTGCTCCTTTACATTCCATTCATGTGCATTCCAAGCTAGCATCTGTTTTTTTTCCCGTGGCTTTTCGGTCTCGTTTTCCTATTGATGGTGTAGACTTTATCATGGGAAATGACATTGCTGGCGGAAAGGTTTATCCGGACCGAGAGGTGGTAGATACTCCTATCTCTGAAACTGAACCTGATGAGTTGGTTCAGAAGCACCCTGGAGTTTTTTCGGTCAGTGTATTGACTAGGGCGCAGGCTCGTAAGCAGGCCCGAGGGGTGAATCTCTCGGATTCATTGTTCTCCTCTGTGTTTAGGGAGGACCAGTTGCCCTCTAGGGGAGAGGCAGAGAATGATCTCGCGAAGGTTCCTGTAAGTGTTGCCCCCTCTGTCACTGTTCCTGAGGGAACATTGCCGTTAACACGCAAAGTCCTTATTGATGCTCAAAAGAGTGATCCCACCCTGGCTAAATGTTTTGCTGCAGCTGGGTGTGATGCTAGTGGGTGGTCAAGTCAGCAGCATTATCTAATTGAGGATGGGGTGTTGATGCGTAACTGGGTTCCTCGTGGTGGGACGGCAGATGACCTGACTGAGAGTTTTGACATTGTTTACCAGGTTGTAGTTACGGTGGGATGGCGCCAGTACGTGCTAGGGTTAGCGCATGAACACTTGTGGTCGGGTCATCTCGGCGTCACCAAAACTTACAACCGTGTGCTTGAGCATTTCTTCTGGCCAGGTCTTAAGGCGGATGTAGCGCACTATTGCAAAACTTGCAGTACATGCCAAATCGTTGGGAAACCAAACCAGGTCGTGCCTCCTGCCCCGTTGCATCCAGTTCCTGCTGTTGGTGTACATTCGAGCATGTTATTGTGGATTGTGTTGGTCCCCTGCCTAGGACTAAGCTAGGGAACCAGTTTTTGTTAACGGTGATGTGCGTGTCCACCCGTTTTCCTGAGGCTGTGCCATTAAGGAGGATCACCGCCCCCGCCATCACGAAAGCCCTAATTAAATTCTTTACTACATTTGGACTGCCAAAAGTTGTACAAACCGACCAAGGTACCAATTTCCTGTCCAAAAACGTTGCAAGTGCTGGGAATTTCACATTCCGTGTCTAGCGCTTATCACCCTGAATCACACCAGACGCTTAAGTCCACGGTAAAGAAATTCTGCTATGACACAGGAAGAGACTGGGATGAAGGTGTGCCGTACGTGCTCTTTGCTGTCCGGAATGCTAAGCAAGAGTCCCAGGGGTTCAGTCCGGCTGAACTCGTGTTTGGTCATAGCGTGCGAGGACCACTTAAGGTGTTGAAGGAGCAGTTGGTGTCTGACTCCTTACCAAAGGTTAATGTATTGGATTTTGTGTCCCAGAACAGGGAGCGGTTGCACCGTGCCCCCTCCCTGGCAAAGAGGGCTCTGGCTCTTGCACAGGAAGGCATGAAGTTGCGGTTCGACAGAAAAACGGTGAAACGGCAATTTAAACCAGGTGAAAAAGTGTTGGTTTTACTGCCTGTGCTTGGCGCTGCCCTCTCTGCCCGTTTTTCAGGACCCTATGTGGTGGACAAAAAAGTGTCGGAGACTGATTACATCATTCACACACCTGACCGTAAGAGAAAGAAACGCATGTGTCACATTAATATGTTGAAGCCCTATCATTCCCGAGAAGCGGCTCAGGAGAAGCAGGAAAAAACTCCGTAGACTGCTTTTCCAGGCGCCCCCTCTGCTTCCTTGGTTTGTGACAGGGCTGAACCTGACGATGGTTTAGTAGGGCTCGGTGAAGGTCACCAGGGTGGTAGGTTGCCCAATTCGGAGCTCTTGTCTGACCTAAAGGCACATTTGTCATACCTCTCCCCAGATCAGCGTGATGATGTAATGATGTTAATAACTTCTCATCTCTCTCTGTTTAGCGATGTGCCGTCCCAGACCACTGTACTGCATCATGATATCGACATTGGGACAGCTGCCCCCATAAAGCAGCATGCATATTGTTGTCCGCTGGCTAAGAGAGAGATGATGAAAGAGGAAGTCGACTACTTAGTACGAAATGGGTTAGCCAGGCCCAGCTATAGTCCGTGGAGTTCCCCCTGTTTACTTACTCCTAAGTCGGACGGTACGCTACGTTTTTGCACAGACTTTCGTAAGGTAAATGCAGTGCCACGGGTGCTGGGGCTGTGCTGGTGCAGGATGGAGAAGGAGATGTGTGTTATCCGGTTAGCTATTTCTCTGTCAAGTTTAAAAAACATCAACTGAACTACTCCACCATAGAGAAAGAGACCCCCGCATTGCTGCTTGCTTTGCAGCATTTTGATGTCTATGTTGGTTATAACCCCTTTCCAGTTGTTGTATTCACAGATCATAACCCTCTGGTTTTCCTGTCCCAAATGTATAACCACAATCAACGTCTGATGAGGTGGGCTCTGTTGGTGCAGGGTTACAACTTGGAGATCCGTCATAAGAAGGGAGCTGACAACGTGATAGCCGACGCATTGTCTCGTGGGTCCTGTGTGCACACCTGTCTCCAGTTGGTAATCAGCAGGAGCTGGTATAAAGAGCAGAGAACGGGCAGACTGTTGGTGAAGAGTGTGGAGAGCAGACGGCTTACCAGAGCTGGGTGACACTCTAGTGGCGTTCGTGGAGTCCCTACAGTAGAACGTATCAAGTCTGAACCTTGTGGTGGGGTTTACTCTCTCAGTGGAGGGAGGGTGACAAATTCTCTGGCATTATTTTCCTTTTTGTGATTTACTTTTGTTCTCTTGTGAGCTACCTTTTAAGTGGTTGGTGTATGATCTCATCTGTTACCTTAACTGGGCGCTTCCTCTTTGTTTTGGGAAGTTGTTTTCTGTTGTACCTTTTTGAGACTACCTTGGTTAATTAATATGGTTAATTAATATTGTAAATAAACGCCAGACTTGCTGATAAACCTGTCTCATTCGTTCCTTCAACCTGAAATGTTATTATTATTGTCACAACCTCCTCCTCCCCTAGACTTTCCACTGGAGGTTCGTAACAATTTGAGCCCCCATTTTTATCCATTTACTCCAATGTATGTGGGTAGGACGCTCTTTTAAATTCAGATATGCCTAATTGTCTAAAAAATTCAAAATATGTTGCAGAGTTCTAAATATATATATAGTAGGTTACGATAAAATGTATTATACTATGTTTACCATTCTTGGGAGTAGAAATGACGAATTCTGACACCTTCATAAACCATGCAAATTAGGCTGTCAGAAGGAGACAAAGAAAGTCTCTCCCGCTAAAAGTTTCTGAGGGTGATTGGTTAGCTCACCATGAAGAGGTGTGAGCTAAGCTTTCCTTAAAGGTTGATGATGGCGGCTCATCCTTGCTTCTAGTGTTCTAGTTCATTCTACCCTTATTCTAGTATTCTATTCTATTTTTCTATTCTTCGTTTCTTGCTTTGTTTTAGTCTTGTGCTCATTCATTTCTATCTCCGAGTGAAATGGACTTAGCCTGAATTTCCGTCAACCTCGCTTTCAAGTAGACTTCTAAACTTCCAGCGAACGACACGCGCTCCGGAAGAACCGAAAGATCACTTCAAACTCAGGACCCAACGAGGATCATCACACACACAAACACATTCTTGCTCAGCACCAAAGATCCATGCAAGTATTATTTTTATTTAAGATTGTTTGCCCCTGCTTTAAGGTGATTTGATTCTTTGTTAGCTCTCATAGGTTCAACTCGATCAACTGTTTGTGATATCTGCCATTCTGTGATCTCTCTCTCTTTCTTTCTTTACTTTCATTATTCTGAATATGTATTCTTTGTTTAAATGTAGTTGTGTGTTTTCATAGTTTCATTTAATAAAACCCATTATACGCTTGATTGTCTCTGTCTGCTGCTCACCTAACAAAGTCTCTTAAATGTGTGATTTTAAGCTACAAGCTTTATATTAAGTACCTTAGTTATAGAACAGAAAAGTAATTCTTAATGATCAGAAGAATAACCTTTCCTGAGAGTTTATAAGAAGAATAATCTTTCTTGAGAATTGATAAGAAGATCGTACGGCCTGTCCGGTGGACAAACAGATTATTCGAGGTGAAATTAATTCCGTTAAGGGTTATTATGAAAATCGATCTATAGCCTATCTGTATATTCATAATTGATTCTAATTCGTTGTAATTAATTATCTATATATAGAGATACAAATACATGGACTATGTATTTAAAATATGTATGCAATACTCGATCATAACCATGATTAATTATTAATTATATATTCCCTTCTTTGAGCTAATTCGCTACATGTCCCTTGTCTAGTAATTAGTCTGTGTATTTAAGCCCTCATGTTTGCCCCATGTCTTGGTCTAGTATTGAATGTTTCTTGTCCAGGTTTCCTGTCCATGTTCTTGTTTCTGTTTCATGCCTTGCCATGCCTTTGTTTTGTGTTTGTTCATGTTTGTTAATTAAAGTTGCATTTGGGTTCTCAACTACTACTTGCCTCCCATGACAGTCGCTGATGACATCATTGATGAACAAATAAGACTGAAACTCGAGCTGAGACTCGAAAGCGGGTTGCCTTGTACACAACTATGGCATATGACACAGCGCTCCTATACATAACAGCTTATTTTTATCAGTTCTTTTGTCTTTGGGACATTATATTTTTCAAAGATTTCTGTAAGAAATATAACTTTATAGATAAAATAGCACAGTAAAGATAAAATTAATATGAATTCATTAGTGTGAGAGAGTGCGTATGAATTGCACCTGGCAATTCTCTCTACTAATAGTGAAGCTGTGGGTTTTAGTTACTAAGAAATATATGCTAGAACTTTTCAGTTTCTATGCTATTTTATTGATAAATCACAGAAATTAAAGCTTTAGTATAAGTTCTGCCAGGAAGACTTAATTACTACGTCACTTATACATCACTTATTACCTTCACATCTATCCAATCATGTCTTTATACTCGCTGTATAAAAGATCGGTATTTACACGTTTGAGTTCGCAGATGCTGACGCAACAATTACCTCCACCCTCCTCACCACCACCAGGATGGTCCTGTCCATACCTCCCGGGGGGAGAAAGGTATTCCTGCACAACCGGAGGCTGCAGTTTCAGGACCCTAGTTTTTTGTGACAGCACCACCTACCAAACTGGATCACCAAAAACACTAATTTAACCCCTATCGCGGCAAAGATCACAGACGGCCCCAGATTATTGTTGTTCAACATTCATTACTCATTAAAACATCACACTCTTACTCTGTGGCATAACTTTGCTTTAAAAAGTGGGTGGGACAGGGGGGGGGGGTTGCTAATACAATGCTAAATCAGATGTACCTATGTACAATAATATACCGATGTCCAGCAATCGATTTAAATAGTACATTGTGTTTAGTTTGTCATTTAATGAGATCTAATACAAGTCCTTCTCAAAAAATTAGCATATTGTGATAAAGTTCATTATTTTCCATAATGTAATGATAAAAATTAAACTTTCATATATTTTAGATTCATTGCACACCAACTGAAATATTTCAGGTCTTTTATTGTTTTAATACTGATGATTTTGGCATATAGCTCATGAAAACCCAAAATTCCTATCTAAAAAAATTAGCATATCATGAAAATGGTCTCTAAACGAGCTATTAACCTAATCATCTGAATCAACTAATTAACTCTAAACACCTGCAAAAGATTCCTGAGGCTTTTAAAAACTCCCAGCATGTTTCATTACTCAAAACTGCAATCATGGGTAAGACTGCCGACCTGACTGCTGTCCAGAAAGCCATCATTGACACCCTCAAGCAAGAGGGTAAGACACAGAAAGAAATTTCTGAACAAATAGGCTGTTCCCAGAGTGCTGTATCAAGGCACCTCAGTGGGAAGTCTGTGGGAAGGAAAAAGTGTGGCAAAAAACGCTGCACAACGAGAAGAGGTGACCGGACCCTGAGGAAGATTGTGGAGAAGGACCGATTCCAGACCTTGGGGGACCTGCGGAAGCAGTGGACTGAGTCTGGACTAGAAACATCCAGAGCCACCGTGCACAGGCGTGTGCAGGAAATGGGCTACAGGTGCCGCTTTCCCCAGGTCAAGCCACTTTTGAACCAGAAACAGCGGCAGAAGCGCCTGACCTGGGCTACAGAGAAGCAGCACTGGACTGTTGCTCAGTGGTCCAAAGTACTTTTTTCGGATGAAAGCAAATTTTGCATGTGATTCGGAAATAAAGCTGCCAGAGTCTGGAGGAAGACTGGGGAGAAGGAAATGCCAAAATGCCTGAAGTCCAGTGTCAAGTACCCACAGTCAGTGATGGTCTGTGTTTTATCAAGGGCAGGGTCAATGCAGCTAGCTATCAGGAGATTTTGGAGCACTTCATGCTTCCATCTGCTGAAAAGCTTTATGGAGATGAAGATTTCATTTTTCAGCACAACCTGGCACCTGCTCACAGTGCCAAAACCACTGGTAAATGGTTTACTGACCATGGTATTACTGTGCTCAATTGGCCTGCCAACTCTCCTGACCTGAACCCCATAGAGAATCTGTGGGATATTGTGAAGAGAAAGTTGAGAGACGCAAGACCCAACACTCTCGATGAGCTTAAGGCCGCTATCGAAGCATCCTGGGCCTCCATAACACCTCAGCAGTGCCACAGGCTGATTGCCTCCATGCCACGCCGCATTGAAGCAGTCATTTCTGCAAAAGGATTCCCGACCAAGTATTGAGTGCATAACTGAACATAATTATTTGAAGGTTGACTTTTTTTGTATTAAAAACACTTCTTTTATTGGTCGGATGAAATATGCTAATTTTTTGAGATAGGAATTTTGGGTTTTCATGAGCTGTATGCCAAAATCATCAGTATTAAAACATTAAGTATTCAAATAAAAGACCTGAAATATTTCAGTTGGTGTGCAATGAATCTAAAATATATGAAAGTTTAATTTTTATCATTACATTATGGAAAATAATGAACTTTATCACAATATGCTAATTTTTTGAGAAGGACCTGTATGTGTTGGTGCTGAGAATTTTCACTTGAAGAAATACATAGATCCGATTGTTCTTCGCATGTACTTTAATGGTCCAGTGGCAGAACTTTTGCCAAGCGTACGAGGTTCTGGGTTCTAATCCGCACTCGTATAGTTTTTTTTTTCAGCATTAAAACCGATTATGTTTATCAGTGGTTGTATATCAAGCAGGGACACGTTTGTGTGCATTTTACTTTGTGATTTCACTGGAACGAATAGAGAGTCTCTCCCCAACGGATTTAAAGAGCGCGTGTGAGCCACAAGAGAACACTGTATCCGCGCCACTCATCGCAGAGTCAACGAGCACTTTGATCCCTTGATTTCAAAAACAACATGTAACGCCCCCTACCTGTCTTTCTTGTAATTAAGTAGGACAGCGCTCCAGATTCATTAACAATACGCCTACAGATGTTAAAGTTAGGCACTGTTCTCACTGCCATCTGCAGCTACACCTGCTGTGGCTTCTCTGTCCATAACGTCAGGTTCACAGTTGCTAAAAAGGCCAAATGTGATTAAATGCCCACATTGTTCCGTCACTGTACTAAAAAAGAACTTGATAATCCACATTAACAGAAAACATACTGACCATTCGAAAGATATTACAATGCACTTGCATCTTTCCAGTGTGTGTGTTGATCCCTCAAATGGACTGTCAGCAGTTCAAAGAAGTGGTCATGGTTTCACTATACCAGTACATGTTCAGAGAAAGATGTGGGGCAAAGCTCATTATGTTAGATGTGAGTTGGAGGAGTGTTGCCAGTACCAGCTACTTGCTCACCGGAGTGGACACACGTTTAGTCTCTGTGAACACCTTCGTTCACTGGATTATTGTTTTGAGACAGCATCTGAGGAGCACCTGGAACCATGAGTCCTTGATGAGATGGTCGAGCTTAAATTCATAGGAGAGTGAAAGAAGGCAGTTTGTTTGAAAAGACAAAAAATAGCTCAGACAGCTCATGCTCCATTTTCAGTGTTGGTGGCATTAGGTGAATCTCAAAAGCAAATCACTCTCTCCATACATGAGCCTACTGTTCATCACTATAATCGCCTTGGGAGAGTAATGGTAACATACAATTCAACTGCAAGTACTTGGCACTGCCCATGTGCAAAGCCACGATTGTCTTGCCCTCACAAAACCATAGCCAAATACTATGGTAAAATCAAAGGAATGATTACCAAATCAAAGGAATTTTCATCAACTTATCTTCCAGTTGAAACAACATGTATGATCTGCTGTGGTGAAACTGCACTTGACATGCCACTGCTGATTACTGCAAAAGCTAAAATTGTCACCATGGAAAGTGTCATTGACAGTAAGTTCAACATTCAAAAATGTATGTTCATTAGATAGATATTAGATTGTATCATAATCATTCATGAATGTTACTTGCACTTACTCTTTTTAGACATCTCTACTTACACCAGAATATGCCCAGGGTGTAATATGATTTATAGGTACCAGGAATGGCAGGATGGTCTCCACAATTTTGATGATCATGTGCTTCTGAGTCTCAAACTGTGTCTGTACCTAAGACACAGTTTACAGGTTTGTCTTTATTGCATAGTGTTTAATGACACACATACCTATCCAATAATTAAGCTTTAAAAAAATTGAGTTGACCCATTCCTGTTATGTCTATTCCTGAACCATGTATCAGTTTCCAGGGCTATAGATACTTTGGAGCGCCTCCGGAGAATAAAATACCCCAACAGAGACACCATAATCCATGGTTATGGTCATTTTGAGGCCTTGACAGATACCGAGTACTTGTATTCCTGTGTTAACTGTGGTTACCATCCTCCCATGGTCATCATGGACTTGCACAAGAAGGGTGTTTTTAGCATGTCAGGTAAGAGTTTGTTTTCTTTTTTAGATAGTAACCAGAGTAATGAAATGTAAAAGTACTTTTCTTGAAATACTATCTATCCGCCCGTACAACGAACAACCGACTATCTATCTGTCTCTCACTTTTTTGTTTGTTTCTTTTTTGTAAGTGAGTGACCTCAAAGAGCCTCCACCTGATTTTAGAGGGGAAGTTGACATTGAGAATTTCTGGAAATCAGTAAATCTTGAGATGACTGCTCTAGGATTTGGCCCCAGGGTTTTTTTTTTTTTTACCAACAATAAATTCCTCTTTGTTATGGTCTCTTCTGGGAATGATTTATTGAATTTCAATCTATTTTTTTTTCCTCTGAAATGCGTCTCAGTTTTCATATTATATAGACTAATAAATGTGTGCATGTGCATCAGGCCGGGCCAAAAATCCATTTGCTGTGCAACCTAGCTATGAAAGGTGGGCTGCATGGATAGGACGCAAGACTAGGAAGGATAACACTGTATTGAATACAGAATACGCTAAAGTTGTTACAGCAAAGGTCACATCAGCTGAAGCTCAAATGATGAATGTCTCAGAAGACCGTCTTGTGGATGAGCTGATGAAGCAGAAGGTAGAAATCTTCATACAATTCAACTTCAGTTGAATCATGTGATCTTTGAGACAAAAGGATTGTTCTGACAATGTACTTGCATTATTTAACAGGTCGGTGTTGTCCAAAATCTATGCAAGGCCTGTAATATTGACTCTAAAGGTTCTCGCATGGATCTAGTTTCAAGATTAAGAGTGGAGATGCAGAACAGGCAGTCATATGACAAAATGTTCCAGAAAATCTGGGGAGCATCAGGTGGGCATATTACTTTAATGAGATGATAATTGAGAGATGATAATTTTACATGTCCTTATTCAGTTTTTATTATGGCTTTCAATTTGAGAGCCGAAAGTCCCAGAGATTTTGTGGACCTGTTGTTGTCATGGAAGCACATTCCTAATGTTAATGTCTATGACTTTGCGCGAGGCTTGGCCACACATGGTAATTTGCGTGTGCCCATTGCTATTCCATTTCAACCTCATGAAGGGAGACTAGCTGAGCCAACACCAGACAATATCAGTTCAGCAAAGCAGGGCAAACTAAACGTCAGTCTTCCTTGGTTGTTTGAGAAGACAGACAATTTCAATATCAAATGCCATCCTATCACTGGATCATCTGAGCACTACGTGTTATATGACAAACTCAGGAAGTACTCAGAAGAATCAGCCTGGTCCCAGAGCTACAGGGTTGGCTAAATAGTCAAATAGCAGAACAGTTTTTTGCAAGCTTGCAAGAAAGCAACTATTTCCTCAACAACATGGCACCATCAACACATATCTTTATGATGCGCAACATCATTCATCATAAGAACACATCCACAAACCAGAAGCTTCTGGAAGTACAGCTGCAACGTGGTCACAGACCTCATGGAATTGAAGATATCATCCTGTCTGACTTGGGACAAGCTATTCTAGGTCAGTAGCCAATAGTTATGCTGCACTGCTTTCTTTTATAAACCATGATATTTTGAGTAACTTTACAATAGTAACCTTGTTTTACCCTACTTTTCTCAGCCCCACAAGCCAGTGAAAGAGAAACCATCAGGCAACATCCACATCACATAAACCAGGACATTAGTGAGGGAAATTTTTTTCTCCTTGTGACTTTCAATGTTTTTTTCCCTTTTTGCTAATAATTTTTTTTGAACACACAGAAGACTGTGGACCTCAATGTGAAGCATTCACCAAGTGTGAAAATATTTCAGCCTGTCGAGCATCATGGACTTTGGGAAATCATCCATCTCAAAAAGAACTAGTTAGTTTCAATAAATTATTAATACAGCTCTGTTTTTCTTATTTATTTCTTATTTATTTATTTAAACAGGAAAAGATTAAGAGCAATCGGGCCTGACTCAGTATAAAACTGATTTTCAGCAGGTTCCTGTTCTGCAGAACATGAATACCTCAAACACGACAGAACTCCAAGACCATACAATAACAAACACACAACAAGCACACAAACCACGATAGTAAACAAGCATCAGCAGGAGGCCATAAAGCCATCTCAGTGGTCACAGATATACCTGTCCATCAGATGGCGAGCAAAAGTTTGTTTAAATAGTCTTATTGATGTTATAGATCTGATGTGCTGTGGAGTCTCATTCCAGGCTCTAGTGAGCAAATTAAAGAAAGATCTCTGTCCATAGCAGTTCCTAAAAGCCGGTATAGGGAGAAGTCCATTTGCAACAGATCTCGAAGTGCGTTCGAGCCTTGAACTGAGTTTTGGAGCCAGCGCAGTCAATCCCGCAGCAGTATGACCATTTAAAATCTGATAAAAAAAGGTTCAAACCATGGCTTATTCTATAGTTCTGAAATGTCAAGGCATTACTTAAAGATAGTGCAACACAGTGGTGAGTCCAGCCTGGAAGCCTGTTGTGGATCTTATAGGCTCTATTGTAGAGTCTCGCTACAGGTTCAAGGATCTCATTTGTTGTGAGTGACCAAACAGGTAAACAATACGACAAAGTGGACAATATAATGGCATGAAGATATGTTTTAGAAACAGAATGCAGTAGATATGATCTAATTTTACTATAAACAAATAACTTTTGGTTTAACTTTCTGATTAAAATTTGGACATGGTCACGATAAGTAAGATGTGAGTCAAGAGAGACTCCCAGATACTTATACGTGTATACAATTGAAAGTTTCTGATTAGAAAAGGTGATGAAATTTGATATAGACAGTTGTTTCCTAGATGAATAGAAATACATACATTCTGTTTTCTTAGTATTCAGTGTTAAATGGTTATCCTGGAGCCAATCATGTAAATGCTGTAGGTCTGAGTTAAGTTTGT
Source organism: Gila orcuttii (assembly GCA_026230005.1). Taxonomy (NCBI): domain Eukaryota; kingdom Metazoa; phylum Chordata; class Actinopteri; order Cypriniformes; family Leuciscidae; genus Gila; species Gila orcuttii. The sequence continues at coordinate 33,594,365 of JAPDVR010000005.1, read as the reverse complement.
AATTAATTGTATCAATATCTGAGCCAGACAAAAAAATGACAGTGTCATCAGCATATAACAAAGTACTAGAAACATCAAAGACATTCGGAAGATCATTAATGTACATAAGGAAAAGTAAAGGACCTAAGATGCTGCCCTGTGGAACTCCCATAGAACACTCGAGACTGTGATGTTACTGAGCCGATTCTCACAGTCTGAGATCTGTCACTTAAATATGATTTAAACATATCTATTGCAGAGGAGGACAAATGAAAAGAAAAAAGTTTATTTAACAAAATTTGATGATTGACAGTATCGAAGGCTTTTCGAAAGTCTATGTATATGACTCCAGTAACCTGACCTTTATTTAAAGACGCCCGTATCTGCTCAGTAAAAAGCAGCAAAGCCGACATAGTTGACCGCAATGGTCGAAAACCATGCTGACAATCACTGAGCAGGTTATTGTATTCAAGGTGATTAATTAATTGATTATATAATGTTTTTTCAAGTAACTTAGAAACAGTTGGGAGAATTGCAATTGGGCGGTATTTCGAGATATTAGTTGGATCCTCAGACTTAAGAATCGGGGTGATCTGGGCTGATTTCCACATGGCAGGAAATACTGATTGCCTAATACACAGATTAACTAAATGATGGAAGAGCGGAATAAGTGTACTAGCGTGAGTTTTAAGAAAAATCATATTTAAATTATTTGCATCACAAGCATGAGAAGCATTCAAAGAACCCAAAATGTTAGTTATATCGCTTTGTGCAATTTCAGAAAAGGAGAATTGCTGAGATGCCGCCGGTACTGATGGGAGAAACTGAGGAACAATAAATCCCGAAGATAACCTCTGAACAGATGCAACAAAATACTCGTTGAAAAAATTAGCAATTTTATCATGATCAGTGAGAAGAGTACCATTTATGGATAGTTGTAAACTGTTATTATTTTTTAATTTATTTTCACCAGTTATAGATTTAATTGTTTTCCATAATGTTCTTGGGTTGGAAATCGTTCGATTAATTTTATTTTCAAAATATAGATGTTTTGCTTTGAATAATTTCTGAACTGTGTGAAAATATGCTTAGCCTCAGGTGTTTTTAATGATCTGTATGCTTTCAAATAGGTGGCCTTCTTTTTTAAAAGCTGCATAATGTCAGGAGTTACCAAAGGTATTGTATTTTGCCTGATATATATTTTACAAGTAGTAGTAAATTTTTGACGTATTGTCTCCACTGTTTTATGAAAATTTGATAGAACATGATCAGGATCTTGCAAAGACATCTCACTACTTCAATCAGTATCAGCAAATTCAGCATTAAACTGAGACAATTTTGAATTTGGTACTTTTTTAATGTAACACTTTTTATGAGATTTTGGCTGTTTAAGACATTTCCTAATGGCATATATTAGTGAATGATCAGAAACTGCTGTATTTATTACTCCAGATATACCATACTTAGAAGGTTGATTAGTGAAGATAAGGTCCAAAATAGAATTTCGTGTTTTGCCAAATCTGGTGGGATCTTTGATTAGTTGATGAAGACCATGTTTTATGGCAGTTGCTTTCAAAAGTTTAGATGAATTATCGATCCAATTCAAATTAATGTCACCTAGAATAACAAGTTCCTTAGTTTTTACAGATTTTATTAAGTCAGAAAGCTGCAGTAAATATGCAGTTGGACAAACATTTGGAGGCTTGTATGTGACAATAATAGTAACTGAGAGTTGATTTGTAAAGTGAACAACTAAGTGAAGTGACTCAGAAATTGTTGATAGTTTTACTACAGAATGTGCATATCTATTATTTACATAGAGAGCAACACCGCCACCAATTCTATCAGTCCTGTCTCTACGATACAATGAATAGTCTTCAATCAAGAGAAAGGAATCAGATATAGTAGGGGACAGCCATGATTCAGATTTTGCCATAACATGAGCCTTAGTTTGAGCAAGCATGATTTTAAATTCATCCAATTTTGGAACAAGGCTTCTCATGTTTAGATGACACATTTTAAAACCTCTAATTCTACCAAGCTGGCATTTTTCCTTAGATACAAGGGTCTTTTTTGTGCTTTAACAGGTTTAGAATTAAATACTGGAATAACAGGAGGAGATTTAAATAGCAACTGAGGTATTGTCGTTGTGTCAATAGGTTGTTGTCGAATACACAGCAATTGAGATAGGTCCATGTAAGGGACACCTGCATGTAAACCCAGGCCCAGAGTGTTATTTAAAACATGAGTATAAAATCCCAGGAAATATAGAAAAGTGGACATAAAGATAATTTTGTCAGGACCAGGATTAAGTTCAATATTTCCAATCATTAAAAGAGCAGAGAGCAAGAGTCTTGATAAGGATTGTCGGCGCTTATTTACCGTAGCGTCTCTCGTGCCTATAGGTTTAAAATGAAAGTCATTTACCCACCGGTGGAAGATGATAGCGCGGGTAGAAATGATTGTCCGTTCAAACTGAGAAATGATGTTAACACGAGGGGGAAAACTTGTGTGATCCTCCAATCCAGTATACGTGGAAGAGTTCCGCAGAGCTGGAGCAATGCAAGGCTGGCCAAACGGCTCTCCAGACACGACTCCTAGATGTTGATAACTGGGCATACACCCAAACCCGCCTGGACCGATCACAAATCCCCCGCCATCCATAGAAGCAGCAGGACGGAGCACATCTGACACGGCCCTGGACACGCCATACCATGACCGCAAGACCTTGTGCACCGGGCCAGCAAACTCCCAGGTCTGGTACGTCTCACCGCCGCGGCTAGATTTCCAGGCCAGGCACCCCCACTCAGGCTCAGCCGCACTACCGAAGCACACACGATGCCCAGGGACTTGGACAACACCAGGGACAGTTGTAATGCCACACAGGCACACCGCAGCAACAACACAGCGAAGCACCCAATTCAGCGGGTGTAGTAAAGGCTCTTCGCCGGATTCACGTTGAGCTTTAACGTTAGCGCTAGTTGTTAAAGAGTACCAGTGTTGGCGTTTGTGAGTTGTCCAAACAAAATAGTTTACCCGTACTTTACGGCACTGGAGCATGTGAAACAACAATAATACTATAACTGCAATAAATCTGGCAAAAAACAGACCTGCAGACATCTGTAATACCAGATATTTGGTGTTAGTCTGCAGCAGTGTTTCACAGCTCACAGGGGCTGCCGCCATCTTCAAGATGCTTCCGGAATAAGTGTAACTTGTTCCTGAGCCGTGTTCTGTTCCTGTGCCATGGTCGCCCTGGTCGTCACCGCCATGGCCACCCGAAGGGTCTTCACCGCCCTGGCCGCCCGAGGGGTCTTCACCGCCCTGGCCGCCCGAGGGGTCGTCTGCTTCGCCCGGGCCGCCCGATGGTTCGTCTGCTTCGCCCTGGCCGCCCGAGGGGTCTTCACCGCCCTGGCCGTCCGATGGGTCGTCTGCTTCGCCCGGGCCGCCCGATTGGTCGTCTGCTTCGCCCTGGCGCCCGAGGGGTCTTCACCGCCCTGGCTGCCCGAGGGGTCTTCACCGCCCTGGCTGCCCGAGGGGTCTTCACCGCCCTGGCCGCCCTGGCCGGCCGAGGGGTCTTCACCGCCCTGGCCGCCCGATGGGTCGTCTGCTTCGCCCGGGCCGCCCGATGGACTGTCTGCTTCGCCCGGGCCGCCCGATGGACTGTCTGCTTCGCCCTGGCCGCCCGATGGACTGTCTGCTTCGCCCTGGCCGCCCGATGGACTGTCTGCTTCGCCCTGGCCGCCCGATGGACTGTCTGCTTCGCCCTGGCCGCCGGCTAAACCATCACCCCCTGTTTCTGTTCCCTTTCATGGACCTGGCCCCCCATCCCTCCCCCTGATCCTCCACTGTTCCACCTCCCTCCTTGACTCTTGTTTTGTTTGTTTTTTGTGGGTCTTGGAGCGTCTGGGGGTTTGTAGAGGGGGGGTTATGTCACAGTGTTGGGTTTGTGTTTCCGGGGTGTCCACGAGGTCCTCTTACACACAGTGTCATCCACATTATGAACAGCATTCCCCACAATCCTTGTCTGTTCCCATCACTGTATCATTGCACTCAGCTGTTCCCCATCATCATTGCACTCAGCTGTTCCCCATTATCATTGTTAGTTCTGTGTTATATATACCCTGCCTGTTTAGTGTTAGTTATGGTGTCCTTGTTATTCGTCACACCACTTCGGAGTTCTGTGTTTCTTGCCTGTTCTTGTTTTGTTTCTCGTGTATTTTATGTTTGGATTGCCTTATGGATTTTGACCCTTGCCTGGGCTGGTTTTTGTGAGTACGGATTAACCTTAATAAATACTGCTATTGGATCCCTGTTTCCTGTGTGTGGTATTGTGACAATTTCAGGGATTGTTCAGTTGGAGCTGTTTTTCAACTGTATGAAGGTTTGTACTTGTTCTAATGTACTTCAGGTTTCTCAGACCTTTTTTGCATTAGTGATGATTTCAGATTTAAACACCTTTGTTTCATTGTGACAGCTTATGGTCTGAGAAATCCGTGTGATGTGACGATGCTTGCATGTTCAGTTGTTCACTAATAGTCACAGTTCTGTGACTTATTTCATGAAGTTCATAGTATTGTATGTATTGTTCAGATGTTGTTTTCCTATATTATGCATGAAGGTTTGTTCTCATTGTGTTCTTGAACTGGTTTCTCTGAGCTTACTGAGAGTACTAGGGGATCCCTATCTGATTCAAGCTAATTTTGTAATCAATATCATGCTAATGTTATCTACAGTTCTTTCTACATAGTTGCAGGCCATATTTAAAAATGTATGGAACCCCTAGCTCTTTCACTGAACCCAGTTTGAGAAACTGTTCTACAGATTTAAATGTGCATGAAGGTTATTAAGAAAAAGCTGCTAATGTTAGAAAGGACACAATCTGTAATCAACAGGGATATTGCGAACAGGATAATGCCTGGGAAATGGGCTGAAAAGACAGGCCTTTATATAGAGGTAAATTTGATCAAGTTTCAAAGTGTTACTTATTGAAATTTTAGTCACTAATGTATTTTGCTTTATTAAAGGGGTTTCCAGGGCAACCGTATGTTAATGACTGCGGTGTCTTCATGTTAATGGTAAGATTATTTTTTGTTTGTTCATCATTGGCTATTTTTAATTCTCTTTTGCCTCATGTTTTTTTTACCCCCCCTGTATAGTCTGCATTTTACCTGGTGAAACTGTTCCAACATGTTTTCAGAGTTTATGGCATACCCGAAGATATTGTTTCAGACAGAGGAACACAATTCACCTCACAAGTATGGAGGGCCTTCTGCAAACAGCTGGACATCAATGTCAGCTTAACCTCAGGTTATCATGCTCAGTCCAAAACTGCTTGAGCAGTTTCCATGGCAGTGGGGAGGCGAATATGTATTAGACGGCCGGATTTTGAGAAGCGGTCAATTATAACTAGGACTGTTGTGAATTCAGTTGATGGAGGTAAATCAGTAACAAAATCAATAGAAAGGTGTGACCAAGGTCGTTGAGGAATGGGCAAAGGCTGTAACAAACCAGAGGGTAATTGTTTGGGTGTTTTGGACTGAGCACAGATCGAGCAGGACTTGACATAGTTAGACACATCCTTAACCCTCTGGGGTCTGAGGGATTTTCTGGGTCCTGGAGGTGTTCTGACATGCTCTGACATTTGTGCTTTTTTTCAATTATTTATAAACATGTTAATGACAAAGGTGTAAATTCACTCTATATAGCACAAACGGGGCTACCGTAATATGTGAGCAACATGTATGTACATGTTTGTATTTTTGAGAAAATATTGTTTATGCATGGTTATTGAAAAAACTTACAGTCTCTGAAATAAGGCCACAAAACACATACTAAATATGTGTCCACAAGACTTTTGACTAATGGGCATTGTTGCCTAGAATTTTTGCTTCAAAATGATCTGAAAATCATCCTGCCTAATCATTTACACAAAACAAGATATTGATTTAAATTTTATAAGACACCTTTTGTTTGGAAAGGCAATATGCGTGGAGGTGTGTTCACACCTGAGAAGACAAAGGCCGGATAATGTGCCACATACATAATGAGCTGCATGTTAATTAGCTTCACACAGATGTGTCACAGGGTCCCAAAGAATGCAAGGACAAAAGAAATTATCTATATATACATATTTTACAATTAGAAATTGTAACCAATTACAAATAGGTTACAATTACAACAACAATTACAATTTTAACAATATTTCAAGTGTATTCTTTCTTTGTAAAAAGTATACATTTTATCATACGTATTAAAAAAGGTAAGGATTCATTAGTTTGAATATTGGAACAAACACTATAATAACATCTTAGTTGATAATTCAATATACCTACTTTATTTTTGACAAAACATCATACTATAGTATATTTAACTTGAGCAGTCTGTAACATATTGTGTATGATATATTAGCATATACACTACCGTTCAAAAGTTTGGGGTCGGTAAGATTTTACATGTTTTTAAAAGAAGTCTCTTCTGCTCACCAAGGCTGCATTTATTTGATTAAAAATACAAAACAAACCCAGTAATATTGCGAAATATTATTTCAATGTAAATCAGCTGTTTTATATGTGAATATATAGTAAAGTGTAATTTATTCCTGTGATCAAAGCTGAATTTTCAGCATCATTACTCCAGTCTTCAGTGTCACATGATCCTTCAGAAATCAGTATAATGTGATTATTTGATGCTCAAGAAACATTTATGATTATCACAGTTGAAAACAGTTTTGCTGCTTCATATTTTTGTGCAAACCAAGATTCATTTTTTTCAGGATTTTTCGAAAGTTCAAGAGAAAAGCTTTTAATTAAAAAATAATTATTTTGCATTATTATAAATGTCTTTACTGTCACTTTTGATCAATTTAATGTGTCCTTTCTGAAGAAAACTATTAATTTCTTTAAAAAAAAAAAAAATCGTATTGACCCCAAACTTTTGAACGGTAGTGTACATGTTAATTTGCAGTTTGTTGCTTATACAGACATTTTATTAAAACATATTTCAGTCTATTTTTACTCATCTTAGTAGGCTATAGCAATATAGTTTGGATGTGTTCATGTAAATTTAATAACATGTTTACTAATAGATGCGAGAGTGAATGAACGGCACAGACACGCGCTGTATAACTGTAGTAACGTTAAACAAAGCACGTGCGCCTGTGCCGTTCATTCATCATTTAGCCTACACACAGACACGCAATTCATATTTAAACAGTCTTTTTGCGGTTTATAGACACTATTCTATATCGCGATTAGAACAAAGCACTTAAGAATAAATGACTTACTACATCAGCTGGATCCGCTGCTCCTTGAAATGAAACTACCAGCACTTCTGGTACATTTTCCAGGGTTATTAGATAGTATTATTCCTCACAGCGTGGGGATTCGCTGTGTTCACAGCGGTAGTAAGAAACTTACTAAACATGATTTTATAATCCAGCTGGTGGGCGTTGGCATGTTTGCATGGCTTGCCTTAGATCATTTACGTTTGAATACCGCGTGCTCTCCGTGGGCGTGGCACATTAACGCGTAATGAGGTATAATGAGCTGGAAAGAAAAATACTGACATCTCTCTCTTTTCATACAGATTACATAAACTGAGAATATTTGTTTTTTTATAAAAATTAATTCATTTCAAAGAAGAGAGTTCAAGCTTCATTATGGAAAAACACTCGTGCCTGTATGACAAGTATTCGCGGAATTACAATTAATCTTCGGACGCGTTTCAGAATGGACTTCACTGACAGAGAAAAGGCAAAACTAGCATCATGTTTATTTTTCTTTATTTGACTAAAAGCACAATACTTTGTTTATATTGTGAGTATACACAAAAAATGGACACTTAACAGGATCGAATGATGTATAACACAAATATGTAAAATCAAAATCAACAGAGTATTTTGAGTCTCTTTTGCACTGATAAGAAAAAAAAGCGAGACTATCGGCCGGCGCGATAGCCAACCTCAGAGGGTTAATCATAGATAGCCACCAGAATGAATTTTGTGTGAGACAAAGAGTTCTTGAGATACCTGGATGACCTGAGCAGATTGATGTATGGACCCATTGCATGACTCTAGCACAAAAGTTTACAGGAACATAGTGCTTGTTGGGGGGACAACCCTGTGGCGTTGGTTCATTCTGCTGCTCTCTTTGAATCTCCTCCATCAAATCCCATGAAACAGGTGCAATTATTATTATTGGTGGCAGAGTGAATTCTGGCGTGGATTCTGTTTGGGGATGATCATGTCGCCTGGATAGGGCATCAGCCTTGCTGTTTTTACTACCAGGTCTGTAAGTTACGGTGAATTGGAATCTTGTGAAGAAAAGTGACCAGCGTGCTTGTCGAGAATTTAGTCTCTTGGCACTCTTGACGTACTCAAGATTCTTATGGTCCGTTATAACCTGGAATGGGTGAATGGAACCCTCTAGCCAGTGTCTCCATTCCTCTATTGCAGCTTTCGTAGACAGAAGTTCCTTGTTGCCGACATCATAGTTGCGTTCTGCGTCAGTGAGCTTTTTTGAAAAATATGCGCAAGGATAAAGCTTGCCTGTGTTGTGAACTTTTTCTTCTAAAGTTTAGGAACTCAGAAGCGAAGACCAGGAGACTTGGTTGTATCTTCAGCAAGATTCTTTATTGAGAAACATGAGCTGTTGGTAGCTGCGGTCCTCATCAAGTCAAGTCTAATAGCTAAAAAAAAAACAACACAGTGTTTACCTTTCAAGGGGGAGGGATTTAAGATCAGCGTGTCAGTGTAACTCAGAGCCTCTGAAACAAAGCATGTAAATAAAAGCCTGTTCTCGGAGATTCTTCAGACCTGCATTATCATAGAGAAACAAAGCATGTAAATAAAAGCCTGTTCTCGGAGATTCCTCAAACCTGATAACATTAGTATGACAGTGTAACTCAGAGCCTCTGAATGCTAAGCAGGTAAATAAAAGACAGAAGTCAGCCTGTTCCCGGAGATTCCTCAAACCTGATAAGATAGAAGTAACAAAAATGTCATCTATGACTCAAGATGGTAAACACTTGTTTGAACTTTCTCAGTTAAAATACTTTTGAATAAATTTGTAACACTACACCTGGCTGCCCATGGCGTTGAGAGAGCACTGCTCCAATTCCATTGTCTGAAGCGTCAACTTCGACTACAAACGGCTGATTGGGATTTGGATGTTTGAGGATGGGTGCTGTCGTGAAACTATTCTTGAGTTTAGTAAAGGCTTGTGTGGCATTTCCGATCCATTTTAATTTTGAAGGTTTACCTTTCAGCAGGGACATCAGTGGAGCAGCTATAGTGCTATAATTACGGATAAAGCGACGATAGAAGTTGGCAAATCCTAAGAAGCACTGGAGTTCCCTGACTGTGGTTGGTTGGGGCCATTCAGTGACTGCTGTAATCTTCGAATTGTCCATTTCTACACCTTGATGGCTGATGTTATATCCCAGGAATGAGATTCGCTTGACATGGAATTCACACTTCTCTGCCTTTACATAAAGTTGATTCTTCAGTAGTCTGGATAGCACAGTCTTGACATGATCCTTATGTTCACTTTCTGACTTGAGAATATCGTCAATGTATGCAATAACGTACTTGTTCAGGATGTCTCTGAAGATTTCATTGATGAAAGACTGAAAGACTGCCTGTGCATTGGCTAGCCCATATGGCATGACCTGGTATTCATAGTGCCCCCTGGTGGTCAGAAATGCTGTTTTCCACTCATCCCCTTCTCTGATCCTGATGAGGTTGTAGGCACTCCTGAGGTCTAACTTGGTGTAAATTGTTGCCTCTCGGAGTTGCTCTAGGGCAGAAGGTACTAATGGTAATGGATAACTGAATTTAACGGTGACACTGTTCAAACCTCTGTAGTCAATGCAAGGCCGAAGTCCTCCACCCTTCTTTTCCATGAAGAAGAAGCCTGCAGCCGCTGGAGAAGTAGATGGACGAATGAAACCGGAACTGAGAGCTTCTTCAATGTACTCCTCCATGGCCTGAGCTTCTGGATTCTGAGTAGGGATAGACCCTACTCTTAGGAGGCATGGCACTGGGCAGGAGGTCAATGGCACAATCCCAGGATGAGGAGGAAGAAGGGTTGCTTTAGTTTTGCTGAAGACCTCTTGATATTCTCGGTAACATGATGGAATGGTGACAGATTTAGAATCAGGACTTTCAATGCTTGTGGTTAAGCACGGCTTGGTAACTTTGGTGCTTAGACAGTGTGTATCACAGAACTGTGACCATTGTGTAACCTCACCATGACACCAAGAGATGACTGGGTCGTGAACCGAAAGCCATGGGTATCCTAGGATGATTTCATGGCGTGGGGAATCAATCACATAGAATGAGATGGTTTCCAGATGAAATGGTCCTACTCGAAGTTGCATGGGTAGAGTTTGTTGCTTGATGCCATCTCCAATGGGCTTGTTGTCAACAGCGTTAACTTTGAGTGGTGGGTCACAGAATTGTGTGGGGATGTTGAATTTCATGATGACGTCTTGATGGTGTAGCGTATGGACAATGTCAGGATGGCTCACTCATTCCAACATGCCAAAAACCTTTTAACCCTTTGAGTTTTGCCTATAACTCAACTAGTGAGCGCCAAAAAGTCTCCATCTAATGGGTCCAAATTGTCCATTGACACTTTTGTGGCGTGCACGAAGGAAAGAAAACACCCATAAAACCAGCGATGAGCAAGCTTCAAATAGATGTTTATCAACTGAACCCCTTTACGTCAGGAAAGAATTCCTGGGTGAAGACTTAACGCACACACAACCAAACTTTCTTGTAGTGAAACCTAAAATATGTGTAATTCTGAAAAGTATACAATATATTCATGTATGCCTTTGTGTTTCTGCTTTTGTACCAAGCCTAGTTATGATTTTATAGTCGTGTAGCTAAACTCTAAGTGCTCATATCAAACTCTAAGAGTATATACCCACCTTTATATATGCAAAACCTACATTTCTTGGTACCGAAATTATCCTCTCGGTCTGCTTTAGCTAAAAATATATATTAGGTTATGATAAAATGTATTACACTATGTTTCCCATTCTTGATAGTAGAAAGGGCGAAGTCTGACACCGCCATAACCCATGCAAATTAGGTTGTTAGAAGAAACAAAGGAATCTTTTCCCGCCCAAGATTGCCGAATGTCATTGGTCAATTTGTTCCTGAGGAGGTGTGGACCATCTTCTTTGAAAAGATGAGGGCCCAGTCTCCTCGCACTCTCTTCTTCGTAATCCTTGGACGACTCCACTTCTCTCTTCCTTTGCGTTCTAGTTCTAGCTTTTCTTAGTTTCGTTTAGTTCTTTTCTTTGTTTTAAACCTTGTGCCGTAGTCATTTTGACCACCAGGCGAAACGGACTTAGCCTGATTTCCAGCAACTCACCTACACGTAACGTTTTGAACTTCCCGCGAGATACACGCGTTCCGAAACCAGTTCCAGGACGCACGAGGACCACACACCCACGCAGCCTTGTTTCAGCCACACAAAGGTTTATAATGCAAGTGGCCCATCTATTTCCATCGAAATCTAAATGTGTTTAGAGGGGTTTATCCCTGCTTTAAGGTGTGTGATTTCTTGATGGTTCTCAAGGGTTAACTGTTGTGTGAAATTTGCTATTTCTGTGATCTGCTTTCTCTCTTCTCCTTTCCTTACTTCCGTTATTCATTATTCTGTATATATTCGTTGTTAAATGTAATTTGTGCTATAGCTTCATTTATTAAACCCTCATTATACTCTTTATCGTCTCTGACTGGTAATCATCAAACAAAGCCTCTGTGTGATCCTAAGCTACAAGCTTGATATTGATAAATACTTTAATTAGTAATATTATCAGAAAGTTATTCTTCACAAACCGAAGGATAGCTTTTCCTGATAGTGACCAGAATAATCCTTTTCGCGAAATTGATCAGAGGATCGTCAGTAGGTTCGGTGGACGGACAACCCGACGAAATGCAGTTAGTTCTGTTTAAAGGATATTCTAAAAATTGATATAGCCTATCTGTATATGATATGTGTTCATAATTGATTATAATTCGTTGTGGTTAATTGTCTATACATATGTAGATGCAGATGGACTAAATTCCCTTTTTGGGCAATTTAAAATTGTAGGTGATAACTCAGAACCCGTATGATCAGCTATTAATTGTGAATTATTGATTATACGACCCCCCCATTTGAGCTGAGACCTTACAATGGATTAAATTCAACGCAGATCCGGAGTCAATTAACGCTGTGGAATCAATAGAGTGATTTTCAGTAGTAATCTTGACACTGATAGTGAGGAACTTAGTGGTAAGGAGAGGAAAATTGTCAACACCCGGCTAGTGGTTTTGGTAGTCTTCCAGGCCTTTAGTGGACACACAGCATTAATGTGGCCAGCCTCTCCACAGTAAAAACACAAATTGTGTATCAGCCGTCGTGATTTCTCCTCCATGGAAAGTTTGGTAACTCCTAGCTGCGTTGGTTCAGGGCTGGGTTGAGCAGTATGCAGGAATGGACTAGGTACTTGGAAGGTTTGATTGGTCGGAGTGATTCTCTGAGATGGTGACTTGGTTTTAGCAGGGCTGTTGCACATGAGGTTATCAATCTTGATAACGAGTGTCACATACTCTGAGAATGAATGGTTCTCTCCCTTGCAAGCAAGTTCTGCTTGTAACTCAACATTAAAACTTCGTTGAAACATGGCCTTGAGTGCAACATCATTCCAACCACTTTGAGCAGCGATGGTTCTGAACTCTATGGCATAATCAGCGGCTGATCGGCGGCCTTGATTCAACTGAACTAGTTGTGTTGAAACATCCATACCTCCCGCTGGATATTCAAACACATCTCTGATTTTCTGAATGAAGTATGCATATGATCTTTGAATCAAACCATCCGTCTCCCAAACCGCTGCAGCCCAATCAATTGCTTTACCAGTTAACAGAGATATTAGAAAAGCACATTTCTTCTCATCAGATTCAAAATCATCCTTTTGGTGTTTGAAAAAGATTTCTACTTTTATTGGGTAAAGCAAAGCTTACCTTCTTGGGCATGGGAGGTGGTAACGAATGGAGATGCCGCGTGAGGTATTCGTTAGTAGCCTGTAGTTTGCCCAGCTGTTCTTGGTATCCCTTGAGGATGTCACTTTGGTACGCAAACGCCTTCTGTAGATTATCAACTTCTGCTGGAATCATCTGAGGCGAAGTATTATGTGACGGAGGCGGAAGCTGAGGCTGAATCCATATGCAGTCGTTTATTGAAAATCCACAGCAAACAAGCCAAAATCAGCAGTCAGATAGCATAAACTTAAGACAGGTGGAGGTCAGACACAATGAGGCAGTCCAATCCAAGCAACCGAGCAAAAGGGATAATCCAAGAGACAAAAACAGAATTAAGCAGGCAATGGTCATACACGAGATAAACAAGACAATGACAATATAACGCTTAGTAAAGCAGGTAGACTGGCAATACTTCGCAATGGCCTGTTAGCTAGGCCATGCTTAAATGTCTCACAAACAGGAAGTAACCAGTGAAGAAGAAGGAGTGGCACACAGTCAGTATTCGGGAGAGGGCTCCCTCTGCTGGCCTGACGTTACAGGTGATGGATTCCTCATTTGACTACACAATTGTGAGTAGTTGTTTACAATAATGTTGAGTCAGTGTGATTTCAAAATGCAAAGGGGTAATAATTACATTCATGTTTTGTGCAGCTGGACGTGCCAGAACTGCGGAAATGGTGGTGTGTGATGTTGATGGAGAACTATGGTCTGGATAGGTACAGTATTTCTTTATTTTTTTAAATATAAACAAATAAATAATGGAACAATGTGTAATATTGTCATGCTTTACAGCCATGGAACGGTTTTTGCACATTTTACTGAGGAGTCTAAAGCCTTCCTGAGGGGTGATCGACAACCAGTTTTTAGGCTAAAGAAAAGGAAGTTTTAGGAGACCTTTCAGGTGAAAACATATACTAGGGGATATGACACTTAAAATGTCATATTACCTTGTGAATGTTTGATTTGCTTATGCTGTGGTGTTTGACTTACAGGCAGAGCCACAACATCGGGTTCAGGAATTATCATCACAGGTACTGTGTAGTTGGTACTCGGAAAAAAAGCTAATTATCTTTAAATAAAAAGTTATAAAGTTAACACAGACTTAAATGTAACCGTGGCGGCTGCTGGTCTTTCAAAGAGGGGAAGCTAATTTTTGGCCTACATCATAAAAATTGTTAATTTATTTATACTTTATATATATATATACACTGTATGAATGAATGAACAAACGATCTAAAAAAAAGATATTAAACTTGACGGAGGAAATGTGGGAATTAGGTTAACCCTCTGGGGTCTGAGGTGTTTTCTGGGTCCTGGAGGTGTTCTGACATTTGTGCTTTTTTCAGTTATTTATAAACATGTTAATGGCAAAGGTGTAAATTCACTCTATATAGCACAAACGGGGCTACCGTAATATGTGAGCAACATGTATGTACATGTTTGTATTTTTAAGAGAATAATGTTTATGCGTGGTTATTGAAAAAAAATAAAAATGAAAGTTGCTGAAATAAGACCACAAAACACATACTAAATATGTGTCCACAAGACTTTTGACTAATGGATGTTGTCGCTTCGAGTTCTGGCTTCAAAATGATGTGAAAATCATCCTGTCTAATCGTTCACATAAAACAATACATTGATTTAAACTTAGACACTCCCCCAATGGTTAATGGCCCATCAAGTGAGGCAGGAATCTCAGAGTCTGTGGAACCATATCAATGTCAGTCTCTGTTCTCTTACGAGAGGTTCTCTCGTATTGCGTAAGCTAGCTTACGCTGGGGGAAAGATTCATCTTTGCTGAGAGTTTGAAGCCAAAAAATTATTTCATAATTTGTATCCATTGACAATGCAGTTCCTCTGCGGCAGACCTAGAGCAGGCTAGCTAGCAGCTCATTGGTTCGCTCAGAGAGAACTGCTTAAGCCTATGGGAGAGCGGGGCTGAACCCGCTGCCAATGGGAAGCGCCCGCGCGCTCATTGCATCATGGCCCGCCAGAATGGGCGTGGCTATGGTGTATATAACAGTCTCTCCCAGGCTTATATGTTGATTCATTTCATCTTCAGCGAGCTACACGCTTCTGCTGTCCTGAGAAAAGCCGTCGCCGTCGAGAAGGCATCACTCTAGCGAGCTCCCGGACCCTGAAGAAGCCGGCCGTCTTCGCCACCTTCAGCCGCCCTGCAAGCTAGCGCCATCCGACGACTGTATCCTTTTTTCTCTATATATAAAAGAGCCGAGCGTCTTTGTAAAGATGTCTCGTTTTTCCTGCGGCTCTTGCCGCGCTCCTCTCGAGGACGGAGACCGCCATGTCGTTTGCGCTCTCTGCCTGGGACTCGAGCACGCAGAACTCGCCCTCGCGGATGGAGGATGCGACTTCTGTGAGAGCCTGCCGTTGTCGTCCCTGCGGGCACGACTTCTGGCGGCACAATCCGCTCCCGCGCCGCCTCTCTCTTCGCCGCGTAAGAAGAAACGCCGCGCCCAGAGGCCGCCGGAGCCCCCCGCGGAACCATGCGGGCCGCCGCCGCCGCTTCCCGCTCTCCCTCCCCGCCCCAGCCGGACATACAGTTGCCGCCGAGTGGCCGCTCTGTCGCTTCCGATGACGCCGCGGAGGAGAAGGATTCCTGTTCACTGCTCGCGTCAGACAGTGAGGAATGGTCATCTCTCGGATCCACGAGAGAGTCGGCGGGGATCCGCGCCGGAATAGAGGAGGAACTAATGCGCCTCCTCTCACAGGCCGTCGAACGCCTCGGTCTCGAGTGGTCTCCTCCACCCGAGCAGGCCCCGAACCGGATGGACGGCAGCTTTTTTCATCGGCGCTCGACCCCCGCGTGCAACCGGGCCGCCCCATTCCTGCCTAAACTTCACACAGAGCTGACGAAGTCCTGGAATGCCCCGCTCTCGGCTAGAAACCGCTCCGATATATCCGCCTCGCTGCGCTCAGTGGACGGAGCCGCCGAAAAAGGTTATTCAGCCATGCTGCCCGTTGAGGACTTGGTCGCCGCACACCTCTGCCCGCCCTCTGCTAGATGGCGCTCTTCCCCCACGCTTCCTTCGAAAGCTTGCAGAGCGACCTCGTGCTTTCATGCTCGCGCTTATGCCGCCGCCGGTCAGGCCGCCGCAGCGCTACATTCTATGTCTGTCCTCCAAGTGTTACAGAGCGATATTCTCTGTGAGTGGGCCGAGAGCGGTAGAAACCCCTCCTCCGCTGTCACGGATCTGAGAAGTGCTACGGACCTCGCCCTTCGCGCCACTAAAGCCGCCGCACAAGCTCTGGGGAGATGCATGGCCAGCCTTTGTGTATCCGAGAGACACTTATGGCTCACGCTCGCCGACATGGGAGATTCTGAGCGCGCCGCGTTTCTTAACGCGCCCCTCTCCCCGACGGGCCTTTTTGGATCTGCTGTCACGGGAATCGTCGATCGCTTTTCCGAGGTCCAGAAAGCCACTCAGGCCATGAATTTGTTTCTGCCCCGCCGCGCTAGCTCTTCCGCAGGCCGCTCTCGCGAGCCTCCTGCCAGAGCTCCACCACAGCACCCTCCTCCGCAGACTCAAACAGCCCAGCGCAGACAGGGCGGCCGCCCTCGCTCTCGCTCTGACAGCCGCCGCAGACCGCCGCCCCCACGGGGCCCGCGACCCAAGATCACGCTGAAGCCTGATCATCAGAAGTCTGCCTAGCAAAGTTAAGAAAACGACGGCGCTCTCCCGCTGCGGCCGGGTCGCCGTCAAAGCTTCGCCCTCTGCCAGTCCCCGTTGTTTCACCGACTGCTGTAGTGTTTACCGCCACAAACAAGCCGGTGTCCCTGCCTGCTTGCGAGCGACAAAAAGCCGTTTTTACGGCTACCCAGAGAAATCTCAAAAAGAGAAAATATGCCGGTTGTGTAGAAAATGTGCCCAGAATCATGTGTTCACCCATACACACAAGCATAACATATCCCGTGTCTCTCTCAGAGCCCCATCACATGAAACGGGCACAGCCCGCTCTAATATCAGAGAACATAAACACGCCCACGAATTCATGCGCGTGTCCCCTCTCTGCTCGCTCTGTTTCACGGCCCATAGACTCCTCTCTGAGTGCAAGTCCCGTTGCCACACACATTCAAAGCGCGCCCACACACTGTGTCCAGCCCGCTATGTACAGCAATCAGGGCGATATAGCCATTCGGCCACTAGCCGCATGCTCCAAAGCGTGGGAAGCCATCCCAGGCATTTCCCCGTGGGTGCTAAGCATTATAAAGAACGGCTATCTGCTACAGTTTCGCCGCCGCCTGCCTCGTGCGCGTGCTCGGCTCGAATCTACTGTCAGCCCGCTGGCCGCCGGCACGCTCCGCTCAGAAATTGCGACGCTGTTGCAAAAGGGCGCCATAGAGAGAGTCCCGCCATCTATGACCGAGTCGGGGTTTTACGGCCGTTATTTTCTGGTTCCCAAGAAAGACGGCGGCCTCAGACCGATTTTAGATCTCAGGTTTTTGAACAAAGTGCTCATGAAGAGACCGTTTAAGATGATCACTACCAGGAAACTCCTCGCGCAAGTGCGCCAGGGGGACTGGTTCATCTCTCTAGACCTGAAAGACGCCTATTTTCAGATCCAGATAAATCCCCGTCACAGGCCATTCTTACGTTTCGCCTTCGAGGGTCATGTTTATCAATACGCCGTTCTCCCGTTCGGCTTATCCCTGGCGCCCCGTACATTCACGAAGTGCATGGATAGGGCGCTCGCCCCCCTGCGGAGCCAGGGGCTGCGCATATTGAATTATCTGGACGACTGGCTGATTTTGGCCCAATCACAGACGGAGCTTCTGTCGCACCGCGCAGTTCTCCTCGACCATCTGAAAACGCTGGGCCTCTCTGTCAACTGGACAAAGAGCTCCCTTCAACCCAGTCAATCGATTTCCTTTCTAGGAATAGATTTGAACTCGGTCTCGATGACGGCTCGCCTGTCCGCACAGCGTGCACGCAGTGTTCAGCGACTAGCCGCCTCGTTTAAGATGGGCACCCACACACCTCTGAAAACTTTTCAGAGGATGCTGGGTTACATGGCCTCAGCCTCCGCTGTGCTTCAGCTGGGCCTTCTGCACATGCGCCCGCTTCAGCTTTGGTTAAACAGCCGTGTACCCCATCGCGCGTGGAACACGGGCCGCCAGCTGATCAGGGTTACGCAGACATGTCTCACGGCGCTGCAGCCATGGACAGTAGCAGAATGGTTTCGGCAGGGCGTCACGATGGGGACCTTTTCCCGCCGAAAAGTCATCTCGACAGATGCATCCAACACGGGTTGGGGTGCAGTCTGCGAGGGCTCACCGGCCTTCGGCCATTGGTCGACTCAGGAAAGCCCCTTACACATAAACTGTCTGGAAATGCTTGCGGTCGAGAACACGCTCTCGCGCTTCCTCCCGCTCATTCGGGGACACCACGTCCTGATCCGTTCGGACAACATGGCTGTGGTCTCCTATCTCAACCGTCAGGGCGGTGTCAGATCCAGGAATCTCTTTCTACTGACACACCGCATTTTAGTTTGGTCTCAGAGCCGCCTGCTCTCGCTCAGAGCGACGCATGTGCCGGGCCATCTGAACGACGGTCCAGACATACTGTCCAGGAACCTCATCTCCACAGGAGAATGGTCCCTGAACACACAAACGGTCCAAATACTGTGGCGGCTATTCGGCAGAGCAGAAGTGGACCTCTTCGCGTCAGAAGAGAACGCTCACTGCCCAATATTTTTTTCAAGGAGCGAGGACGCGCTAGCCCAGGAATGGCCTCGCCGCCCGCTCTATGCGTTCCCTCCGATCGCTCTGTTACCGCAGGTAATTCAGAGGATCAGGGACACACGCCACTCGGTGCTCCTCATAGCTCCGCGTTGGGAGAGTCAGAATTGGGTTCCGGAGCTCACTCAGCTGTCACAGACAGCCCCGTGGCCCATCCCAGTCAGAGCAGATCTCCTCTCTCAAGCTCGCGGCATGATCTGGCACCCCCATCCACGGCGCTGGGCGCTACATGCATGGGTGATCAACGACTATTCGTCGATTTGCCAGAGGGAGTAAGAAACACTATCATACAGGCTAGAGCACCTTCCACGAGAAGGCTCTATGCGTCTAAATGGTCTGTGTTCTCAAAATGGTGCACCGACAAACATCTGGACCCACGGTCATGCGAGGTGCCGTCTTTGCTAGTTTTCCTTCAAGAGATGCTGGACAAGGGCAGGTCCCCCTCCACTCTCAAGGTTTACGTGGCAGCCGTCGCGGCGTTCTCTGAACCCCAACGCGCTCAGTCCCTGGGCAAAGACGAGTTAGTCATCCGCTTCCTCAGGGGAGGAAGCGGATGGCCCCCATCCGCTTCCTATCTGGGATCTTTCTATAGTCCTCGACGCTATGAAAGCACCCCCGTTCGAACCGCTCGAGTCTGTGGACCTAAAATACCTCTCGCTCAAAACCGTTTTTCTGACGGCTCTGTCCTGAGTAAAACGCGTGGGGGATCTTCACGCGCTCTCATCCAGCGCCGCGTGTCTTGAGTTTGGACCGAATGATTCTGTTGTCATTCTCAAACCTAGGCATGGCTATGTCCCGAAGGCGATTGGTACTCCGTTCAGGGCTCAGATTATTTCCCTATCGGCTCTGCCTTCATCCGATAGTGAGCGCGACGCCAATCTCCTCTGCCCGGTGCGGGCTCTGAGATTGTACACTAAGCGCGCTGCCGCGTTCAGACGCGCTGAGCAGCTTTCCGTGTCGTTTGGGGGGCGCACAAAAGGCCTGGCCGCCTCTAAACAGACACTGTCTAGATGGATAGTGGACGCTATCGCCTCTGCTTACGCATCTAAATGCCTGCCCTGCCCTCTGGGCATCAGGGCGCACTCCACTAGAGGCATGGCCTCATCGTGGGCATGGTCCTGTGGAATTTCCATTCATGACATTTGTGTGGCCGCGGGATGGGCCTCCCCGTCCTCTTTTGTCAGATTTTACAACTTGGAAGTTCCCGCCTTGCAGGCAAAATTACTAGCTGTCTAAGACCAGCTCCCTAAGAAGCTGCATTACTGGGAGTCCCTCACACAACCGGTTCGCCCCTTGTGCTCTCCTTAGATGCTTATGTATACACTTCATGTGCTCGCTCTGCCGGCCTCATATTACATTCACTCCACGATAAAAATCCCCCGGTATCACCCTGGGATTCATGAGTGGATTCATAGCGCGCACGGCGTTGACCAGGTGTTCCCGCAGCGTAAGCTAGCTTACGCAATACGAGAGAACCTCTCGTAAGAGAACGAATCGGTTACCTAACGTAACCTCGGTTCTCTCTAGAAGAGGGAACGAGTATTGCGTTCCCGGCCGTGCTTGCGCTACTAGCATTTCGCTTCACGCTGAAATAAATCAACATATAAGCCTGGGAGAGACTGTTATATACACCATAGCCACGCCCATTCTGGCGGGCCATGATGCAATGAGCGCGCGGGCGCTTCCCATTGGCAGCGGGTTCAGCCCCGCTCTCCCATAGGCTTAAGCAGTTCTCTCTGAGCGAACCAATGAGCTGCTAGCTAGCCTGCTCTAGGTCTGCCGCAGAGGAACTGCGTTGTCAATGGATACAAATTATGAAATAATTTTTTGGCTTCAAACTCTCAGCAAAGATGAATCTTTCCCGCAGCGTAAGCTAGCTTACGCAATACTCGTTCCCTCTTCTAGAGAGAACCAAGGTTACGTTAGGTAACCGATTCGTTTTCCATGACAGAGTGGACTGCTCGTTGCTTGTCTGAATGTTTGTCTTGGCCCTCTTTGCAACGGGTGTCTGATGATCACCATCATCTTTATAGCTGTAAAACAAACAAACAACTGTGAGCATGTTTATTACACAAAAAAAAATGTATTTCAATCACTAAAAGTAATATTGCCCAGACATTGACAAAAAAAAAATGTTTGTAAAGCCATACAGAAGCAGGATTTTTGTATGGACTATGTAAAACCGGAATACGTAAACAGAATTATACTAATATCTGAAAGAAAGGGAATAAGTATACTTACTCAGTATCATTTTCAATTGTTCTCAAAACTGAACGACTCCTGTTGTGTGCTCTCCCAGTGCGAGTTGCAGGTGAAGGTGAGAGTGATGCTACCACATTCCTATAAAAATAATAATATTAATAAAGGTTGAACAAAGTACTATACCAGCACATGCATAACTGATGGGCAATCAACATGTTGATAAAACAACAGAAAATAAGCTCTTTCATATTAACATTACCAATCACTAATTGTAATTTTGTGCATGCATAACAACAAGAATTTTTGCAAAGCCACACAGGCACATATACATTTAGTATATACACAAAATTGAACTAACATCTGTAAAATAGTGGGTAAATATGTACTTACTCTTTCTGATTTCCGCCGGTGTTGCTGCGCGCCCTCCTAGTGCGAGTTCCAGTTGAAGGTGAGAGTGAGCAACCTACATTCCTTTCAAAAAAAGTTGAAAACTATTATTATCATATATTTTATAGAGTAGGCTACTATTTCAGCACATGCATAACTGATGGGCATTAGCGTGCTGATAACACAAAGAAAACATATGTAACCTTATTAACCTCCAAAAATAAATAATAAAGTCATACAAGCTCATGTTGTATCATCACTAAGTATATAAACAAAATTGAACTAACATCTGTAAAATAGTGGATAAATACTGTATGTACTTACTCTTTCTGATTTCCGACTGTGTTGCTGTGCGCCCTACGAGTTGCAGGTGAAGGTAGTAATGCAGCTACATTCCTTTAAAAAAAAGTTGAAAACTATTATTACATAAATATTTCCAAGTATAGTACCATTAGCCTATATGAATAACTGATGTGAATAATGGCTGTATATGCGTGTCAATGGGCCATTACCGGAGATAGCACACCGCAAACATTAACACATTTGTGCACTTCATCAACCGGGCATATTTACACATTTCAGCACATTTACAACAGATATTAGCGAGCACACGCTTCATTGATGATAATGAGGCAACATAAACACTAGTCAAATGAGGCAGCATAAACACTATAGTCAAATGAGGCAGCATAAACACTATAGTCAAATGAGGCAGCATAAACACTATAATCAAATGATGCAGCACTATAGTTAAATGATGCAGCATAAACACTATAGTCAAAAATATAATCTAAACATACATAATATTTTGTACATATAATTTTTCATATCATACAGCATATAGCAGGGATGGGCAACTCCGGTCCTCGAGGGCCACTGTCCTGCAGAGTTCAGCTCCAACCCTAATTAAACACACCTGAACAAGCTAATCAATGTTTTCAGGATTACTAAAAAATAATTTTTGTCAGGGTTGGAGCTAAACTCTGCAGGACAGTGGCCCTCGAGGACCGGAGTTGCCCATCCCTGGCATATAGCATAGTCTAGACAATTTAAACGTAACTAAAAGCGGCCTATTAAGATATATTTAAAATTTCAATACTGGATGGCAAGTCTGGAAATAGTCCAACCAGTAAAATATGTACATGTTTATATAAAATAGCTTGTCAACTAATGTAAGTTAAACTAAAAGATTTACTCATCCGAAATTGTATCCACGGCTGGATCAAGTCGCTCTTCAAAATACAAACGTTCGTCATCGGAGTCCCGCTCTTTTTCTGAGGAAAATGTGAAGTCGTCGTCACTATCCAGGACAAGCTGAAGCTTCTTCGCCGGTGTAGCGTGCCATCTTCCAAACGCGCAGGAAAGTGAATGAATCTAGTGATGGAACTTGCTGCTTTTAAGGCATTTACCTGGGGGGCGTTTATCTATTTTGCATAGATCGCTTCAACACATTATCTTATGAATAGCGCGCTCTGCGAGTGGGTGTGAACACATTAACGATAATTAGCTGAGACAGGAGAAACTGTACTTCTCTTTAGTTTCATACAGATTACATTGCAGGAGAATATTTGTTTTAAATGTGAATTGGTTTATTTAAAATAAACCAATTCACCATAGATTGGTTTATCTATGTTGCTGCTATGTGGAAAAAAAACAGCAAAACGCGCCGGTGCGTTTGTCGACCCCAGAGGGTTAAACTGAAACAAGGAATGTGGTGTATAATTGTGTAAAATGTATGATGAAACATTAGCAATTTCACCAACCAAATACCAAGAAATAGGTTGCAGCAGTTTGTCTTTCGACTACACTTGCAAAATCCACGATGGTATAAGAGAGGGATAACGTATCTGGTGAGAGGGGCTGTTGCTCTGGTGTTATCGGAGGCTGTAATATGCTGTCCTGGTTTCCCTGGCTGTTTTCCAGAAAGTCGTCCTTGGGTGCTGAATCTTGGAGCAGTGCTAGTATGCCACAGTCTGTCTGTGGTGAACTCTGTGGGCAGGGCTCAGCTGAGATTGTTTCCATGAGCAGAGGTTGTTGTGGCTGAGTGGTGTTATCATTGTCCTTGTGTGATGTGTCAACCGCATGTTCAGTCAGGTGCTGAAGTGAAGTCCTGTGGTTCATACTGTATCCAGGTGTGTGTGTGCCATTCAGGTTGAGTGGATTGGCACACACTGCAGAAGGATGACGGAGGGAGAAGTAGATATTGTCCTTTAGCACTCTTGAACCAAGTTTGTTTGGGTGGTGGCCATCCTGTTGAAACAGTTACCTCTGACTCCAGAAAAGTTCACTCCTTTTATATTGTTAGTATTCTTTTAAGTGACGTAACAGAACATCATTAGAATTTACCAGAGAACGTTGTGTGTCTCTGTTTGACAGCCTATCCTCCAGATCTTTTATGCCTGTCAGCAGGGGTTAAATTGGGATTTATTATGTGTGGGCGCTCTCCCTAGGAGGGTCCGTGGGCATGCCCCCCGTGAATTATTTTTTTTGAAAAATAAACCATTAAATAGCACTTTCTGGAGAGTTTTGTGCAAAGAAATGGAGAAATTGACATGATTACATGATATGTGAAAAACTGCAAGGTTAAGAGCATATACTTTGCATTGTTGTAGTCTCAACAGGTATTAGGACATTTAGCATTTACATTACTGTTAATCAGTCATTACTTGATTACACATTGTATTACCTTGTTATGATATATAGTGACCCATACAATGTGCCAAACATAATGTGCCACATGAAGAGACAGTGCAGCATATGACAGTAGCAACAGCTGAGAAGATTTGGGTCTGTTGTGACCAGGTCCACCTCACAGAAACTTCCTCCTCCCATTCTCTCTCTTTACTACTACAACACACACACACTCATCCTACTCTGCATCATTTCTCATCAAGATATGCACAAGTCACAAAAATAAAATCAATCTATCCTTGTGGAAAGGTTGCTTGGTAGCTAAATGTAGGTCTAGCAAGTCTTATATTTCTGTAATTCACACAGATCAAATACAAATATGCTGACTGAATATATTGCTAGTTTATTTTGAGTAGCCAGCTAGCAGTTCTCTTGGCAGTTTGCTGATAATCCGGTGTCTAGAGTAAAATGCTCAAAACATCTCCTGAGAAAAATCACATGGTCAACCTAGTCTTGGTTATTTAATTTTGATTTAGTCTTATTTTCCTTACCTTGTCATTCAAGACCAGGGCACTTTTTGTACATTTCTGGAATTTTTCCGCGCTTCCACATCCCGCGCAACTACGGATCTCCCAGGAATATTCATTATATATTGCTGCGTACATTTATCCGTGTCACCTAGATGCGCGTGAACGAGCGGTGCGCGATCATGGTCGACTGACAACGAGATTAAGCAGCTTTAACCACTGCCTGTCATGCTCCTTAGTGGAAACTGAAACTCCTCATTTACAACTTCAGCTGCATTCTCTCTTCGCATAATGGCCTGAAGGAGGAGTGTATTCTGCCTGACTTGACCCTTTATCTCTTCCAGCATCTGGTAGAGCCGGAGTTCTCTTTCTGAATCAGACAAACATACGATGCAACATTATAACTACACAGAATGTGTAGATTGTGAATGTGATTTCTGTTATAACTACACAGAAATGTGCTTACATTTCCCATAAAATAGTCAAATTTGATATTTTCAACATTTGATATGTTGTCTATGTCCTTTTTTCAGCTAAATATGATTTTACAAGATGGAATTTTGGAATTTTGTTTTTATTTTGCATTTTACATAACTTCCCAATTTATTTTTAAACCTCTGGGGTCTAAGGTGTTTTTGGGGTCCTTTTTTGACATGCCCTGACATTTGTGCTTTTTTCAGTTGCTTATAAACATATTAATGGCAAAGGTGTAATTACACTCTATTTAGCACAAACAGGGCTACCATAATATGTGAGCAACATGTATGTACATGTTTGTATTTTGAGAGAGAATATTGTTTATGCATGGTTATTGAAAAAAACTAAAACTTAAAGTTTCTGAAATAAGGCCACAAAACACATACTAAATATGTGTCCTCAAGACTTTTGGCTAATGGATGTTGTCGCCTAGAGTTTTTGCTTCAAAATGATCTGAAAATCATCCTGCCTAATCATTCACACAAAACAATACATTGATTTAAATTTTATAAGACACTTTTTGTTTGGAAAGGCAATATGCGTGGAGGCGTGTTCACACCTGAGAAAACAAAGACCTGCATAATGTGCCCCTTAATGAGCCTTTCACACAGGTGTGTCACTGGGTACCAAAGAATGCGAGGACACAAAATAAATCATATATATATATATATATATATATATATATATATATATATATATATATATATATATTACAATTACAAATTGTAACCAATTACAAATAGGTTACAATTAAAACAACAATTACAATTTTAACAATATTTCAAGTGTATTCTTTCTTTGTAAAAAGTATACATTTTATCATACGTATTTCAAAAGTAAGGATTCATTAGTTTGAATATTGGAACAAACACTATAATAACATCTTAGTTGATAATTCAATATACCTACTTTATTTTTGACAAAACATCCCATACTATATATTTAACATATCAGCAAAAAATGGCGAACAAAAGCTTATTTAATGTGGCAGTAGTCTTTTTTTACAGTAGCCTAAAAACTTTATAATCTATCCAAAACTAATCAACGAAATCTTGTCTAAACATTCATATTATTTAGTCTGTAACATATCATGTTTATGATATATTAGCATATACCTACATGTTAATTTGCAGTTTGTTATACAGACATTTTATTTCAACATATTTCAGTCTATTTTTACACCTCTCAGTAGGCTATAGCAATATAGTTTGGATGTGTTCATGTAAAAATAAAATGTTTACTAATGTAGGTGCAAGAGTGAATGAACGGCACAGACACGCGCTCTATAACTGTAGTAAACAACAGCGCGAGCGCCTGTGTCGTTCATTCATCATTTACACACAGACACGCAATTCATATTTAAACAGTCTTTTTGCGGTTTACAGACACTATTCAATATCGCGATTAGAACAAAGCACTTAAGAATAAATAACTTACTACATCAGCTGAATCCGTTTTCCTCGAAATGAAACTACCAGCACTTCTGGTACATTTTCCAGGATTATTAGATAGTATTATTCCTCACAGCGCAGCAAGACGAGACCTAAAACAAGATTTTTATTAAACTTGATCTGTTTTATAATCCAGCAGGTGGGCGTAGGCATGTTTGCATGGCTTGCCTCAGATAATTTGCGTTTGAATAGCGCGCGCTCTCCGTGGGCGTGGTCACATTAACACGTAATGGGGGCGTGCACCTGAGACCCGCAGTGACGGATTAATTGACAGCTACTTCCAGACTCGCTAAAATGGAGAGCGACTGGAGTGACGCAAGTAGCTTTGCAACAGAGCGGTCATTTGAAGTCGAGGACTTTTCTCCCCCACCTTCACCATGCAGGAAGAGCAGCGTTTGGCACTGCGTCGCTTTTCAGCGCGAGCTGTGTGGAGAAGCCCATTTCCACCTCTATTGCGTTGGAGAAGCAATCCCACATAAAATGCAGGTTGCACACTCGAGTGATAGGCGGGAACTCACGGTCTTCAAGGTCAAGTGCATGGAACCACTGGCGCCTAATTTCCAAGTCTGGTAGAAAGTTATGCAGTCCAGCAGTGCTGTTGCAACCAGCAACACTACACCTACGTACCATCCTAACCACTGTACTAAATACAGATAAAGCTAATGCTAAAAATCTACGCTATCCTAACTGATGCAATACTATGCTACTAATTAACTATGCTTCTAACAATACTAACAACACTAACAACTATGCTAATTAACTACCTAGGCTACACGAAATAATCTAAATAACTATATAAATGCTATGCTATCCTGATCGTTTTCAATACTCGTAATTCCAACTCCTGACTCACTACAGTAGTTTTGACGGAACTAGATGCTTTTATACCAGGGGCAGCCAAGGGCGTGGTGAGCTCGCACCAAGGGCGTGACGAAGTTCCGTCACAGAGTACCCTACGTCACAGAGTTCAGGAGGTTTCCGTTTAACCTGAAGAGGGCAGCACTCAGACGTTTTTACACCATATATTTGAAAATTAAAACACTTTATACCCAAATGTCAAAAAATGTACTCGAATCAATGAACAGCATTTATGAAGCTCCATTCTTACAGATCATTAACTAAAAAAAGTTGTTTTAGTGTTTAGTTACCCTTTAAATTGTGGTTGTAAATCAAAGCACATTGATATTAAGGCTAATTGTTAAAAGCAGAGCTTAAAAGGTTTATCATTTGAAAATAGTACAACTTAGCCAGGCGAAGTTGGTTTTATTCACCTTTTTGATTACATACATTTTATTTTGTTCCTTGAACAGTTTCTAATCCATGTTAGAAACTAAAAAGGTAATTACTAAAAACTCCTGTAAAAAAACTATTGTAAAAGGTTTGGAATAATTCTACGTACCATCTTGTCTTAGTTCAGGGACTGTCACAGCAGGTGCTGATGGTGCAAATGGTGGAATGGCTGGCAAGGTCAGGCTTTTGGCTCCATTACTGCAGAATTA
The DNA here is from genome assembly GCA_026230005.1 of Gila orcuttii. Lineage (NCBI taxonomy): Eukaryota > Metazoa > Chordata > Actinopteri > Cypriniformes > Leuciscidae > Gila > Gila orcuttii. The sequence continues at coordinate 33,566,412 of JAPDVR010000005.1, read as the reverse complement.
TTTATTTTTTGGTCTTTCCATAGTATCTGCATATGGAAAAGTAAGAAACAGAATCAGTACAATGTACAATACATTGCCAAACATCACAACAGTTTCGCTGCAATCTTATACAACAGGACACTTTCCTTTTGCTCCTTTTGCTACGCTACCAATGTTCAAAAGTTCCTTTCAACATATCGTCCCCTTGGAATTAAATATAATTTACTACAACTCAATTTTGACAGAAATGTCAGATATAACCTTGTACTGTAATTTCCCAACTATTAGCCGCAGCTTATACATTTATTTTGCTAAATTTCTTCAGGTTAATACACGAGAGCAGTTAATATGGTATTAATGTTTTTTTTTTAACTTGCATAAAACACTCTCCTGTGGCTTATACACAGGAAATTACTTTAATTAATTCTAAGGGGACCATATTCCCAAGTCTTGGATGTAAGGAATCTGTGGTGACCTGATATGTTGGGAAATGATGCAATGACCACTGTATGTTTTCGTCTGTAGTGTACCTGTGTGGAGCCAGCTTGTTGAAGCCTGCACTGGAGGTCTTCCTGAGGCTGTATCAGGTGTAAATCCATTTACATATTTTGATGATGGTCTGTTGGACACATTAAGTGTAATCTATTTTTTAAAAGCGCAGTGCAAATAAGCAGTAGGCTATAAAAGGTTATCAAGACTTGATGAATCAATGGGATAGGTGAAAAAAGATGACTTGTTTTGGAATTTAAGACAGACTAGATGCGATGCTTCCTTGTCTTTTAAAATGTTTTTCACTATATAAATATCTCCATTGAACAGAATACAGTTGTCTCCCTCTGATAAACTAATTAAAGTTCCACCATTTACATATTTCTTATACTGTGTAAACTGCTGAGATGTCACATTGTAAGGAAAAGGCCCATTATTATGTTCCTGGTAAAAACCATCCTTGCACACCCTTATTTTAGTTCTGACACTTGCTTTTTCTGTCAATCTCCTGATGATCTGTTGAAGGGGCTGGGTAGGGGTCCTAATCAAATTTTTTTTAATGTGTAGAGGAAGTTCTCAAATGGGAAAGCTGCGAAATTATGCAGCACACCAAACTGCCTTGCATCATTGGCAAGATATGTCAGCCCGTGTATGTCATGGGCGTAGGTTTGGTCTCAGCTTTGGTGGGGACCCCCCCCCCCCGGTGGGGACCCCCCCCCCCCCCATCTCATTATATTGTATCCTATATTGTATTCTATATCAAATTCTATTGATATATTCTATTCTTAAAAAAAAGTGCATTAGATTAAACTGGGAAGGGTCATAAAACTTGCATATTGTTATCCTAGGTTTACTGCTTCTATTGTTCTCAATTGTAAGTCGCTTTGGATAAAAAGTGTCTGCTAAATGAATAAATGTAAATCTGTTGTGGTTTGATGCTCTTTCCTGCATACAAAATGGTTAATTAATTTTGTAGTCTATCCTATGGCTAGCAAGTTTAACCCTCCTACCAGATATTGTTATTTGGATATTATCAATCAAATAATGATTCATTATATTTGAATAACCAACAGTGTTAACTTTTGCCTTTTTAACATTGCCAACATGTTTTTCCAGCACATGTATCTAGCAAGTAGGCTACACTCACAAATACATTACATAAACAGAATGTAGAAACAAAAAATGTCTCAGATGATCCACTGTTTATGACTGCAAGATTCTAAGTTAAGGTAGGCTAATTAACATTCAGTGACTTGCTAACGTAGCATTCTATCATGATAGCGCGACTTCTATGAGTCTATCCGTGCTGCACACCCCTAATTAATGCTCCTAACCTTGAAAGATTGTTGAAGCTAGGTTTAACTGTAACAATATCCTGGGTAACCAGGATCACCAGTTAATACTATTTTCCACAGTAGAATCTGCATTTGAAAGCCTGGTCAGTCACTACTACTGCTAGTTATTTGTGTGGCTAGTTATTTTTGTCTACTTACACTCTGCTTTATGAAAAAGCTTCGTATGTCCCCTTTCTTCTTCTTGGGTGACATAGCTGATCTACAAAGTACAAAAAGGGGCAAAAAAACGGAATATTAAAATGTTTTACTCTGGCCTTTGTATATGTCAGGCAGAGAGACAGTCCTGGTAACTTACCGTCGGCGTCGTCACGCGCACACACACACACACACACGCGCACCCCACCCGCTCGCTGCCAGTGAGTGCAAGCACAAAAAGTAGTCCCGGCCCGCGCGTGTAGCCTGCCTGTCAGATACCCTGCCGCCAATCAAATTACGGCGTATCTTGTACTGTCGTCGTCCTGGCCGTTGGAATCGATCCAAATAGCAAAGCAAAGATCCAAATGCAGCGCAAATATCAAAATAGCAGTTCAAAGGAGCTTGCTAAATATTGGTGGGGACAAATTTGTCATCTCAAAATATTGATTGGGACTAGTACCTAGCGTCCCCCCCTAAACCTACGCCCTTGGTGTATGTTATACACAACGTAATTACCATAAACAGATTGAAAATGCTTGACTTGAATGTGATCAGTATCTTTTCAGCAAAATCACAGTACTGGAGACACAGTGAGGGGCAGCATAATATTCGAATGGCTACATGCAGAAGCATAAAATTGTGGTATAGAACATTCGGCAGATGGTCTTTCAGTGCTACTGGACCAGTGTACAGGAGAAAAGTTCTGAACTCTGTTGCTTTCCACCTATCTACCTCAACAAGGGATCTCCCTTTCCGTGCAAACTCTCTGGGGAGTCTCATGGCAAAGGACATAAGCACTGCAGAAATTAGGCCTATCTGATGAGCACCTAAACGAGTTGGAAGTGGTCCCCTCATCCAAAACCCTATCAACTTTTCACAACCCCAAGAAAAAACAGGTGCATAACATCTAATGGAAATTGGGAGACCATACCAATTCCAACCGTTGTCAGCACACTGGTCCCTTTATGGTGAAGCTCATCGTCTTTATTAATAAAAGACGTATCTGTCCGTAAAGGTGAATTGACTTCAGGAAAAGTCTAGTTAGTAAAAGATCAGTATATATTGTACTAATTGTATATTGTCTATTTGTACGTTGTATTTGTCTATTTTTCACGTTGTTTAACTGTAAATTGACATTTACAATAAAAAGAAAAAAATTGCATCATCTTGATGTTTTTTTGTTTGTTTGTTTTTAAATTGTATAAACCTGATAGTTCCTTTGTATCCTTGATGGTCATTAGCTCTGCTGTTATATTAAAACAGTATTTGCCTACTTGAATGCCAAATAAATAATATAACATAATATTTAGATCAGGGGTGTCCAAACTCGGTCCTGGAGGGCCACTGTCCTGCAGAGTTTAGCTCCAACCCCAATTAAACACACCTGAAACAGCTAATCAAGGTCTTGATTAGCTGTTGAAGGTCATTAGGCATGCTAAAAACTTACAAGCAGGTGTGTTGAGGCAAGTTGGGACTAAACTCTGCAGGACAGTGGCCCTCAGTAGTTATTACCGGACACCATGTGTCAAAATGATTGATGACTTCCGGTTGACCTTTGACCTTTTCCGGTCCAGCCTTTTCCGGGTGTGCATCCGGTATCTATAGATAAGGATTGACCTATTGACCCGACCCATCCAATCGATTATGTGTTTTGACAGGTTGTGCATCCGGCCTCTATTGTTAAGGGTCAAGCAGTTGACCCCGCCTATCCGATCAATGAAATGTTTTGACCATCTGGCCTCTATTGATAAGGGTTGTGGTGTTGAGCTATCTGATCAATCAAGTGTTTTGACATAAGCATTGTGCGTTTTTATGGTAGAAAGTTTGAAGCGGTTGTTATAGAACATGTATCACCGGCATTCCAGAGGCCATTGTGGTTTCCTGTGTAATGTGAGACGAAAAAAAGTCAGTGTCACAGGGTGTCCCTCACCTCCCTCTGTATGTGTGTCACAGACGCTCCCCCTACCTCTGCAAGTGTGTCACGGGGGTTCTTGCCTACCTCTCCATGTCTGCTCTGATATCTGAAACAATGTTACATAAACAGGGTCTATCGTTTAAAATATTATTCAAATGAAAGTAGAGTTGAAAAACATACTGATCTTTATAAATGTATAAATGAAATGTTTATAAAATAATTTAACTACAGTTGAAAACGTATAGTTAAAATGGTGTAAATGAAATGGTTATAAAATAATTTAACTAAGGTTGATCGTTTAAAATATTATTCAAATGAAACTAGAGTTGAAAAACATACTGATCTTTATAAATGTATAAACGAAATGATTATAAAACAATTTAAGTTGAAAACGTAGTGTTAAAATTGTATAAATGAAATGTTTATAAAATAATTTAACTATAGTTGAAAACATATAGTTAAAATGGTGTAAATGAAATGGTTATAAAATAATTTAACTAAAGTTGAAAACATACAGTTAAAAGAGTATAAATGAATTGGTTATAAAATAATTTAACTGTATGGTTGGGACATGCAGTTAAAAGTTGTAAAACAAAAAACAGTGTTTCTCACGAATGAGTTTACAATGTCTATAATAGTAAACAGTCGTGACTACAGTGTCTATAAAAGTAAAAGCACCGTGTCTCTATGTATGCCTATCAGTGTGTGTGTGTGTGTGTGTGTGTGTGTGTGTGTGTGTGTGTGTCAGGGTGTCAAAGCAGTAAACAATCTATCTCTGATACACGAGGTTGTATGACCAATGGTTTAAAAACACTGATCTGATACATTTTGTAGACCGTTTGAATTAAATTATAGCTAGTTAGTTAGTTAGTCTATATCATGTCTTACACTTTGTATCCAGACCTTGCGGTCTCTATTTGTAGAATCAACCATAACATCGATATGGTGTCTTGTCTTCTTTATCTCTGATAGCCTACACACGGTTGAATAGGTATTTGTTTAAAAACACTAATGCGGACATTTAGCAGTCCGTTTGACAGGTTTGATTAAATTATGACACTATGGTTGCGATCTGTTCCATCACGATAGCGATAGCGACATCCTGGATGCGAAGTTATTCCTTATGCAATACCTCCATCTAGTGGCGAAAGAGTACTGTTTTTCACCACGTGCTACAGGTGTATAAATAAAGCTCGGATTCCAGCCAAACACTTTGTCAACTACCCTTGTCTGCCGACCATCAGCGCTCACCTTCGTCAAGATGCAAAAAAATAAGTGTTTTATATGTTATATTAATATACTGTTTTTATACATTAGGAATAATTCATTACTGGTTTAATCATTGGTTGAGTAGTTGTTGGAGTTATAGAATTGTTTTATCTAAAAAGATCATCATTCATGTTCATCATTGTCCATATAAGGTATGAATGTATTTACAAAGATGCAATAAGTTTTGATACAAAATATCCCGGAGTGTTTTTCTCCCACACTGGCGTTTTGACAGTCCGTGATTCAGAGTGGAGGAGGAATGTGTGTGTGTGTGTGTGTGTGTGTGTGTGTGTGTGTGTGTGTGTGTGTGTGTGTGTGTGAGAGAGTGACAGTGAGCAGTATGAGATGTTGGGAATGTTTTTTAGTGTTAATCTTAAAAGTTAATCTTAAAAGTTTAAATTATATCTTTTAAAAATAAAAGATGTTTTAAATTAAGTCTTAATAAAAACAAATACGCTACATTGATCATAGTTTTAGCTAAATTAATTAATATATATATAAAATAAAAGTATATATAAAAATACCTTACATTTTCATAGTGCCGAAGATGTAGTTCTTTATGCAATGATAAAAACAGTCCAAAAAGCAAATAATTTAAGTTGTCATAAACAAAGCCCTCCCAGCTCCTTCAGTGATAAACTACAGGGTGAAATGAATGCTTGAGCCCCGAGATGCAGGACAGATGAGCCTCTGGGGTACACTGTCACAGTAAAGTTAGTGTGCTTTCCAGAGTTTTATTCATACTAAATTCATTTAAAAGCATAATATTAGATAAAAGACTGTTTAAATCAAATTTTTAACGTTTTATTAAAATCGTATCTTCTTTTTATCTTCTTAGAAGACTTATGTATGATATAAATTATTTTACATAAATTTAACCTAAGGTATTATTTTTACTAAACAGTTTAAAGCAATTTTAAAGCAAAAACTGTACTTTAGTATCTTAGATCTTATACAAAAATATTTCAAACATGTTGTCAAAGTTTGTCACAATGTTTTTGTTTTTGTTTTTGTAGTTGTTGTTTTTGTTTTTAAGAAATCCCAGGACTCTACATTGCTCTTATTTAGATTAAGTTGTATCATTTAGAAAACCACCGTACATTTTCAGAGAGGTGATGTGCCTCTGCGGTCCATCACGCAGTATATTTAATTTTACTCGTCTTAATTCAAAGCATGATCTTATATGATCTTTTGCACGTATAAGGTGTATATCATTTTTTACTTTTCTTGTATCTCCCGAACTATCCTTAATCAGTGTGGAATCACACAGGGTGAAACCCTTTACTGAGAATATACTATCGGTTATCTACTTAAATATATATGTAGAACTTTAAAATGTTAGCATTTGTTGATGCGACAGTTTGTCTGTTGGAACAGCCTTTGGGAGAGCTGATGATACTATAGCAGGAAACATGCCCTTTGACCTCCTCCATATTGGAGGCTTTTTTGTTAAAGACCCAACAATTTAGTCCTTATAGGTACGCTGTGTATGAATTTACCCCATCTAGCGGTGAAATTGTATTTTGCATTCAAACGAATAGTGCTCACTAGCGCCTCGCTTTTTGAAAAGCGTGTTGCAACTACGGTAGGCGTTATGTGCCAAGAAGCTACGACATGTCTTCCAATAGCACTTCATCGAGTTTAACTGTACATGTTCTACTGTTACGCTACCTATATAATGAATTACACAATCAAGCAATGAAAAAAAAAAAAGCTTGTAATTTAGACCATAACATTGACTTACCTTTCAAGAAGAAAGCAGGACTTCAGCGTCCCTTTCAACTTCTTTCTCCTTCATTAGCTCTATCCACCGGGGAAAAGCTAATATTTTCCCTCGTTTTGAATTTGCCGGTCACGTTTCCTTTTAAATAAAATGTTTATGCTTTTTGGTTACGAGGATTGCATTATGAAGTACCGCACAGTGCAGCCTTTCAAATTTGCCGGGGGAGTGACAAGCGCCTCTCACTGACCTCCTTGAACGAAAACGCGTTGAGGTAGGCTAGTGCTTTTTGTCCCTCTCTGCTATTATAGTTTTTCAAGATGGCGGAACGACATAGAAGTCTCCATGGACTTACCCGTCCCATGCAAATAAAGATAAGAAATTCTTCGCTTACGAGGACAAGTCAGATCATTGGCAGAGCTAATTTTACACTAATGAGATCATATTTATAAATAAAGACATTGATTTTAGCTAATAGAATACTTTTTAAAAAACTACTGTACCTTTAATTTCAGATGTGTAAATTACAAAACAGCATTTTTCAACCGAGTGAATCTACACGTGAGAGATCTTCAGAAGTCATAACTTCAGGGGTCAAGGGGTCTCCTGAGAATACTTAATTTCCCTTAAAAACCAACGATTAAGTTTAACGACACTAGTTTGCAACGTTACCCCAAAAATCAAATACTGTATTAACCTTTTCAAAGGATAATCTAACTTTAAAGTTAGAATAAAACGTTCAAAACAAAACATATCTTCATACCTGTAGTGTTCGGACGCAAGGCCATTAACTGGTTCTTTTTGTTTTATACATTTACTTTGCTTATTTCTACAAATATCAGCCTGATAAATATGGAGTTATTACATGATGAACAAGATAATCATGCTACCAAATTTTTTCATTTCAGTTTTTTAAGAAAAAGCAATGTTTTAAAATACAACTAAACCATGATAACAGATAATTTTTTGACAGACCTAGAAATGCATGTTGATTACCAAGTTTCAGGCATAGTGCAATTGTGCAATGTTCGAGAAAGCTAATATTGGTGTAATCTTTTGTGCGGTCAAACCCACAACGCAAAACTTTGTGTTGGCTGATCCAGGCATAGCTTTACTAAAAGAAAATAATATGCAAGTCATTATCAAACTTTAATTAAACCATATTTTATTTATTAATATTATGGTCTCATGCTGATTTAAAGTTTTTGTTTGTTTGTTATTAACCTTTATTTTTTACATCCAGCACAAAGTAAAGAGATGTATGAGCTAATGATGTTCCCTGAACCCAAATAATCAGATAATGCAATGTTCACAAGCTACAATTAGATATTCTCCTGCTTAGTATGTGTGTAAATAGTTGTGCTTAAATGTTTGGGTTATTTTTACACAACAACATATTTTGTCACACCGTAGCAATATGTATATAACATATTTTGTCACACACTTGTAAAGACTATGGCCTACCTTTAAAACGTAATCTTTATACAGGAATCACTCGTGTCCAAAACATCCATGTAAGATTCAAAAGACCAAATCACTAAGAAAAGAGGATTGAAAAGCATCGTTTATAATAGGGCTGCAACAACTAATCGATATAATCGATAATAATCGATTATGAAAATCGTTGTCAACGAATGTCATTATCGATTAGTTGCTCTGCTTAAGTCACGGGGAGCATTTACTGGTGATTGGTTGAAACAGGCCTATCATGATGCGGCACACACGCACACACACGCAAGGTCTCTCTCCCTGTGCCGCTCTGTCGTGCGCGCGCTACACAGTTTGGACTTTGGAGCACTCTCTTCTGTCTCGCATGCGCTCTCTTGCTTGCACGCTCTAGATTCCAGGAGTTTGAACTAATTTGCGGGCATCAGGGAGCCGCTGGGATGTCTGTATTTTGTCTCGGGCATCAGGTTGTGCAATCATTTCGCTCGCAACATAAGTGATGGATTAAAATAGCGCTACGCAGAAATAGGCTAAATTAAAACGGTGTTTAGAAAGTGAAGCACTAAATATAAAGGCAGTTATTAACCGCAGCATTAAAAGATTGTTTTTTAGTCACTGTAGTCAGTGGTTTTCAGCGAATGCTTGTGCACTAATGCATCATTTTCTTGTCCTTTTAATCAAGCCTGTTTGCTGCGGCGATCTACTGCGGCTCTACTACGTTCACACGCTTTTTTCAGTCTTTCTATATTTATTTTAGCAATTTATCCTTATAATTAATTGAATCTTAAATAAAAATTAAATGAATTATGTACTTTACATGTTTTTGGTTTCTATCTTCACATCTGAACATGTCTGTGTAAATTAGTTTTTAACAAAAATTATGTTAAAACAATGTTGTATATAATTTAGATTTTTTTGTTTTTCATGGTTGTCAACTTGCCATCAGCAATTATCATTAAAAACAATGCATATATTGATATTAGTAAAACTCAATGTGTGGCTTTTGTACACTTTTACACATAAATACCATGATAAAGGGTTTTATTTAGTTGTAATAAACAAAAAATCTAATTGAAATTTTATCCGATTAATCGATTAATCGAAAAAATAATCGTCCGATTAATCGATTATGAAAATAATCGTTAGTTGCAGCCCTAGTTTATAATAAATACAAAAAAGTTTGCAAATTATGGTTTTATTACTATTCAGATAGCAGACGACACTGTTTCACATTTTGAATGTCGGACTGTATGTGTTTTAGGTAAAAACTTTTCTTTGAGAGCCGTCAACAGTGTTTATAGGAATAAATGACCATTAATAATTTAAGCTGACTATTGCGCTGAGATAGGCGTATTCATTAAAGCTCGAGGCTGTTAAACAAAGTCCCGCACTACGGCTGATAAAATTGCACAAAAGTAAATTCGAGAGGCCAACTTGCTAAAAAAGTAAATACGGCACGAACCATTTAAAACAAATACAACAAGACCAGTTGTAATCAGTTTTGAATGTTTGTAATTGACATTTTATATACTAGTCGATTACGCCGTTTACATATTGTTTCTTTTTGTTTTGTACAGTTTGCAAAACTATAGTCTACGAGCGTGGTCAAACATTTAGGAATTTATGAGAAACATGGGCAAATATAGCATAAAGAGAATTAAATCCTTCTATGTGGGTGTTTAAGACTAAACCAATCAAATTTCTTTTAGAACATCTTTCTGACTATGTCTACGAAACATCATCATGAAAGATGAGTATTACTGTTTTTATGGTACCTATAAAACTATTACGCTTCAAACTCGTCTAACTATTGCACATTTCACAGCACGGTCATAGATACACAGTTATGTTGTGCATGTAGCCGAACAGCAGTTAAGCTAATGAATTGCCTTTGATAAGCAGTATTTTTACGTGTAAGGTGGGATGATTCATTTTTATTCGGTCCACACCAATACTTTGACACCAGAGTTTTAGGTCTGATCAAAGAAAACAGACGGTGAGCAGTAAGTTGTGAAAACATGTGGTAAGCAGTTTTTGCCCCATCATCAAAATTTTTAACATATCGTAAATTTCAATTGTTTGATAAATTATCTAACGATTATACCTAACTATTACCAGTTATATGTGAAACAAGCTCAGTCGCATTAGAGTTGGATTCTTGTTTATACTAAACATTGTTATTTGAACCGCATGTTGAAGAGCTCTAGTGTTCTTAAATTGTTTACCGCGGTTTCATTTTAACAACACTATCGTAACACTTATCGTATCGCCGGGTGTGATTGTAATGTTTTGGATGGTGTTTTTCTTTACACTTTCCCCTGGATATCTGTTTCCTACAGTTAGCGGTAATGTTAGTGAACTCTATGTCTTCTCTTTGTTCATATACGACAGTATTCACAGGAATTGGTGTAATTTAATAAAATGATGGTTCAAACCATCATCTTCACTTGAGACATTTACATTATATTATACCTTTAAATAGGTCTTAAATGTATATTTTACCCCTTATGCGGCTATAGAATACCGCACAAGGATCTCTGAAATATTTTTTGTGTAAAACATCTATGTAGGTCGTGTAAAACATCTATCTATGTTTTAAAAAATACACCAAAGCAAAGAATGAAGACATCTTTGAGTGACCCTCAAAATCTCTGCATACAACAAAACACAGTGCATCCGTGTACGATGATTTATCAGAAAATTACTTTTGTCGCTTTTTCTGAATAATCTCACCAAGTGCGGGTGCTTGATAACTATTGAACAACCCTGAATTCGGCTACTCAATAAAAAACTCAATACATTTGAATGCGCTAAAGGTCTATAACTGAACTTTAACATCTTAGTAGTTGGTAAAACTTAGCTCACTTAAACTCTGCTCAAAATAAAATACATCCTAGCTACTTTATAAACGCTTGTTACAGAGCTTATTGCGATCCATTTACCCATCCATATGTTTTGAAATTTTAATGTTTAATCAACATTTTGTTGGAAAACATATGGTGGATTTACTCAACTTTTTATGTCAACAGATTCTACAGGGTAATGTCGCATTTAATTAACATTGTTTATTTCAGTAAACTTAAGTTTATTACATAAGATTAATTCAATGCCATTTAGTTGAATCAGGTTAGCATTCTTAATTTAGTCCAAAACTATTAAATTCAAATAATCCAATTGTTTCATTTATTTAGGGATTGTGTTCAACAACCTTTAGAAATATATCTAATAAGATAACCTTTTACAAAATCTTTACTCGGTAAAGACTCTTATTGGTTTTGTCGCATCCAATGCCCCCCAAAGTAGTTGTTTTTATAATGATTAAAACAGTTTTAATTATTTTTAGTATGGTCTACACTTTATGGTAAAACACTAACATATCATAAACTCTTTTAAATATAAACATTAACAAGTCAACGATTTTTTATCTTGCTGTTAAAACACATAAATAACGTTTTATTTCAAATTGTACTGTTCCTAGTTTTCTATATTGCTATTTTAATTAAACTCATTTGTGTAATCTCGACTCAAATGGATAAGTAAAATGTTTGAAAAGTATTGTGTTGATTTAACTCCATTTACTTCATTTACTAATTATTTTGGTCTACTTAACTGAAACATGTTCTTTCAACATGACTATATTGAGTTAAGTCAGTTTAACGCAATGCATTGTGTTTGAATGAGAAAGCTAATACATCGGTGTTAAATGAAAATTATTTTTTAAATAAACTGAACAGTATCGTAAAATAATTTTCGGCTGAATTCTCTCGGACGACATGCAGAACATGGTTATTTATGGCGTCCTGATGACGACCCCCACCGTACACACCAGGGGTGCAAGGGCGGGCCCACAATCGCAGGGCTGATAAACTCTACACAGAGCCTAGCCTCAGTTATCGCACACAAGCCGTATTTCCTAACCGCTGTGTATGCCGGTAACGCTGCTAAACCCCCGTTTCGACGCTACAGACGGATGCTTCAACGACATCGGATTCGAAATCGTAAAAAACTGCGGGGGTACTACAACATCTCATTGATCAAAAGTGGAAGGAATTGATCAGAAGTTCCTGTTTGTCTGAGCCTGACGCAAACTACGCTTCTTCGACTCACGTTTCAGACCCAAAAACACAAGCTTCCGAGCGTTAAAGCACAAGGCCTGGACGATTGTGCTGCTAGGACTCGCTCAAGAGATTCCGGAAACTATTCGAATCTTTCACCATCAAGATTCCGGAAACTATTCAAATCTTTCACCATCAAACAGTTTCCTATTTGAAAATCTAGAAACCTCTGAAATGGCGACGCAAAAGCTGACGGAGAACGACTGCCCGTCGAGTTCCGGTGATGCGGGACACAAGTATCATCCGGCGTGTGAGTGCGCCACGGGGAATGGCTGTCGTTTAAGAGATACGCTAGACTCTATGTTTAAAGACCATTTTAGAGACCAGATGGTTGACTTGATGCGCATGATCATCGATGCTGCGTGTGATAAGAAAAGCGATTGTGAGCGGGATACCAAACGTGTCACAAACCTCAAAAAAGAAATGGATGTCATAAGAGGGTTGGTGGGGACATGGACCGATGTGACACCCATGTTTTTTAACACCATAGAGCCGACCGGTGTAATCCTCAGAAAAGTTCTGGATGTGTTGTGTGCATCTAGTGAAGAATTCAAAGTCGACGAACTACTCATTATGTGTACGTTTGTTACAGATCTCTGTGTGTCACTGGCGTCAAAAAATGCCAAAACAGATCTTGGTGAAATAGTTCAAGGTCTGGTCAGCTATACCCTAGATCAAAACATGATTGCGTGCCGCGACTTTTTGTTCTGGTTGGATCACAAATAAATGGAGTTATTGTCTACTTTATGTATATGTAATGCCGGTCTATCATAATTTGTAAAGAAAAATACTGTTGAAATAAAAGATTGTACCACTGAACTCATCATTATTTGCGACCGTGTCGGAGCTAAAAATGGTATTATAAGTCTTGATTCTTGCACATTAATAATGTAATGAATAAATACTAGATGAGAATATTTAAGAGATGAAATATTTCAGAGATCCTATGGATTTCCCCTTCCCATCATGCTGGATTGGGACAGTACAATTTGAAATAAAACGTTATTTATGTGTTTTAACAGCAAGATAAAAAATCGTTGACTTGTTAATCTTTATATTTAAAAGAGTTTCTGATATGTTAGTGTTTTACCATAAAGTGTAGACCATACTAAAAATAATTAAAATGGTTTTAATCATTATAAAAACAATTACTTTGGGGGGCATTGGATACGACAAAACCAATAAGAGTCTTTACCGAGTAAAGATTTTGTAAAAGGTTATCTTATTAGATATATTTCTAAAGGTTGTTGAACACAATCCCTAAATAAATGAAACAATTGGATTATTTGAATTTAATAGTTTTGGACTAAATTAAGAATGCTAACCTGATTCAACTAAATGGCATTGAATTAATCTTATGTAATAAACTTAAGTTTACTGAAATAAACAATGTTAATTAAATGCGACATTACCCTGTAGAACCTGTTGACATAAAAAGTTGAGTAAATCCACCATATGTTTTCCAACAAAATGTTGATTAAACATTAAAATTTCAAAACATATGGATGGGTAAATGGATCGCAATAAGCTCTGTAACAAGCGTTTATAAAGTAGCTAGGATGTATTTTATTTTGAGCAGAGTTTAAGTGAAGTTTTACCAACTACTAAGATGTTAAAGTTCAGTTATAGACCTTTAGCGCATTCAAATGTATTGAGTTTTTTTATTGAGTAGCCGAATTCAGGTTATCAAGGTTAATTCAATAGTTATCAAGCACCCGCACTTGGTGAGATTATTCAGAAAAAGCGACAAAAGTAATTTTCTGATAAATCATCGTACACGGATGCACTGTGTTTTGTTGTATGCAGAGATTTTGAGGGTCACTCAAAGATGTCTTCATTCTTTGTTTTGGTGTATTTTTTAAAACATAGATAGATGTTTTACACGACCTACATAGATGTTTTACACAAAAAATATTTCAGAGATCCTTGTGCGGTATTCTATAGCCGCATAAGGGGTAAACTATACATTTAAGACCTATTTAAAGGTATAATATAATGTAAATGTCTCAAGTGAAGATGATGGTTTGAACCATCATTTTATTAAATTACACCAATTCCTGTGAATACTGTCGTATATGAACAAAGAGAAGACATAGAGTTCACTAACATTACCGCTAACTGTAGGAAACAGATATCCAGGGGAAAGTGTAAAGAAAAACACCATCCAAAACATTACAATCACACCCGGCGATACGATAAGTGTTACGATAGTGTTGTTAAAATGAAACCGCGGTAAACAATTTAAGAACACTAGAGCTCTTCAACATGCGGTTCAAATAACAATGTTTAGTATAAACAAGAATCCAACTCTAATGCGACTGAGCTCGTTTCACATATAACTGTTGATAGTTAGGTATAATCGTTAGATAATTTATCAAACAATTGAAATTTACGATATGTTAAAACATTTTGATGATGGGGCAAAAACTGCTTACCACATGTTTTCACAACTTACTGCTCACCGTCTGTTTTCTGGATCAGACCTAAAACTCTGGTGTCAAAGTATTGGTGTGGACGGAATAAAAATGAATCATCCCACCTTACACGTAAAAATACTGCTTATCAAAGGCAATTCATTAGCTTAACTGCTGTTCGGCTACATACACAACATAACTGTGTATCTATGACCGTGCTGTGAAATGTGCAATAGTTAGACGAGTTTGAAGCGTAATAGTTTTATAGGTACCATAAAAACAGTAATACTCATCTTTCATGATGATGTTTCGTAGACATAGTCAGAAAGATGTTCTAAAAGAAATTTGATTGGTTTAGTCTTAAACACCCACATAGAAGGATTTAATTCTCTTTATGCTATATTTGCCCATGTTTCTCATAAATTCCTAAATGTTTGACCACGCTCGTAGACTATAGTTTTGCAAACTGTACAAAACAAAAAGAAACAATATGTAAACGGCGTAATCGACTAGTATATAAAATGTCAATTACAAACATTCAAAACTGATTACAACTGGTCTTGTTGTATTTGTTTTAAATGGTTTGTGCCGTATTTACTTTTTTAGCAAGTTGGCCTCTCGAATTTACTTTTGTGCAATTTTATCAGCCGTAGTGCGGGACTTTGTTTAACAGCCTCGAGCTTTAATGAATACGCCTATCTCAGCGCAATAGTCAGCTTAAATTATTAATGGTCATTTATTCCTATAAACACTGTTGACGGCTCTCAAAGAAAAGTTTTTACCTAAAACACATACAGTCCGACATTCAAAATGTGAAACAGTGTCGTCTGCTATCTGAATAGTAATAAAACCATAATTTGCGAACTTTTTTGTATTTATTATAAACTAGGGCTGCAACTAACGATTATTTTCATAATCGATTAATCGGACGATTATTTTTTCGATTAATCGATTAATCGGATAAAATTTCAATTTGATTTTTTGTTTATTACAACTAAATAAAACCCTTAACCCTTAACCCATGGTATTTATGTGTAAAAGTGTACAAAAGCCACACATTGAGTTTTACTAATATCAATATTTGCATTGTTTTTAATGATAATTGCTGATGGCAAGTTAACAACCATGAAAAACAAAAAAATCTAAATTATATACAACATTGTTTTAACATAATTTTTGTTAAAAACTAATTTACACAGACATGTTGAGATGTGAAGATAGAAACCAAAAACATGTAAAGTACATAATTCATTTCATTTTTATTTAAGATTCAATTAATTATAAGGATAAATTGCTAAAATAAATATAGAAAGACTGAAAAAAGCGTGTGAACGTAGTAGAGCCGCAGTAGATCGCGTTTGTAAAACAATTAAAACTTAATAGAAGACAAATGCTATAAAAAGAGAACGGAATGGAGACGCAGCAAACAGGCTTGATTAAAAGGACAAGAAAATGATGCATTAGTGCACAAGCATTCGCTGAAAACCACTGACTACAGTGACTAAAAAACAATCTTTTACTGCTGCGGTTAATAACTGCCTTTATATTTAGTGCTTCACTTTCTAAACACCGTTTTAATTTAGCCTATTTCTGCGTAGCGCTATTTTAATCCATCACTTATGTTGCGAGCGAAATGATTGCACAACCTGATGCCCGAGACAAAATACAGACATCCCAAGTCTCCCGGAAGTTCCGGGAGTCTCCCGCATATTGATAGCGGCTCCCTGATGCCCGCAAATTAGTTCAAACTCCTGGAATCTAGAGCGTGCAAGCAAGAGAGCGCATGCGAGACAGAAGAGAGTGCTCCAAAGTCCAAACTGTGTAGCGCGCGCACGACAGAGCGGCACAGGGAGAGAGACCTTGCGTGTGTGTGCGTGTGTGCCGCATCATGATAGGCCTGTTTCAACCAATCACCAGTAAATGCTCCCCGTGACGTAAGCAGAGCAACTAATCGATAATGACATTCATTCACAACGATTTTCAAAATCGATTATTATCGATTATATCGATTAGTTGTTGCAGCCCTATTATAAACGATGCTTTTCAATCCTCTTTTCTTAGTGATTTGGTCTTTTGAATCTTACATGGATGTTTTGGACACGAGTGATTCCTGTATAAAGATTACGTTTTAAAGGTAGGCCATAGTCTTTACAAGTGTGTGACAAAATATGTTATATACATATTGCTACGGTGTGACAAAATATGTTGTTGTGTAAAAATAACCCAAACATTTAAGCACAACTATTTACACACATACTAAGCAGGAGAATATCTAATTGTAGCTTGTGAACATTGCATTATCTGATTATTTGGGTTCAGGGAACATCATTAGCTCATACATCTCTTTACTTTGTGCTGGATGTAAAAAATAAAGGTTAATAACAAACAAACAAAAACTTTAAATCAGCATGAGACCATAATATTAATAAAATATGGTTTAATTAAAGTTTGATAATGACTTGCATATTATTTTCTTTTAGTAAAGCTATGCCTGGATCAGCCAACACAAAGTTTTGCGTTGTGGGTTTGACCGCACAAAAGATTACACCAATATTAGCTTTCTCGAACATTGCACAATTGCACTATGCCTGAAACTTGGTAATCAACATGCATTTCTAGGTCTGTCAAAAAATTATCTGTTATCATGGTTTAGTTGTATTTTAAAACATTGCTTTTTCTTAAAAAACTGAAATTAAAAAATTTGGTAGCATGATTATCTTGTTCATCATGTAATAACTCCATATTTATCAGGCTGATATTTGTAGAAATAAGCAAAGTAAATGTATAAAACAAAAAGAACCAGTTAATGGCCTTGCGTCCGAACACTACAGGTATGAAGATATGTTTTGTTTTGAACGTTTTATTCTAACTTTAAAGTTAGATTATCCTTTGAAAAGGTTAATACAGTATTTGATTTTTGGGGTAACGTTGCAAACTAGTGTCGTTAAACTTAATCGTTGGTTTTTAAGGGAAATTAAGTATTCTCAGGAGACCCCTTGACCCCTGAAGTTATGACTTCTGAAGATCTCTCACGTGTAGATTCACTCGGTTGAAAAATGCTGTTTTGTAATTTACACATCTGAAATTAAAGGTACAGAAGTTTTTTAAAAAGTATTCTATTAGCTAAAATCAATGTCTTTATTCATAAATATGATCTCAGTAGTGTAAAATTAGCTCTGCCAATGATCTGACTTGTCCTCGTAAGCGAAGAATTTCTTATCTTTATTTGCATGGGACGGGTAAGTCCATGGAGACTTCTATGTCGTTCCGCCATCTTGAAAAACTATAATAGCAGAGAGGGACAAAAAGCACTAGCCTACCTCAACGCGTTTTCGTTCAAGGAGGTCAGTGAGAGGCGCTTGTCACTCCCCCGGCAAATTTGAAAGGCTGCACTGTGCGGTACTTCATAATGCAATCCTCGTAACCAAAAAGCATAAACATTTTATTTAAAAGGAAACGTGACCGGCAAATTCAAAACGAGGGTAAATATTAGCTTTTCCCCGGTGGATAGAGCTAATGAAGGAGAAAGAAGTTGAAAGGGACGCTTTCAAGTCCTGCTTTCTTCTTGACAGGTAAGTCAATGTTATGGTCTAAATTACAAGCTTTTTTTTTTCATTGCTTGATTGTGTAATTCATTATATAGGTAGCGTAACAGTAGAACAGTAGCGTGTACAGTTAAACTCGATGAAGTGCTATTGGAAGACATGTCGTAGCTTCTTGGCACATAACGGCTACCGTAGTTGCAACACGCTTTTCAAAAAGCAAGGCGCTAGTGAGCACTATTCGTTTGAATGCAAAATACAATTTCACCGCTAGATGGGGTAAATTCATACACAGCGTACCTTTAAGGACTAAATTGTTGGGTCTTTAACAAAAAAGCCTCCAATATGGAGGAGGTCAAAGGGCATGTTTCCTGCTATAGTATCATCAGCTCTCCCAAAGGCTGTTCCAACAGACAAACTGTCGCATCAACAAATGCTAACATTTTAAAGTTCTACATATATATTTAAGTAGATAACCGATAGTATATTCTCAGTAAAGGGTTTCACCCTGTGTGTTTCCACACTGATTAAGGATAGTTCGGGAGGTACAAGAAAAGTAAAAAATGATATACACCTTATACGTGCAAAAGATCATATAAGATCATGCTTTGAATTAAGACGAGTAAAATTAAATATACTGTGTGATGGACCGCAGAGGCACATCACCTCTCTGAAAATGTACGGTGGTTTTCTAAATGATACAACTTAATCTAAATAAGAGCAATGTAGAGTCCTGGGATTTCTTAAAAACAAAAACAACAACTACAAAAACAAAAACATTGTGACAAACTTTGACAACATGTTTCATGTGGCATGGACAAAATTACTGTTTGAAATATTTTTGTATAAGATCTAAGATACTAAAGTACAGTTTTTGCTTTAAAATTTTAAAATTGCTTTAAACTGTTTAGTAAAAATAATACCTTAGGTAAAATGTATGTAAAATAATTTATATCATACATAAGTCTTCTAAGAAGATAAAAAGAAGATACGATTTTAATAAAACATTAAAAATTTGATTTAAACAGTCTTTTATCTAATATTATGCTTTTAAATGAATTTAGTATGAATAAAACTCTGGAAAGCACACTAACTTTACTGTGACAGTGTACCCCAGAGGCTCATCTGTCCTGCATCTCGGGGCTCAAGCATTCATTTCACCCTGTAGTTTATCACTGAAGGAGCTGGGAGGGCTTTGTTTATGACAACTTAAATTGGACTTGCTTTTTTTTGGACTAATTTATCATTGCATAAAGAACTACATCTTCGGCACTATGAAAATGTAAGGTATTTTTATATATACTTTTATTTTATATATATATTAATTAATTTAGCTAAAACTATGATCAATGTAGCGTATTTGTTTTTATTAAGACTTAATTTAAAACATCTTTTATTTTTAAAAGATATAATTTAAACTTTTAAGATTAACTTTTAAGATTAACACTAAAAAACATTCCCAACATCTCATACTGCTCACTGTCACTCTCTCTCACACATTTTATATACTTTATTTGATTCCACATTACAAGTCAATTTCATTTGGAATCAATTTTTTTTGAATAATCCAACAGATTACAACAAAACAGCACATTGCTATGGATTACTAGAGTTCTAAGGGTACAGGAAACATCGTCTTTTCCAAATAAACATGCTTCCTATAGTTGCTGAGATTGAACAGTACTTTGCCAGCTGTTTTGCCCCTGTTTTAGAAATCCCCCCAATACAAAGTCCACGGACCGCCAGCCTGTGTACATGACCTAGGCTACCAAACACTAGCACAATAAGTCGGCATCTGTACCCAAGGTTCTCAATGGTCGATATCAATGACTGATATTTTAGAATCTTAGAGCAGTAAGACTCCTCCATAAACAAATCAAATGCACATGACACCTCAAATAGTGTAACTTTTTTGCCATTCTGAGAGATGTTAACGATATCGGGCGTATTAGCAATTCCTAAAAAAGTTTTTGCAGGAGAGTTAAACCATTCGGACTGTACGGTATTGTGTTTAAAAATCTGCTCCTCAGCCGCGCAAGGAATCTGAGCAGCAATGAGGTCCACGAGTCTGTCGTGTCTGGCAATATACAGTCCTTTCAATGCTGAGCAACTGTTCATAATGTGGGCTATTGACTCCAGGTGTTGAGGGGGGGTATGCAGCATGCAGAGAGGCGAGTGGGCAGAGGGAAACCACAGTGATAGGTTGTATTTTGTAGGAAGAACCTGCAGACGCGCTTTCACACAGAAAGTGAGGATCTCCTCACTGATGGTGGCATTGCTGTAGATAGTGTGTGATACGGAGTGGTCCGCACAGGGCAGTTTTGCCAACTTTCCCTGGAGTTTCAGACTGGACCAGTACTCCATATTTTGGGCTCTGTGAATAAACAAGAGAGTTTGCCTTGATGTTCTAGGCTGGAGCAGATGAACAGTATTGTTATGGAGCAGCCTGGCTTCCACGAGGACAGATGGGTCCTCTATGACTGCATCAGAGACCTCTACAGGTCGATCGTGAGAGCTCCACTTCAGTTCAGTACCGGTCTTCCAGCATAGGTCATTTAGGTCTGGCCAGTCTGATGACACCCCAAATCCCTGTGCCCGTCCATCTAGCTTTCCATTGGTCTTTCTTTTAAAACCCAGGAAGCTATCCTCCCCACCGCATGCGTGTAGCACCTTCCGTCTTGTAAAATCCAGCAATAAAGATGCTCTGGCCATTTTCCTCACGTTGACGTCATCACAGTTCAGCATGTTGGTAAGGTGAGACTGTCTTGTAGCGGTGTACTCCCACATGCAGTGAGGAACTCCAAGGCCCCCGTCCTGTCTTTTCTGAAAGATAAAACATCTTGTGGAATGTGTGTTGAGACAAAGCCATTTCCTAACCACGCTTACGGTTTTGTTGTCCATTTCACGCAATACTTTTTGCGGAATATGGACATTTGCAAAAAGATGTTGAATTTTAGAAAACGCTATGTCTCTTATTGCTTGCACTTTTAGAGTAACAGGAAGTGGTGATGCATCAATGAAATCCAGTCTGGTCATAAACTGATGTGCCATGTCAGTCACTTGCAGACTCCATTCTCCGGCGATGTTAAACTTCTGACCCAGATAGTTGTAGGTCTCGTGTCTAGTATACACTCTGAGTGGCTGGTCTAAGATGGTAAAATGGGGGGGTTGGTCGGCCTTGGATCTATACCAACGGTTGCCACCGCTCCTTCTCTCATAGAAAACTGCACATTTACTGTGCTTCACTTGTAGGCCAGACCACGTCAGGAATCTGTCAGTGCATGACAGCATGTTTTTAATCGCGCCTTCATCTCGGGATGCGACGACCACATCATCAGCATAGCCCTGGACTGGGTTCGGTGACAGCGCGTTGGGTGGGGCATGTACGCAGAGCCATTTTAGCCATTGATTTATTGCGATGATAAAGTTTACAGCACTCCATGGACAACCAGTTTTGATTCCTACCTCCAGTGGTATTAGTCTGGTGAGATCTTTTCCACAGATCACTTGTAGGTAGGAATCACGATATATATCTTTTATTATGTCCACATAGATCTTAGGGAGCTGTATCTCTTCCAATGCTTCAATCATGACTCTATGAGGCAATGTGCCAAAGGCATCTCTGAAGTCAAGAAAGACAATGTATAGCTTAGCAGATTCGTGCTTAAAATCATCAATGGCAGTTTTTAAGCAAAAAACATGCTCATTCATGCCTTGTCGCTCAATGTAGGCTTTTTGTTTGTTAGACAGAATTCCAGTATCAACCAGCCAAGGTAATATTCTTGAAAGAAGGCACTTCATAAAGACTTTATATACAGATGGCAATAAAGAAATGTCCCTCCATGTTGAGGGATCTTCTGGTACATTGTCTTTCTTCGGTATTCTGTGAATGAGTGCTCCCTTCCATGAACAAGGGACTTTACCATTAATCATACAGGTGTTATATATGCTTTTCAGTATATAGCAAGATGTTTGCCGTGTTGCTTTAAGATTCTCATAAGTAACACCATCTGAGCCACTGGCTTTGTTATTGGGCAAATTTACAATTATTTTTTCAATCTCTTCTATTGTAAACGCCGATGTAGGTGGCGACAACTCAGTTATGACGTTTTCTAGGTCAACATTCCAAGGCGGTAATTCAAGCGTGATAGTAGTAGGATCAGACTGGCATTTTTTCAGATAATATTTATACACTTGCTCAGTGTTACCAGGATCTGACAATGGCGTGGGAAACATGCAGTCATTAAGGATAATGTCAATCGCCTTTGATCTACGATGCTGCCATAGATAGGATAGCTTGTTTTTTCCTACCTTTTGAGGATTTCTCTGATGCTGTCGTGTGGCAGACGCAATCGCTGGTTGTATCACCTCCCGCAGGTACCGCAGTTGTTTTTCAATCCAATCGGCCGGATTTGCAACCGGGCCCGATCTCAATCGCGCATTATCATCCAGTGGCAAAGTTCTTAAAATCCGCACTACATACTTGAGTAAGGGTAGTCCAAGTTGTCCTCCATCTGTGCGGGATATGGAAAATATTCCGGTTTTAAAGAAAGCCCCGTTGAGAACTGTAAACAACTTTGACCACTTCCTGAAATCTCCGGTGAGTACAAAGTTTTGTTTTTCTTCTAATCGCTTAGTATCCAGGCCTTTCCTAAATTGTCTTTCATGATACTGGAAATGTATCCATTCATTTTTTTGTCAGCAATCGTTCATAATCCGTGAACTCTGTTGATAGAATATTGCAGGCCGACGGTAGATGTTCTGGGTTAGAGTCAAAGACTTGCCGGCAGTGTTTGTAAATTTTACCACTTTGTATCGCCTGCTTAAAGGCTACTTTGATAGATGTTATCAAACACATAACAAGAGGTGCTGTACGTAGAATCATGTTAGAAAATTCTCTACATTTACGACGGCAGTTACGACGGGTGCTGTTGCGTGCTCACACACACACACACACACACACACACACACACACACACACACACACACACACACACACACACACACACACACACACACACACACACACACACACACACACACACACACACACACACACACACACACACACACACACACACACACACACACACACACACACACATATACACATATTCCTCCTCCACTCTGAATCACGGACTGTCAAAATGCCGGTGTGGGAGAAAAACACTCCGGGATATTTTGTATCAAAACTTATTGCATCTTTGTAAATACATTCATACCTTATATGGACAATGATGAACAATCTTTTTAGATAAAACAATTCTATAACTCCAACAACTACTCAACCAATGATTAAACCAGTAATGAATTATTCCTAATGTATAAAAACAGTATATTAATATAACATATAAAACACTTACTTTTTTGCATCTTGACGAAGGTGAGCGCTGATGGTCGGCAGACAAGTGTAGTTGACAAATGTTTTTAGTGTTTGGCTGGAATCCGAGCTTTATTTATACACCTGTAGCAAGTGGTGAAAAACAGTACTCTTTCGCCACTAGATGGAGGTATTGCATAAGGAATAACTTCGCATCCAGGATGTCGCTATCGCTATCGTGATGGAACAGATCGCAACCATAGTGTCATAATTTAATCAAACCTGTCAAACGGACTGCTAAATGTCCGCATTAGTGTTTTTAAACAAATACCTATTCAACCCGGTGTAGGCTATCAGAGATAAAGAAGACAATGACACCATATCGATGTTATGGTTGATTCTACAAATAGAGACCGCAAGGTCTGGATACAAAGTGTAAGACATGATATAGACTAACTAACTAACTAGCTATAATTTAATTCAAACGGTCTACAAAATGTATCGGATCAGTGTTTTTAAACCATTGGTCATACAACCTCGTGTATCAGAGATAGATTGTTTACTGCTTTGACACCCTGACACACACACACACACACACACACACACACACACACACACACACACACACACACACACACACACACACACACACACACACACTGATAGGCATACATAGAGACACGGTGCTTTTACTTTTATAGACACTGTAGTCACGACTGTTTACTATTATAGACATTGTAAACTCATTCGTGAGAAACACTGTTTTTTGTTTTACAACTTTTAACTGCATGTTCCAACCATACAGTTAAATTATTTTATAACCAATTCATTTATACTCTTTTAACTGTATGTTTTCAACTTTAGTTAAATTATTTTATAAACATTTCATTTATACAATTTTAACACTACGTTTTCAACTTAAATTGTTTTATAATCATTTCGTTTATACATTTATAAAGATCAGTATGTTTTTCAACTCTAGTTTCATTTGAATAATATTTTAAACGATCAACCTTAGTTAAATTATTTTATAACCATTTCATTTACACCATTTTAACTATACGTTTTCAACTGTAGTTAAATTATTTTATAAACATTTCATTTATACATTTATAAAGATCAGTATGTTTTTCAACTCTACTTTCATTTGAATAATATTTTAAACGATAGACCCTGTTTATGTAACATTGTTTCAGATATCAGAGCAGACATGGAGAGGTAGGCAAGAACCCCCGTGACACACTTGCAGAGGTAGGGGGAGCGTCTGTGACACACATGCAGAGGGAGGTGAGGGACACCCTGTGACACTGACTTTTTTTCGTCTCACATTACACAGGAAACCACAATGGCCTCTGGAATGCCGGTGATGCATGTTCTATAACAACCGCTTCAAACTTTCTACCATAAAAACGCACAATGCTTATGTCAAAACACTTGATTGATCAGATAGCTCAACACCACAACCCTTATCAATAGAGGCCAGATGGTCAAAACATTTCATTGATCGGATAGGCGGGGTCAACTGCTTGACCCTTAACAATAGAGGCCGGATGCACAACCTGTCAAAACACATAATCGATTGGATGGGTCGGGTCAATAGGTCAATCCTTATCTATAGATACCGGATGCACACCCGGAAAAGGCGGGACCGGAAAAGGTCAAAGGTCAACGTCAACCGGAAGTCATCAATCATTTTGACACATGGTGTCCGGTAATAACTACTGCCCTCCAGGACCGAGTTTGGACACCCCTGATTTAGATGAACGCAAGCTGCAAAATATAACTTTTGGGGGGGAAATTTTGGTGGCGTTATAGCACATAAGTACATTAACAGCATCAATACAATGCGAATGAACCGCTGGAAACATTTTGACACATAATTTGTGTCGATTGCAAGTGACGTCACTTGCAGAGGAAGCGCTCGTGTCTGAGCGTGCATGTCTGAAAGTGCAAGTCATATGGAATTACTTTTTTGCCAATAATAATGAATGTAACTTTTCAAAAAACTAATGCAAATATAAATTGAAACTGAATAAAATATCTGTGAAAAACTGAAGAAAAAAAAACACAGGCAAATTTTTTGACTTCGTTTTTATTACACTGCATGTTTTGCTAACTGTTTTCGCATCTTTCTTTTGCTGATCTGAACTTACAAATGCGCTTCCAGACTTTTCATTTACGCTCCCTGAGTTTTCGTTCTCCATTCTGGCACATATCTCTCGTGGGGGCGGGGCTAGCAGCAGTTTGTTCTCATTGGCTACTGAGTTTTTTATTGACAGCTTCTTGACCTGGAAGTGAAGGCGTCAGTACTGTGTTTACATGTGTGGATGTAGCGTCTGTAAGCACAGTTTTCTATAAAGTTTATATCTGTATTTATCTGCTGCTACAATTGTTGAAATTATTTCTTACAGAATGAATAGTTCAGACGAATTAAATCATTATCATCAGTAATCGTCGCTAACAGGATACTGGATATTCGTGTTAGGCCTAAGTCAGATTTTTAAAAAAGTTTTAATATACTAATACAGTTACTATTTATAATACAGTACTTTTTTTCAGGTGGAGAGGTATTTAGAGCTCAGTGAGAGCCCATAACATTATACTGCAGTGTTGTCTTGATTTAGCCCAATCATTACATGACCTGTTTATCTACATACGGTTACAGTCTTTTATTAGATCATATTTGCTTCGATTAGATCATATTTCCCCCAGCCACTCCAAACAACATTAGGCTAGAGTACTGTACAGTACAAAAAGTACTGTATCTGACAACCGATGGTATTGGACCAGAGCGCTGGTCAATCACTGCCTGATTCAACTTTGGCAATGTAAAGCCTTTTTGCCATGCCAATAAAGCTATTGAAACCTGAATTTGTAAATTGCTGATTAACTTGTGATGCAGAGTTTTTGAAAGAGGAGAGAAACGACTTGACCACAGACCACATCTCTGTTCATGATATGTAAACACTCAATTATTAAAGTATTTATTAAGTATATATTAAGTATTGCCCAGGTCGCAGTGAGTCAATATTTACTTTTGTGTGACTGATCAAGCTATTATATGTAGCTAGTATCAGTAACAAAATGCTTTTTGTGTCCACATTTGAATATTAATAATTTAAAAATGCTCAATTTAAATGAACATTTCAGAGAAAAATGTTTAATCTTTAATAGTCTTTAATAAATATATGTCCAAATGCAAAACCTAATACATGCAAGTAATTATGACTGAAAAATCCAGCAACCAGGGAATACACACGGCCATGGATATATATTTATATATAGGGCTATACAGCCATCTACTGGTTACAGAACAGTATTACAGATAATAATGGTGCATGAGGTATATTTTATAGTCTGCAATTTGTTATGTGGAAGTTCAAAGAAGTTTGAATTGTTAGATTATTATACATTTCCTTTCTCATTATCCGGGGAGTGGAGAAGCTTTTCCATAAACAGAATTCTGATGCTGTCACAGAGGATGGAGTGGTAGTACTAGAGATCCACTGTCCACATCAGACAAGAATCTTTCTGTTGTGAAGAGGTGGAGTCAGGAGGATGCATTTGCAGCTTTATTTAAGAATGGTCAAGACAAGCAGGGTTAAACAACGGCAAATAAGGATGGCTGGCACGAAACAGACGTTCCGAAGCTTTGCGAGATCCCGAAGCAAAGATGATTCGAAACACTGATCCGAAGCCTGATTCAAAACACCCACGTCACGTGACAACGGCTAAATGAAGCGTCTAAGTGTTTCATCAGGTGGAGTGCTCCGCCGAATCAGGGTTTCATTGATTGGTCGGTTCGGGAACAAATCACACAATCACACAGTATAAAAGTTTTGTCAACGCATTTTCATATCGTGGGTTTTTGTGAGAGGAGTTTGGTTTTGAGATAGCGGATTTTTGGTGATATAGTGACATTTATAGTGCGATTTGTTTAGTTATATTTAGGATTTAATTTACATTTACACATTGACTTAGAGACACACAGAGTACATATAGTGACACATTAATAGATGCATTGATAGAAATATATATATATATATATATATATATATAGATTAATAGATAGATACATATATTACAGATACATATAGATTATTAGATAGATAGGCTACATATAAAATAGATAGATAGATAGATAGATAGATAGATAGATAGATAGATAGATAGATAGATAGATAGATAGATAGATAGAAATGGAGGCTCCACAGAAGAGATGCCGTACATCTGTGGTGTGGGAGCATTTCCATTTGGAAACCCCAAATAAAGTGAGATGTGTGTATTGTGATCGGCAGCTAGCCTACTGCAACAATACATCATCCATGATGCGCCATTTGAGGAGCATTCATCCTGCCATTCTGCAGGGTGCAGAGGATGGTAGTGTTCCCCCTGTACCAAGGCCTGCTACTGACACTGCTGGGCCATCTAAGCAAGGTATGCATTGTTTGAAATATAGGCTAATTATAAGTGAAATATAATAACTAAGTGTTGGGCCATTGTTTAGAAAGGCCATGGACTAAGACATGCCTAACATCCCAATCACAACTGCCAATCACTTTAAAAACAAATGTTGTCAATATAATATTATACTTTGTGAATATACATTTTATATGTCTACATATGAGTACCCAATCTACAGCCAAGACATCATTTTGTTTTTTTGTAATTGTTGTATTTCTATAATGCACTTTATCTTTCTCTGCACACTGAGCATAAATATTCATAACATAACTTTGTTTAGGAAGGTTTCCAAATGAACCAGTAGACTACTTTCACGGTAGGCTACTATTTTTCCAATATATTTGTCTGAAAGTATGTTTTATCTTCTCTTTTAAAAGGCAGACAGAAGGAATTGGATGAGGCTCTTCTGAACATGGTGGTGAAGGATCTGCAGCCCTTCACCATCGTGGAGGATGAGGGTTTCAGGGCCTTTGTGAACAAGCTTGATCCAAGCTATGTCCTCCCATCCCGGAAGGTGCTTAAAACAATGGTCAGCGAAAGGTACAACACAACCAAGGAGAAGACAATGGAGGACCTACAAAAGGCGGAATTTGTTAGCCTTACGGCTGACATGTGGTCTTCCATTAATATGGATGGATATCTTGGTGTAACATGCCATTACATAACACCAGAGGCAACAATGGCAACTGTTTTACTGGGTGTAAGGAGGTTTTACCAAACCCACACAGCCCAGCATCTCATGGAGGCTAAAGCCTTGCTAATGGCTGAGTGGGGAATAACCTCCAAAGTTCACTGCATGGTGACTGACAATGCATCCAACATGATTCTAAGTGCCCAGCTACTCAACCTTCGCCATGTCCCATGTTTTGCTCATAATTTGAATTTGATAGTGAAAAAGGCCCTGGATCAAACCCCAGTCATCAATGAAATTCGCCAGAAAGCCAGAAAGATAGTGGGGTTGTTCAGATCCAGCTGCAAAGCAAAGGACAAGCTTGTGGAGATGCAGAGCTTGATGGGCAGACCAAGTCTGAAAATGATACAGGAGGTTGAAACGAGATGGAACAGCACATTCGACATGCTACAACGCTTGTATGAGCAACGTGAGCCAGTGGGTGCTGCACTTGCCAATTTAAACAGTGATACTGCTCCCCTGACAAGTCTTGAGTATGACATTATTCAACAGTCATTGACACTTCTTCAACCATTCAAACTAGCAACAACAGAGATGTCAGAGGAACAGAGAGTGTCTGCTTCAAAGCTCATACCATTGTACAGGATGTTGCAGCACAAGCTTGCACAGAAAAAAGGAAATGCAACGCAGGAATCAACTTTACAATTAGGTAGGACACTATGACCATGCGTGTAATTGGCCATAACTCTCATATTGTTGTCATTATTTTAATTAATATGGTTTTCTCTTGTGTTGGCTCATAGGCTCACATCTACAAGAAGGTCTGCACTCCAGATGTGGAGGGTACGAGACTTTTAGAGCCTTGGCACTGGCTACACTGCTGGACCCAAGGTTTAAAAATGTGGCTTTTGGAAATCCTGCCAAAGCCCTGGATGCTGAAAAGCACATCACACTGGAGTGTGCTTCACTGATGCGTTCAAACACAACTCCTGGTGAGTTTCAGTCTATGTTATCTTATGTAATGTGATTCATGAAATTTATACTTCATATGTGTTGTCAGTTTATGATTTGTTACTAATTGCCGTTTTCTTTTAATTCAGAACCACAAATGTCAACATCAGGCCCATCATCATCAA
Source organism: Gila orcuttii (assembly GCA_026230005.1). Classification (NCBI taxonomy): domain Eukaryota; kingdom Metazoa; phylum Chordata; class Actinopteri; order Cypriniformes; family Leuciscidae; genus Gila; species Gila orcuttii. The sequence goes on along the minus strand of JAPDVR010000005.1, from coordinate 33,536,482 downwards.
CACCAGTTGAAACACAAGACAGTTTATGGGAACATTTTGACAATCGTATCCGTGAGACCCAGATGATACACAATCCTACAGCTGATGCCACAGTGGAAGTGAAAAAATACCTCAGCGATGCGTTTTTGCCCAGAACTCATGATCCTCTAACTTACTGGAAAGAGAGAGCAGTAATCTTTCCTCATTTGTATGTCCTAGCTAAAAAATATCTTTGTATGCCAGCAACAAGTGTCCCTTGTGAGAGAATTTTTTCAAAGGCTGGAGAAATTATCTGTAAAAAAAAGAAGTAGGCTGAGTCCTTCAACAGCAGAGAAATTAATATTTTTGAATAAAAATCTATAAGAAAGGGAGACATTGTGGCTTGATTTATTTTTATTAATATTCATTTTTCATGACCAAAATCACATTATGCAATGTGAAGAGACTACAGGTTACAAGCTTCATATATTACAAAAATACAATAATAAAAAAAAATAAAAAACACATTTTTTTATTAGCTCTTTGTAAAGGTTGTTTCAGATCAACACCTGCAAGTGACCACTAGGTGTCACCGTGGAGACGGGTTTCGGATTGATTCGAAGCCTCGAAACAAAATGGCACATTTGCTTCGACTGTTTCATTGCTTCACGAAGCCTCGATCTGCCCATCACTAACGGCAAACAGAACAGAACAGGCAAGGCTGAGACAAACCAGGTAGACAGGCAATGGGTCGAGGCAGGCAGCAAGAATCAGAGTCCAGTAAACAGTCCAGGTCAAGGCAGGCAGCAAGAATCAGAGTCCAGGTCAAGGCAGGCAGAGAGAGGTCAGCAACGGTAAGCAATCCAAAGTCAAACACGGGTAATAACGCTCAGAAATGATGACCATGGTAGATCAAGACTTCGCACTGAATGAATGTGTGGAAGAGGCTTATATGAGTGTGTGTGAATGAGGTGCAGGTGTGAATGTAATCAGTCCCAGGTATGAGGCATGATGGGAATTGAAGTTCGGTGAGTGAAGTTAATATTCCGGAGACGGCTCTCTGGTGGTGAAGAGGAGGCGGTGCGGGAGCCTGCTCTGTTACACTTACTTTGTTCATATTTGAACAAAGTATATGCTATATATACATATAACATGCTATATACGCACGCCTCTGGAGCAACTAGGGATTAAGTGTCTTGCTCAGGGACACATAGGTGTCTCACAGTGGATTCGAACCCGGGTCTCTCACACCAAAGGCATGTGTCTTATCCACTGCGCCACCACCACCCTAATGACATCACCTTTGAATGACTGGGATCTTGATCTTCAGACACCTAATATTACGCAAATATTTTAATTTCTTTGGAGCTCTAGATTAAAACTAACACAGTTCACAAGTACACAAGGGGTTGCACTTTATTCTTATTAGTCTATGCTGATCTTGGATTATCATACCAACAGCATATGAATGTTAAGGGGATAGTTCCCCCAAAAATAAAAATTCTCATATATTTTACTTCCCCTCATGCTGTCCCAGAAGCATTTTACTTTCTTTTTTACAAATTAAGATGAATTAAGATTTTTAGAAAAGTAATCCACCTCTGCAGGTGTGAAGAAAGAACGTTATATACATCTGGGATGGCATGAAGGTGAGTAAATTATGAGATAATTTTCATTTTTTTGGGTAGACTATCCTTGTACCCACCCAGTCACTGTTTTGTTACTTTTACTGTAACAGGAACTATTCAAATGATCATTGCATCATTTCAAATGTATATACATTTTAAATATGTATTCTGTATTTGTTCTTGTGCATTTTGTATAGTAATGTATATTATGAGAATACTGTGCAAAGTAATGTTTTGTGGATTCTGGTCTTTCATGTCACAACATAATTGCATCCAAGACTTTCACTTTGATACTTGTGTATATTGATAATAAATAATTTAAATTTATTTGAAATAATACATATTTTCAATTACATTCATTCAACTGGTTTTATAAGTCACAATTGAAATTGTTGTTAAAAATGTATTTCCAATTTTAAATGTTAGAAGATAATATTAACTAAATGAAATAACTAAATAAAATTATCTGCATGATAAAACAATGGGAACAAGAACATTCTTTGTGTGAAATATATAATTAAATGCCCTTAGAGGTGTATCATCTGACAGCAAGCCACTTTTGTAATTTTCATATTGTTTAAATTCCTCTAAATTAAGTGATCATTAATTGTGATGGTGTAAATGTATATGCTAACAATGAGTAGTGTTGGCCATGGTTGCAAACCCTGATTACCTGGTTGAAGTGAGACTTTCTTGACGGATGAATATATCACACACGTATACTGGTATTCTCTTTTAATTGTAACAGCTCAACCTAATCAGAGCCTACAATGCAGAATAATCATCAGGAATAAACAAATATTCTCCGAAAACATTGGACACTATACAATATTTTCAGTATTATATACAGTACTTTAATGTAAAATTACACCTGAATAGACTGAATAGGTCTCTTGCGCTCCTAAAAGCTTTTGTCGATAAAGTAGTAGCAGCAGATAAATACAGATAAAATTTTAAAAGCAAAACTCATAACTTAATATCACTAAAATGAAATAGAAAGCTGTGCTTACAGAAGCTTACATCCATACATGTAAACACAACACTGAGGTCTTCACTTCCAGGTCAAGAAGCTGTCAATCAAAAACTCAGTAGCCAATGAGAACACACTGCTACTAGCCCCGCCCCCACGAGAGATATGCCAGAATGGCGAACGAAAACTTCAGAAGCATAAATTAAAAGTCTGGAAGCGCATTTGTAAGTTCAGATCAGTGAAAGAAAAATATGAAAATAGTTTGCAAAACATGCAGTGCATTAAAAACAAAGTCAAAAAAACTTTCTTGCGATTTTTTTTCTTAAGTTTCACAGATATTTTATTCAGTTTCAATTTATTTTTGCATTAGTTTTTTGAAAAGTTACGTTAATTATTATTGGCACAAAAGTAATTCCATAAGGCTGCAGCCAGATGTTATTGGAACAACCACTCATGTTACACAAAACACCCGTGAGGGTGGGACTTAATTCCCATAAACCAATAAAAATAATGAAACACCTAACTTGTTTGTTAATGCAACGTTTTTCACATGTACATAGCAATCAAACTTGAAATAGGAACGATGTTCTTAAAGGAACACATACCTTTATACAGGGACATCACTAGGATTGGAAGACAGGATAATCACCCATTACCTGAAGAATTGTATTCTACTGGGTTACAAACACATTTCAGCGTGCTAGATTGCCTCTTATTTAACAAACAAACTAAATGAATGCTCTGCTAGTTATGTTATGACTCGGAAGGAAAATAGTCAAAGGATTCAGTTGCGAGTGAAACAGAAGTTTTATTGAACACAATAGTAGATAGCTCAGAAAGTCAGACAGGAAGCTGGCAGAAACACTCAGGCTCGGCAACGCAGGGACGCAATGGGCAGACGAAGACACAGGAACAGATAGCAAATCCTCCGGGAAGCCTCGGGAAAACCACTGCGTGGAAACAGGACTGGAACGCAGAAAGACACGGTGAGAAATATCCTAGGTGAGGCTCAACAACCATCTGACAAAGACAGGACGAGATGACAAACAATATATAGGACATTCTCATTCAAAACAGCTGGCGCTGATCCGCTCATCAGCCGTGCTAACGAGCCGCGCTGATGAGCCACGCCCAGTCACACACACACACACACACACACACACACATAGCGAGAGCGAGTCAATGAATCCATAAACCGTGACAGTACCCCCCCCCCCCCCCCAGGAGCGCCCCCTGGCGCTCCCAGGGGAACTTACCCGTTGATTGTAATCATCAATAAGGGAGTGATGCAGGATGTCCCTACAGGAACCCAACTTCTCTCCTCCGGACCGTAACCTTCCCAGTCCACCAAGTACTGAAATCCGCGTCCCCTCCGTCTCGAGTCCAGAATACGACGAACCGAATAAGCTGGTTCCCCATCTACAAGACGCGGCGGTGGGGGAACCGGGCGGGCGGATTAATGTGGGAATGAAACACGGGTTTAATTTTAGACACATGAAAAATGGAATGAATTGTCCTGTACGCAGGAGGGAGTTTGAGGCGGACTGCCACCGGGCTAAGGATCTTAGTGACAGAAAACGGGCCAATAAATTTGGGAGCTAGTTTATTACTAACGGAGTGAAGCGGAATGTTCTTGGAAGAAAGCCACACTTTTTGACCAACGACGGGAGGCTTCAGCCGGTGGCGATCAGCCTGAGCCTTGGTGCGCGCTCCCACTTGGAGGAGAGTCTCACGGGCTCTCCTCCATGTGTGACGACACCTCTGGACGAAGGCGTGAGCAGAGGGGAACGCGACTTCGGATTCCAGACTAGGAAAAATAGGTGGCTGGTAACCTAGACTACACTGAAACGGAGAGAGGCCCGTGGACGATACTGGTAACGAGTTATGAGCGTACTCAACCCAAGATATATGCTGACTCCAGGAGGAAGGATTCTGAGACGCCAAACATCGTAAAGCTCTCTCCAAATCTTGGTTGGCTCGTTCAGTTTGACCGTTAGTCTGGGGGTGAAACCAAGACGACAAACTAACGCTCGCCCCCAGTAACCGACAAAACTCTCTCCAAAATTTGGATATAAATTGGAGCCCTCTGTCGGAAACCACGTCAGTCTGGAGGCCATGAATGCGAAAGACGTGATCTATCACAGTAACCGCTGTCTCCTTAGCTGAGGGTAATTTGGGTAAGGGAATAAAATGTGCCGCCTTCGAGAACCAGTCCACCACAGTAAGAATGACAGTGTTGCCCCGAGAAGATGGGAGACCCATGATGAAATCTAGCGCGATATGGGACCAGGGTCTCCATCTGGGGGCCTATTAGACGTCTTACCGCGAGCACAAACTGAACATGCCAAAACAAAATCCCGAACGTCACGAGCCATGGCGGGACACCAGAATCGTTGCTTGACCAAAAATTTGGTTCGACTGACTCCTGGATGACAAGCCACATTGGAACTATGACCCCATCTGATAACGTCGGACCGGACTCCCTCTGGCACGAATAACCGACCCGATGGGCAATCGGGCGGAGGCGTTACCTCTTCTAAGGCCGTGCGGACCTTCGACTCGACCTCCCATGTGAGTGAAGAGACAATAAGTCTCTCAGGTAGAATGCACTCGGGAGTGGACGGACGTTCGGAGCGATCAAAAATCCGAGACAAAGCGTCGGGCTTGATGTTCTTAGACCCAGGCCGATACGAGAGTGAAAAATCAAAACGACCGAAAAAAAGAGCCCACCGAGCCTGCCTGGAGTTCAGTCGTTTGGCGGACCTGATGTACTCAAGGTTCTCATGATCGGTCCAGACGATAAAAGGTTCCCCCGTACCTTCTAACCAGTGGCGCCATTCTTCCAATGCTAACTTGACTGCCAACAACTATCTGTTAACAATATCGTAGTTATGTTCGGCAGACGATAAGCGATGAGAAAAAACTTGCAGGGGTGCATCTTGTCGTCCGTAGGAGACCGATGGGAGAGAACTGCGCCTACCCCCACCTCTGACGCGTCGACCTCCACCACAAACTGACATGAAGGATCAGGGGCTATGAGAATGGGAGCTGAAACGAAGCGGCTCTTCCGCAGCATTAGACCGCTTCCGCAGCATTAGACCACCTGAACGTTGTTCTGGAGGAGGTCAAGGCAGTCAGAGGAGTGGCTAGTTGGCTGAAATTACGAATAAAATGTAGGTAAAAATTGGCGAATCCCAGAAACCTCTGCAGGGCCTTACGGGAATCTGGGATTGGCCAATCAACCACAGCCTTAATCTTGTCAGGATCCATGCGCACTCCCTCGGATGAGATGATATACCCCAAAAACGGGACTGAATGTGCATGAAACGCGCACTTCTCCGCCTTGACAAAAAGCCCATTCTCGAGCAACCTTTGGAGCACTCGCCTGACGTTTTGAACATGTTCCTGGAGAGACAAAGAAAATATCAATATGTCATCCAGGTAAACATATATGAACTGATCAACCATGTCTCACAACACATCATTAACGAGTGCTTGGAAAACGGCGGGGGAGTTGGACAGGCCGAACGGCATAACCAAGTACTTAAAGTGTCCCCTGGGGGTATTAAACGCCGTTTTCCACTCATCCCCCCTTCTTATGCGGACCAAATGATAAGCATTGCGCAGGTCCAGCTTCGTAAAGAACGATGCTCCCTGCAACCGCTCGAAGGCTGAAGACATTAACCGTAAAGGATACGTATTCTTTACCGTAATGTTTTTCAGCCCCCGGTAGTCAATACAAGGCCGCAGAGAGCCATCCTTCTTACCCACGAAAAAGAACCCTGCGCCTGCGGGAGATGAAGAAGGGCGAATCACGGGAACCAGGAGTGAGTTAGTGAAGAGGAATGAAGTCTTTTCGGTGTGGTTACCGGAGGTGGTGAGAGTGATTAGACCAGTGGAGTGGGTGATATTGGGGAGTTCCTGCCCATTGAGTGTGTTGACGGAGATGGTGTGAGCCAAAGCAGTGACGGGAATGTGAAGTCTCCGGGCAAACGAAAAGTCCATCAAGTTGCCCTCGGCCCCCGAATCCACCAGCGCTTGGCAGCTGTGGAACTGGTCTGCCCACTGCAGTCTTACCGGGTGGAGGGTGGTGGACGAGGGTCTGGTCACGGCAAACCCGCCTGACAGTAGCCTCCGTCCTACTGCCGGGCTCGGTCTTTTAAAGGGCAGGTTACAACGAAATGGCCGGCCTCACCACAGTATAAACACAGACCCCTCGTTCTTCGGCGTTCCCTCTCCTCCCGGGAAAGCCGAGCTCGACCTACCTGCATGGGTTCTGGATCGCTCGGAGGGCCGACCGTGTTCACACTCCTGGAGCCGGAATATTCAGGGAACTCAAGTGCTGGAATCTGGTGGGACCGGTTCTCCCTTTGCTGCAAGCGTGCATCCACACGTAGGGCCACTTCAATCAGTCCATCTAGAGTCTTAGGTAACTCCAGGGTGTAGATCTCCCCTTGAACACGGTCAGCCAACCCATGCAGGAACATGTCCCACAGCGCCTCCTCGTTCCATCTGCACTCGGCCGCTAGCGGAATTCGATGGAGTAATCGGAGACAGTCTTGTTGTTCTGCCGAAGGTCTGCGAGCTGACGAGCCGCTTCGCGGCCGGTGACCGCACGGTCAAACACCCGCCTCATCTCCTCCCTGAGTGCTTGGAACGAGGAGCAGCAAGTGTGTTGATTCTCCCACATCGCCGTTCCCCAGAGAGACGCGCGCCAGGAGGGAGAGCAAGGTCATGACTAGTGCCACTTTAGGCTGTTCCGTGGCGAATGTCATTGGGTGGAGAGAGAAGAAGATGGAACACTTAGTCAGGAATGATCTGCAGAGATTGGGTTCACCGGAATACCTCTCTAGTGTAGGGATGCGTGGCTCCGGACGGTTGATGATGGATGAATCCGGGGGAACGAGCTGCGGGGGTGGCGCAGTGGGAGGTCTCAGTTGTTGTAGTTGAGTGGTGAGCTCGGACACCTGCGTTACCAAAGCCTGTATCGCCCGTCCCGATGCCACGATGTGTTCGTCCTGCCGATCCATGCGAGCGCTGTTGCTGGCGAACATCTCCTCCAATCCTGGGGAACTCGCTGAATCCATTACTAGTCAGATGGTTCTGTTATGACTCGGAAGGAAAATAGTCAAAGGATTCAGTTGCGAGTGAGACAGAAGGTTTATTGAACACAATAGTAGATAGCTCAGAAGGTCAGACAGGAAGCTGGCAGAAACACTCAGGCTCGGGAACGCAGGGACGCAATGGGCAGACGAAGACACAGGAACAGATAGCAAATCCTCTGGGAAGCCTTGGGAAAACCACTGCGTGGAAACAGGACTGGAACGCAGAGAGACACGGTGAGAAATATTCTAGGTGAGCCTCAACAACCATCTGACAAAGACAGGACGAGATGACAAACAATATATAGGACATTCTCATTCAAAACAGCTGGTGCTGATCCGCTCATCAGCCGCGCTAACAAGTCCAATGGTGCGCATATTTGGAGAAATAATGATTTATCACGTTTGTAAAATATTTCGTCATACAGAATAACATTTCTATTCATTTTCCACTGACTTATGCGATCTGAAGAGCTCAAACAGCGAACACAGCGAGCTCTCTCTTCTCTTCCCGATTTGCGCCAGTTATGATCTCAACGCTCTCTCATTCGCTGTACAGCTGTCAATCATCTCACATGGTTCAACGTGACCATAATCCTGCTCTTCTGTGTGATGCGGTCCTGTGTATACTTCCTCATTCTGACCTCCGCAGTGGGGGAGCCAAAATGGCGTCTTGCTGAGTAGATCTGTAATTTGCACCTCTTCTGGTTAAGAAGGAATTCTTTGGTCAACGGGTCGTTACTTTGCTCCTATGGCGGATGGTTTTACTCGCTAAAAAATGTAAAACAAAAGCTGGAACCCTGCCTTTGAGTATAATGAGCTAAAAACGAGTTAATAGGAACCTGCGCGCCTTGTGGAACTTTGAGAGTCTGATGTCTCGTGAATCTCTTGACCAAAATATGGATGTCTTCGTGCCTGAATCTGGAGAAGCCTCCCTTAGATCACAAGATAAGTTTGAAAATGGTTTCGATGCTTGGCTACACCCAGCAAAAGTCCTCCTGGAAAAAAGAAAAAAGCTTATAGTGTTGTATCGCTTACTGAGATATTCAACGCTATTCAGTCCCTGAACTCCAAGCAAGACGCGGTTTTTCAAAAGATAACTCACATCGAGAGCTCCATTGAGATCACAACTGCGGCTGTGAACTCTTTGTCTGACACCGTTAATCGACCTCAGAGAGAACGCTCTCTATGTCAAGGAATCTCTCTCCAAAGCGGACATTGAAAGTTGGAATAAACTTTGGCCCCTTGTCCTGGCGGCACGGAAGGAAGGAAAGAAGGCCGGTTTCAGTGGTCCCTTTGCTGTTATCAATAACAAGAGAATTGCTGCCAATTCAGCACAGCATCCGTAAACTGACTACAGTTTCTAACCGCGTGTCAGGTTTGATTTACTTTTTTCTGCACGTTTGGCCAGTTCAAATTGTTGACATTTTTCTAAGGGATTTTCAACCTTACTCTACTGATTCCCTGATCCTTCTTAAAGGAAACAGCGTTACAGAACTTTCAAGTTAAAGTAGGTGTTCAATACACATTGTGGTTGTCATTTTCCTTTTCTTTCTTTTTCCCCTAATCTTTTTCATACTTTTATTTGTTAATGGACAAATTCGAGTTCAACCAGTTGAACATTGTTTCCTTAAGAGATGACATTGAAAGAAAAGCAATTTTTCTGTTTTGTAGACGTTATAATGCAGATTTTATTTTCTTGCAAGAGACTCATTCAGCTGCTTCTGATTCAAAATTTTGGAAAGCTCAATGGGGCGATATGTTTTTTTTTAGTCATGGGTCAAATAATTCAGCTGGTGTTCTTATTTTAATTCATAAGTTTAAAGGAGATATTGTAAATTCTGTGTCCTCCCCTGATGGCAGATGGGTTATTCTAACTGTTAAACTAGATAATACCATCTTTGTTATCTGTAATATTTATGGGTTTAACTCATACTCTATGAATAATTCCTTTTTCACTGACATTTCTCTTATTTTATCTCAATTGCTCAAAACAACACCAAATGCTAAGTTAATAATTGCAGGAGATTTTAATGAAGTCCCTGATGATTTAATGGATAGGTTTCCAAGGAAAGCAAGACCCCACTCTCAAAGCTCTAATATTATTGTTTAATATTATTATATTGTCTAATATTATTATTATTCCTTATGCAAAGATCTATCTTTAGTGGATTTGTGGCGCTACTTTAATAGTAATTAATTTGAATATAAATGGAGCAATGTGTCAAAGTCTTTAAAATCGAGAATTGACCTATTTCTTATTTCATCCAGTCTGCTACAACATGTTCAAGATATCTCCCATCATTATGCTCCCTTTTCAGATCACCTTGTGATTGAGTTGTCTTTACAGATTGTTCGTAAACCCAGCTGCCTCCGTGGATATTGGAAACTTAACAACTCTATCTTAGAAGATAACATTTTTACAAAAAATATTGAAACGCTTGCCGCCAATATCTTTAATTCAGAGAAATCAGATTATGCATCTAAATGGGATTTATTTTAATTCAAATACAGAGAATTAGCTATTAGGAGAAGGAATTAAAAAAAGACAGAGATTGCATAGAAACAGAACTATTAAACAAAATTGATACTCTTTGGAAAGTTGGGACGCTCTCTCAAACAGAGGAAAGTGAGCTCCAGTCCTTAAAATTAAAACTTGATGACTTGTATATTAGCAAGGTAGTGGAGCTTTTGTGCGTTCAAGAGCTAGATGGATAGAAAAGGGAGAGAGGAATACAGCCTATTTTTTTGCCCTTGAAAAAAGGAATTTTAAGAGAAATTCTTTGTCTGCATTATATATTAACAACACCTTATGCAAGGATCCCAAACTAATTTCAGATTTTGTCAGCTCCTTTTATGAAAAACTTTATCAGTCTAACTTTAATTATGACTTTTGTAAATCATTTACTAATGACATTCAAGTTTTTATTCTGTTAATTAGTAATGACTTCAAAAACCTTTGTGACTCCGACCTTTAAGGAGGAATTACTGTCAGCTCTCCAATATATGAACAAGGATAAGAGTCCGGGGCCAGATGGGCTTTCAACTGAATTTTACCAACACTTTTGGAAGGTATTGGAAGATCCCCTTTTCTTATTGTTTAATGAATGTATTAAAAAAAAAGGATTTGGTCACAACTATGAAACAAGGATTAATCTCCCCGATTCCTAAACCAGATAAAGATGCCCAAAATATAGATAATTGGAGACCTATCACTCTATTAAATATAGACTATAAATTGTTTGCACTAATGTATGCAAAAAGATTAAAATCCGGATTAAATGAAATCATTAATGAGACTCAAACAGGTTTCATGAAAAATAGACACATTAGTAATAACATTCGCCTTATAATTGACCTTCTAGACTATTCTGATCAAATTGATTCAGGGGCTCTTATTGTGTTGTTAGATTTTTGTAAAGCCTTTGACACCATCGAACATGGCTTCTTACTTCACTCACTGAAAGTTTTTGGTTTTGGCAAAAATTTTATTGATATTATAGAAATGTTTTATAAAGATATTAATAGCTCTATTATTCTTAATATGGGAACCTCTAAAAGATTTGGGATCCATCGTGTCCAAATCCAGGCTGTCCAATCTCTCCCTTTCTGTTTTGATTAGTGGATGAACTTCTTTCTGTTCACGTTTAAGCTTTATAAATAATCGCTTGCTGGGCTGTCAATTAATTAATGCTTTGTTACATCATTCTATCTCCCAAGTCTTTCTGGTAGAACAGAGTTTACAATTCATTTCTGTGTGTGTGTGTGTGTGTGTGTGTGTGTGTGTGTGTGTGTGTGTGTGTGTGTGTGTGTGTGTGTGTTTGTGTGTGTATAATGCAGCAGCAGTTTAGAATGGCGATTAACTTTCCTGTACATTAAGCTGTGTAAAACGTGCATTCACGTGATCAATTTTGTGCATCCAGATGTAAAATCAAACTTGTCTTGTGGAGCGCTCTCTGAGTAGCCTATGCATTTATTTGTCATTTTAACTGAAGCGGAGAGTAAAAGTGGACTTCAAAGATTTCTGATCCTGTTGCACCTGTCAGCGATTAGTCAATGTCATGCTTAAAGTGTCATGGCAGACCATTAAAGTCGACTAGTCTGTTCAACCCCTAATTCCCAGGATATGAATTCTTGATATCAACAATTCAATTTTCAATAGTTAAAATGCCAATTCTTGATATCAGGAATTAGATTTCTACTAGTAACAATGGCAATTTTTGATATATGGAATTACATCCCTAGTGAAAAATAAATATACTAAAATATATTTTAAATACATTTATTTTATGCCAAGTATACTACAAATACATTTACATATTTATGTACATAATATAAATACCCTGCAATTGTACTTTTAGTATGCTAAATTGGTATACCTAAAGTCTGCTAAATTAGAACAACTAATTTGGTACTTAATGTACTTTAGTTATTCAGAAATAGTGCTGAGTTCCAACTAAAGATATACATACAAAAGTGGAACTATTGCAAGTATACTTTAGGTACAATTTAAATATCTTGCATTGAAAGACTGATGATATACAGTGATCATACTATCCTTACTAATAGTGATATTGAAACACATTTTAGGCTCAATATTAAGAAATGTGCATTGTGCAATAAAGAAGTACTCCAAATAAAGTCTAAATATAACATTTATTTCAGTAAGTCTCAAGCGAAGTCTCAAGTCTCAAGCCAAATGTCAGTAAATATGTTAATGGATTTGTAGTTTACTGTTGTATTATATGGAAATGCAATTACCCTGCCTACTTGTCTATTGTAGACACCGTTTTGTTACACATATTTAGCCAATGTACTAAATATAATGCATTGTGTACAATGTTGTTATTTTGTTTCTAAGAAATGCCTTATACAGTATTGGCTGAGATGTACAGTATTGTTAGTTATTTATGTGTGTGTGCCTACCCATGAGGAGAAGGAATATTATTATTAAAGACGTGCTTTTTTTCAATACAATTTCAACAGCAGTAATTATTAGGTCCAAAGACAACTAAAAACAAGTTGTGTGTGTGTGTGTGTCTGTGTGAGAGAGAGAGAGAGAGAGAGAGAGAGAGAGAGAGAGAGAGAGAGAGAGAGAGAGAGAAAATGCACACAGTACTTACATCTACTGTGTTTACGTGAATACTCAACTTGGCATTTTGATATATTTCAGTGTTTATTTGGCCGTTTAGGTGCGCAACAGAAGACAATGGCTACTGTGCTTGTCCGTGTTGCGCTCGAAGCACGCGCACAGCATCCTGTCATTAGAATTCCGTTGTCTTTCGCGACTTATCGCGTTTTTAATATTTCTTTTCAATATAAAGCACATCCTGCTCTTTTTTCTCATTCCTTCATGTTTTGTTATTAATAACTTTAAACAGAATCGTCAACTGAAATCTGCGCGGATTATCAAAAATACGACACATTTATCATGTGTCATAAAGGGTCTCTGCAGCAAAAGTGAAAGTACCATGGGGTGAAATGTTTCGAAATGTCTCTTTGCACAGCAAAGCACCCGTTTCAATAAAAGGATATATGATGTGTACAACATGAATATTATTATTATCATAAACTTTTCATTAACTTCGGTGGAGTGTACTATAAGGGAATTGTAAGTGGCTGCTTTTTCTGCAGAGAGCTGATCTCTATTGATGTGTCTTAATTTTTTTTATCGCTCGTTTGTTGGTAAAGGGTGAGAGACCTTGCGAGCCACATGATTTTTGCCAAAGAGCCAGGTGTCCCGACCACTGTCTTAGAACCTTAAAAGGAAAATCAGCCATCTTGGTTGAGTTTTCTGGAGTTCAAGGAAATGAAAAGGTGGAGAGCTTGCATCTAAGAGGCCTAGAGAAGGATTTTGGAAACTTTGGGAAACTTACAACTTGCGTCAATCAAGAAGATTAGAACCTAACTTCGGTGTGAAACAACAGGAGTATAAAAGACTGATGAGCTGATTGCCTCTTTGGATACTGATACATCATTAAACCCCCACGCCTAGAAGCCCAGAGCTGAGGACAAGAAGCCCAGAGCTGAGGACAAGAAGCCAAGAGCCGAGGACAAGGAGCCCAGAGCTGAGGACAAGAAGCCAAGAGCCGAGGACAAGAAGCCCAGAGCTGAGGACAAGAAGCCAAGAGCCGAGGACTAGAAGCCCAGAGCCGAGGACAAGAAGCCAAGAGCCGAGGACAAGGAGCCCAGAGCTGAGGACAAGAAGCCAAGAGCCGAGGACAAGAAGCCCAGAGCTGAGGACAAGAAGCCAAGAGCCGAGGACAAGGAGCCCAGAGCTGAGGACAAGAAGCCCAGAGCTGAGGACAAGAAGCCAAGAGCTGAGGACAAGAAACCCCAAGTGGAAGACAAGAAGCCCAGAGCTGAGGACAAGAAGCCCAGAGCCGAGGACAAGAAGCCAAGCCAAGAGCCGAGGACAAGAAGTCTTTATTATAAAGAGAAAAGTAACCAATTAAAATAAATTTAATTGATTACAAAAACTGCCCAATGAGGCTTGATTTATAGTGTTTTTAAAGACTTTACACAAGAACATGCCACAGATAAGTCTTCTGACCGAATTGTAAGTAATTTAAAATGCTTATAATTTAGACCAGACTCGACTTACTTTACCTAACCTGAGAATAATACAAAAAAGGGTAAAAGACAACTTTTGCCTACAGTGCAAAGTAACAATGAGCAATTTGCAAATAAAATTAATTTGTACAAATATGTAAGTAATACTTTAGTAATTTATTTTTGTTGAATCCTCTATTTACCTGTTATGATTAAATGTACAACACAATGAACTGTATTTGAGTTCTGCACATTCACATTCTTCCACCAATGAACGGAACTGTCTGTGTTTTAGTGCGTGCACAATAATAAAACTAATGTTATGCCGGTTTATGCAATTACTTCCAGCAGCGTTAATGAAAGATCATGTCAGGAGGGAAGCAAAACATTCTGCAGATGATATTTAATGTTGTGTCTGCTGGCCTTATTTCTTCAACAGCTTCAAGTTTAATGCACTTTCTATTACCCCTGTAATATTCACCAGTAAACGTGCCTAAAAAAAAAGATACAAACACACACACACCACACGCACGTGCACACACATGAAGAGAAAAGATGTGCACTACACACAGTGTACATGCAGCACCAACGGAGGATATCCACCAAAGGGACCACACCCGCGTTCCAACCAGCACCCCTCAGTGATCCGCTAAAACAAACAAAGAAAGGAATAAAACAAATTAGTTGGTTCACAGAATATTTTTTTTTATTTTTTAATTAACTATAATTTAACTATACATTATAGTTTAAGCAGCCCATATGTAGACTCATAACAGCAGCAATAACCAGCCTTACTAGACGCATATAAGGAACCTGGGTCAGGCTTTGGGGATATGTATTCAAAAATTAGTAATTTTTCAATTAATAATTATCCATACGGGTTTGACCAAGAAAATCATACATGTTAAATCTCCCAAAAAGGGATAATTTTTTCCCTGCATCTGCATTCATATATGTACCTAGACAATTAACCACAAAGGATTATAATTAATTGCATATGTAGACTATATTTTACAGACAGGTTATTATCAGCTCAATTGTATATCAATACCTAATCAAAACGGATTCTAATTAAATATTTAAAATATAAATTATGTCTATCATAGATCGATCGTCAGGATAATCTTTAAGGGGATTAATTTATGATCGAATGTTTGTCCAGCAACCTGATGATTCGATCTCATTAAACCTCGCAAAATTATCCTACTTTATAGAATTCCAAGAGAAGTTATTCCTCTGGCCACAAGGAACAACCTTCCTGTTCTATAACGAGACCTCTTTAAGTATCAATAAATTTGTAAAGCACGTAGCTGGATCGTAACATTAAAGGGACTTGTATATGAGCATAGAGACAGAGTCAATAGATGAATATAATGAATTTAATAAAGGAAAACTACGTATACGGTTACTAACGTTACAAGGAATAAAATGTATTTACAACAAAATACAACGACAATGAAAGAGAATGCATCAATAAAGAGAGAGAGAGAATGAGAGAGAGAGAGAGAGAATCTGGAAGGATCAGTGGCAAATTACAGACCTTAAAACCTTTGAGAAACAACACGGAGAAACACATCTTAATGCTCTAAATAGCTCGATATGAATGTATACTTGCACTGGCTCGTTGTGTGGCTGCTTCGAAGGCAGGTGGATGTGTTCCGTGGAAGAGTCACGTGGCCCGCGGATGGGTCCGGAGTGCGCACTTTCAAACGAAGGTTTAACAGTCTTAAATTACCAAAGAAACAATTCAGGCTAAGTTCACTTACTCGTCTGTGGAAATGAACAAAGTAGAAAGGAAAAATAAAACTTAAGCAAACAAAGGAAAATATCCCCGGAGGGGGATCGCGAAGCCGTTACATGATGCGAGGAGAGGAGAAGTAAGAAGAGAGAGACTGATCTTGATCAGTCATTTAAGACGGTGAAGATGTCACACCCTCTGGGGGTATGTGAGCCAATCCGAAGTGGTCCCTTTGGAGGGAGATTTTATGACTCTTTGTGTTCAGACAGCACATTTGAATCTATAATTTCATTGGGTGTTTAAGAGAAAGAATCTTCAAGATTCTTATAATACCCATGTGTCACAAAGTTAACAAAATGTAATGTAAATTAACAAATGGGGAACGAAGATTGGAATTTATAGAGACCAAATATGGTTCCCATATTTGTATGCAAAGTCTAAAACATTAACCCATTAGAGTTTACAAGAAAACAAAGGCCAAAACAACATCCGAAGGAAAATCATGAGATGTGAAAATTAGATACATGTTTATACATTTCTCAAGTGGTTTTATATATATATATATATATATATATATAATATATAAGATTAACAGGGTTTATTTCTCCTCCTCAGGAGAATTAAGTGAGTGTCACATCTCTCAGGAATTCCCTTTTAGAGGTCGTAAAAATCCTTATCTATTGTAACAGGATTCTGTGAGTGTCCGAGTTCTGCCAGTGGTGTTAGCTTCGGGGGAAGTTAGACAGACCCTTGCTGGGAGAGTGAGTTTGCCGGACTATTCACTAGACAAAACCAACAATCTGTGTGTGTGTGATTGGTCCAGACGCTACAACTACTATACACTCACAGATCCCTCCATAGGACCTGGGCAATCGGACGAACATAACAACATATCAAATACATCTCAGTAAAGTCTACTAAATGGGGAAATTAGTGAAAGTCCTTGGATAGGTGTGTGTGTATGTTGTACACAAGTTCCTTCTTGCTGGAAAGGGGGAAGGCTTGGTTTTAACTCAGTTCGCTATGAAAGTGTCAATGAACGCCATTATGAACAGACTCTGTGGTGCCCAACCTGAGTTATGGACCAGAGTCAGAGAGGTTAGAAGCATTCTTACATGTATAAGTGCATGAGTCCTCCTGACATAGTCCAGATACCCTACACGCATCACAATATTAAATATGAAATTAAAGGGGTGGTTCAGGATTTTGGACATCAGACCTCATATCCAAGTTAGCCTGGGTGTTATTTATCAGTGGAGACAGTTTTCAAAAATTTTCATCCATTCCTTCCAGTTGCATAGTTCGCCGGTGCTAGGCTAGTGCGAGTCAACGGTATCTGCTTTGATTTCTAACATTATTCTCTCAACAAACATTTACATCGATAGTCTGGCGTTATAATTTATTTGCTTTTGGTGTAATGTGGAGTGGGTAAAACTGTTTTTAATGGCAGGCTAGCAGATACCGTTGACTCGCACTAGCCTAGCACCGGCGAACTATGCAACTGGAAGGACTGGATGAACATTTTTGAAAACTGTCTCCACTGATAAATAACACCCAGGCTAACTTGGAAATGAGGTCCGATGTCCAAAATCCTGAACCACCCCTTTAATAAACAGACCTTAACCAACAAAACCAAAAGAAAGACAAATGTTACATATCCCAAAAAGGGAAGAAAAGGGGGGAGGAAAGCCAGCAGTGCCAAGTAAACTGGAAATCCTAAATAAAATAAGATAAAATAAACAAATGTTACATCAAATAAATATAACATCAAAAAAACACATCATAATCAACTACACATCAAATAAATATTGCCACTCCCCCCAGCTAAATCACTCCAAAAACACATAAAACCCTACCAATGCTTTAATGGGTTGAACAGCACCACAGCGCCATTTTCAATGGTCACTAATGGCGCTTGTCCACTACACAGTACCAGCTCTACTCGACTCGACTCGCCTTTGTTTGGTTTTCCACTGTGTAAAAATTGTACCTGTACCTGCTTTCGGGTACTTTTTTTCGTATCACCTCCAGCGAGGTTCTAAGCGGATGAGGCGATACTAAAATGTGATGTGAAACACTGCAGACTGCTGATTGGTCAGAGAGAATCGTCACTATTCACCGCGTCATCATTGCACACGCCAGACGGAGCTGTTTTTTTCAGCAGTGTTTCGTTTTGCTGCCCTCAGCCTCTCCTTAAACAACGTTTGTCTTCTTGCTGTGAAAAATAGCCACATCCCGAGGATCAAAAACAGCATACACTCAATTTCCTCCATTGTCCTGTGTGTGTGGGGGTAGCGGGTGTGTGTCGCGTAGTTCCTGTGGCGTCGCTATGACGACCAGGTACTATTGGGGAGGTAGTAGCCGTTTCTCAATGTCAAGGATACTTTCTTGGCAGGATTGATCCTTCCAAGTCATTTCCTTCAGAGGCTAGGCGAGGCTCCTCTTTAGCATTCGGAGAACACGTAAATGGAACAGGCTAGCAAGTGCACGTCATTGTGTCATTACGTCAGTGAAAAGGTCCGCTTTTGGTGCTGCAAAAATTCAAAAAGATCAAAAAGTTGTGATGTACACTACCGTTCAAAAGTTTGGGGTCAGTACGATTTTAAATGCTTTTAAAAGAATTCTCTTCTGCTAACCATGTTAAATTACTTTGTACAACTTAACTAGTTATTTATAAAAGAAATGCCGGTGACGGCAACCAGGCTAACAATTGTTAAATGACAGGTCCGGTTCAGTTAGCCATCAATAACGTAATTTGTATATATTTGTATAATTTGTAATATCAATACGGTAGTAATTTGTACTGGCATTTAAACGTTAAACTTTACTTATATGTACTACGGTTATAACAAATGTATGGTAACGTAAATATACATTGAAAAGCATATTGCCCCGTTATTGCTCCGACTCCGCTAACGTCCGACATTTTTTATTTTTCGAACAAGATAGCAAAGCTGGCGCATAGGATTGTGGGTGATTTGAGAGCGTGAAGGCTACACAT
Source organism: Gila orcuttii (assembly GCA_026230005.1). Lineage (NCBI taxonomy): Eukaryota > Metazoa > Chordata > Actinopteri > Cypriniformes > Leuciscidae > Gila > Gila orcuttii. Next base: position 33,517,533 of record JAPDVR010000005.1, on the reverse strand, counting down.
TTGCATCCTTTCCTGTGTATGGGATATTTTTCGAACGAAGGACTCAGTCCTTGGTTGCAATTCTGAGGATCCTCGACATTGGAACAGTCCTTCGACGGATGTCGATGACGTAGCATCCTCGAAATAATGGCTTCCGAGGATCCTCCCTTGACATTGAGAAACACCTACTATCTGTAATGGTAAACGGAGTGAAAAGCGAGCCAAGCCGAGCCGAGTCGAGGCGAGTCGAGTCGAGTTGAGCTGATACTGGTAATGGAAAAGCGCCATAAGATACGTCCACCAGCCCCACGAACATCAGGGAGATCTAATCAGTCTAAAACAAATCCTTGAAAATTGTTAAAAGCAATTCACAAACTTCAAACTAAATTAAAATCATTCTGATCTACCTCTTACTCAATATACAGCACCCGTACACAACCGTGGTGGAAACAGTCTACAAACAAAACAAACAGGGATCCCTTAAAAGATGGTACTATCCTATGGCGGGCCGGAAGGTCCAAAATTAAGACTAATGACTTGTCGTGGGAAGTCACTTTATTATAGCCAGTAGCTACTGACTTTCCTACTGATAGGCCAGCGGTGGATCTGTATACCTACTCTCTTCACACAGCGAGCGACTCACACTCCTCACACAGCGAGCGACTCACACTCCTCACACAGCGAGCGACTCACTCTCCTCACACAGCGGGCGACTCACTCTCCTCACACAGCGGGCGACCCACTTTCCTCACACAGCGAGCGACTCACTCTCCTCACACAGCGGGCGACCCACTCTCCTCACACAGCGAGCGACTCACGTAAATTTTACAAAGTAAAATTTAAAAAAGGGGAGAAAAAGGCAACTATCCATTGATAATGTAAATGGAAAAACAAAAAAAATGAATGTCTGGTTTCAATTTTTCATTTTTGCATTTGCATTGTATGGTGTGAAAACTGAATTGTGAAGCGTTAAACGGACCAGTTAACTGTATAAGTTCCTTTCATGTGGTTGTTTTTCTCTATCAGCTTATAAAAGATTATTAATTAATAACACCATTCAAAAGAATGCCCCATTAAGTTTTATGATTTTTTTGTTTTTTTAACTTCAAATGTATTGATAAGTTTTGGAAATTGAAGTCAAGTTTATAAGTTTTTGAAAGTTAACTTAAAAAAAGTAATACATAATGTTGAGTACTTGTGAGTTTTATCTGGCTTGTAAATGTTCATTTAACTCGTGAATGTAAGTTAAACTTTGGGTGAGGGTTGATACAGAGCAAATACCGCAAAATACAGAGAATTTGTCTCCATTTTGAGTAAGCGCAGCTGCCAGCAGCAGGCCTTAGGTGAATTCGTATTGAGAAACACAAAAGACTTTTCTATTTAATTTGTAATTATCAATTAAAGTATCCCTATTATGGATTTTTGAAAATTACCTTTCATGCAGTGTGTAATGTAGCTGTATGTAAATGTAAACAGTCTGCAAAGTTGTAAAGCTGAAAGTGCTTCAAAAATAAAGTTTATAAACAAAAAATAAAAAATATTTTTGTTGATACTAGTCAATTTGATTGGTAAAAGCCATATCGTGACTTAAAATGTATAGAGTTTGACATGAAAGATGACAGCTAGGGGGAAATTGCCATTTTAAAGGTAAAAATGAGATCCGCGCGCGCACAAGCGAAAGCCACACGCGAGCATATTACGTTTGCGCGCAGAATTTCTCTGCTCGCGCGAGCAGGATTGTAACCCGCGAGGAGAAAACTGTGCTTTGAGTGCGCGCAGAATCCCATGTACAAGTCCTTGCTCTGCTGCTCGCGAAACTTTAACCTGCTCGCTCGCTCGCAGTTAATCTTTTTGGCAGTAGGTGGGCGGATCCAGGCGGCATCATTTCACTACACATGATTGGTTACAGTTCCTGTGCTCAAAGTGAGAAATGGAAATAAAAAGAAATGAAATCTCCACAATGTCAGTTTCTTATTCTAATGTGTTGAATAGTAAACCATAAAGAAAATACACTTTCTGACAAACTTGAGAAGCTTAAGTATTTCCCTTTTATGCCATTATATCAATACACTTCACTGCATCTTGTAATAATCATGTATACACAACATATCTTCAGATGTTGATTTTGAATGTTTGTGACTGAAGGATGAAGTGTTCCCTTTATGGTTTGAGAAAATTCTTACTCCTACTTAAAAAAAATTACGCACTCTCAGATAAACATGTTCCCCAAGCTCATGAAAAGTTGGCTTTGTAGAGATACATTGTTCTCAAAGGACAGTGATATTAAGAACAAGATCTTTTTCAATATGATGCATTGCTGTAGATTAAACTACCCAACAGTAGGCCTATGAGCTCAAACATCTACAGCAGTAAAATGCAACATACACATCAATGCAGCAGTCTTCTTAAACCAGAATCATCAGATATAATGGTTTCACGCTAGCTGGGCCATTCTACAGAATTGGTGCAAAGTCAGAGTTGGAAACATCTTGAAATTTTTTTGTTTTTTCCCACAAATTTTGCATGTATGCAAATTGTATAATATCCAAGGTATGCTTTTCGAGTAATTGTGCAGTTAATTCTCATATTGTATTTTCAGAAAATGCTGGAATATTTTCCTTCTCCCCAAATTTGTCACTACCGAAACACAATATTAAATAATTTATTAAGAAGGCTTATGATGACCTATTAAGACTTTGTTTACATCTACCTTATAAATATATATTTTTTCTATTTTTTTTTTAATATTTTTACAGGTTAAATCAATAAAGATTATAATTTTAATAATATTTTAAGTGTAATTTATGAGATTTGTTATATTTTGAACCCAATCTTTCTTTGTAGAAGGCATAAAGTTTATCGTACTGATTTCAAAGTTAAGGATTCATTAGTTTGAATATGCATTGAACCAAACACTATCATAACATCTTAGTTGATAATTCAATATACTTTATTTTTGACAAAACATCCCATGTTATGGTAGTGACTGCACATTTTTGGTAGTGACAGTAATGTTTTGGTAGTGACCACAATACTTAGTTTGCCATGGCTGAATCAGACTGTCCACATTTTATGTTAATATAAATAAATAACTATGATGCACATATGCAGTCAGTACATATAGCAGACACACATCTGACAGTAAATATCTTATAAGAACACCTAGAGCTATTCTATACTTTGGGTCTTGAGGTGCAAGTGAGAAGAGGTATGCTCATAGACTTTTCTTTTGGCTTTTGCTGTCTATTGCTTTTCGCATAGACAGCCAATCACAGAGGACAGGAACTGTAACCAATCATGTGTAGTGAAATGATGCCGACTGGATCCGCCCACCTACTGCCAAAAAGATTAACTGCAAGCGAGCGAGCAGGTTAAAGTTTCGCCAGCAGCAGAGCAAGTACTTGTACATGGGATTCTGCGTGCACTCAAAGCACAGTTTTCTCCTCGCGGGTTACAATCCTCCTCGCGCGAGCAGAGAAATTCTGCACGCAAAAGTAATATGCGCGCATGCGGCTTTCGCTTGTGCGCGCGCGGATCTCATTTCCTCTCGCGAGGATCTCATTTCCTCTCGCGAGGATCTCAAATCTTCTCGCGATTATTGACATTATTATGCCGCCATAGTCGCCCGCTGTGTGAGGAGTGTGAGTCGCTCACTGTGTGAGGAGAGTACGTATACAGATCCACCGCTGGCCTATCAGTTGGAAAGTCAGTAGCTATTGGCTATAGTAAAGTGACTTCCCACGACAAGTCATTAGTCTTATTTTTGGACCTTCCGGCCCGCCATACTATCAGAACAAAGAATACCTTCTCTGAAGTCTCAAACGACGAACAAAGCCCGTAGCCCATGCAAACAACTGCTCTTTCGGTCTTAAAGCTCACAGAAATCTAATCGCGCCCACAAAGAATCGCTCTTAAAAGGGCCATAGCATTTTTACCTCGCTACATTAGCCTTAATGTTATAAATAAGCTGGTGTGTTCCAAAACAATGACAAAATTCTCATTTAGGAGATATAAGCATTCAAAACTTACAGCCTCTCATTTCCGATAAAATGGATCACGGATTTTTATGACGTCACCGCGGACTTCAGCACGTCCAAAAGCGAGTAACTTTAGAAAACTGGATCAGACTCTGTTTTGAACGATTCAGTTCGATTTGGTGAACTGGTTTGACCGGTTCACAAAAAAAGAACCGGTTCAAAAGAACGATTCGTTCACGAACCGGACATCACTACCGTTGCCACATCATGGAGCAATATGGGTTGGAGACAGGGCTGGACTGGGTCAAAAAATCAGCACTGGACTTCATTCAGACCGGCCCACTACGCATGTAAACACACACACACACACACACACACTACATGTCTATACATACATTAAGCCGCATGTAAAATGACTGATTAGAATTTATTTACTTTCAAAACCAAACCTGTGCAACGTCTCAGTAGCAGTGTCCATGATCTGATTATGGACTGTGACTTCATAAACCTTTTCTGGACTTGTGACAGTTTCAGCATGAGGAATCTCTCCAGGCCTGGTTGTCTTTTTCTTTTTGATGGCAATGCAGACTCAACTTCCAGTCTATCTATTTGTCTTGCTCCTGCAATTTTTTCATTTGCCCACAGAACAAATTTCCCTGCAGCTGCATTGACTGAGCCAAAGTCTCTTGACATGCCAGGCTTTCGTGTGTTGCCATAACCATTCTGCAGGCAGACAAAATATGCATCCCTTGTGTTTGGAGGTATTTGGACAGTGGTGATGTCTGCTCAAATATCCTGAGGAAGGTTTGTGCTGTCAGTAACATCTCATACTTAAGCAGAGCCTCAACAAATCCTTGTGCTTGAATGCGAGCAGTTGTTTTCATGGTCATGTCCTCTTGTATTGCCGTCAATGCAAGGATGACATCCACATAGAGACAATTATCTGGATTTGCAAATGATCCAAACACTTTCCTGAGAGCATTATCTTTGGCCCACCACCTTGTCCCGCCAATTGGTGAGAGTCTCTTGCCCTGGCTCTCACTTTCCCACACATTCATCCAGTATGACTCGCGAAAGAACACAGCAATATCATTGAGAACTGCAAACAGTGAACCACTTTCTATTACTGTTTGGGGTGTGTCAGCCAGAACTAGGTTGTGTACATGCACATAACACCAAACATGCACTTGATTTGGTGCCATTTTGGACATCTGAGTAAATAATAATTATAATAATATACTTTATTTTATAGAGCCTTAAAAGCAGCTTCTCAAAGCGCTGTACATAAAATCACAATCCACAGGAAAATTCAACAAATGAAACAAATAAAAGTAAAAAACAAACAAAAAAACAACAACATTAGAATAACAGTCACAAAAAGACATCAGCAGCCGAATGCAAGTTTAAAAAAGTGTGTCTTGAGAAGAGCTTTAAAAATGCCAAGAGTCTGGGCTTCCCTGAGTTCAGGAGGAAGAGAGTTCCAAAGTGAAGGAGCATAAACTGAAAAAGCCCCGTCACCCATAGATTTTAGGTGCGTTTGTGGAACAGTTAAGTGTGGAGCACAGTCTGCGATTTGGGGTATAAGGGATTAATAAGCCAGATAAGTATTGCGGAGCTAAGCCGTGTAATACCTTGTATGTCAACATCATGATCTTGGAATCAACACGGAACCTGACCGGGAGCCAGTGTAAAGACTTCAAAACCGGAGTAATATGGTCAGATTTCCTGTTTCCCGTCAGGATCCGGGCGGCCGAGTTCTGAACATATTGCAGTTTGTTAATTGTGGTTTTAGAAACTCCGTCTAAAACAGCATTACAGTAATCCAGCCGTGTGACAACAAATTAATTAATCAACTTTTCAGCGACAGATAAGTTTATCAATGGGCTTAGTAAATTTAGTAAAGCCTTTTGTATTGGCCTTGCATATTAGAAGCACCATCTGTAGCATGTCTGATGCACTTGCTCAGGTCCAAATTGAGCTTCTCAGCAAGCTCTGAAACAAGACTGACAAAATATTGTCCAGTAGGTTCCTTACACTTGACAATGCTGATAAGCCTTTGGTGAATTTTGTCTGCAACATATCGTACAACAACAGAACACTGGTCTTGTGAGGGGATGTCTTCAGTGGTGTCAATCTGAAGTGAGAACATTTCAGTATTCTTTATGTCTCTCACAATGGTCTCCTGGATAATCTGCTGAATTGTGTTAATGACAGAATTAACGCTTCTTGCAGACAGTAACAAAACCAGGGAACCTCTGCCTTTTGCCCCAGTTTGATGAATCTTCTTGGATTTTTCAATGCATTCCTTTAAATGCTCTTTTAGACAAATGTCATACTTGCTTAACAGGCCTATAACCTCCAAGAAGTTACCACGATCAATATTGAAGTTGTAGCAAATTAGCTCTAAAGAAATATTAATAATCAATCATAACTTGTTATAATTGATTATGAATATTTGGATCAGTTAATAAAATTAACTTAATGTAGTAAAATTAATAATACAATCAATCCACCTGTTCGTCCCGTGAACACTCAGTGTTAATTGTTTATTAATTCAAAGAAATTTTCATTTCTGGATGAGGGAAATGTCTTTCTTACTGTACAGTACTACTTAGAGCCTGTAGTCAAAATCTAAAACGTAAAATAAACTTTGTTGCAAGCAGAGAATCAGAACCAAATACATATTGTATACACGTTTTATTAACTAAATCACAAACATAACTAATCTAAACACACATACATACATACATACATGCATAGGTAAAATGGTAAGTGACAGAATGAAACCTGAAGAAGGAAATGGAACAATGGAAAAGATCCATTTAACTATGAAAAGAACCACCAGCTTATCATTTTCAGAGTACCTCATTAAATGTATATTTGCATGGCCTTTGCAGTGAAGACATTTTGTGAAGTTCCTGAAGAAGAAATTTGATGGTTCCATGAGTCTCAATCGATTTCTTCAGTGTTGAATGAAGAAGTGTTGATGAACTTGAATGGTTTGTTTGACTCTGTTCTGGTTGAAGGTTTTCTCTCTCTCCATGAGCACATGGCTGAGCACATGCAGATGCACATGCAGATTGTGGGCCAGAGAAGCCATGCAGTGCAACCAGGAGAAGGGAGGAAGTCGGAAGAGCTGATGGTTGTTCATTCAGTGATAGTTAAGTTGCAGTTTTCTTCTGAGTTGGAATGAAGAAATTACAGTCTGACTCTGTTGGGAGAGTGAAGGCATAGCAGACTGTGGTCAAGGCCTGCCAGCGCCCATGGGCCCCGGTGGGGGTCTCCACAGACATCAACCTGAAGAAGCAGTAGTAGAAGCCAGAAGAAGAAGAGAGAGGGTCACTGTGAATTTGAACAAAGCCTGAGAAAAGTCCCACCTCTCCGAGTTTGCTTGACCAATGAGAAGGGTGGAATTTCCAAGTGGGAAAATCTTTGGATCTTTGTTTCAAGCGTGCTCATTTGCATGTGCAGCTGGATTGGTTGCTGATGAAAAAACTATGAAAGATTCTTGTAATACTAATATGTTGCACAGCTATCGACATATATACACGATCATTTCGATCTTCAAAGTACCAATTTATAGAGACCAAAAAAGGTATAGGTGAGGTTACATTTACCGTTGGGTCGATCATAAAATACACAGTATCAAAAAAAAAAAAAAAAGAATTAAAAGACACTACACAGGACAGTAAATCATTCACACAATGTTCTGGGATGAATGTTCATTTATAGATCAGTTCATCTATAAATTAATGCAGGAAAGTCTGTTTTAAGGTCTGTTTCTGTCTTTCCTATGGCCTCTGTCTTGACCACATGACCACATTTTTAACAGCAATAAAACCATCTTATCTGATGGTAGTCATGGTTCTTGCCCTAGTTGGGGGGATGGGACCATAGATCCCGGAGTGAGTTTTAAAGATTATTTGTTAAATATAACAATTAATTGTGTCTGGTTTGTCTCAGTCGTTAGAAAGTGATCAAGCATGTATGCAGCCTCATTCTCTGACCTATAACTAAGGCCTCTTTTGCTAATCATCTTTACAACATCAACTACACGCTCCAGTACTTGTCGTTTCTTTCGGATTTGTTTCCTGTGTGAGGACAACTGACTTCTACTAAGTAAGTCTTTCACATCAGATTTAGAGGCATTTAAAAAGTATGGTTCTGCATAAATTTTGTGAGCCATGCTCTTTTCATGTTCCTCTAAGCGCTGATGCATATGTTTCCAGTCTGTCATACCACTTATGAAGGGAGATTTGTCAGCTGACTTGGCTTGTAGTTGTAGAGCTGACTTCATTTTGGGGATCTTGAAGAGGTTTTTAAGCTCATTCTATTATTTATGTATATATTATTGTATTTATTATTTTTTTAATATTAATTTATACAAATTACCGTGGACCTGTTGGCTGCTGATAGTAGTATTAAGACCACTGATCTACAGTAAAAGTGATTTAATAAGACCACTGATCTACAATAAAGTAAAAGAGTAATTAAGACAAAGAACATTGTGTAGTGATTTATTTTAAATTTTTTATATAATCAAAGGCCTTTAAAAATCGATGAAGTAGACTGGCTTCTATATTCAAATGTAGAGCTCAATGCTAAGGTTCAAAATTTTACTTGCCCTGCAAAAAATAAATGCATAATTAAAAATAAAATAGCTATTGTTTTATTTGTTTTTGATGCATGTAACTTGCAATCTCATTTCACAATTCTCAATTCCAATTTCAATACCACAATAAACACTACTAGCCTAACTATTAAGTTTAAACATTACTGAAGACAAGTGAACAGTCAGTAATAAAATAAGAACAAATGATCATAAATAGCACCGTTTTCAGATAAAAAAAAAAAAAAAAAAAGTAAAATACTTCACTTAACATTATATATATGTTAATCCTTGTTAAAGCTGGTTAGTCAAGAGCAGTGAGTTATTAATAGAGAGCCTAAGTCCCTCCCCTTCCGGTGGACCACCATGGGACCTTATTTCGGAAAAATATTGTATGGTAGTCAATGGCGAGAGACAACAAATATTTGGATCTCGTTTGAATTGTGCCCTGAATTACACATATGATGTTTGTCAATTTAAAAGATACATTTTAAAGTCAAGAAAGTCGCAGTTTGATGTAAAACTGTTGAGGTATAAGACTGTGAAAATACGTAATTACAAAGACTACAAACTCAAAAGGCGCGCATGTGACGTCATACCTTTTCTCTCAATGAATGAAGCTAACTTTACTGAAGCTAACATCTGTAATTTTTTCTATAGTCTAACGTTATAATCGTAATGTTACGCCGTCATGCCTGTGTGTTTTATACCTTTTTTTTTCACTTCAAACAGCTCTGTGCAGAAAGTTTTAGGGACTGTTTGTTATTTATTTAAGGGGCCACCGGAGGAGTTTTGAGATCTGTAGTCAAAAAAGACTTGACCCTCCCTTCGCCAGTAATAAATTTTTCTATGACCCTCCAAAATGATTGTGAAAAAAGGCATGACCCTCCCCTGGAAAAAGGGATGACATCTTTGCGCTTGGCAAAGATGTTCAGATAGCCATTGATTTTTTACAACCATGACAAACGACTAAACTCCTGCTTTCTCATCTTACTAAGGCTGTAACGATAGACCAAACCTACAATTCGGTTCGTATCATAATTTTTTATTTTAGATTTTCGGTGCTGATGCAGTGGTGACGCCACTTGTTCATGTAACAAGGGTGGCGCTCCCAATAAAGTATCTTAAAGCTGCCACAAAGAACCGGCAAAAGTAATGATTATGAATATGTCAAATTAAAGGAGAGCTTTTAATTGTTTATTAATAAACAAGTTTTTTCTGTGTCAGTGTGTCGGCTTCAAGATGAAGTTGACGATGCTGACTCGCGATCTTCACAGTAACGCGCCAGAGAGAAATGCAGATTTCATACGGATTACATAAGCAGAGAGCAGTCTGTTTTTCGTTTTTAAATGTTCTGTTTAAAAGTAGACATCAAGCTTTCTATATATTTCTCAAGTCTGTAAGGCAAGTACATTATACGCTGAGTTTCGGTTCATTTATGAGACGAGAGTCCAGTTCACACGCCGGCGACTCCGTGTCATGATGATCTATTTTCTACTATATTTACTTCTTACTTATTAAATCCAAGCAATTGGTTGATGAAACATTAATTAAAATTAAGATACAATTAATAAAAAACTAAATTTACTTTAAAGAAAGGATTTGTGCTTTCTGAAGTCGCTTTCAGAGCGGTCATGTCCGTAACGGAGAACTGTCACGTCCGTAACATTGTTTTTTTCCTCATAAATGCGAACACGAAAAATAAAATAATAAATAATATTTTATGTTCTGTGGAGGCCGACCCTTCTTCATCCGGTTATTAGCCTTCTTTTGTTTTGCGCAGTGTAGCCTAATTCGTAGAATTATTAAAACATATTTTGCCACCTAAAAGTTAAAGATTTGTTGTGTAACGTCACGTGTATTTCGCTCATATTAAATATAAAACGCATGTGTAGACTGATATTTTTCTAATGTCTTGACTCCATTAAGGGATATGGATATATAAACAGATTCAGTATTAAATGCATTTTCTGATCATTTATATTTCAAGTTTTGACTGCAAATGTCACGTCCATAACGCTGGAATTGCCCAATTTTAAAGAATTTATCCTCAACTATTTTTTTTTTTGGTGTAGGTCTGCGTATTTTATTATGTTAACTGAAAATAATTCTAATAGTAATTTAAAAATGTGGTCGCTCTACGTCTAACACATAACATCACTCGACTGTTATGGTGGCAATTTCAGTAGATTTACTCACTAACATTGTTGTGGAAACACAATAAGAATGGAAACTAAAATATGGTACTATCGTACAGCGCATATTCTATCAGCTGCAGTTCTTGGCGCCTCAGTCCCAATACACTCAACGTACATTCATATCACATGTTAATGCCGCGGTAGAGTTACACTCACAGGACACTGCACTTATTCGCAATCACAAAAGTTCATTATTTGCTCCTGCTTTAAAGCTATGCCGGGTAAACATTTCATTGGCGTTCTGTACATGATGCACTTTTTCTGAGCGCGTACTGAAGTGCGCGCGCACTGTCAGACAGCGCCAAACTGGATTTTTGTTGGGTCAGACCCATCTGATAGGGGGACCGAGACCGAGAGAGCTACATAAAGCTACATAGAAAAAATATTCACCAAACAAGCCACTTTGAAATTTTGCTGTTTTCATGAATACAAAAGTTGGGTGACCCTCCCCCTAGACTAAAAAAAGTTGAATGACCCTCCCCTCAACAAAGAATAAAAATAAAAAATTTTTAATCTTTATTAAATCTTAACGATACAGATAGTAAGAACATACAAATAGAGTCATTAATACAGAAAACAAAATATTAAACTATGTGTGTTTTATACCAGATTGCACACATTCGAGCTTGGTGACGTACATAGTGCGAGACGAGAGATGTAGTTCATTGAGCGATTTTCACAAAAAACTAAATGTTACTCTTCTGTTTTATGACAAACTGTGACTTTCTTGACTTTCATAATTATCTTTTAAATTGACAAACATCATATGTGTAATTCAGGGCAAAGTTCAGACTGTGTTTTGTAAAACTGTGTTTTACAGACTGTAAAAAGATAAGTTGTCTCTCGCCAATCGCCATTGACTACCATACATATTTGTTCAGAAATAAGGTCCCATGAGCCGGAAGCGGAGGGGAGGGACTTAGGCTCTCTATGACACAGATGGTAGTTATAAGGCTGCTGCCTGTCACTTTAAGGGATTTTTTTCTCAATTGATTACATTCTAACCAAGAAAGTTATTTTGACAATAACTGTGTGAATTTACCTATTCAGTCGCAAAGAAGATGCAAAAGATAACTTGCGCACCGTATTATGCGCACGAAAACTAATCAAGTTCTTTTTAATAGCAGTGAGATTATACAGTTGCAGCACTGATCTGATCTATATGTCATTTATATAGATCAGTGAGTGGTGGCCTATTACAGCTGCAATTTCTTAACTTTTTGAAACAAAACAATGCCGTACATGTACCATTAAATGTCCGTCTCACCTCAGCAGTCAGGCCCGCCCTGCTGACATCTTCACTGAAGTCTTATGCCGGCCTTCCAGCAAATAATTAATTTATTTTCACACATTTGGTGGCCTCTGCCTCAAGTGCTTGTCGTTTTTTTTTCTCTCAACTTCTCGGCCCTTCCTTTATGTTTAGATATTTTATGCTTTAACATATTGACTATCGTTGCACATCATCACATCAGTAGGCTAATCGCTGCAGTTGTAAAGCGCTTTGCAAGTCTATAACTTGATTCTGATTGGCCAATGCTCAGTGAACCCGTCACGTGTGCTCTTCACACGTTTAGCCTACCTGTCAGTCTCGCAGCTCGCATCAGCTTCATGCAGCCAATGAGAGAGACACATAAGCCCGGAATTGGAATATACAGCAATATACTTACGAATATATTTACGATTAATAATGATTTAAAAGCAAAATACATAACGCACCTGCCCACACAGACCGTGGTATCCCTGGTAGTCCCGAGGGCCAGTACCATAGACAGTAAAAGAAATGGACACAGCGACCCCCTTGATTTCAACGGAGAAAACTGAAGCCCATTAGAAGCACTCACTTCCTGATGGCTGAGCGTACTGCGCAGGCTCAAACTGAGCTTGACGACAGTCTGACATTTGTAAATCTACTAGTAGGTGTGCCAAGACAAATCTGAATCACCTAATTCCTCAAAAACGTTGTTGAAATATTTCGTCCCGTTGCTTTTATGGACTCTCTATCTATGGGCTCCTCCCTTGACTTTATGCCTCCATGTCCCCCCGATTGCCTCATAGACAGTAAAAGATTGCCTGCGAGCTTCTCCTCCTGTCTATACGGTAATTTCTCTACGGTGCGACAGAGAGTCGCATGGTTATGACGCAATCGTTAGCCTATTTTTACAAAAACGGCTTCTACGGGACCACAAAGTAATGGAGCCTTTTATACATTGTCGTGTTTCTTTAGAAATAAATAATGGACAAATTAAGTCTTTGGACGCCTCAGATGTAAAGTTATTCGCTGTCAAAGTGACGCCAAAATGAATGGGAGTCAATGGAATGCTAACAGCAGGTGATGGTTTGCTACAATGGCGGCCCCCAGTGAGGCTTCAGTTTCCGGCTGATGGATTACCCCCTTGGCCAGTACATGCCTAGTTGGAGATGTGTGTTCAAACGCTCGAGTTTTATTCCGTTTTCAGAATCAAATGGCTAGAATTTATTCACACCTCTAACTTTACTATTGAATACAATGTATCAGCGCTCGGATTCATTTCCATGGTGCTGTCAAGTATGACTTGCAGTCTGTTAGGTAAACTAAACGCTATTGGCTATTTGAAAAGGGGGAAGAGCCATTCGATATGTCCCGCCTGAGTTTCCTGTTTCTGTGGAAATTACATCAGCGCATCATACAAAGCTGCGTGTTTCAAGGCACTTCAGTGGGCCTTTAAGTATACTTGGAATAGTTCCACTTTAGCATAAACAAGTATATTAAATACAACTTTAGTTGAACTTCAGCACTACTTTAGGACAACTAAAATGCATTTAGTACAAAATTCAGTATACCAATTTATAGTGTAGCAATTTTTTTCACTAGGGATTTTCACTAGTAAAAAATGTTAATTCTTGATATTAACAATGACGTCGTTATTTGCAGAAATACAAATTCTTGTATCACGTATCACGTGAAGATCATTCAGTAGCGTAGAAATGTATTGTAAACTCTGTTCTGTGATTTATCAAAAAAAAAAAAATAGCAAACTGAAAAGTTCTAGCATTTATTTCTTAGTAACTAAAACCCACAGCTTCACTAGTAGCCAGGTTGCCAGGTGCAATTCATATGCACTCTCTCAGACTAATCCATTCATATAAATGTAATCTTTACTGTGCTACTTTATCTATAAAGTTATATTTCTTACAGAAATCTCCAAAAGAACTGATACAAATAAGCTGTTATGTATAGGAGCACATAGACTTCACATAGACTTGCCATAGCTGTGTACAAGGCAACCCGCTTTCGAGTCTCAGCTCAAGGTTCAGGCTTATTTGTTCATCAATGACGTCATCAGCGACTAGTCGTCACATAAATGTCGACTTTTAAAAATCTGAAGACGTTCAACCCCTACTGGGAATGAATAAAAGTTAAAACGGCTTGCCATAGCCAACTAGTACAGCCAGGGGTATTTAATGCTAAAGCGGCTTGCCATATACAAGGAGCAGGTAAAATTCAGAAAATATCCTTTTGAATTGTCAAAATTAAATTAGATATCTCTAATTACATTTGCGTATGATTGAAGCGTCAATTGAAGATACTATGACGTCATTACAGATCTTGAATAGTAGACAGTTAAAACCTATTTAGAGATATCTCTAATCAGATTTTTCTAGCCCAATTAGATATTTCTAAATATTTTGACTAGTCAAATTATAAGTATGACTCGTCAAAATACAATTGTAACTATATTTATGGATAGTCAAACCATATCAATCCGCCTGCCATACACCCGGCCTAAATCTTTGAAAACATTGCAAAAATAGCCAAACACCACATGATGGCGCTACGTATTCACTGTTATGCACGACGCCACATCAGATGATCTCTATTTTTGATCACCAAATACACAACAATACACAAAATTAATTTATTATGAAAATAGTCTTAATAAGATTTCCGGTTACTATTTAGTTCCCCTCGATCAGAGTTCATGAGTTTCTCAGTTGAGGCCAACAATATTGGGACACTCACACTAGCTCAATCCTTGAGCACATGACGTCACGTGAACTTGGGAACTCTTGTGCCCTCCCTGCTCAATCTTCACTTACTGCATTACTACAGTCTCAATCTGACAACACACACGACTGCAAAAGCGCAAAGCACCTTGTGACGACAAATAAACAACGCAGACTTTCTGGAGTTTAGAGCACATTCATTTTTGTATTTCTCGAGGGAAAAACGGCCACAATATAGTTCATACGGGCTGAAAAACAGGAGTAGAGAGCAGGGTTATAGTTAATCTTCACACAGAGGTATGCTGCATTTCTTTTCTAAAAATTTTGCAAAGGTTTCGTGCAAGCAATGTTTGTTGTTTTTGTGCGCTAGAGCTATCAACAAGCGCGATTAATCGTACAGAGGATGACGGGAATTGATACACCAATACTTACAAAATTTATAAATCCATTACAAGACTCAGAAGTAGTTAAAACTTTTTAAAATACGTGTAAATTTATAATCGTGGATTTGAGCCGCACATCCTCGCGCACAATTCAAAGGGATATTTCACCCATAAGTGAAAATACTACAGTTTTCTCCAAACTCTATGACTGTAGGCTATTTCTTCTATGAAACACGAAAAGAGATCGAATTTAAAGATCAGTTACGATTCATCTTTTCCCAATACAAAAGTGAATGGTGACTAAGACTAAAATGTAATGTTGTTCCTTTTAAGTATTCATACAGGTTTGGAACGATATGAGAGTTGGTAATGCATGTTTATTTTTCATTTATTTATTTGAGTGAACCATCTCTTTTGGTTGCCATTATTAAACGATCAGTATAACTTTCAGGGCACAGTTCAATTTCCACCCATGCAACTTTGCCCTCTCTCTTTCGTTTCAGACAAAGGTCAGAATGATTGCTGAGTGATATGAGTAGACTCATTATGGATCTTGGCAACGAAGTGGATCTCTCCAACAACATCACTCCTCTCTGGAAAAGACGCAGCGAAAATGACAAGAAGCACAAGCCCAGACCTCACAGTTACCAAATAGATGGAGTTCTTATGACAGACTTTCCTGTGGATGATAAGTGCATGTTCACTCTCACCCAGCCGGCTGAGAAGATCAGCACCACTGTGTCAAACACTACAGTGCTGAAACACACTCTCAACAAACCCACTAGGAAGACTAGGGTGGTCCGGAGCATCAGTATTGGATATTTATCTAACGGCAGGTCCTCTCTGTCAAGCTTTACTAAATCGGATGATAAGAATGCAGATGCTATTTCTTCCCCTAAAACACCTTTTTTGCTCACCAAGAATGGGAATGGAGGACTCAGTGTTTGGCATGACATAACAGAGCCCCTCAAACGTCTCTCCAATCAGTTCACTCTCACCTCTCAAAGGGATCAAATTGTTTTTGGGGGTGCGTCTTCACCTCCAGACACAGTTTCACCAAAACCTATCACCTCAAACATATCATCTCAAGATTCCACGCCTTCACGCCAATCACAGGATGTCCCTGGATCTCCCATCGGCTACCGCAGCTCCCCGCTTCACAGTTCCACCTCCAGCATCCCCTCTATGTCCTCCAAACTTAGCCTTCCCTCAGACCCCCTAACACCCTGCAGCCCATCCCCCACTGAAAGGCCGGGGGGCGTTCTGTTGCAGCGCCAGAGTTCAGGGTCGTCTCAGGGCTCGGAGGGCAAGCAGCCCCCTTCCCCAATAATACTGAGCACCCACAGTCCTGCAGCGCATAAGATGGGCACCCAGCAGATCATCCCCAGGGGTCTGGTCTCCGACACACGCTTCAGCAAGCCCTCTCAAAAGTTTATGGACACAGGTAAAAGTGCCTTCCGACCACGAAGCATGTTTGAGACTTCTTCTTTCTCCTCCAGTAAGGATGATGAGCTGGATGGAGATGAGAATATAGGACTACTGACAAGAGGCCAGCGCTCCAAATCATATCGCCGGGCAATGGGCAGTGGTGTAGATATAGAAGTTCCATCATTAGACCCAAAGGCCAAACGCCTGTCCCAGCCTGTGCTGAAAGGAGTCGCTGAAGAGAGACAGTCTAACCCGAGTCCATCCAAGTGCAAAGTGAGTTGAACACTAAATATTGTACAAATTACACAAACTTGTTCTTCTTATGTTGTGGTCATAATGTGAATGCATCCCGGAACTTTTGGAAATCCTAATCTGTGTATTGTTTTATAATTATAGAGGAATTGTTTTTCACTGCTCAATGAAGGAGAGAGTGTGTATATGTATATACAGTAGAGATGCGTGGATCAGCTCTAACTTCACACGAATCCGCTGTTAAAAATGAATCATCCACCTGCCACCCACCCGAACCTATGATTTTCTCTGATTTAGATTTCCGCACCCGATCGTCACAGTTTCACGAGTTCACACTTACAAATAATCAGATAGAGTAAAGAGTATCCATATTTGCATACCTCCTATCCAAGGGGAGGGCTCCGAGCTCGAAATTTGTCCCGAACCCAGAGTACTCCCCCCGTATCCCTGGCTAGGATAGTAACCAGTCGAGTGAGGAGTCGGGGTGGTGGAGGGATGCAAAAAACTGTTGAGGAACATAGGTGAGTCAGCTATACTGTATATAGGCCTCCTCTCGTGCTGATTGGATAGGCAATTTGAACGCGTTCCTCCCGAACTTTGTTAATAAAACATCAAGTGTGATAATATGGTAACATATTACATTTAAAACAATTGATTTTAGTGTTTCGTTTTTTTTAATTAATTTAGACTAAATAGTGTATAGTTTTAATATTGCCCATTTACCGTTTTTAATATTGATGTACTGTGTGTGCATTTGTATTTGTGTATATTTAGGACTGTGACCACTGCCCTCAAATTAACCTTGTCAGGCAGCACTATATAACGGCAAAGGTCATAATATTTATCAAAGAGGTCAAAGATTGCATGTGACATTAAGCTTCCATGACTTAATTTCATCCTTCAGAATTTTCGGGCATCGTGAACAATGACAGCATACTGTGATAGTGGACCTAACCATCAGTTCATTCCTTTTATGAAGGCAGAATGATAGGAAAGAGTCAGAGCAGGTGGCCACATGCTCCCATGTGAATTCAGATTCATTCTGCATCTCATGCCCATTGCATGTTTATTGGCTTGTCCACGTAATTGCATTTGCAAACATTTTCTTTTTAAGTAAAGAGCAATGTTTGAATATTGGCTAGTTTTGTGAGTGTAGTATTTTAGGGGTGCCAATTATTGTGGTCAACATGTATTCGAGAAAAAGATTTGTTTAATAATGTGATTTCCCCCCTACTTTCACTCGTTTTTTTTAAATGAAAGGTTAGATTTTTGTGATTTTTTTTAATTAAAGATCAAAAGGATAAATAATGTCAAAATCTCAATTGTCAAGCACAACTAATCAATCACTTGTGCTTTTTGCAGAATGTGGAGCGGAAGAAAGGCCTCCCAACCCAGCGGACGTTTGACAGTGAGGGTAAGCATTGGAGCATCCTCCAGACCTTTCTGTGTGCTACATAGAGCACACTCAACAGAGACTAGGTGAACTCTACTTCATTTGAAATCCATGATGAAATGTTTTTATCTATGATAGGTACTTTTATCAAGGCTCTACATTGCAACCATTTCACAAGTGTGAGTGACCTGATCAAAGCTTAATATGAATAGTTGTCTAATACAATCGGAATAAAACTTCTAAAATGCATCTCTACTTCACATCAATTACATACTCAAATGCTGCCACTTTCCATGTGTGATGGATACACTTCAGAGATTGAACATTGTGTTTTTTGTGTATTTAGGTTTACAAGATGAAACCGGTTAACATTGGCTGATTCTTAGCAGCCTGTCAAATTAAATTTAAATAGAGCAGGGCCAGAAAATAATGGGGCTTGGACCAAAAAATGCTGTTTTCCCCAAATGCAAATGTGTGATATTCACCTCGCACATGCTCATACTTGTAATCTTATGCATTGTTCAATAATAGCAGATAACGGTAATTTACTGGTTATGTTACAACTTTGCATATTGGAAAATGTAGTAACTTTCTGCCACCTATTAGCTGTATTAGTTTCATAATTAAAGTATTATTTCATTTTTTTTAAATCATTGCAATATTTCTATATTCAAAATGTTATATTTAAAGCTGCAGTATGTAACTTTTTTTAGGTAAAAAACAAAACAAAAATCAGTTATCGAGCAAGTACATAAGACATCAGTGTTAAAAACGGTCTCCCTAACGTAGCCCGATTTGCAACATTAAGCTTATAAGAATTATTTATAATTTGAGCTATCGTTACGATTTTGTGGGAAATGTCAGTTTGAGGTCATTTGTATTTGCGTTGTTACATCACGTCCGTAAACAGAAATAAGTAGATGGGTACATATAGTAAGTGGGTACTATATGGCATGTGCTGAGGAGGTAGTTGCTAGATTTTAAACACATGATCTAAGTTAGCCGTTACGCTTTCTCCATTGGCAGAGTCAAGTCAAGTCACCTTAATTTATATAGTGCTTTTAACAATATAGATTGTTTCAAAGTAGTTTTACAGTGATAACAGGAAATTAAAGCAACAGAGATTGTTTTGGCTTTACAGCAGCTCTAGAATAAAGTTATTGTCCAGCTAAAGTTAGTTTTTGATTGATTCACTTCCGTTGCAAAGATCATTAGTTATTAACTTAGCTTACACGACACCGTTCTAACCGAAAACAGAAAACCTTCAATGCGCCACGGACCCTCGTATCTCCCAATAATAAGACCATTGCTGCGTCCAAAATCGAATACTTTCCTACTATATAGTATGTGAAAAACAGCATGCCAACAGAGTAGTATGTCCGAATGCATAGTATTTAAAAAACAGTAGGCGAAAAGTCCCCGGATGACCTACTACTTCCTCTGAGATTCTGAAGATTCATTCGCTGGTTACTTTACTATCACATGAGGCCACGAGAGAGGATTTATGGATGGCAGTGAAGCTGATACTTGTAGGTCACGTGACAGTAACTACAACCCAATGTTTTAAAAATTTGAATAAAATGAAAACTAAAAGACTTTCAAATCACATGAGCCAATATTTTATTCACAATAGAACATAGACAACATAGCAAATGTTTAAACTGATACATTTTAGCTATAATTTTATCCACTAAGGAAGCTCATTTCAAATTTGATGCCTGCTACAGGTCTCAAAAAAGTTGGCACGGGGGCAACAAATGGCTGAAAAAGCAAGATATTTTGAAAAGATTCAGCTGGGAGAACATCTAGCAACTAATTAAGTTTATTGATATCAGGTCTGTAACATGATTAGCTATAAAAGGGATGTCTTAAAGAGCCAGAGTCTCTCAGAGATAAAGATGAGCAGAGGCTCTCCAATCTGTGAAAGACTGCGTAAAAAAGATTGTGGAATACTTAAAAAACAATGTTCCTCAATGTCAAATTGCAAAGGCTTTGCAAATCTCATCATCTACAGTGCATAACATCATCAAAAGATTCAGAGAAACTGGAGAAATCTCTGTGGGTAAGGGACAAGGCCGAAGACCTTTATTGGATGCCCGTGGTCTTTGGGCCCTTAGATGACACTGCATCACTCATCGGCATGATTGTGTCAATGACATTACTAAATGGGCCCAGGAATACTTCCAAGTCAAGTCAAGTCACCTTCATTTATATAGCGCTTTTAACAATATGGACTGTTTTTTAAGCAGCTTTACAGTGATAATAGGAAATTAAAGTAACAGAGATTGTTTTGGCTTTACAGCAGCTCTAGAATAAAGTTATTGTCCAGCTAAAGTTAGTTTTGATTGATTCACTTCCGTCGCAACGATCATTAGTTATTAACTTAGGGGCCGTTAACACGACACCGTTCTAACAGAAAATTCTTTAATGCGATCCGGCCGCTCATTTGCATAAAACAGTGCCTGGTGGCTCTGAGAATTTTTTATTGCTTCCGCATAGCCACGTGAATCGAAATTATCCCGACAACGTTTTATCAGTACAGAGGTAAAGGGAAGGGGGCCTTCAAGGGAGAGACTAGTTGACACTTCAGGACTGCGTTGTCATTGTGTCCAGGCGTTGGTCCTTCATCAGATCTGGATACGGGCTGGATCCGGCGGACTGCGGTAAACCTCGGGATAAACAGAGAGACAAATATTAGCGTAGACGCCATCCTTCTTATGATGTACAAAGTACATCAAGATTTATGGGAAGTGTTTCCGGTTCCGGCTGATCTAAACTATGCAGCCTAACATTGAATTATAGAAGTCTATAATGTGTTATGTGTATGTTAAGCCAAAGAGATGTGTTTTTAGTCTAGATTTGAACTGACAGACTGTGTCTGCTTCCCGGACAATGTTAGGAAGATTGTTCCAAAGTTTTGGAAAGGATGTGTCTAAAGTGCTGGAAAATAGAGAGTTAAAAGTTTCTGTCGCAATATCGAGTTCTTCTAAGCTATCTGGGATGCTGAGATGATGAAACTGATCAGGAAGATTATTTATAAAGCAATCTTTAGTGGCAGAAGTGATAGGTCTAACATATTTGTAACATGGAGTCGGCTTTGCAGCCTTGGCTAAATGAAGTTTACACAAGACTAGGTAATGATATGAGATGTCATCGCTCTGCTGCAGAATTTCAACGGCATCAACATTGATTCCATGTGATAATATTAGATCTAGAGTATGATTACGACAATGAGTTGGCCCTGACACGTGTTGTCTAACTCCTATAGAATTAAGAATATCTTTAAATGCCAATCCCAATGCATATGTTTCGTTATCTACATGTATATTAAAATCACCAACAATTAGGTGATTTATCTGCAACAACTTTATCTGCAGCCAGTACTAAATCTGATCAGCAAAATCTTTGATAAAGTCTGTATGGTGCCCTGGTGGCCTGTATACAGTAGCCAGCACAAATCTCAAATGTGATTTATCATTTACACTAGATATTGTTACATTAAGCACCAACACTTCAAAATAATTATATTTGAAACTAGACTTCTTAGTAATATTGAAAATATTACTATAAATTACAGCAACACCTCCCCCTTTGCCTTTCATATGAGGTTCATGTTTATAACCGTAATCTTGGGGGGTGGACTCATTTAAAGTAATGTAATTGTTTGGTTTTAGCCAGGTTTCTGTCAAACACAGCACATCTAGGTTATAGTCTGTAATTATATCATTAACAATAAGTGCCTTTGAAGTAAGGGATCGAATATTCAGCAACCCGAGCTTTATTATTTGTTCATTTGTATTATATCTGTTTTTTATTTGTTGAACATCAATTAAATTTTTACCCTTAAAAGGGTTTGTAAGTTTTTTGTATTTCCTAATTCGGGGAACAGACACAGTCTCTATATGATGATATCTAGGTGAAAGAGTCTCTATGTGATGGGATTTATCTGACCTCAGTGACGTGAGACAGCTAGCAGATGGTCGGTTTAGCCAGTTTGTCTGCTTCCTGACCTGAGCCCCAGATTGTCATGTTTGAGCTCTAAGACTATGTGCCATATTACTAGAGAGAAGAGCAGCAACATCCCAGGAGGGATGAATACCATCTCTATTCAACAGGTCAGTTCTGCCCCAAAATCTTTTCCAATTGTCTATGAATTCTATATTATTTTGCGGACACCACTTAGACAGCCAGCCATTGAGTGAGGACAGTCTACTAACTATCTCATCAGTCCTTCGAACAGGAAGGGGGCCAGAGCAATGAAGGCACATATTTCATGTGCCCGTCACTTCCGGTTTGAGAATGTTTGGCACACTTGTGCTGCCGCTTCACGTGCTTCACAATCACCTGTCTGCTGTTGTTGAATGTTACGTTTGTTTTTGGATATGTTTTTTTCCTGGGAATCAACATTTTTGGATTAATGGACTACTATAAATGGAGTACTGGACTACTTACACACTCAAAAAGTTTTGGATAACTGACCCGGCGAGTCTCCACTCTCTTTATCATTTTGTGGTGTCAATCCTTGGTATGGTTGGGTAGCATTCCCTTCTGTGGATTGTGTGGATTGTGGATCCGATACGTTTCTGGCTAATGTAATTAAACTGATAAAATGTTGTGTGGGTCACATTGGTCATCACTGGTCATGTCGTCACGTATCCACTTGCAGGTTTTGTTTTTTGGTCTTTTTGTGTTGTTTCTGGCTTTTAATGTTAATCAAATTACTTTTCCCGAGATGGCTTTACAATTTTCTGCTGCTCAACTCAGAACATTAAAAGGATCTTACCGCTTGGCTCCGGACACTTATAAATGGTGTGAACAACTTGGAGTTTTACGCCGACCAAGCTACATACACCGTTCGCAGAAGAAACTCCGGACTTATCACTGCTCATCTTCAAATAACATTCCGGTTGTCTGTACCAACACCCGTGCTTCGGGTAAAACGCAGCAGGAAAAATCGACTTATCAACTTTGGAAATCTAAGATCATTGTGTTTTGATCCCCACCACGGAACCTGCAGACGTGCATCATCTGACCTGCGATGTGCGCCGTTGAACACTCGCTCTTTAACTGATAAAGCATCAGTGTTGAATGACATAATCATTGACATAAACCTGGACATGCTACTTTTGACAGAAACTTGGCAGGTGTCTAATGACTTTTTCAACTTAAATCCTCTTAACACCACCTGGGTACGTGTATTTCTCTCAACCGCATCTTCATTTGAATACCTAGCGCTGAAAATGACTGGCCAAACGTCACTGGCTGTAATCTTAATTTACCGACCTCCAAAATTTCCCTCTGACTTTTTCTCTGAGATTAGTGAGTTACTTACTCTTGTCTGTGGTAGTTATTCATCTGTTATTTTGCTTGGCGATTTTAATATACATGAAAACACTGCACAATGCAAAGAATTGATGTCTCTGCTGGACTGTTTCAATTTAACTCAACATGTAACTTTTGCTACTCACTTCCAGGGGTCATATACTGGATCTCATATGTACATCTGGCTTATACAATATTCTTGTTAGTGGCTCTGATTTTGCTTTCTCAAATCACAAACTCGTAAACTTCAGTTTTAGCTGAACTTCGAACGATGAAAACTAAAGGTCGCCTCCTAGAAAGACTAAACAGGAAAACTGGACTCATTGTGCACTCTCTGGCTTTTAAAGAACATTTGCTCAACTACCGCACAGCCCTCAACGATGCAAGATCCTCTTATTTCTTCTCTACCATTAGGAATTCCACGTGCAGGCCCAAATCACTCATTGCTATGGTTAACAAACTCGTTAATCCACCACAACATGTTATTTCGGGCTCTGGGGTGCTTGTAAATAGATTTTCCCTATTCTTTTCAGACAAACTGAAGTCAATCACTGAATCCATTACCAAAGACACCCCTCATACAAGTGAATCAAATTATCATTTGATGTTATCTGATTCAGCTCATTCAACAAACTATCTCTCTGCTTTTACTCTGACTACTCCTGTTGCCATAAGTGATCTAATTGTGAAGTCTAATTCCACATCCTGGCGACTTGATCCTACACCTACTGTTTTGCTTAACATGTGTGTCCCCGAGGTTGCACCCTTCATAACACATATGATAAACTGTAGTTTGGCTTCCGCCATTGTTCCAGCAGAATTAAAAATGGCTGCGGTGACCCCGATTCTTAAAAAAACAGGCCTTGACCATCTAAACATGGACAATTACAGGCCAATATCTAATTTAACTTTCTTAAGCAAAATCCTTGAAAAGGCTGTGGCTTCGCAGTTGCAATCATATTTAGATGTAAATGGTCTTTTTGAACCTTTTCAGTCAGGATTTCACCCATCTCATAGCACTGAAACTCCTCTTCTTCGGGTGGTTAACGACATTCTTTTGTCCATGGATTCAAGTTTAATAAACATCTTGATTCTTCTCGATCTAAGCGCTGCTTTTGTCACAGTCTGCCATGAAATACTCATCTCTCGCCTTTCTGATATTAGCATCACTGGTTCCTCTCTTTCCTGGCTCATTTCATACATCACCGACAGAAAGTGCATATCACTATACAAGGGTATAGATCTGCCTCTGCTTTGCTTACACAGTGTGTTCCTCAAGGTTCAGTTCTTGGCCCACTATTGTTCATCATCTATATATATCCACTTGGTGACATCATACGCAGGCTTGGACTTCAAATCCATTGCTATGCTGATGACATTTCAAATTTATCTCACCACCAGCTCCAATAGGCCATCCCTTCCTGACTCACTCACTGCATGTATTCATTTCCTCAAATTAAATAATAAAAAAACTGAGATATTGGTGAATGGCTCTGCTGTCTCAGTCAAAAGGATGGACCTGTCCTTTGATATTGATGGAGTTCATGTTAAGCCTTCGCCATCTGTTCGTAACCTAGGTGTCTTGATCGACTCAACTCGATCTTTTGGCTCTCACATTTCTTCTCTTGTTAAAAACTTTTTTTCCATCTTCGTAACATCGCACGTCTTCGATCTTCTCTCACTTTAGCTGATGCTGAAACCTTAATTCATGTATTAATCACATCACGCCTGGATTATTGCAATGCTCTACTTCTTGGTCTGCCCAAAAAATGTATTGCTAGATTACAGTATGTTCAAAACTCAGTAGCAAGAGTTCTCACCTCCACCAGGTGTTCTGCTCACATTACTCCTCTGCTTCATGACCTTCATGCCACCATACCCTTGGCATCACGTATTCAATTTAAGATATTGCTTCTAACGTTTAAGGCATTAAATGGTCTTGCACCTCCATATCTGTCTGATCTACTTTACTCTTACCACCCTGCTCAGTCCCTTAGATCAGCTGAACTTGGTTTATTGTCCATCCCTCGTTTCCGGTTGTCTACTGTAGGTGGAAGGTCATTTTGTGTTAATGCTCCTAAATTATGGAATTCACTATCCCTTACACCTCGTAATGTCTCATCTGTGGCTACATTCAAGACTCAGCTAAAAACATATATATTTAATATCTATTTTGGATAATGTGACTATATGTGTCCTATGTGTTTGTAATGTGTGTAACGGTGTGTAAATGTATTGTAATGTACAATGTAAAGCGACCTTGAGCTACGGAAAGGCGCTATATAAATAAAACTTCTTCTTCTTCAGAGTAAATTACAGTGCCTGTCATCGTACTTGCGAGTTCACACACCTCTTTAACGTTAATTTTAGTGATCTCCGACTGGCGAAGTCGAACATCATTAGTGCTGATGTGAATAATAATAATTTTCACGTTCCGTGTAATAGAATTGCCTAATAGAATAACTAGGGCACATTCCACAGGATTCTCAGTGGGTGTTTCACTGAGTGGGGAGAATCTATTTGATGTTGTAATCGAAACGGAAGAGCGGTGTTTTGTCCCGCGACTACAGCGTCTCACCGTCACCCATTTGCCCTGCTGCACGGGCTTTACTACAGCCGGAACCGAACAATGTACAGTGTTCTCTAAGCTAATAGCATCCAAAGTAGTACCTAAGACCCTTGCACTCTTACAATTAACCTCAATTAAAGTTTGGATGCGTGTCTCTAGTTCTGAAATCTTCTCCGTCAGCCTAACTATCTCCTTGCATTTATCACATGTAAATCCTGTGCTGAAAGAGAAGGCTATGCTATACATGTTACATGAAGTGCAAGTGACAATAAGAGGAAAAGATGACATGACTCACCGTGTTTGTTTGTCTGACTGATACTCACCACAGTTGTTTGATGGATTTGTAAAAGGCGTGAGCAAAATAAATAAATAAATAAAGAGCACACTGATGGCACGCTAACAGGCTAGCGAATTACTAGCGTGTTGTGCTAGCAATGATTTACATTGAAGCTAGCGATGTAAGGTTAATATGTGATGTTGAGTAAGTAGAGGTGGGTGATACATCGTTTAGACGATAATATCCAAATTGTTGTCTGGACGATATGCAAAATTGGGATATCGAATATTTCATAATTTGTAAAATCCGACCCCCCAAACATGAAAAGAGCTGAAGGAAGTTAAAGAGAAAACAAATAATGCACACTATAACCTTCTAAACAATTATATGTAGCGATTTTAATACTGTAGGGGTTTGTTTGACTGTATTTTATTTTTTGTACAAAATCACGATCGTTCCTCAATTGCACGAGAGTTCTTACCTGTGTGTTATGACGTTTCTTAGGTTGAAGCAACAGTCCAAAATCGTAAAGAGTAAAGCCGATGTACGATTAATAAAATAGCTGCTAGAAAAGGCAAAATATGCGTTGTTTGCGGAAAAATGAAGTCTGAAGTTAAAAAGTTTTTCTTAAATGTCTGTGGCGTCCTCAAGTGGTGAGCTTCGTGATTGCATCATTAGAAAATTGCGTTGTATAATGAGTCCAAAAGATGGAATACATTTTCCCAAGATATCGGTTTGGTACGCATTACAAACCAAACCATTCCGGTGGTTGGACCATTTTTCCTGCCGACCAAAATCTGCGCTGGAGCGAACACCACAACGTTGCGCAACATCAAATGGCAAATGCAATGAAAGCGGAACGAAACTCATTATTTTGTGCTTCACGGACCGTTTATCAGTTCGGACGAATGTCAGTGCAGCGCGTATGGCAGCGCGAGCCGATCTTGATTAAGCGACACCGTTACTACATAAGAGATCCAGTAAACAAAGCATTTGAATTCGCCACTTAAGTAATAACATCGCTGCGAGATCTAGTGAGAAGCGTTACAATTTCTCCGTTATTAACTGATCAAACAGCTCTGACGTGGAAACCAGGAGAAACATCGTTCCATGAATGAACTAGTTATAGGATTTAAGTCCACAGATCTTTCACCATGGATTTAATGTAGTAACACTAACTTGTAACCATGGAAGTTTGGCAGAAATATTAAAATACTTTCAAGTACGTCACACATCTTTTTCCAGCACTTCAAAACTCAAATGTTATATGTTATTTAAATGTTATTTTTAATGTGATGACCAAAACAATATTTGTTCATCCTTCAAAGATTACCCCCATTTATAAAACTAAAAGTTTCAAGATGTAGGAAAACTCACACTTATTTAAAAATATTTTTTCTTTTAATAAATAGGAAATTTCTATGGCATTTCTCTATTTTTGCTGTATCGAAAACGTACCGAACCGTAACAACACTGTATCGTATCAAACCGAACCATGAATTTTGTGAACCGTTACACCCCTATTAAAAATATAAAAGAACAATAAAGACTTTATTGAATAATATTTTATTATTTTAAAAAGTTTAGGAGTCTTTAACCCTCTGAGGTCTAAGGGTTTTTTGGGGTCTTTGAGGTGTTCTGACATGCTCTGACATTTGAGCTTTTTTCAGTTATTTATAAACATGTTAATGGCAAAGGTGTAAATTCACTCTATATAGCACAAACAGGGCTACCGTAATATGTGAGCAACATGTATGTACATGTTTGTATTTTTGAGAGAATATTGCTTATGCATGGTTATTGAAAAAACAAAAACTTAAAGTGTCTGAAATAAGGCCACAAAACACATACTAAATATGTGTCCACAAGACTTTTGACTAATGAGTGTTGTTGCCTAGAATTTTTGCTTCAAAATGATCTGAAAATCATCCTGCCTAATCATTTACACAAAACAATACATTGATTTAAATTTTATAAGACACCTTTTGTTTGGAAAGGCAATATGCGTGGAGGCGTGTTCACACCTGAGAAGACAAAGGCCGGATAATGAGCCCTATAATGAGCTGCATATTAATTAGCCCTTTCTCACAGGTGAGTCACAGGATCCCAAAGAATGCAAGGACAAAAGAAATTATCTATATATACATATTTTACAATTAGAAATTGCAACCAATTACAAATAGGTTACAATTACAACAACGTGTATTTCTTTGTAAAAAGTATACATTTTATCATACGTATTAAAAAAGGTAAGGATTCATTAGTTTGAATATTGGAACAAACACTATAATAACATCTTAGTTGATAATTCAATATACCTACTTTATTTTTGACAAAACATCATACTATAGTATATTTAACTATGAGCAGAAATTGGTGAATAAAAGCTTAACTATTTAATGTGACAGTAGTCTTTTTTTACAGTCAAAACTTTATAATCTATCCAAAACTAATCACAAAATCTTGTTTAAACATTCATATTTAGTCTGTAACATATTGTGTATGATATATTAGTATATACATGTGAATTTGCAGCTTGTTGCTTATACAGACATTTTATTTCAACATATTTCAGTCTATTTTTACTCATCTTAATAGGCTATAGCAATATAGTTTGGATGTGTTCATGTAAACATAACGTTTACTAATGTAGGTGCGAGAGTGAATGAACGGCACAGACACGCGCAGTATAACTGTAGTAAACAAAGCGCGCGCGCCTGCATGCCGTTCATTCATCATTTAGCCTACACACAGACACGCAATTCATATTTAAACAGTCTTTTTGCGGTTTACAGTCAGACACTATTCAATATCGCGATTAGAACAAAGCACTTAAGAATAAATTACTTACTACATCAGCTGGATACGTTGCTCCTCCAAATGAAACTACCAGCACTTCTATTCCAGGGTTATTAGATAGCGTATCCTTTCGTTACACCCCTATTAAAAATATAAAAGAACAATAAAGACTTTATTGAATAATATTTTATTATTTTAAAAAGTTTAGGAGTCTTTAACCCTCTGAGGTCTAAGGGTTTTTTGGGGCCCTTGGGATGTTTTGACATGCACTGACATTTGTGCTTTTTTCAGTTATTTATAAACATGTTAATGGCAAAGGTGTAAATTCACTCTATATAGCACAAACGGGGCTACCATAATATGTGAGCAACATGTATGTACATGTTTGTATTTTTAAGAGAATAATGTTTATGCGTGGTTATTGAAAAAAATAAAAATGAAAGTTGCTGAAATAAGACCACAAAACACATACTAAATATGTGTCCACAAGACTTTTGACTAATGGATGTTGTCGCTTCGAGTTCTGGCTTCAAAATGATGTGAAAATCATCCTGCCTAATCGTTCACATAAAACGAAACATTAATTTATACTTTGTATGACAGTTTTTTTGTCAGAAGAGGTTTATGCGTGGGAGTGGTAATGGCCTATCAATATTAATGAGATTCAGACCAGGGGTGTGACAGACACTCCCCCAATGGCTAATGGCCCATCAAGTGAGGCAGCCTGAACAAAGAATGAGAGGAGATTCAAAGGTTTTGTTTTTCAATCTGTTTTATTGTAATTCCTCTATGTGGAGAAACTAAATGTTCTAAATTTGCTCTAAGCAAATCAAATGTGAGTAAAATAAATAAATAATCAGTCGGCTATAAACAAAGCAATTGTGAGCGATAAATAAACAAAAGTAAAGGCAGGTATCTGACAGTAAATGCTTATGCCCTGTTGATGCGGGCTCTAAGCAAATCAAATGTGAGCAAAATAAACAAAAGTAAAGGCAGATCGCTATCCTCGCAGACCACGCCTGCTATGCTAGCGGGCTAAGGCTAGTAGCGGAAGTTCGGAAAGGTGGATATAAGTAGTGAAATCAAAGCAATCCAATTGTTTTGAGAATACAGTTACATGTCTTGGTGCCATTTTTGAAAACAGTTCCTGTTCAACTGAAGACACAAGTGAACATTACATGCCTGGCATTTCCAAGGTGTGTCCTGCCTTTTACCAAGCTGTCCTTTGCAAAGCACACAGATCTTGCGACCAACTGTGCAAATGTTCTTTGCATCTGAGCTCAGCTCAGCGCCTGGAACCGGCACATGATCACTACTGGTTTGTTTTGGTGCTACTTTCTGTGACACACCACAGAGCTCTGCAATAAGCTGTTCCATGAACTGTTTATGGGTCATGTTACCACATAGCTCTTTGTGGATAAGGAAAGCATTGGTGGCAGCAATGTCCAAGAAGTGTAGAAAGATCTTTCTGTACCACTTCATTGTTTTGTGTTGTGCAGTGTAGTACTGTAAGAGTTGATCGGATAGGTCAACACCACCCATGTGTTTGTTGTAGGCAGTCACAGGTGCAGGACATGGAAATGTCATTGTCCTCCATGTATCTTGTGTTTTCACCCTCCTCTGCACAGTCTCACCAGTATAAGCAGACTGAATGGTGGAACAGACAGATACCTCACGTGTGTCCATCCACTTCACAAATATAAGAGGTCCATCCCGAATCCACCTGATGGATCCCCAGCAGATTTTTTTGAGAGTGAATTAGTTGTATCATGTGGGCAGTCCTTCCTGTTGTCCCTGTAAGTACCACATGCACCAAACTTCATTGCAAACAAGTCTTTTAGGAGCTTTGGGCTTGTGTAAAAATTGTCCATGTACACATGGTACCCAGAGCCTAAAACTTTACAGTCTAAAAGATATGTTACAGCATCATATGACAGTCCATGGCCTGTGGGAAAGTTGTTCTTTCCTGTGTACACAGAAAAGTCCAAAGTGTATCCATTTGAGGAGTCTGCAAGAACAAACAACTTGAAACCCCATCTGGTTGGCTTAGCTTTCATGTACTGTGTCATGCCTGTGTGTGCTTTGCATGCCACCATTCTTTCACCCACAGCTAAGTTTCTTCTAGGATGATAGATGGCTTTACAAGCATGACGGATAGTGTCCATGAGAGGTTTGACTCTGAAAAGACGGTCATGTTCAGGTGTGCCCCTCTTTCTGTCATTCTCCTTATCTGCATCTGGGTTACTCATGTGTACATTCCATGAAATGGTGCGGTATCTCTCTCTTGCCATGATTGTGGCAGGAAAAGGCAAAGAGAAAAGACTGTCTTGCCGCCAGTAGTCCTTGATGGAGCTCATCTTCACCATGGCCATGTAAAACACCAGCCCAATGTAGCGGTACATCTCACTGATGCTGACATCAGTCCATTTAAATTTGCGGCCCTTTGCAATTGCACCAGCAGCCTGAGCATTGGTGTTGTGGCACAGAGTTGACACTGCATTCTCAGAAAAAAACATTTTAAGAGAGTCTGTGGAGTGTGTGTGTCAGCAGAACTCAGCTGTGGTCCAAGTTCCCGGGCAGGCAGGAATCTCAGAGTCTGTGGAACCATATCAATGTCAGTTTCTGTTTTCCATGACAGAGTGGACTCCTTGTTGCTCGTCTGAATGTTTGTCTTGGCCCTCTTTGCCACATTCCTAAAAAAATAATAATATTAATAAAGGTTAATAAAGGTTGATCAAAGTACTATCAGCATGTCAGGGCTATCAGGGCAATCAGCATGTTGATAAAACAAAAAAAATATAAGCTCTTTTATATTAACATTACCAATCAATAATTGTAATATTGTGCATGCATAACACATTTTTTGCAAAGCCACAGTAGTAGGTAAAAAATAGTAGATAAATATGTACTTACTCTTTTTGATTTCTGTTGCTGCCTGTCCTGCGAGTTGCAGTGGAAGAGGAGAGTGAACAAGCTACATTCCTTTTAAAAAAAGTTGAAAACTATTATTATCATATATTTTACAGAGTACTATTCCAGCACATGCATAACTGATGGACATTTAGCAAAGCTGATAAAGCAACACAATAAAAGCTCTTTTATATTAACATTACCAATCAATAAATGTTATATTGTGCATGCATAACAACACATTTTTTGCAAAGCCACACAGGCACATATACATTTGTATCATCACTAAGTATATAAACAAAATGTAACTAACATCTGTAAAATAGTAGGTAAATATGTACTTACTCTATTTGATTTTTGTTGCTGCGTTTCCTCGTTGCAGTGGAAGGCGAGAGTGAACAAGCTACATTCCTTTTAAAAAAAGTTAAAAACTATTATTATCATATATTTTACAGAGTACTATTCCAGCACATGCATAACTGATGGACATTTAGCAATGCTGATAACACAAAACATATGTAACATCATCAACCAATCTCCAAAAATAAATAATAAAGTCATACAGGCTCATATTGTATTAACACTAAGTATAAACAAAATTGAACTAACATCTGTAAAATTGTAGGTAAATATGTACTTACTCTTTCTGATTTCTGACTGTATTGCTAAGCGCACTCCGAGTTGCAGGCGGAGGTAGTGATGAAGCTACATTCCTTTTTAAAAAAGTTGAAGAATATTATTACATAAATATAACCATAGTAGCATTAGTCTATAATGAATAACTGATGTAAATAATTTTAGACGCGTGCAATAAGCCTATATGCGTGTCAATGGGCCATTACCGGAGAGGCACTGTCACGACGCACACACAGGGAAACAGTAGATCCAGTAGCAGTATGTTTATTGGGTAATCCGTACACGTAATCCAGTCCAGGCAAGGGTCAAACACCGTATAAGCAATCCAAGAACAAAACAACAAAAACGAGAAACGAGCAGAAACAAACCTCAGAAGTGTGGGGACATAAAACAAGGACTCCGTAACAAACACTGACACAGACAGGGAATATATACACTCAGAACTAACAAGGTGACGGGATACAGCTGAGTGTGATAATTAGATGAGTGACAGACTAGAATGCTGGGAAATGTAGTAAATGACACCGTGAGAACGAGGACCTCTAGTGATAACCCAGGGAAACACAACCAGACACTGTGACAGAACCTCCCCTCTACGGAGCGGCTACCAGACGCTCAAAGACAGAAAACAAGACAAAACAAGAATCCAGGAGGGAGGTGGAACGGTGGAGGATCAGGGGGAGGGATGGGGGGCCAGGTCCATGAAAGGGAACAGAAACAGGGGGTGATGGTTTAGCCGACGGCCAGGGCGAAGCAGACAGTCCATCGGGCGGCCAGGGCGAAACAGACAGTCCATCGGGCGGCCAGGGCGAAACAGACGACCCATCGGGCGGCCAGGATGAAGCAGACGACCCATCGGGCGGCCAGGGCGAAGCAGACGACCCATCGGGCGGCCAGGGCGAAGCAGACGACCCATCGGGCGGCCAGGGCGAAGCAGACGACCCATCGGGCGGCCAGGGCGAAGCAGACGACCCATCGGGCGGCCAGGGCGAAGCAGACGACCCATCGGGCGGCCAGGGCGGTGAAGACCCCTCGGGCGGCCAGGGCGGTGAAGACCCCTCGGGCGGCCAGGGCGGTGAAGACCCCTCGGGCGGCCAGGGCGGTGAAGACCCCTCGGGCGGCCAGGGCGGTGAAGACCCCTCGGGCGGCCAGGGCGGTGAAGACCCCTCGGGCGGCCAGGGCGGTGAAGACCCCTCGGGCGGCCAGGGCGGTGAAGACCCCTCGGGCGGCCAGGACGGTGAAGACCCCTCGGGCAGCCAGGGCGGTGAAGACCCCTCGGGCGGCCAGGGCGGTGAAGACCCCTCGGGCAGCCAGGGCGGTGAAGACCCCTCAGGCAGCCAGGGCGGTGAAGACCCCTCGGGTGGCCATGGCGGTGACGACCAGGGCGAAGACGACCACTCTGGCGACCACGGCACAGGAACAGAACCCGGCTCAGGAACAGCAACAGACTGTTGGCTCCGGCTCGGCAACAGACACTGGCTCCGGCTCGGCAACAGACACTGGCTCCGGCTCGGCAACAGACACTGGCTCCGGCTCGGCAACAGACACTGGCTCCGGCTCGGCAACAGACACTGGCTCCGGCTCGGCAACAGACACTGGCTCCGGCTCGGCAACAGACACTGGCTCCGGCTCGGCAACAGACACTGGCTCCGGCTCGGCAACAGACACTGGCTCCGGCTCGGCAACAGACACTGGCTCCGGCTCGGCAACAGACACTGGCTCCGATTTAGGAACAGACACTGGCTCCGGCTCAGGAACAGACACCGGCTCAGGAACAGACACCAAAACTGTAACAGTCACAAGAACAGACACAAACACAGAAACAAACACTGGCTCTGGCGCTGGAACAGGCATTGGCTCTGCCTCCGGCTCTGGAACAGGCATTGGCTCTGCCTCCGGCTCTGGAACAGGCATTGGCTCTGCCTCCGGCTCTGGAACAGGCATTGGCTCTGCCTCCGGCTCTGGAACAGGCATTGGCTCTGCCTCCGGCTCTGGAACAGGCATTGGCTCTGCCTCCGGCTCTGGAACAGGCATTGGCTCTGCCTCCGGCTCTGGAACAGGCATTGGCTCTGCCTCCGGCTCTGGAACAGGCATTGGCTCTGCCTCCGGCTCTGGAATGGGCACTGGCTCTGCCTCCGGCTCTGGAATGGGCACTGGCTCCGGCTCTGGGACAGGAGACACTGGCATGTCCAGGATCCGAGCCAGACGCTCCAGATAGTCTAGGTCCATGAAGGCAGACGGAACGTGAACTGTCTCTGACTGGGCAGACGGGACGTGAACAGTCTCTCGCTGGGCAGACGTGACGTGAACCGTCTCTCGCTGGGCAGACGTGACGTGAACAGTCTCTCGCTGGGCAGACGTGACGTGAACAGTCTCTCGCTGGGCAGACGTGACGTGAACAGTCTCTCGCTGGGCAGACGTGACGTGAACAGTCTCTCGCTGGGCAGACGTGACGTGAACAGTCTCTCGCTGGGCAGACGTGACGTGAACAGTCTCTCGCTGGGCAGACGTGACGTGAACAGTCTCTCGCTGGGCAGACGTGACGTGAACAGTCTCTCGCTGGGCAGACGTGACGTGAACAGTCTCTGACTGGGTAGACGGGACGTGAACAG
The DNA here is from genome assembly GCA_026230005.1 of Gila orcuttii. Taxonomy (NCBI): domain Eukaryota; kingdom Metazoa; phylum Chordata; class Actinopteri; order Cypriniformes; family Leuciscidae; genus Gila; species Gila orcuttii. The sequence goes on along the minus strand of JAPDVR010000005.1, from coordinate 33,482,205 downwards.
TCTCTCGCTGGGCAGACGGGACGTGAACAGTCTCTCGCTGGGCAGACGGGACGTGAACAGTCTCTCGCTGGGCAGACGGGACGTGAACAGTCTCTCGCTGGGCAGACGGGACGTGAACAGTCTCTCGCTGGGCAGACGGGACGTGAACAGTCTCTCGCTGGGCAGACGGGACGTGAACAGTCTCTCGCTGGGCAGACGGGACGTGAACAGTCTCTCGCTCAGGCATGGCCTCCGGGTCCTTAGGGATACTGGAGGTCTTCCTCTTCCTCCGCCGTCTCTGATGGCGACGGGCAGGCTCTGGACTGGACTGAATGAGTGGTGAACTTAAGTCTGGAGTAGACCTCACCTCCTCTGGTTCCATGAAGACTCGAGGTGGAGAGTGACACCTGGACTCCCCTCCAGTACCTCCTCTCCTATGACCTCCTCGGGTCCCTGAAAATTTTGCCAGCCGGGTTCCCTCGAATGATTCCCTGGGATGGTCAAAAGGGATTGAGGAAGCTTTCTTGACATCAGCTTCCTCTGTCAATCGGGCCCACAAAGCAAAGCAATCAAAAATGTTCATACGAGGAGGAATCTCCTTAGGTTGAGACTTCCCTCTCTGTTGTTTCCTCCTCTTCTCAGTCTCCATACCGCTGGATCGTTTGTGACGGAGTCCTTCTGTCACGACGCACACACAGGGAAACAGTAGATCCAGTAGCAGTATGTTTATTGGGTAATCCGTACACGTAATCCAGTCCAGGCAAGGGTCAAACACCGTATAAGCAATCCAAGAACAAAACAACAAAAACGAGAAACGAGCAGAAACAAACCTCAGAAGTGTGGGGACATAAAACAAGGACTCCGTAACAAACACTGACACAGACAGGGAATATATACACTCAGAACTAACAAGGTGACGGGATACAGCTGAGTGTGATAATTAGATGAGTGACAGACTAGAATGCTGGGAAATGTAGTAAATGACACCGTGAGAACGAGGACCTCTAGTGATAACCCAGGGAAACACAACCAGACACTGTGACAGGCACACCACAAACAAAACACATTTGCGCAATTCATTAACTGGGTATATTTACACATTTCAGCACATTTACACACATTTACAACTGATATTTGCGAGCATGCATCGTTAATGATAATGAGGCAGCATTTAAACTAGTCAAAATATAATCCAAACACCTACTTGGCCTATTTTCTAAAATAACTTCTAAATTCTAGCTTTCATACATAATGATCTAAACATATCATTTACACATACAAATTTCCTAACCAAGGGGTTCACAGTGCGTAGCATATGCACTAAAAACAAAAACAAACAAAAAAAAATTTTGACGTTGAAATGGTACGAGATATTAAATTCATGGTATAGATATGCACTTTCATTAGATCGTGTTGAATATATCAAATGTCAATACTCTGGATGGCAAGTGGAAAATAGTCCACCCAGTATAATATGTAAGCTACATGTTTATATTGAATAGCTTGTCAACTAATGGAAGTAAGACTAAATACTTACTCATCCGAAATTCTATCCACGGCTGGATCAAGTCGCTCTTCAAAATACAAAAGGTCGTCATCAGAGTAGTCGCGCTCTTCTTCTGATGAAAATGTGGATTCTTCGTCGCTAGTATCCAGAACGAGCTGAAGAGCTTCCACACCGGTGTATCGTGCCATCTTCCCAACGCGCAGGTGACTGAATGATGAAACTTGAAGCCTTTAATGCATTTGCTTGGGGGCGTTTACCTGTTTTGCATAGATGGCTTAACACATTATCTTGTGAATAGCGCGCTCTGTGAGTAGGCGTGAACGAATTAAAGTAAATGAGCTTGTAATCAGCTCGACTGGAATCGCTCTATTTTCATACATATTACAGAAGCTGAGAATATAGATAAAACAGAAGATAGATTCATGTCTGTGCAAACTGGTCAAAGGCATGTTAAGTAGTATGTTAAATATGTGAAATGTGTAGTTCAGTCTGTGCCATCAGGTGATCATTTCTGGGAATGTTTTCACAGTCTTACAAAGTAACTATGTGTTTTGTTTCAGAGGAAGAAGTTCTGTACCAGAATTACCAAGAGAAAGCACTGCACAATGATTCTGATGAGGACACTGAGCCCAAACAACCTCAGCCAGATGAAGGCATTGTGGTCCAATACAGACCCATCCGGACATCCTGGAGTCAGCTTAGTGTGGTGAGCAGTGTTGGGAGTAACGCGTTACAAACGTAATGCATTACAGTAACATATTACTTTTTGCTGTAACGCAGTAGTGTAAGGCATTACTAATCAATTTTCAATAATATTTTACTCGGTACATGTTCAGTTACGCTTGCGTTACAACACACTTTTAGTTTTAATTGTAAAAAAAAAAAACAAAAAAAAACAAGACCCCAAGACATTAACGAATGAAAAATGCAAGTAGGCTAAGTTACCTGTTCGTGGTCAGTCAATAGCCGCGTGTGGTGTCCAAGTTTGTAAATAAAGACTAAATGGCAGCGTGGCAGCGTCTGATATATTTGTATAGCAATTTATTTTTTACAGGAGTGCCATGAGGCATGATTTCGGCCTCTGTGCTCGCGCTGGCCAGTGGAAAAGCGGCTAATGGGTGAAGATGGCATGAAGAAGACTGTAGATTCGCGAGATGGACGTATGCGCATTAGGCTACTCTATTTGTTCTGTTTTCTTTATAAACAGTTAGGCTATGTTTAGGTGGTATTTTTCATGTTTTCATCATGCAATCATATTTTTGATGCGGTGGTGACGCGTTCACGTAACATGATGTAAGGGTGGTGGCGGCGCTGCCGATAAAGCACCTAAAAGCTGTTACAAAGAACCGGCAAAAGCAATGATTATGAATATGTGAAATATAGCAAGGAGACATTTTAATTGTTTTTAATAAAGATGAAGTTGACGTTGCTGACTCGCGATCTTCGCAGTAGGCTAGTGAATGCGCCAGAGAGAAATGCACATTTCATAAGCAGAGAGCAGTCCGTTTTCTTTCGTTTTGAATTGTTCTGTTTACAAGTAGATATTTCAATATAGATATATTTTTCAGGTCTGTGAAGTAGGCTACCTTATACGCTGAGTTTCGGTTAATTTATGAGACGCGCTCCAGTTCACGCGCAGGCGCCTCCGTGTCGTGATTAGCCTATCTATTATCTGCTATATTTACTTCTTATTTATTAAATCCAGGCAATTGGTTGATGAAACATTGATTAAAATTAAGATACAATTAGTGCAAATCGAAATTCTCTTTAAAGAAAGGCTTTGTGTCTTCTGTTTGAGGTCTCTGTGAAAGTTTTAAAAGTCTTTTAGTGCCGCTTCAGAGCGGTCGCATCCGTAACGGAGAACTGTCACGTCCTTACATTGTTTTTTCCTCATAAATGCGAACTGAAATTTTTATGTTCTGTGGAGAGACAACCCTTCTTCATCCGGTGGGTAGTATTACTTTTGATTTGCGCAGTGTAGGCTAATTCACAGAATTACAAAAAAATATTTTGCCTCCTAAAAGTTAAATATTTTTTTTGTCACGCATGAATGCGTGTGTATTTCCCTCATATTAAATATAAAACGCATGTGTAGACTGATATTTTTATAATGTCTGGACTCCTTTAAGGGGGTAGCCTATGGATAAACAGACGTTTCAATATGTTGGTATTAAATGCATTTTCTGAGAATTTATATTTCAAGTTTTGACTGCAAATGTCACGTCCATAACGCTGAAATTCCCCAATTTTAAATAATTTATCCTCAACTAGTTTTGTGGTGTAGGTCTACATATTTTATAATGTTAACTTCAAAATTCAAATAATACTAATAGTAATTTAAAGATGTGGTAGCATTGGATCTGGACGGGAAGGATAACTCTTGGAGTTGGAAGGGGTGTGTCGCGATTCTGCAGGTTCGTGGATCTGAGTGTTTCATATCGCATAGGCTATAGCTGTAGGCTATAGCATAGGCTATAGCTGTAGGCTATAGCTATTTTGGTGAAAGTAACTCAAAAGTAATACAGGAGTAATGTAACGCATTACAATTCTGAGACAGTAATATTGTAAGGTAATGAATTACTTTTAAATAACAGTAACAAGTAATGTATAATGTATTACAGTTTGGAAGTAACTTGCACAACACTGGTGGTGAAGAACTATGGAGGAACATATGCACACCTTTCAAAATCTTTGAGTTTTGATGGACATTTACAGTTTTACACAAATGGATATTTGTTTATGAACTTTAACACACTCTGCTGTGGCTGCGTTTTGGGAATTCTGGAATCTTAAGGAATGTCATCCTGCTCTGTTTTGCTGGGTGTCCTAGCCTCAGTTTTTATTCAAGAGAGCAAGGGATTGAAAGCAGGTGTTTTTTATCCAAATGTAGGAGGGAAACAGAAGGAGAGTGGGCTGGGATAAACTTATCCATTGGGAAATGGTCTATCCATTGGCAAGCCTCCAGTTCCTTGGCAAATACCAGATAGTTCTTCCCCATGGAAAAATGTAGTGGGATTGAACAGTGTAATGACCAGTTATGTAATTCCGTAATCAGGTTTGGAAGGCTTTAACACTATTTTACACTTAGTGTTCTGTTCCCAAGTGTTTTTGTTAACTCATATCTGGGAATGTTTAAGCAGGAATGCTCTAATGCTAAGGTTGAGAGAGAAATAAACTGTATCATTGTTATGAACCAACAACCACCAGCAGAAAGAACGAGCAAGAGAATGCTAGAATGCTAGAAAAAGAGAAATAAAAATGGAGTGTAGGAGGCAAAGTAGAAAAAATCTAATATCTAACTATCTATCTAATATCTACATCAAAGAATGTAGAGTGACACGGAAAAAAGAAAGGATAAAGTGTACTAAAGGAAGAAGAGAAATTGTATCAGTTTGAAATGGCTGGAGTATATGGGCTTATGAGGGATCTCTGGTTGTGGTGTACTGTTGGTTTTGGGAGGAGGGCATACAGCTTTAAAGCAGAGCAATGTAGGTGTATCCACCTGTGAAAACACTATCACATGCACAAACACATATAAGTCCAGATAAGAAATTAGATATATTAATACTATTATTAGTAGAACTATAAATACTTGAACTATCATGAGATTTTAGTGCCATTTATTTGTTTAAATTTGAAGAAACTATAATGATTTAGGCACACACTATTTAAATAATAAAAACTCTATCATCATTTACTCACCTTCATGTCGTTCCATACCCATAGGACATCTTCGAAACACAAATGAAGATATTTAACTGAAACATGAGAGATTTCTTTCCCTTCACTGAAAGTCCACAGTACCAAAACTTTGATGCTTCAAAAAGTTCATAAAAAAAAATGTAATCTGAATCGAGCATCTTATTCCAAGATTTCTGAAGAGACAAAATCACTGTATATGATTTAATATTATATACTGTATAATATAACAGATTTAATTGAGGTCTTTAGCTCTTGTAGCAGAGACTTTTGTCAATGAACCAACAACATTCGTAAAATACAATGCCAGTTTTATTACACATATAGATCAAGCTAAAGAAGGGGAGAAATGTAGAGAAGAATGTTTTTGTGTGTGTGTGGAACCTGTATGCTAGACTCTTTAATTGTGCATTCTTTAATTAAATTGGCTTAAAGGTGTGGGGTGGTTAAGTGCTTGTGGAAGAGATGTCTTGAGCTGCTTTTTGAAAGTAGGTTGCATCAACTGCCTTGAGTTGTTGGCCATGCTACTAGCCCTGTGGAGGTTTCGATCATTGATTCAGGGAAAGAATGTGTTGGTCTGGATGGGCAACACAGCAACAGTGGCGTATATAAATCGCCAGGGCAGAATCCATTCCTGTTGCATGCCACAACTCGCCTGCCATCTCCTCCTTTCTCAAGGGCAGGGCACAATATGGAACCTCCACGTCTGGTTCCTGGACGTAGGGCTGCACTATTAATCGAATTTTAATCACGATCACGATTTTGGCTCCCCAAAATCAAATTCGCGTGATCGAGCGATATTTAAAATGCGTCGTTCTGTTCTCAGAACGCTCTGTATCAAAGGTTTTTTTTTTTTTTTGCAAAGCCAATCTAGCGCTCCCTAAACCACTGTCTGATCACGTGCCTCCATGAGCCACAGTGTGCAAGAGAGACCCAAGTGTGTCTGCGCACGAGTGACAGAGCACGAGAGAGACCGTTTGTCCAAGAGCGCGCTCGACAATGCGCGAGTGTGTCTGCGTGCAAGCGACAGCGCTCGAGAGATACCGAGTGTGTCTGCGCGTGAGAGAGACTGAGTGTGAGCATTAAGAGAGACTGAGTGTGAGCATTAGTAAATTGGTACATACTACATAGTAATATATAATTACTATATAAAAGGCATGGAAGTTCGATTAAATGGACTCAAATAATCAGTACTACAAGTGTCTTGTTTTGAACTATTGTTTAATAAATAGAAATAATTCGAGCACATAAACTTTCATATGGAAGATTAAATAAGATTCAATTCATGCAGTAAGATTTCACAACCAATCACTGACACTGTATCACAGCCAGGTTTTAAGTTTCTTAAGCGTCAAATAACAATGACTCTGAATTTTATCCATTAATTGAACTTCCATAGTTCTGCCTTGAAATGTTCTCATTTGGTTACATTCTGTTATGGAATATTTGTTTTTTATTGATTGTATATTTTGAGTTTTTCTTCACATCCATTATGCAGGTACAATGCAAATTTATATTTTGCTTCCTAAAATATATTTACACAATGTAAAATGTAAAATAGTGCCCTGTTAAAGTTTTGCTACATTTTCTTCATTGTTTTATTTATTTTTATTTATTCTTTAACCCTCTGGGGTCTAAGGTGTTTTTGGGGTCCTTGAGATGTTTTGACATGCCCTGACATTTGTGCTTTTTTCAGTTGCTTATAAACATATTAATAGCAAAGGTGTAATTACACTCTATTTAGCACAAACAGGGCTACCATAATATGTGAGCAAAATGTATGTACATGTTTGCATTTTTGAGAGAATATTGTTTATGCATGGTTATTGAAAAAACTAAAACTTAAAGTGTCTGAAATAAGGCCACAAAACACATACTAAATATGTGTCCTCAAGACTTTTGACTAATGGGCGTTGTTGCCTAGAGTTTTTGCTTCAAAATGATCTGAAAATCATCCTGCCTAATCATTTACACAAAACAATACATTGATTTAAATTTTATAAGACACCTTTTGTTTGGAAAGGCAATATGGGTGGAGGCGTGTTCACACCTGAGAAGACAAAGGCCGGATAATGTGCCACATACATAATGAGCCGCATATTAATTAGCCTTTCACACAGGAGTGTCACAGGATCCCAAAGAATGCAAGGACAAAATAAATTATCTATATATACATATTTTACAATTAGAAATTGTAACCAATTACAAATAGGTTACAATTACAACAACAAATATAGCTGCGAGCAGCGATTGCGGGCCCAAGCCGGTGGCACCGCAACCCCGGTTCCTTTAGTTACCTAAAGGCACCGGGGTGGCGGTGCCGCCGGCTTTGGCCCTTCATCGCTGCTCGCAGCTATATATATATATATATATATATTTATATATATAAACAAGCCGGTGGCACCGCCACCCTGGTGCCTTTAGGGTTATTGTGCACGACGTGCAAAAATGTAACCCTGCTTTGATTGTCGAAAAGAAGTGTGCTGTAGAGCTTGCATCAGTTTGGGTGCAGCAAGTGCGCATCCCGGACACATATCAACCACAAAGTATGCGTGAACAACCTTCTGAAACCTAAAATGAAAAATGAGACACCTCATCCATGGGTCTCATGGATTTAACGGACACATGAAATAAGTACACAAGACCGAGTATTCATATGAAGTGAGCCATTTGGGACAGGGCCTATGATCTTTAACCACAATAGCCACATATATGAGATCATTTAAATATAGAATAATTTTTAATGTCATAGGATGTCATAGCTCAATATGTTTTTCAGCACTTAAATGTGTAAATATAGAAGCCCAGTATTTATCTGGAGGTCTTTGTACAGGTTTATAAATGTAATTATATTTTACGCTTATGTGTCCTATGATATGCAATGGAAGTAAATTTTAATGTTTAACATGGGTGTATTCACAACACATAGCATACGATATAATATCTTAAGATTATTCATCATTATGTTGTCTCTGCCTTTTCTGTTTTAATGATATTCAGAACAGAAAAACTAAATGTTCCTAAATTTTAATTAACACTAACTTTATTCTCATCTGAATTATAAATAATTGATTTCCGTATAAAATTATTTCCGCGCCTCTCTCTCTCTCTCTCTCTCTCTCTCTCTCTCTCTCTCTCATACACACAGTTCGATCGCGCCCGCGCCTCTCTCTCTCTCTCTCTCTCTCTCTCTCTCTCTCTCTCTCTCTCTCTCTCTCTCTCTCTCTCTCACCCACACACACACAGTTCGATCGCGTCCGCGCCTCTCTCTCTCTCTCTCACTCACTCACACACACCCATACAGTTCGATCGCGCCCTCTCTCTCTCTCTCTCTCTCTCTCTCTCTCTCTCTCTCTCACAGTTCGATCGCGCCCGCCCTCTCTCTTTCTCTCTCTCACTCACTCCCACACACACACACAAAGTTCGATCGCGCCCGCGCCCCTCTCTCTCTCTGTCACACAGTTCGATCGCGCCAGCGCGATCACGCACACACACACAGTTCGCTCGCGCCAGCGTGTCTCTCTCTTGCACGCACACACACACTCCAGCTTGAGAGAGAGAGGCGCGCACGTTCAAACTGTGTGTGTGTGTGTGTGTGTGAGAGAGAGAGAGGCGCGGGCGCGATCGAACTGTGTGTGTGTGTGTGTGTGTGTGAACAGTGGAAACATACTCCGTCATTTTTTTCATACAGGACATCATTCAGACTGCAAACTGTTAACTTATATTTGTGTACACTCGCAATAAAACACAACATCCTCAGTCACATACGTAATATATTTATATTAATGCTGGGCAACGATTAAAATTTTTAATTTTTTAATTAATTACATTGTTATGCGCAAAATTGAATAATGACTTCTAAAGTAGTGTATTGCGCACTTTTGATTTAAATGTACTGCTATATACACAAAAGTGCAATAACTTTAAACAAATAAGGTGCTTTTATACCAGCAGTATTCCCTTTACACAGTAATCTCAAATCTCAACTTAAACATTAATGCAATCGAATCAAATATTTAAACAAAGCTATTTGCCACTGCCAGGGCATTAACTTTTATCTAGTTTGTTAAAAGGAGTCTAGTTTTCTTGTTTTTTTTTCTGAACAGGTATCAACAGGTATCTTTTATCAGGGAGCAGCAGAAACAGTCTATGTAGTAGTCAGAGGTCATGATCACTACTACAGATATAAGTTGACCAACGTTACTTATAGTAGCTTAGGTTTGGAGTAAAAAAACAATTTATATTTTATACTCACGCCATAGCTGTGTAGTGCGCGTACACTTCGGCGTACCCTGACGTGCACCTCTCCAAAAATGTAACGTCAATTCTACGCGTACCGCAAGCGCTGTGATTGCTAGAACCGCTCCCCGGGTTTCACATGCTCCCTCTGCATGTGTAATTGCGCGTCAACGCGGACAACGACGCAGAGATATAAATGAAAACCAACGCGTAGTCTATAGCGTATAGTCTTCGGCGTAAGTCCGACGCAGAAGTATAAATCAGCCAAGAGTGAGGTGTAGTGGTCGAGCACAAGGTGCAGCGACAAGCGGGTGCGTTCCTGTGAAACTGTTGCGGTCATGCTCGCCTCACGCACGCGCCCGCGCCCGCTCGTTGCCGAAGTTGAATTTTCTATAACTTTTTATAAAGGACGCGCAGCACAAATCATTAGAAGAGAGACTGATCCTCGGCTCGCTGTTAGTGAGTTTCCAGAATCTAAATAGTTATTATCTATAGGGTTTATAGGTACTATCCATAGAGCGCCTGTCATTCACTCGCGGAGCGTAACTCTTTAACTGTTCACCAGAGAGAACCTGCCTCTCTCCACTGCTTGTTTGGGTGGGTTATTTGCTGCCTGACCAACATCCCACCCCTCCTGTGATCATGGTTTGACTGTTGGCCTATGTGTATTCAGAGCCAGTGAGCAACAGGCTTTCAAAATAATAATAAAAAAAAAACTGCGTTAACGTGCGATAAAAAAATTGTCGGCATTAATTAATAAATGCGTTAACGCGATAATAACGCGTTAACTTGCCCAGCCCTAATATTTATATATAAATATTATTTTGGACACAAGAGGGCAGTATAGCCCTATTTATGATTTTGTGTCTAAACTATCACCGAAGAGACCCCCTTCCCCTCCTTCTCCCCCTCCCCACACAGACACACACACACACACACAGACAGAATGGCAGGGGACACTCTCTCTGTCAGAGAGAGGGAGAGAAAATTCTCAGAATCCACATTCAAACCACAATATCTGACTTTCTGTTGGTCGGAGATAATGACTGTAAATTAGAAAGTTGTTCGGCTTGACGAGAACAATATACACGCCAAGTTTTGTAACTGTAGGTAAAACTAACTAAGTTATAACTCACTTTGTGTCCTTTTTTAGTCATAAATTCATTTCCTCGCCACGGCCAAACCGTTCGAGATATCAAAAATCCGTCCGCAATTTAGCATCCTCAATGTCTTGACTTCATGCTGACCGAGTTTCGTGGTTTTTGGATTAATTCTCTAGGAGAATTATATAAAAAATAAAAGCATGCATTTTCCAAACAACCCATAATAGCTGACTTCCTGTTGAGCTGTCGTTAAACTTAGAGCACGAAAGTTGTTCGGCCCGATGAGATCTAAATATGTACCGAGTTTCATATTATTACATGCAAGCATGTTTGATATATGGACAAGTGTTCGAATCGCATTCCAGGGGGCGCTGTCGAGCCCCCCTGCCACGCCCGGGTACCAGCTTCAGCCCGGCCCTGATGGCCGCGGGTTCTGACCTGTGTGCAAAGTTTCAAGAGTTTTCGAGCATGTTAAGGGCCCCAAAACCTTGAAAAACAAAAATAAAAGCATTCTCACTCAGCAGACAAATTGTACTCGGTTACTAACGTAACCTCGGTTCTCTCTAGAGAGGGAACGAGTACTGCGTAATAGCTTACGCTAGGGGAAAAACTCTTTTCCGCGAGATATTGAAGCCAAAAATTATCCTTAATTTTTTATTAATGTAAAACGCTTTGCAGCAGCAAGCAAACATAGGCGAAACAGCTCGCGCGCCTATTGGTTGCTCTGCAGCAAATGCAGCAGACTATCGAGAGAGACTCTGCGTGACGTAATGACCAATGGGGGCAATTCGCGCCCATATCGTCACGTCCCGCCAGAAGGGGCGTGGTCTCGCCCTATAAATATGCTCGTTAGGCTGATACAAGCTGGTTTTTATCGCTGAAGCGAACCAGAGCGTATTCCACGCACGGCAAGATACGCAGTACTCGTTCCCTCTCTAGAGAGAACCGAGGTTACGTTAGTAACCGAGTACGTTCTCTTACGAGAGTATCTCTCGTACTTCGTAATAGCTTACGCTAGGGGAACACAATGCAACACGCCGTGCGTACAGGGATCCAACACCAAAGTCCCAGGGGCCGAAGCCCAGGGCTCATGTAGTACATAATCACCATAAACTCACATAGAGTAGAGGAAGAGAGGCTGGAAGCGTCATTCCCTATAAAAAAGCACCGAGCGGGGCTATTATATGACAATCAAACGCGCAGCCAGGGTGAGAGCATTCAGCCTGATTTGGGTGGCCATACGTGAGTCAATACTCATGGGGCTGCAGTAAACTCAGCATCTGGGCCGCACAGCGGGGCAGATAACACTGAATTTAGACCGCCAAAAGCTTAGCTTGTAAGGCGGGTACCTCCAGGTTATAGTATTTTATAAATGTAGACGGCGAGGCCCAGCCCGCGGCCGTACAGATATCTTGCAGGGAAACCCCGCTAGACCATGCCCACGAAGAGGCCACGCCTCTCGTGGAGTGCGCCCTGACACCCAAGGGGCACTGTAAGCCCTTCGCAGAGTAAGCGAGCGCAATGGCATCCACTATCCATCTGGATAGGCTCTGTTTTGAGGCGGCGAGTCCCTTGGAACGCCCGCCGAACAAAACAAAAAGCTGCTCCGTCTGTCTGAAAACAGACGAGCGTGACACATAAGCTCTTAATGCCCTGACGGGGCAAAGGAGACTTGCATCCTCCTCCTCACTGAGAACCGGAAGGGCAGACAGGGAAATTACCTGGGCCCTGAACGGCGTATTGAGGGATTTCGGGACATACCCGTGCTTTGGTTTGAGGATGACCTTCGAGTCATTAGGCCCAAACTCCATACACGACGCGCTCACTGAAAGCGCCTGTAGGTCCCCTATGCGCTTCACTGAAGCGAGAGCCATGAGAAACACTGTCTTGAACGACAGGTGTTTCATGTCCACCAGCTGGATTGGCTCGAACGGGGCGCCTTTCATGGCCTCCAGGACCGTGGAAAGGTCCCACGTCGGGACTGAAGGGGGCCTTGGGGGGTTCAGCCTCCGAGCTCCCCTAAGGAAACGCACGACTAAGTCGTTTTTCCCCAGCGACTGGCCAGACACCGGTTTTGCAAACGTTGCTATGGCCGCCACATATACTTTGACCGTGGATGGGGTCCTGCCCTTATCCAGTAGCTCTTGAAGGAAGGAAAGCACTTCCGAAACCCCGCACTCCACAGGTGAAAGGCTCTGGGCCTGACACCATGCAGAGAAAACAGACCATTTCGAGGAGTAGAGCCGCCTGGTAGACGGAGCTCTAGCCTGCGCGATCGTGTTTAACCCTCCCTCTGGGAGGCTAGCGGGTACCCGTTGATGGCCCATGCGTGCAGGGACCATAACTCCGGGCGAGGGTGCCAAATCGAGCCCTCCGCCTGAGAGAGGAGGTCTCTCCTCAATGGTACAGGCCATGGGGCAGTGCTGGCCAGCTGCATCAAGGCAGGGAACCACGTCTGGTTCGTCCAGAGCGGGGCTACAAGCAGCACTGGGCATCCGTTCTCCCTGATTCGTTCCAACACCTGAGGCAGGAGCGAGACAGGAGGAAAAGCATATAGGGGGCAGCGGGGCCAAACATGAGCCAGCGCATCCTTGCTTTTCGAGAAAAACTCCGGGCAATGAGCGTTTTCGTGGGACGCGAATAGGTCCACCTGAGCTCTGCCGAACGTTTTCCACAGCAGCTGGACCGTCTGCGGGTGCAGCGACCATTCCCCTGCTGGAACATTGTTCCTGGACAGTCTGTCTGGTCCCACATTCAGGTGACCAGGCACGTGCGCTGCTCTCAGTGAGAGCAGGTTGTGCTGAGCCCAAACCAGGAGGCGTTCCGTCAACCTGTAAAGGTTTCGTGACCTGACGCCACCCTGGCGATTTATGTATGCCACCACCGACATGTTGTCCGACCGGACCAAGACGTGGTGGCCTGTTATCTGGGGACAAAAATGCCGTAGCGCTTTGTCGACTGCTATCATCTCCAAGCAGTTTATGTAAAGGAGCTTTTCCCGTTCTGACCACAGGCCAGCTAGCGGTCTGCCCTCGAGCAGCGCTCCCCACCCCGAGGTGGAGGCGTCCGTAGACACCACCTTTACACTCGAAGCGGTCCCCAGGCTCACACCTGACTGATACCAGTCGGTTTTTCTCCAAGGTTCCAGAGCTGACACACACTGAAGGTCGACCCTGAGGCGAAACAGACCCGCTGTCCATGCCCTGGGTGGAACCCGCGCTTTCAGCCACATCTGCAGTGGGCACATGCGGAGCAGGCCCAACTGGAGTACAGAGGCTGCTGAGGCCATCAGCCCCAGCATTTTCTGAAACCTTTTGAGCGGGACTATCGCGCCGTGGCGGAAGGATTTCATGCCGCGCTGAATATTTAGTACGCGCTCTGGTGACAGGCGTGCTGTCATGGACAGCGAGTCCAACACGGTTCCCAGAAAGGAAATTTTCTGACTGGGAGACAGTGAGCTCTTCGCCCAATTGACTGTGAGGCCCAGCTTCTCGAGGTGCTCGAGTAATGCGGCCCTGTGTTCTATGAGCTCCGATCGCGATCGAGCTAGAATCAGCCAATCGTCCAAGTAGTTCAGGACTCGCATGCCCTGAAGTCTCAGGGGTGCGAGCGCCGCGTCCATGCACTTCGTAAATGTACGAGGTGCTAGGGACAGGCCGAACGGCAGGACTGTGTATTGATATGCCTGGCCCTCGAAGGCAAATCTCAAGAATCGCCTGTGATGGGACGCTATTTGTATTTGGAAATAGGCGTCTTTCAGATCTATCGACACAAACCAGTCCCCGTAGCGCACCTGCGCGAGGATTTTCCTGGTCGTAAGCATTCTGAACTGGCGTTTCACAAGCACTCTGTTCAGCTGTCGTAGATCTAAAATGGGTCTGAGACCCCCATCCTTTTTCGGTACCAGAAAATATCTGCTGTATAGGCCCCCTTCGCTCTGAGCCTGAGATAAAGGTTCTATAGCCCCTTTGCTCAGTAGTTTCGCTATTTCGGCACGAAGTAGATGAGATACTTCGTTTTTCACCGTAGTTTCGACGCGCGCCGTGCGAATTGTAGCGAGTAGCCTCTCTTTATAGTGTTCAGCACCCATTCTGATACCCCGGGAAGCTTTGACCACGCATCTGCGTGAATAGCTAGAGGCAGAATGAAATCCGGGCTCTGGCCGCGACAAAACGGCAGCTCGAGAGCCCGTGCATACTGGGATCACAACACCGTGTTTACAGCGTTCGAGGCGGGGGGCGCGCTGATCACAGCGGGCGACCTGGCCGCGCTCAGCTTCTTTATGGCAGATTGTGCATAAAAAGCGAGCGGGGAAGATCCCGTGGGAATCGGCGTGTCTGTGAGAAAATGTGGGCGCGGGGCTGCGGGCACATTTAATACACTGAAAACACTGTCGTTCATGGCCGACTGAATGTGTGTTGGTTTCGTTTTTACAGAAACCATGGGACACGCAGCATGTAGTGTGAGCGGGCATGGTGACATGGGCGCTTGCACTACATTGTTTGCACAATCGACCGGAGTCGATTTTATTTGTGCTAGCCCTGCACCGTGGCGGGCTGTGTTTGTGTGTGGGAATGGGCACTGGGTGGGCATTCTTACAACACTCATAACACCTTCGGCCGTGGCCGGAACACCAGAAAATGCACTCTTTATTGGATTTATCTGGGTAGCCGTAAGAACGGCTTTTGTGCGCAGGCAAACGGGCTGTGACACCGGCTGACTCTCTGCGAAATACACTGGGACAGTCGCGATGTTTGGAACTGACCGAGCGAGAAGTTTCAGTGAAAATCCGGCCGCAGCGGGATTTGAACACCGTCGTTTTCCTAGAATGGCTAGGAAGATTTTGAGGCCTCGGGCTTGATCTCAATCCTCGGCCGGGGCCCGCGCTGAGGGGGGCGGCGTCCAGCAGAGCGTGAGCGCGGTCTTTGGTCTCGGGCGTGGCGGCGCTGTGAAGCGGCGGCGGCGGGCGGTGCAGGCTGCGGCTGAGAGCTGCGAGCAGGCGGCGGTTTAGAGCGACCTGCAGCGGAGCTCGAGCGCTTCGGAAGGAAGTGCTTCATGGCCTGCGAAGTTTTTTGTACCTCCATGAATCTGTCAGCGAAGTCTGTGACGGCAGATCCGAAAAGGCCCGCTTGGGAAATGGGCGCGTCGAGGAACACAGAGCGCTCGGCTTCCGTCATCTCGGACAGCGTCAACCATAAGTGTCTCTCAGCCACGGTGAGAGAGGCCATGTTTCGTCCTATGGCCTGTGCAGCGGCTTTAGTAGCGCGAAGAGCGAGGTCTGTAGCGCTTCTCAGGTCCGCCACGCAGATCGCTCCGGGTCCTTCCTCGTCCAGTTTAAGGAGAAGGTCGGCCTGGAAAATCTGCAGGATAGCCATAGTGTGCAGCGCTGAAACTGCTTGCCCGGCGGCGGTGTAAGCGCGACCGTGCATGGATGACGTCACTCGGCATGCTTTAGAAGGAAGCGTCGTGTGCGCGCGCCGTCCAGCGGAGGGCGGGCAGAGATGAGACGCTACAGCTGGTTCCACAGGAGGAACAGAAAGGTATCCTCTTTCCTTCGCGCCATCCACAGAGGAGAAGGCAGCAGAAGCAGAGGTACGCAGCCTGGCGGAGAAGGGGGCGTTCCACGATTTCGTCACTTCCTCGTGAAGTTCCGGGAGGAAGGGCGCGGGCCGCGATTTCGTCGGAGCCTCGTCATTTCCGAGAAAGCGCCCGTCCATTCTGTTGCGCGGCGGCTGCGCGGGCGCCTCCCAATCGAGGCCGATGCTTTCAACGGCCTGAGAGAGCAGACGCATCAGCTCAGTCTCAATGCCGGCTCTCTTACCAGTGGTCTGGCGGGAAACGCTAGCGGAGGGGAGATCCACAGAGCTCGCCCAATCCTCACTATCTGACGCCAGAAGAGAACACGCCTCGGAGGGTTCGTCAAGCTCGTGGATGGACGCGGCGGCAGGCGGCGGCCGTTGTCCGTCAGTGAGCGACTCGAGCGAAGCCGGCGAAGCTGGCGGGCGAACCGGCGAGCTTTGGCGGGCTGGAGAAAGCTCGGGAGCGCGCTGGGCGCGGCGCTTCTTGCGGCGCGGCACCACGGCGGGCTGCGGTGAAGGCTCGGAGAATGATGCCAGGCGCGTCCTCAGAGTCACCATGGACAAAAGCTCGCAATGAGGGCATCCGCCGTCAGCGAGCGCGATAGCCGCGTGATCCTCACCCAGGCAGGAAACACAGATGACGTGTCGGTCTCCATCGCTGAGCGGGGCGCGGCACGAGCCACAGGAAGGCATCTTTAAAAAGACGCTGCTCTTTTGAGAGAGAAGTGTAAGTCGCGTCAAGTAAGCGAACAAACACTTCTCAACAGAGAAATACACAGAGTGTTGAAAGGATATATAACGCCGGAAAGCACAGCAGGTACGGCAGTTGAAGGCGGCGAGGCCAGCGACTCCAGAGCTCGTCCCGCTGAAAAGCTTGCTTCGACGGCGCGGCTTCTCACTCCGGATCCAGCGATGCGTGTGCTTCGCTGAAGAGGTAAAAATCAGCTTGTATCAGCCTAACGAGCATATTTATAGGGCGAGACCACGCCCCTTCTGGCGGGACGTGACGATATGGGCGCGAATTGCCCCCATTGGTCATTACGTCACGCAGAGTCTCTCTCGATAGGCTGCTGCATTTGCTGCAGAGCAACCAATAGGCGCGCGAGCTGTTTCGCCTATGTTTACTTGCTGCTGCAAAGCGTTTTACATTAATAAAAAATTAAGGATAATTTTTGGCTTCAATATCTCGCGGAAAAGAGTTTTTCCCCTAGCGTAAGCTATTACGCAGTACGAGAGATACTCTCGTAAGAGAACCCCCTCCCCCCAAACACACGGAGAGACGTAGGGTCAGAGAGAGAGGAAGAGAAAATTCTCCAAAACATCCACATTCAAACCAAAATATCTGACTTCCTGTTGGTCTGAGTTAATAACTGTAAATTAGAAAGTTGTCCAGCTCGATATGAACAATATACATACTGAGTTTTAAGATTGTAGATAAAAGTATAGACCTAACTCCCCCTCTTTTGTCAAAAGGTGGCGCTACTAAGCCCCTGCACCACGCCCGTTTCTGAAACTTAGCACATGTCTACTTGCTAATAAATGTGATGTCTGTCGAGTTTCATGCAATTTCAAGTATGCTAAGAGTCTCAAAAGCATCAAAAAAGAATCTTAAAGTTTGATGCGTTACCACGGCAACAGTATCTAAGATATCAATAATCCTTTCACAGGTCTACATCTGCCGTGTGTTTACATTATACACAAAGTTTTAAGCAAATCGGGTAAAAATAAGAGGGTGATTTAAAAGCATTTTGAAAGTGACACACTTCCTGCTGCCAGTTGGTGGCGCTATAACTTTGACTCACAATAGTCACATCCATGTGATCGGCCTCTTACAGCGAACACACTGCTGAAGTTTCATCAAGATCAGTCAATGTATGCAGAAGTTATAACACACTTCCTGTTTCCATTATTCACCATAAATTCGTTTCCTCGCCACGGCCAAACCGTTCGAGATATCAAAAATCCCCTGGCAATTTTCCATCCTCAATGTCTTGACTTCATGCACACCGAGTTTGGTGACGATCGGGTGAATTCCCTAGGAGAAGTGTTTCAAATTCCTGAGCATGAGTTTCCAAACAACCCATAATAGCCGACTTCCTGTTGGGCTGGCGTAAAAAGTAAGAGTACGAAGGATATATGAAACGATGAGATCTATATGTGTACCGATTTTCATATTAATTCATGCAAGCGTGTTTGATATATGGACATGTTTTCTAATCCCGTTCCAGGGGGCGCTGTCGAGCCCCCCTGCCACGCCCGGGTACCATCTTCAGTCCGGCCCTGATGGCCGCGGGTTCTGACCCGTGTGCAAAGTTTCAAGAGTTTTTGAGCACGTTAAGGCCCCCAAAAGTGCCCAAAAGGTAGTAAAATAATAATAAAGAATAATAATAATAATAAATATAGCTGCAAGCAGCGGTTGCGGGCCCAAGCCAGTGGCACCGCAACCCCGGTGCCTTTAGTTACCTATATATATATATATATATATATATATATATATATATATATATATATAAACAAGCCGGTGGCACTGCCAACCCGGTGCCTTTAGGGTTACTGTCCACGACATGCAAAAACGTAACCCCGCTTTCACTGTCGCCCTACGGTCTCATGGATTTAACGGACACATGAAATAAGTACACAAGACCGAAAATTCAAATGAAGTGTACCATTTTGGACAGGGCCTATGATCGTGAATCACAATAGCCACATATATGAGATAATTTAAATTTAGAATCATTTTAAATGTCATAGGTCAATCTGTTTTGCTGCACTTAAATGTGTAAATCCAGAAGCCCAGTATTTATCTGGAGGTCTTTGCCCTTTGCCTGTCAACCTGGTTTGTCTCTTCCTTTTCTGTTCTGCCCTGTTTGCCATTGCTCACCCTGCCTGTCTTGACCTTTCTTAATAAAAAGCTGCAAATGGATCCCCCTGGCCTGACCCTGCCTCGTTACAACACATATGCTGCATCTGCTCGCTATCTGCCGAACGGCTCTGGTAGTTCCGCTTAAGCACTGATGATGTTGTAGGAATAGTGCGCTCTGGTTGGTCTGGATTATTCGGGATTTTTTATTTTATACAGAAATAAGTTATTTATAATTTAGATGAGAATAAAGTTAGTGTTGATTAAAATGAAGGCAAACAAATATATTGATCTGAAATATAGCACATAAATTTTAAATTAATTTAGGTTAAATTACCAAACATACAATCTTAATTTAATTTAAAGCAAACAATACATTTAAATACATTTAAATTATGACTAGTCAGAATGGCGTTGTAGATCTCTCAAACTGGAGTTAGGGATAGTCATAATTTAATTGTAGATCTCTATTAGCAAGTTATAGATATCTTGAAATTCATTTTGATTAGAGATATCTGAAATTTGATATCTGTAACTTTCATTTTATTGGGTTAGCTATGCACACTGTGATTGGCTCATCACGTTTGGGGGCGTGGCTTAGCCATAGGTCAATTACGTTACAGATATCTTAAATGATAATAAAGTGACACGTGATGGCCAAGTATGGTAACCCATACTTGGAATTTGACCTCTGCATTTAACCCATCCAAGTAAGTGCACACACATTAGGAGCAGAGTAGTGAGTAGTGAACACAAACACACTGCAAACGTGGATACACACACCCGGAGCAGCGGGCAGCCTTGAGTGGCGCCCGGGGAGCGATTGGGGGTTAGGTGCCTTGCTCAAGGACTCCTCAGTCATATTCCTGCCGGTACTGGAATCGAACCAGCAACCTTTGGGTCACTAGTCCAACTCTGTTACCATTAGGCCAAGACTGCCCTAATACAAACTATCCAAAATATAATTACGACTTGTCAAAGACGTTGTTGATATCTAAAATGTTAATTCCGGATAGTCAAACTTAGCTTTTAAATGTTAAAAGGGCTTGCCATACAGAGACGTAGGCTCAGAGAGAGGCTCACCATATTCAAACCAAAATATCTGACTTCCTGTTGGTCGTAGCTAATTACGGTAAATTAGAAAGTTGTCCGGCTCGAAGAGTACAATATACATATCGAGTTTTTTTACTGTAGATAAAACTAACCCCCCCACTTTTGTCAAAAGCATTTAGAAAGTGACACACTTCCTGCTGCCAGTTGGTGGCGCTATAACTTTGACTCACAATAGTTACATCCATCTGATTGGCCTCTTACCACGAACACACTGCTGAAGTTTCATCAAGATCAGTTAATATATGCAGAAGTTATAACACTTCGTGTTTCTCTTTTCTCGCCATATATTCGTTTCCTCGCCACGGCCAAACCGTTCGAGATACCGAGTTTGGCGGTAAACGGATGCAATCTCTAGGAGAAGTACTTCAAATTCCAGAGCAAGCATTCTCCAAACAACCCATAATAGCCGACTTCCTGTTGGGCTGGCGTAAAACTTGACCGAGGGAAAGTTGTTCGGCCCGATGAGATCTATATGTGTACTGAGTTTCATATTAATTCATACAAGCGTGTTTGATCTATGGACCAAGTTTTGGGGACCCCGTTCAAGGGGGCGCTGTTGAGCCCCCCTGCCACGCCCGGCTACCAGCTTCAGCCCAGCCCTCATGGCCGTGGGCTCTGACCTGTGTGCAAAGTTTCAAGAGTTTTCAAGCACGTTAAGGGCCCCAAAAGCCCCTGAAACCTTGAACACCATTAAAATAATAGTCAAATTCCCCAAACCCCCCACACACAGAGACAGAGGGAGAGGGAGGGAGAAAATTCTCCTGAAAATCACATTCAAACGAAAATATCTGACTTCGTGTTGTTCGGAGCTAATGACTGTCAATTAGAAAGTTGTCCGGCTCGAGGAGAACAATATGCATA
Source organism: Gila orcuttii (assembly GCA_026230005.1). Classification (NCBI taxonomy): domain Eukaryota; kingdom Metazoa; phylum Chordata; class Actinopteri; order Cypriniformes; family Leuciscidae; genus Gila; species Gila orcuttii. The sequence goes on along the minus strand of JAPDVR010000005.1, from coordinate 33,461,265 downwards.
CCGATTTTTGTTACTGTAAGTAAAACTAATACCCCATTTTTGACTAAAGGTGGCGCTACTGAGCCCCTCACCACGCCCGTTTCTGAAACTTTGCACATGTCTGCTAGCTAATAATTGAGATGTGTCTGTCGAGTTTCATGCAATTTCAAGCATGCTAAGAGTCTCAAAAGCATCAAAAAAGAATATTAAAGTTTGATGCGTTGCCATGGCAACATTATCTTAGACATCAAATAATCCTTCACAGGTCTACATCTGGCGTGTGTTTACATTATACAGATGAAGTTTGAAGCAAATCGGGTAAAAATAAGAAGGTGATTTCAAAGCATTTTGAAAGTGACACACTTCCTGCTGCCAGTTGGTGGCGCTATAACTTTGACTCACAATAGTCACATCCATGTGATCGGCCTCTTACAGCGAACACACTGCTGAAGTTTCATCAAGATCAGTTAATGTATTTAGAAGTTATAACACACTTCCTGTTTCAATTATTCGCCATAAATTCGTTTCCTCGCCACGGCCAAACTGTTCGAGATATCAAAAATTCCCTGGCAATTTTTCATCCTCAATATCTTGACTTCATGCACACCGAGTTTGGAGACGAACGGCGGAATTCCCTAGGAGAAGTGTTTCAAATTCCTGAGCATGCATTTCCAAACAACCCTAAATAGCCGACTTCCTGTTGGGCTGGCGTAAAACTTAGAGCACGAAAGTTGTTCGGCCTGATGACATCTATATGTGTACCGAGTTTCAGATTATTACATGCAAGCGTGTTTGATATATGGACAAGTGTTCAAACCCCGTTCCAGGTGGCGCTGTAGAGCCCCCCTGCCACGCTCGGGTACCAGCTTCAGCCCGGCCCTGATGGCCGCGGGTTCTGACCCGTGTGCAAAGTTTCAAGAGTTTTCGAGCACGTTAAGGGCCCCAAAAGTGCCCAAAAGGTAGTAAAAAAATAATAATAATAAAAAGAAGAAATATAGCTGCGAGCAGCGATTACGGGCCCAAGCCGGTGGTACCGCAACCCCGGTGCCTTTAGTTACCTAAAGGCACCGGGGTGGCGGTGTCGCCGGCTTTGGCCCTTCATCGCTGCTTGCAGCTATATTTATATATATATATATATAAGAAGCCAGTGACACCGCCACCCTGGTGCCTTTAGGGTTATTGTGCACGACGTACAAAAATGTAGCCCTGCTTTGGCTGTCGAAAAGAAGTGTGCTGTAGAGCTTGCATCAGTGTGGGCTCTGCAAAAGTGCGCATTGAGGGCACATATCAACCACAAAGTATGCGTGAGCAACCTTCTGAAACCTAAAATGACAAATGAGACACCCTACAGACGGTCTCATGGATTTTACGGACACATGAAATAAGTACACAAGACTGAAAATTCATATGAAGTGTGCCATGTGGGACAGGGCCTATGATCGTGAACCACAAAAGCCACTTATATTGATTTTGCCCGGCCATCATTTCCCATGTTTGATTTCTGTATTTGACCGATTGTTTACCGTTGCTGACTACATTCTGCCTGGCCCAATCTGGATTGTTTATTGGACTCTGATTCTTGCTGCCTGCCTCGGCCCTTTGCCTGTCAACCTGGTTTGTCTCTGCCTTTTCTGTTCTGCCCTGTTTGCCATTGCTCACCCTTTCTGTCTTGACCATTCTTAATAAAAAGCTGCAAATGGATCCCCCTGGCCTGACCCTGCCTCGTTACAACACATATGCTGCATCTGCTCGCTATCTGCCGAAGGCTCTGGTAGTTCCGCTTCAGCACTGATGATGTTGTAGGAATAGTGCGCTCTGTTTGGTCTGGATTATTCAGGATTTTTTATTTTATACAGAAATAAGTTATTTATAATTCAGATGAGAATAAAGTTAGTGTTGATTAAAATGAGGGAAAACTTTGATTGTATTGATCTGAAATATAGCACATTAATTTTAAATTCATTTAGGTTCAATTACCAAATATACAATCTTAATTTAATTTAAAGCAAACAATACATTTAAATACATATATGGGTTATATGAATATTTTGGAGAAAAAATAATATTTATATATATTATTAAAAATAATAATATAATAATATATATACACACATATATATATATATATATATATATACATATATATATATATATATATATATATCCAAAAAGACAAGGCCTTAAACTTAAGCTTGAACAAGGGTTAAACTCTTATCACTAACAGACACCAAGGCACAATCACACACACACACACACACACACACACACACACACACACACACACACACACACACACACACACAGTTTAAAAGTCTGTGAGTGCCATCTTTTGGACATCCATCATATTGCATAGGTTTTCCAAAATTTTAAGGAAAACATATATATTGATCTAATATATATATATATATATATATATATATATATATATATATATATATATATATATATATATAGCACATATGTATAAATGAACAGGCTTGCGATGTCAAGATTGCAATGCTGGAATGTGTGTGTGTGTGTGTGTGTGTGGGTGGCTCAGCGCGATTGAACAGTGTGTTACAAATAAAAACATACTCCGTCATTTTCTTCATACAGGACATCATTCAAACTGCAAAGTGTTTACTTATATTTGTGTACACTCGCAATAAAACACAACATTGTGTTTTTGTTAAATAAATTAAAGTAATACATCCACCCGAAATGGCACTAATTTTCAAATTAAACTAAAATGCTCACGGCTGCACGGGCATTCATAACTGTGCGCGCCCACGGTGAGGAACGAGCAGAACAGAGTGAACGTTGTTTAGTTTATTCCTACTTCCATAGGAATTAATTGAAAAAGCTCGCTCTACTCTGCACCATTATTAATGTCTTGTGTGGACGTCCGTATTTTACTTCCACTTCCAAGTTAGCGATTTTAAAGCTCCCAGCGGTGTCATACGTTGATTAACCGGTGGGAAAATATTCCCATACTAACATCCCTAATATTTATATATAAATAAAATAGGCCTACCTGATTTTGAACACAAGAGGGCAGTATAGCACTATGTATGATTTGGAATTATTATTTTTTTTGACTAAACCATTGTGGCTGTTTTTAAACTTAAACATAATTCTTTAATTGAAAAAAATGAATAAAATGGGTTTAGTTCTAATATTTGTATAATTTTATATAAAAATAAATGGTGTATAATTACATTTTAGAAAGATATGAGACATTTCCTGATTCTTTTTTTTTTACATTAATTTAATCCCTCACCATAGCAAAACCGTTTGAGATATTCAATATCTGTTCACAATGTAGCATCTTTAATGTATTTTCATCATGTTGAAAAAGTTTGGCGTGAATAAAATAAATTACTTAGGAGTAGCTAAAAACTCAGAATCTGAAATCCACATTCAAACCAAAATATCTGACTTCCTGTTGGTAGTAGCTAATGACTGTAAATTAGAAAGTTGTCCGGCTCGAAGAGTACAATATACATACCGAGTTTTGTTACTGTAGATAAAACTAACCCCCCCACTTTTGTCAAAAGCATTTAGAAAGTTACACACTTCCTGCTGGCAGTTGGTGGCACTATAACTTTGACTCACAATAGTCACATCCATGTGATCGGCCTCTTACAGCGAACACACTGCTGAAGTTTCATCAAGATCAGTTAATGTATGATGAAGTTATAACACACTTCCTGTTTCCATTATTCGCCATAAATTCGTTTCCTCGCCACGGCCAAACCGTTCGAGATATCAAAAATCCCCTGGCAATTTTTCATCCTCAATGTCTTGACTTCATGCACACCGAGTTTGGTGACGATCGGGTGAATTCCCTAGGAGAAGTGTTTCAAATTCCTGAGCACGAGTTTCCAAACAACCCATAATAGTCGACTTCCTGTTGGGCTGGCGTAAAAAGTAAGAGTACGAAGGATATATGAAACGATGAGATCTATATGTGTACCGATTTTCAGATTACTTCATGTAAGCGTGTTTGATATATGGACATGTTTTCGAATCCCGTTCCAGGGGGCGCTGTCGAGCCCCCCTGCCACGCACGAGTGCCATCTTCAGCCGGCCCTGATGGCCGCGGGTTCTGACCCGTGTGCAGAGTTTCAAGAGTTTTCGAGCACGTTAAGGGCCCCAAAAGTGCCCAAAAGGTAGTAAAATAATAATAATAAAGAATAATAATAATAATAAATAATCCTAAGGAAAACAATAGGGCCTTCGCCTTTTCAAGGCTTGGGCCCTAATAATCCTAAGGAAAACAATAGGGCTCTGCGCCCTTTCAGGGCTTGGGCCCTAATAATAATAAAGAATAATCCTTAGGAAAACAATAGGGCCTTCGCCTTTTCAAGGCTTGGGCCCTAATAATCCTTAGGAAAACAATAGGGCCTTCGCCTTTTCAAGGCTTGGGCCCTAAATATAGCTGCGAGCAGCGATTACGGGCCCAAGCCGGTGGCACCGCAACCCTGGTGCACCAGGGTGGCGGTACCGCCGGCTTTGGCCCTTCATCGCTGCTCGCAGCTATATTTATATTTCTTTATATATATATATATATATATATATATATATATATATATATAAAGAAGCCGGTGGCACCGCCACCCTGGTGCCTTTAGGGTTATTGTGCACGACGTGCAAAAACGTAACCCTGCTTTGATTGTCGAAAAGAAGTGTGCTGTAGAGCTTGCATCAGTTTGGGTGCATCAAGTGCGCATCGAGGGCACATATCAACCACAAAGTATGCGTGAGCAACCTTCTGAAACCTAAAAAGAAAAATGAGACACCTCATCCATGGGTCTCATGGATTTAACGGACACATGAAATAAGTACACAAGACCGAGTATTCATATGAAGTGTGCCATTTGGGACAGGGCCTATGATCTTGAACCACAATAGCCACATATATGAGATAATTTAAATATAGAATAATTTTTAATGTCATAGGATGTCATAGCTCAATATGTTTTTCAGCACTTAAATGTGTAAATATAGAAGCCCAGTATTTATCTGGAGGTCTTTTTACAGGTTTATTAATGTAATTAATGTAATGTATATTTTACGCTTATGTGTCCTATGATATGCAATGGAAGTAAATTTTAATGTTTAACATGGGTGTATTCACAACACATAGCATACGATATAATATCTTAAGATTATTCATCATTATGTTGTCTCTGCCTTTTCTGTTTTAATGATATTCAGAACAGAAAAACTAAATGTTCCTTATAATTTTAATTAACACTAACTTTATTCTCATCTGAATTATAAATAATTGATTTCCGTATAAAATGATTTCAGCGCCTCTCTCTCTCTCTCTCTCTCTCACACACACACACAGTTCGATCGCGCCCGCGCCTCTCCCTCTCTCTCACTCTCACTCTCTCTCTCTCCCCCTCTCTCTCTCACACACACACATACACAGTTCGATCGCGCCAGCGCGCCTCCCTCGAGCGCACACACACACTCCAGCTTAAGAGAGAGGCGCGCGCCATCAAACTGTGTGTGTGTGTGTGTGAGAGAGAGAGAGAGAGAAGCGCGGGCGCGATCGAACTGTGTGTGTGTGTGTGTGTGCGCGCGTGTGAGAGAGAGAGGCGCGGGCGCGATCGAACTGTGTGTGTGTGTGAACAGTGGAAACACACTCCGTCATTTTTTTCATACAGGACATCATTCAGACTGCAAACTGTTTACTTATATTTGTGTACACTCGCTATAAAACACAACATCCTCAGTCACATACGTAATATATTTATTAGTGCTGGGCAACGATTAAAATTTTTAATCGCATGATTTTCTTGCGATTAATCGTGATTAATCGCATTGTTATGCGCAAAATTGAATAATGACTTCTAAAGTACTGTATTGCGCACTTTTGATTTAAATGTACTGCTATATACACAAAAGTGCAATAACTTTAAACAAATAAGGTGCTTTTATACCAGCAGTATTCCCTTTACACAGTAATCTCAAATCTCAACTTAAACATTAATGCAATCGAATCAAATATTTAAACAAAGCTATTTGCCACTGCCAGGGCATTAACTTTTATCTAGTTTGTTAAAAGGAGTCTAGTTTTCTTGTTTTTTTTTCTGAACAGGTATCAACAGGTATCTTTTATCAGGGAGCAGCAGAAACAGTCAATGTAGTAGTCAGAGGTCATGATCACTACTACAGATATAAGTTGACCAACGTTACTTATAGTAGCTTAGGTTTGGTCATGCCATGGTTTCCCACGTAAGATTACATTAAACAGAGTAAAAAAACAATTTATATTTTATACTCACGCCATAGCTGTGTAGTGCGCGTACACTTCGGCGTACCCTGACGTGCACCTCTCCAAAAATGTAACGTCAATTCTACGCGTACCGCAAGCGCTGTGATTGCTAGAACCGCTCCCCGGGTTTCACATGCTCCCTCTGCATGTGTAATTGCGCGTCAACGCGGACAACGACGCAGAGATATAAATGAAAACCAACGCGTAGTCTATAGCGTATAGTCTTCGGCGTAAGTCCGACGCAGAAGTATAAATCAGCCAAGAGTGAGGTGTAGTGGTCGAGCACAAGGTGCAGCGACAAGCGGGTGCGTTCCTGTGAAACTGTTGCGGTCATGCTCGCCTCACGCACGCGCCCGCGCCCGCTCGTTGCCGAAGTTGAATTGTCTATAACTTTTTATAAAGGACGCGCAGCACAAATCATTAGAAGAGAGACTGATCCTCGGCTCGCTGTTAGTGAGTTTCCAGAATCTAAATAGTTATTATCTATAGGGTTTATAGGTACTATCCATAGAGCGCCTGTCATTCACTCGCGGAGCGTAACTCTTTAACTGTTCACCAGAGAGAACCTGCCTCTCTCCACTGCTTGTTTGGGTGGGTTATTTGCTGCCTGACCAACATCCCACCCCTCCTGTGATCATGGTTTGACTGTTGGCCTATGTGTATTCAGAGCCAGTGAGCAACAGGCTTTCAAAATAATAATAAAAAAAAAACTGCGTTAACGTGCGATAAAAAAATTGTCGGCATTAATTAATAAATGCGTTAACGCGATAATAACGCGTTAACTTGCCCAGCCCTAATATTTATATATAAATATTATTTTGGACACAAGAGGGCAGTATAGCCCTATTTATGATTTTGTTTTTAATAAAAAAGTTTGAGCAAAAAAAAAAAGAGAATGCTTTTATTTTTGTTTTTCAAGGTTTTGGGGCCCTTAACGTGCTCGAAAACTCTTGAAACTTTGCACACAGGTCAGAACCCGCGGCCATCAGGGCCGGGCTGAAGCTGGTACCCGGGCGTGGCAGGGGGGCTCGACAGCGCCCCCTGGAATGCGATTCGAACACTTGTCCATATATCAAACATGCTTGCATGTAATAATATGAAACTCGGTACATATTTAGATCTCATCGGGTTGAACAACTTTCGTGCTCTAAGTTTAACGACAGCTCAACAGGAAGTCAGCTATTATGCGTTGTTTGGAAACGCATGCCCCTGGAATTCGATATACTTCTCCTTGGGAATTGATCGGAATGCCAATAAACTCGGTCAGCATGAAGTCAAGATATTGAGGATGATAAATTGCCAGCGGATTTTTGATATCTCGAAAGGTTTGGCCGTGGCGAGGAAATGAATTTATGACTAAAAAAGGACACATAAAGTGTGTTATAACTTAGTTAGTTTTACCTACAGTTACAAAACTTGGCGTGTATATTGTTCTCTTCAAGCCGAACAACTTTCTAATTTACAGTTATTAGTTCCGACCAACAGAAAGTCAGATATTGTGGTTTGAATGTGGATTCTGAGAATTTTCTCTCCCTCTCTCTAACAGAGAGAGTGTTCCCTGCCATTCTCTGCTTGTGTGTGTGTGTCTGTGTCTGTGTAGGGAGGGTGAGAAGGAAAGGGGGAGGGGCGTTGGGGGGTCTCTTCCAGTGATAGTTTAAATTGTATGAGACCAAGACGTTCACAAATTGTACTAGAACGTATTCTGTCCAGAGCACCTGCCCACCAGTCCTCTTCAAAACTTTCCCCCAACTCCCCCTCCCACGCTCTTTTAATTTTGTCAACAGAACAATCACTTAGACCTAAAAGACAACCATAAATTCTTGAAATTTGTGACTTGTGATACGGATTGAGTTGCAGAAACTCTTCCCAAACTAGCAACGGGGGCAAAGATGGGAACCTAGAAAATAAGGTAGCAGAACAGTGTCTAATCTGCAAAAAACGAAACAAGTGGGACTCTAACAACTCCAAATCAGAGGATAACTGTACATAACTACAAAATGTACCATCTCTGTACAGGTCTCGAAAACATCTCAAGCCTTTTGCATGCCACTGCTTAAATACAGGATCAGAAAGAGATGGAGGAAATATATGATTTTCCAATAGTGGCATCAATGTTGAGGCAGAATTGAATTTAAAGTGTCGCCTAAATTGGCACCAGATACGAAGTGTAGATACAACAACTGGGTTATGTGTCAGTGACGCCGAAGAGACATTACAGGATAAGGGTGAAGTAAGCAAAGCCATTGGAGAGGTAGATGTACATGAATTTACTTCCAATCTGCACCATGTTGTAGTGGACGAACTAAGCCAAAATGTTATCTTGTGAATGTTTACTGACCAATAGTAAAACATAAAATTAGATAAAGAGAGCCCACCATTCAGATTGCATCTTTGAAGCAACGATTTCCGAATTCGGGGCACTTTACCACCCCACAAGAATTCAGTCACAATCTGGTCAATGGATTTAAAAAACTTTTTAGGAAGAAACAGAGGAATGCACTGAAAAGCGAAAAGAAACTTAGGCAACACGTTCATTTTCACTACATTAATCCGACCTATCAATGATAGAGGCAGATTGCTCCACCGCTGAAAGTCAGACTTGGCCTGTTCTAACAGAGGGGTGAAATTACCAGATACAAGAGAAGACATAGAATGAGTGATATTGATGCCAAGGTATCTAAATACTGTTCTGCCTAGTTCAAATGGAACATCTGACTGCAAAAGACCCTTAGCCAATGCATTAATCGGGAAACACTCACTTTTGTGGAGATTTATTTTATATCCAGAAAAAGAGCCAAATTTTTGCAACGTGGATAAAATAACTGGAAAATTTGGAATTGGATTGGAAACATATAATAATAGATCATCAGCATATAGTGATAATTTAATTTCAATGCCTGACCTCACCACTCCCTGCAATAACGGGGAGGACCTCAAAGCAATCGACAGCGGTTCAATGGCCAGGGCAAAAAGCAAAGGGGAAAGTGGGCACCCTTGTCGTGTTCCACGTCCAAGCCTAAAATAGGTGGATCTATTGTAATTGGTGTGCACACTCGCCTGAGGTGAAGCATATAAAAGACGTATCCAATTTATAAATGTATCTCCAAATCCAAATTTTTGAAGCACAGTGAAAAGATACTCCCACTCTACACGATCAAATGCTTTTTCAGCATCAAGAGAAATAACAACCTCAGGTGTCTTGGAGGAGTGTTTCTGTAAGGAAAGGGGCCTGTAAGAATCACATAGCGTAGGATCCTTATCCCTTTTAAGCAACAGAATTATGGACGCTTGTGTAAGTGTGTCTGGTAGGAAACCACGCTCTAAAGATTCCGTATATACTGACAGAAGTAATGGGGATAATTTGTTCTGAAATTTTTTTAAAAACTCGACAGGAAAACCATCGGGCCCAGGAGCTTTATTACCTTGCATCCTTTTAATTGCCTGATTAATTTCGTTTGCGTCGATAGGTGCTTCGACATCCCCAGCGACAGCTGAATCAATCGTGGTAAAATTTAAGTTCTGCAAAAAGGCATTCATATCATGGGCATCAGACGGAGATTCAGAAGTATATAACAATGAATAAAAAGACTTGAAGGTGGCATTAATACCTTCAGGTTCAGATATCAAATTACCAGATAGGTCCTGAATCTGTGGAATCAAACGGCTAGCTGCTTGACGTCTTAACTTATGAGCTAAGAGGCGACCAGCTTTATCACCATGTTCATAATAAGTACTCCGTGAATGCAAAAGAAGCCGCTCAGCATCTTCAGTCAGAACGAGATCAAGTTCAGCTTGTAAATCGAGACGTTGTTTAAATTTATCTTGTGAAGGGGAATTGGCAAGCAGCTGATCAATTTGAAAAATATTTGAAGTGAGTTCACGTATCCTTATGTTGCGAACTCTCCTTGAGTGTGCGGAGTAAGAAATAATCTGTCCCCGAAGGTAAGCTTTAAGTGTTTCCCACAGCAATGAATAAGTAACCACCCCATCTTGATTTGTAGCCAAAAAATTGTCAATGGAAGTTGAAATAAAATCAATGAATTTTCCATCAGACAACAGAAGAGTATTCAACCTCCATAGTGATGAATATCTAGGCTGCACAGAGAACTGTATATCAACCGTAAGAGGGGCGTGGTCAGATATAACAATAGCATGGTAAGAAACCGATTTTACTTTAGATATCAGAGAGCCATCTATAAAAAAATAATCAATACGCGAATATGACTGATGGGCTTGCGAGAAGAAAGAAAATTCCTTATCTTGAGGGTTATAAAATCTCCATGGGTCAACACACACATTTTTGGACATAAATTCCACTTTTGATTTAGACATAGATGATGGAGTCATTGTTCTGGAACTAGAACGGTCCAAAGCAGGATCGATTACACAATTAAGATCACCAGCAAAAATAAGTAGATGACTATTTAATGAGGGGAGGATCTCAAATAACTTGTTTATGAAACCTGGATCATCAAAATTTGGTGCATATACATTGACAAGAATCACAGGATTTTGTAGTATGGTGCCAACAACAATCAAATATCTTCCATTTTTATCAGTTATTACCTTAGTAGAAGAAAACTGAACCCTTTTATTAATCATTATCGCAACCCCTCTGGCTTTTGAATTGAAATCAGAGTGAAAAACTTCCCCTATCCAAGTACACTTAAGCTTCAGATGATCTTGGTTTCTCAAATGTGTCTCCTGTAAGAAAGCAATGTCTGTATTTAACCTTTTCAAATGTGCATATATCTTTGACTTTTTGATGGGGCTTCCCATGCCATTAATGTTCCAAGTTACAAATCTTATTGCAGAACTGACTGGATGTGGCAAATAACCATGATAATTAGCCATCTACTTTACTAAACTAAAACAGTACCCTTGAGGGGAAAAACCTCCTGTAAGACAAAGAAAAAAAAGAAACAAAAAAAGGAAAGGAGAAAAAGAAATATAAAGAATTAAAGAAAAAATAAAGGGGACATTCAACCCTCAGAACATTCCCACCCACCCACGCACATACACTATCCGCATCCCCAAATGACGCGGACCCATGTGCAGACTCCAACTGGAGCCAATCCAACGATTCACTGCTCACGATTAGAGATAAACAAAAAACAAACAAAAAAAGCTGACCTGCAGAATATGACATTCAAAATTGAAAACGCACATTGGAACATATTTAAAAGATAACCCCAATCAATTCAGCTTCGGTAGCAAATAATATTGCACTTGTACAGTCCTTAAAACCATTGAATAAAAACAAAATTCCCAAGTATGGTACTTAGACAGCAAACATACAAATAAAAAATAAATTTTAAAAAATCGTTTGCATTTGAGACACTATGCAAAGCTCAAAAATAAAATAAAAAAGTAACAAGTAATAAACAGTCACATTCGGGTGTCATAACAGTGTCTCATGTATAATGCCATGGGTTAACTTACCCAACACAACTCACATGCCTAAGCGTACACATTCATGCATCACTTGATACATTCTGACGAGGCTGTAAAGAGTTGACATATGATTTAGCCAGCTCTGGTGAGTTGAACTGTCTTTCGACACCATTGAAAGTAACACGTAGCTTAGCTGGATGAAGAAAACCAAACTTGACTCCAGGTATTGAGCGAAGTAGCTGACGAACCTCATTGAAGGCAGACCGGGCACGAGCAGTCTTTGCTGTGAAATCCGGGAAGATGGATATACTCATATCACCAACTTTGAGCTGTTTCTTCTCACGTGCCCGCTTTAAGACCTCGACACAGTCAGAGTGATAATGTAGTCTTGCCACAATAGCTCGCGGACGCTCCCCCGGTTTTGGCCTGGGTTGCAATGTGCGATGTGATCTGTCAATGATGATGTCCCTCTCGATGTTAAGTGCCTCCTTGAGTAGCTTGGAAATCGCCGCGGTTGTAGATGGATTTTCTTCTGGAACTCCTATTATCCTTATATTGTTACGACGGGATCTAGCTTCCAGATCTTCACACTTGTCTTCTAGTTTAACCACAACGGCCGAAAGAGACTCTACCTTTTCCCGAAGCTCGGTGACGTCATCCGAACAGGTAGAAAGGGACGGTTCCGTGTCCTTCACTGTGCCTTTCAATGCCGCCATGTCCATCTGCATCGAAACCATACTATTAGAAAACTCAGCTTTAACTGCCTGAAGCTCGCTCTTGATGGTCGCCAAGTCATCGCCCAACATGGACTGCAACTCGGAGCGAAATATTCAGGCCAGATCTTTGCGCAACGAAGTTAGTATCTCCGTTTTAAGGGACTGCATATCGTCTGAAGTTGTCCCAAGCTCAGTGCCCGCCTCCGGGCTGTCTGAATCCCGCTCTGCCGTGGATGCACTAGCGGTAAGCCGCTGTGCCGATGGCCGCGCGTGACTACCTTTACTGCCTTTATTTTTCATTTTTGTAGCAAGAGATGAAAAAGCATACAACGCCAATAACAAATGATACGCATAGACACAAAGTATTAAGATGAAATGTGCGTAAGAAATGAAATATGCAAGAATTCTGCAGGAGCTACCGCGATCACGACTCACTCCATAGTCTACCTAACCGGAAGTCATAAAAGCATTCTCACTCAGCAGACAAATCCCCCTCCCCTCAAACACACGGAGAGACGTAGGGTCAGAGAGAGAGGAAGAGAAAATTCTCCAAAACATCCACATTCAAACCAAAATATCTGACTTCCTGTTGGTCTGAGCTAATAACTGTAAATTAGAAAGTTGTCCAGCTCGATATAAACAATATACATACTGAGTTTTAAGATTGTAGATAAAAGTATAGACCTAACTCCCCCTCTTTTGTCAAAAGGTGGCGCTACTGAGCCCCTGCACCACGCCCGTTTCTGAAACTTTGCACATGTCTACTGGCTAATAAATTTGATGTGTCTGTCGAGTTTCATGCAATTTCAAGTATGCTAAGAGTCTCAGAAGCATCAAAAAAGAATCTTAAAGTTTGATGCGTTACCACGGCAACAGTATCTAAGATATCAATAATCCTTTCACAGGTCTACATCTGCCGTGTGTTTACATTATACACATAAAGTTTTAAGCAAATCGGGTAAAAATAAGAGGGTGATTTAAAAGCATTTTGAAAGTGACACACTTCCTGCTGCCAGTTGGTGGCGCTATAACTTTGACTCACAATAGTCACATCCATGTGATCGGCCTCTTACAGCGAACACACTGCTGAAGTTTCATCAAGATCAGTCAATGTATGCAGAAGTTATAACACACTTCCTGTTTCCATTATTCGCCATAAATTCGTTTCCTCGCCACGGCCAAACCGTTCGAGATATTAAAAATCCGTCCGCAATTTAGCATCCTCAATGTGTTGACCTCAAGGTGACCGAGTTTGGCAGTAAACGGATGCAATCTCTAGGAGAAGTACTTCAAATTCCAGAGCAAGCGTTCTCCAATAATAGCCGACTTCCTGTTGGGCTGGCATAAAACTTGACCGAGGGAAAGTTGTTCGGCCCAATGAGATCTATATGTGTACCGAGTTTCATATTAATTCATGCAAGCGTGTTTGATCTATGGACCAAGTTTTGGGGACCCCATTCAAGGGGGCGCTGTTGAGCCCCCCTGCCTCGCCCGGGTACCAGCTTCAGCTCGGCCCTGATGGCCGTGGGCTCTGACCTGTGTGCAAAGTTTCAAGAGTTTTCAAGCACGTTAAGGGCCCCAAAAGCCCCTGAAACCTTGAACACCATTAAAATAATAGTCAAATTCCCCAAACCCCCCACACACACAGAGACAGAGGGAGAGGGAGGGAGAAAATTCTCCTGAAAATCACATTCAAACCAAAATATCTGACTTTGTGTTGTTCGGAGCTAATGACTGTAAATTAGAAAGTTGTCCGGCTCGAGGAGCACAATATACATACCGATTATTGTTACTGTAGGTAAAACTAATACCCCATTTTTGACTAAAGGTGGCGCTACTGAGCCCCTCACCACACCCGTTTCTGAAACTTTGCACATGTCTACTGGCTAATAAATGTGATGTGTCTATCGAGTTTCATGCAATTTCAAGCATGCTAAGAGTCTCAAAGGCATCAAACAAGAATATTAAAGTTTGATGCGTTGCCAAGGCAACATTATCTTAGATATTAAATAATCCTTTCACAGGTCTACATCTGGCGTGTGTTTACATTATACAGATGAAGTTTGAAGCAAATCGGGTAAAAATAAGAGGGTGATTTCAAAGCATTTTGAAAGTGACACACTTCCTGCTGCCAGTTGGTGGCGCTATAACTTTGACTCACAATAGTCACATCCATGTGATCGGCCTCTTACAGCGAACACACTGCTGAAGTTTCATCAAGATCAGTTAATGTATGCTGAAGTTAAATTCCATTGCATGCGTTTTACAAACAACCCTAAATAGCCGACTTCCTGTTGGGCTGGGGTAAAAAGTAAGAGTATGAAGTACATATGAACCGATGAGATCTATATGTGTACCGAGTTTCATATTCTTACATGCAAGCGCGTTTGATTTATGGACCAAGTTTTCGGACCCCGTTCCAGGGGGCGCTGTCGAGCCCCCCTGCCACGCCCGGGTACCATCTTCAGCCCGACCCTGATGGCCGTGGGTTCTGACCCGCGTGCAAAGTTTCAAGAGTTTTCGGGCACGTTAAGGGCCCCAAAAGTGCCCGAATAGTCGTAAGAAAAATAAAAGAGAAAAAAATAAATAAATAATCCTAAGGAAAACAATAGGGCTCTGCGCCCTTTCAGGGCTTGGGCCCTAATAATCCTTAGGAAAACAATAGGGCCTTCGCCTTTTCAAGGCTTGGGCCCTAATAATAATCCTTAGGAAAACAATAGGGCCTTCGCCTTTTCAAGGCTTGGGCCCTAATAATAAAAAGAAGAAGAAGAAGAAGAAGAATCCTAAGGAAAACAATAGGGCCTTCGCCTTTTCAAGGCTTAGGCCCTAATAACAATCAAGTGTAATATTTCTTTGTAAAAACTAAAGTATACATTTTATCACACGTATTTCAAAGTTAAGGATTCATTAGTTTGAATAAAGCCTACATTGGAACAAACACTAATAACATCTTAGTTGATGACTTTATTTTTGACAAAACAAACATAGCCTAATATATTTAACATTTGAGCAGAAATTGGTGAACAAAAGCTTATTTGATGTGGCAGTAGTCTATTTTACAGTAAACACTTTATAATCTATATCCAAAACTAGTCAACAAAATGTTGTCTTTCATATTTCGTCTGTAATATCGTTTGTTGTTTTTATGATAGCCTATATTAGGGCATACACATTAATTTGGAGTTTAATACGTTGCTTATACAAAGACATTTTATTTCAATATATTTTAGTCGATTTTTACTCATCTCAGTATAGCAATATAGTTTGGTAAAAGCTGTTCAGTTCATTCATTCACATACAGACGCGATTCATATTTAAACAGTCTTTTTGCGGTTTACATACACTAGGATATCGCGATTAGAACAATAATAAAAAAACTTACTTCTCAGGTGGATCCGTTGCTCCTCGAAATGAATTTAAACCAGCACTTCTGAGGTAAATTTCCCAGGATTATTCCTCACAGCCTTGCAAGTAAGTACTGTAATCTGATAAAATTTGGTGTGCTGATCTCATCTCATCTGATGGGCGTTTACACCTTTGCATGTGTGTTGCCTCAGATCATTTGCGTTTGAATAGCGCGCGCTCTCCGTGGGCGTGTCAAATTAAAAGATAATGAGATTAAATGAGAGCGACTGACATCTCTCTCTTTTCATATAGATTACATAAACAGAGAATATTTGTTTTTGTTATGAATTAGATCATTTAAAAGTACAAACTTAAATGATTATAAAGATATATTGCTCATGCCTGGGTGAATAGTAGTCGCTGAGTTTTGTTTAAGTTTAAAGACATGCTCAAAAAAAAAAAGCTCACTGACGGAGAGCCAGAAAGCACACCCTGTTTATTTTCTTTATTTTACAAAAGCACAATGTTTTATTTCGATTGTAATTGGACACATAAAAAAGTAGACATTTAACAGTTAATTTTTTCATATTTCTTAAGTCTGTATGACCAAAAATGACGGAGTATTTTAGGTCTATTTTGCTGCTATGTGAAAAAAATCGAGCAAAACGTGCCGGCGCGTTTTCAGACCCCAGAGGGTTAAGTTTATCAAGCGACGAGAATATTTTTTGTGCGCAAAAACAAACAAAAACAACGACTTTATTTCAACTATTCATTTCCTTCTCTGTGGGCCTCTAGTCAGTTAAAGTAGTGTGAATGCGTAGTGCTACGTCACACGTAGGCTCACTATTGGCCGACGCTGGTCATGTGTGTGATGCGTGTGACGTACAACACAGAAGCACTGCCCACTAGTGAACTGACTCGAGGCCCACAGAGAAGGAAATGAATAGTTGAAATAAAGAAAAAAAAATGTTTTTTTTTGCGCACAAAAAGTATTCCCGTCGCTTGATAAACTTAAGATTGAGCCACTGTAATCACCTGGACTATTTTAACGATGTCTTTAATAACTTTTCGGGGAACAAGTTTCAATCCCTTATAAGCCTATGGAGGAGTGATCCAGCTCTCAGATTTAATCAAAAATATCTTAATTTGTGTTCCAAAGATGAACGAAGGTCTTACGGGGTTGAACAACATGAGGGAGAGTAATTACTGACAGAATTTACATTTTTGGGTGAACTATCCCTTTAATAATAATAATAAAAATAAAATAATGGTTTGAGATTGAACAAAGCACCAAATAAATGGAACTTAAAAGTATACAAGAAAAAACTATGAAAAATTCAGACAAACTAATTCATATTAAAGATGAAATCTTGTTCAACATGCCTAGTTTACTTTATTTCAGCTGTAAATGTAGCAGAGTGGCCACTGGTACATAAAAACAAAAACAAAAAAACAGCTCAATTCATCTGACTACAGCCAACACAACCTGCTGTGAAGCCAGTGTGATTAAATAATGAAGTATCTATGCAGTGTGTGAGAGTGTGTACATGTTTTTCTATCCTGGTGGGGACTTAAACCTGAATGCACACAGACTCATGGGGACTCGTGTCACTGTGGAGACCTAAATTGTGGTACACAAGGTTATAAATCATACAAAATGAGTTTTTTTGGAAATGTAAAAATGCAGAAAGTTGTGTGATGGGTATTAGGGGTCGGGTAAGTGTCAGAAGACAGAATAGTTTGTACAGTATAAAAACCATTACGTCTATGAAGAGTCCCCACAAAGATTGTGCACCAGTGTGTGTGTGTGTGTCTGTTTTTGTATGTGCGCGGACACGTGTGTGTGTGTGTGTGTGTGTGTGTGTGTGTGTGTGTCGTGTCCTGGTATTCCATACATTGCGGGGAAATGTCTCCACATGGATAATATTATTAGCAGTAAATTTTTTATAAAAACAAAGATAATAACAGCACCTTTCAGCCTGGCAACCTCCATGAAAACATGACATCTCAAACATACAGTAGTAGCCTAGAACATTAAAGGTTTTTTGTGCTTGACGAACTTGTTTTGCTGTCGCACCCGCGTCTCGCAAATGAAACGGCATTCTAAAAATGCTGCGCTCAAGTTAAAAGAAGTCCAACTTGCCTTGTGTTATTTCCCATTCCACTGCAACAGATGCATCCTTTATGAACAGCCGCTTAGCACTAGCGATGTGTTCGACGCTACGGTCCTTCATTGGGCAGTCCTTCACAGGACAGCAGGTCCTTCACAGGACAGCAGTCGCCTCAGCAACTTCACGCGTATGAAGCGCCATATCAGGCATTTCCTTAAACAGCCACAGGTCAGTTTTTCCGCCAAAGTAAAGAGTTTAATAACGAAAACTATTATTTCTTTTTGCTAATTATTATTTTATTTCAGTTAGTTTTTCAGTAACTGTTGTTAGTTTCGTTTAGTTTTAGTTTTTCATTTATTATGAATTTTTTATTTTCAGTTTACGAAAATGTTTTTTGACCAATAGTTTTAGTCTTAGTTTTTCGTTTACGAAAGCAACCAGAGAATCAGAACCAAATACATGTGCACAAGTTGTATTAACTAAAACACAAACACATAACTAACATACAAACAATTACACATACATGGGTAGATGGTAAATGACAGAATGAAACCGTAAATGAAATGAAGCTAAGGAAAAGATTCATTGAACATGAAAATAACCAACAGCTTATTATTTTCAGAGCACCTCATTAAATGCATGGCCTTTGCAGTGAAAGCATTTCTTGATATGTGCTTGTTATGATGAACTTGCATGATTAGTTTGACTCTGTTCTGGTTGAAAGGCCGGTTGTGAGTCAAGGCCTGCTGCCCTGGGGCCTGCTGAGGCCACGCAGGACAGCACAGCACCCCAAACGTACAGAGAAGGCCAAGAGAGGGAAGGGCTTGTGTAGAGGCCATTTAAAGCCTGAGAAAGGTCCCACCTTTCAGGGTTGGCTCAACCAATAAGAAAAGGGTAATTTCTAAGCGGGAGATTCCTCTGTTGGGAGGATTTATGACGCTATCTCAAGTGTGGTTAGACATATGCCTTGCCGTTTGTGTCCATTTATACTCAGATAGATTTGACAAACACACACTGCATTCTAAGAGAAGGTGATGTACACTAAAGTGTGAGTCATTAAATGAGGATTAATTAGATAGGAGACACGATACAGGTGGGGTTACATTGACCGTTGGTTGTATAATAAAATACATACTGTAGTATCAAAGACATAATAGTACACAAGACAGTAAATCAATCACACAGTGTCCTGGGGTGCATGTTCATTTATAGATCAGTTCGTCCATAAATTGATGCAAAATCTGTTTTAAGGGCTGTGGGTCTTTTCTATGGCCTCTGCTTTTCCACATGACCACATTTTTAACAGATATAATACCAACTTATCTGATCGTAGCCATGGTAACCAAGACTCTTCTTGACCTTGTTGGGGGGATGGGACCATAGATCACAGAGTGAGTTTTAAAGATTATTTGTTAAATATAACAAATAATTGTGTCTGATTTGTCTCAGTCGTTACACTGGGGAAACAAGAAAGTAGAAAGGAAGAAATACTTTGTCTTTATCCTTGCTCAGCGGACTTGCACAAGTAGACTCGCAGGTCTTTACCTGAGTAGGTCTTCACACAAGGAGGGCTTTGCACAAGGGTTGCCACTTCAAGAATGCATATTGCATAAGCTATATCAGGGCATGGAACGAGCTGTTCTAAATGTAAATAAAGAGAATTGGACTGCAGACATTTGCGTTTTAATTCTCCGTCTTTACTGTGGACCATTTCCATTTATATCAATTTACAATGTTCTTTTAGCACACCGTAAACTCTAGTGCAGGGGTCGGCAAGTAAGTTTGGCATCGGGCCAAAAAAAAATTCGCCACTAGATGGCGGGCCAGAAGATAGTCAAAGGATAATTTAAGAAATGAATTGGTGAAAAATGCAACTAGAATTGCCAGTGACAGACTGTTACAGTGTCTTTTGTAACTGGTGTTAAACCCTGTAGTAGGACGGTGTCCGGGTTTTACTCTGGATAAATTAATAAAGCAGTAGGGACACGTAACCTGGCAAGTATCTTCATTCACCAACTTGCAACACAGACCGCCTTGCTAAAACACAAGCTTGCTTGTTACACAATGGAACCTAACTTATTGTTATAATTACTTGACGTAGCCTACTTTTACACTCAAAATTATTCCTTGGCATCCTCATGTACTAAACTGCATTTATTTAAATAGTTTGTGTGCTGGAGGTACGCTATTACGTTGTGTGCAGAGTGATGTTAACATTTAAGCTAGCTGGCGAGAGAAAATGTTACTATCAAAGAGTCTAAAGAGGAAAGTTGACAGCGAAAAAAGGGTAGGCCTATACAAAGAAGAATGTAAAGACAACTAGGCTATGCGTTCATCCTACCTAGTTTTGTGAATGCAAAGCCGATGTGTCTTATCTGCAACGAAGCGATCCACAGACTCTTTTGAATGTCTTTCAGAACTTTTCAAATTAAAAGCTATCAATTCATCTCAAAATAAAATATTGCTGCAAAAACGTTCTTGTACTTTTATTTTGAAGGCAAAATCACTAAAGACGAAGTGATTGTGAGTAACTGTTGCTGTCATGACAGATCTATTTCAGAACCAGCCGCTATCAAAATAATCTGGCTGCGGGTGCGGGCCAGATATTATTGCTGGCGGGCCAGTTTTGGCCCGCGCCTGTTGCCGACCACTGCTCTAGTGTGTAGATGCCCAAATCGCCATTGCTATGCTGATGGCACTCTCTCTCTTACTATTTCTCTCACATGCATGCAAATAAAGAATGTAAGAGAGTCTGACATACTGCGTAAAATTTATACACTAGATGAAAATGGTATTTTTGTTTTTTCCTGTCAAAACGATGACAATGTTTTGGAATTATTCACTATTTTAGCCATAAACACAAATTCACAACTAGTGCGCAAGACACAATCCCATTTGCTAGCACTCACGTTTTGATTTCAGCTAATCAGTTTATGCCAAGTGATTAATATTCATGTCCCCCACTCCTATTTTCTTTTGAAAATGTCAAGATCTTGTTGCATTTAATATTTTGATATACCAGAGTCAATACTAATATTGTAGAGAGAATTTTTGTCATTGGAGAATGTACTGCTGCCTTAAAATCTGCAGAATAAGGGCCTAGTGTCTGTTGTATGTCGAGTGTTTTAGAGTTACGATGGTTTGGTATTATAAATGTGTTAAAAGTACTTGGTGGCTTGGCTGGATTCCTTTGTAACACGCAGATGTTAACAATAACTAGACCATTTTTTCATAAATGATGTTAGAGTCATGAGACTTCTCTGCTGCTGTCTGCCACCCATATTCCCTGGGAAAATAGTGGCAAAACTCCAGTTTGATGCTGCTTTTAATTTCGTTTTACTTAGTTTCTCAGAAATCTTTCAGTTCTTTCCAGCAAGAGGGAGAGGTGTTTAGAGACAGGAAGGTACACATTTTGAAGTCATGTTACGTCACATCATCATTTGTTGTGTCCCTGGCAGCTTTTTTTTACAAGAATCTGGACTAGAATTGTCTGGGTGGAGTTTTTATCAGACATTTTACCACTCCTACTTCTCTCTCTTACTGTCAAGTCACCTTTATTTATATAGCGCTTTTTACAATGCAGATTGTTTAAAGCAGCTTTACAGAGATAACAGGAAAATAATGTTGTAATAATATTGTTAAATATAAAATTATATGTCCCCAACTAAGCAAGCCAAAAGCCAATAGCGACAAAGGCGAAGAAAGGCAACCGTGGCAAGGAACCAAAACTCCATCAGGTGACAGAATGGAGAAAATAACCTTGGGAGAAACCAGGCTCAGTCAGGGGGCCAGTTCTCCTCTGGCCAACGAACGAACGAACGAACGAACAGTGTATGATTATGATTCAGGCAGCATTACAGGTTAACTATTTTAAACTGTCCCAGTTAACTATTTGTCTTTCATGTTTGCTCTCTAATCTCAAAATGACTTTCCTTTCTTGTGACAAAAAAAGAAAAAAATATTTATTTTCGTTTCTGTAATCTGTGGCACAAGGATATGGGTCAATATCAATAGAAGAAAAGGATGCCTTCTTTTTTCTTTTTTTTCCCTGCAGTCGCCTTTGGTCAATTGAGCCAGTTTCAGGACCTGAGTCAGAGCTCCAGACTGCAGCTAAATGGTCACATTTTGCTACCTTTTTTCCTGCCGGTGCGACCGAATTTTGTTAGAGGTCACACTGTTGCCATTACCAATTTGCCTAACCGATAAGCGTTGACATTTCTGTTGCGTATGAAACATTAAAGTTAGCTTTAATGAAGTAATGCATGTTCGTTATATTTTACCGTGAAATGAGAGTTCTGTATCTTTATTAAAAACAACACATTAATGATTTATCCCTCATCGACCCACCACGACCCACTTGTAGTTAATTGGAATGTTATTTTTTTATGACTTGGCCTGGCCGACATTCGGATTATTCTCAGTCTCCACGGATATAACCAGGATTGGCACATCACTACTGTCAAAATAGCGTTATGTCAAAATACTAATTTATTTCGTTTTAAGTGAAACCATTGTAATCCTGATAGTATTCCCATTTTTTACAAAAAGTAACTATAATCTGATTACTTTGTTTTTTGACATAACTGTAACGAATTATTAATTAAGCAGATTTTTGCATCCTGATTACGTAAAGCTGTTACATGTATTTCGTTACCCCCAACTCTGAATCAAACAGAATCAATTCACTGTCAACACAAAGATTCACATTAGGGATGTTCATTTAGTTTTTTTCCCCTAAACGACAACCGAAGCTCGTTGACCGACCATTAACCGTTAACCAACAAGAATATGTGAAGTTAGAATTTAATTAGAATGGATACCCATTATCTTGTCCGATACTGAGCTTGTGTACTCGTACTCATTAAAATGATCCGATGCCAAAAACCATTACCATGCAGCGTGTGTACGGTGTTTGTGTCCAGACAAAGAAGAGAGAGAGAGAGCACTTATGTTGCATGCTCCTGGTTGCTGATTGCTCACTCAGCACACATGCATCATTTGGATTAAAACTAAATCGTATATGTACGTAAAAACATTAACTGTTACATGATTTATGTAGTAAATATAATGAGTGGTTCCTTACATTATTACAGGAAAGCGGCACTATAATCACATGACGTCGTTTTCAAGAAGTTTTCTGTGCGCAAACATCCGAAGCGCGTGCCCAGAATGCTGCCTCTCAGACAGAATTAAGTAATCTTCTCGCGTTTGAAACAACAAATTCACACAGAATTGTCGAAATGCCTGTATTGGCAAGTATCCTTGTGAAACATAGTCAGTTATGTCTTAAGTGAATGTAAACAGTAAATAAAACACATGTGCAACAGTATGTTGAATACGTGCAGCTCTTAAAGTGACAGCAACCTAATAAACCTACTGCTGTCTTTGTCCTTAATGTTCATCTAACAACAAAAGACAAAAAGAAAATCACCCACTGCTCTTGACTGAATAACTTTTGTAGATTTGATGAGGATTAATCTATATTTAATTTATACAGTGAAGAAGACTATGCAGTGTTATTTTACATTTGATTACTTTATTCAATTTCTGCACCTGAAAATTGTAATGTTTTACTGGCATCTAAAAATTTTAACCACTAAATATTCACTGTGCTATTAAATGATAGATAAAATATGATAGCATAGAATAGAATGAACAGTGAAAGTAAAAGAAGCTTCTACAATACATTTTAACAGGCATGACTATGCATGAAAATAACTGAAGGAAATATCTATTTGCTAAACGAAATAAGCCAACTAATTTGAATCATATTCTTTTGGTTTCTCTACACAATATTTTTAAAAATGAAAAATGCAATGAATATACATTATACAGATATCAGTACTCAGTATCTGCAAGTACCACAAATTAAAGTATTGGTATCTGACTTGTTCTGGAAAAAGTGGTGTCGGTACATCCCTAAAATCATAAAGGAATAAATATGCTAAATATATTTCACTTAAATTATTAATAGATTAATAAAACAAAAGAAAAAACTGAGACACGTATATGGAGAGATGTATTTTCCCATAAGTTTGGTTTAAGTTATTTATTTGATGCAATACAAACAGGGTGTAACATCAGCTCCACCTCAGGATCAATACTGCGCAGGCTCCCAATCATGTAATCTGCAACAACAGTTTCTGGGATATTTTGGCTTAATTTTTGAGTGGAGTAGAGACGTGTCATCTATATCTTTTTACAGTCTATGTGTGGCACTGCTCTCAAATGTTAGTCTTGAGCCCTGTGACTCCCTAGCCTGATTTTCTCTGTAAGTGTAAATTTGATTCCAGTTATGGTTGTTTTCTTTTTAAGAGGACCCAAGAAGATTTTGCTTGGATTTACTTTTCCTTGGCCTGTAAGCTAGTGTGCATTTATTACCTTGTTTTTCTGACCTGGTTAAGAATTATCAGAATGTGCTTCAGGGAGTAGCCCTAGAGTGCGGCCTGGACGATGGGACGGGGCAATGTGTCGCTCTGCCTATACACCATTTTATTGGTTTATAATACAGCATCTTTACAGAAAGTCATACTGTTATGTCTATAAAGCCTTAATGCTTTAACATTGAGAAGTTTTAGGGCTGGGCGATATGACGATAAATGTTGATGATATAAATGATCCACTGTTTGAGACGTAGCTATATTGTATCTATTAATTTATCCAGCAGATAAATCACTGCCACATTTAGTGAGCAAGACTTCATTAAATTTCTGGCATCAGAGAGCAATGGAGAGATAGGCCCTATTTATATATTTTCTCCATGTCATGTGTGTGGCACCAAAATTTCACATTAACACTTCATTCATTTGGCATTTTCATAGAATCAGTAGATAAGCAAACTTGGGATTTTACACAGATTATAATGATTCATTTCAATTCATTTCACTAAGACATTGGACTAACCTGATAGTTAGTGGCTGATTTTACATTTTACACCACAACCGTGTTGTCAAATAAGACAAACTTTACAGTATTGATTTAGTGTTTACTTTAGCTTTTGTAAGCTCTTGCGTTTTGTTAAGCTCCATGATTTTGTGATTGATTATTGTTTCTATTGCCATAGTTTTCCAACAAATATGATTAAATAGTGGATAACATTGTAAAATAATGCGTTTTTTTTAACAATCAAGCATGAAAACATATTCTAGTACACCCCAAAAACAAAATCAAGACTTTGTAAAAGGGCAAAATAGGACCCCTTTAAAGAATGTCAGTTTGGTTAGAGAAGAGGTACTTTGTTGTGAATAGAACCATAGAGAGTCTGAGGGTGCTTTTGCTCCACAAATGTTGGTCAAGACATTAGTCCATGTGATGTAAGAGTTCAGTGTGAAGAAGTTTTTCAGATTTGTAATCACTGGCAAGTTGTTTCCAAGCTCAAAAAATTGTCAGTGGATGCAAAGGCCGAAATGACACATTGACAAGCATTCTATTGACGAGCAACAACAGCATTCTATAACCAAACTGACACATACAAATGTTCAGCACTCCCAACCGCATTCTCTGCAACCTGCACTGTTTGAACGGAACTGCGCTTAGAAATTGTTAGTCTGCCATGTCATGTAATGTGAGAGCCACATTGAACTGTATAACCGTGTTAATAAGTCCAGTGTTAATCATGAGTGGTTGGTTTTACACACAGAGATGGAGAAATGAGTTGCACTGATTCAAAGATCCATGGAAGCTGCAAAAAAAGACAAACATACAAAAAAAGCTCTTGGTTACAAAAAAAAGCATTTGAATCCGTTACTCAGATATTATTTAAAATATCTGATTGATGAACTCACACAGTTAAGAATAGAATATAGAGTTATGAGTTCAGCTGTTTGATCATACAGATTTGTAGGTCACATTTCATATTAGGTACATTTAACTTCAATGTTCTTATTGTGTTTGTGTTGTTTTGCAAAACACTTTTGCTGCTATTGAGGGGGATACAAGTAAGGTTAGGGACAGGTTTTATTATATGGTTAGGTTTTAGGGTGGGTTAAGGTGTAAGGGAAGGGATGCCACCACTGATCAGTCACCATGGACACTACACTAATCACCACAGCTGTTTGTCTTGAAGTTATCATCTCTGCATATTTAAGTTCCTGCCTGTTGCTTTTTCATGGTCGGTTGTTGTCTGTGCACTAGCACACTGTCTCGTATATTGGCTGTTTATTCTGAGTATTATATTAAATCTTATGTTATTGAATCATCGTCTTCATCTTCTGTGGAACTAAGCTTTACAAAATGTAATTACAGAAATGAATTACAGCTGTACTTACATGCAGGTATTTAAAAAATACAGAGTAAAAACATAAACATGATGAACACCTTTGCTTTTAATGAGAAAAAAAATAAAAATAGTTCTATGTTCTATGTCTATAAATTAAATTCAGTGTACTCTTGAAATAGATTCCTGGGTATTGTTACGCCTGCCTATTTACCCCCTGCTGGCTCTGCTACACAGTGCAGACGTTAGTTGGGCAACAGGTGCATTCAATCCATAATTAACTTCAAATAGGGGTCAGTATAAAGACCTGTGTGACTTCGAGTGAACTCTCTCACTTCTCTCCCATTCTTCTTATTTGTATATATTTTTCTCCTAAATTTTTCTTTCCCATATTTATTTTTAGTGCCAGAGATTGTTTATTTAGTAACCACACACGCGTGTTTTTTTGGTTTTGCGGTATATGAGCCAGCCGTAACACACACACACACACACACACACACACAATTTAAACTTATATTATTCCAGTAAGTATCCTCTGGGTACCCCAAATGATAAGACAGAAGTCAAGTTACATTTAAATAAAACAACAAAAAAGAAACGGTACTAGAATTTTTTGTTACATTCAAAAACACTGTATGCGCAAACATACAAATACAAATCATACTGGTAAATGAAAATGCCCTCCTTTTTTGTCAATGTAACTTGACTTCTGTCTTATCATTTGGGGTACCCAGAGGGTACTTACTGGAATAATAAAAGTTTACAGACTCACAAAAAAAAAAAAAAAAAAAAAATTGTTACAGCTGGCTCATATACCGCAACATAAAAGAGGCAAACAGCAAATGCTTTAACAATAAACCAATTTTTTTACAAGCCAAGCAAACAATTATTAAACAATCAAAAGAAAACCAACGACTAGGGAAAAAAACGCACGTGTGGTAACTAAATAAACAATCTCTGGCACTAAAAATAAATATGGGAAAGAAAAGATTTAGGAGAAAAATATATACAAATAAGTTGTCGAGTCAAGTCACCTTTTTCTTTAATATTTATATAGCGCTTTTTACAATACAGATTGTATCAAAGCAGCTTCACAGTGATAACATGAAAATAATAAAACAAACTTTGTTTCTAGAAGAAAATTGTGTCATCGGCCACCATAAGTAAGGCAGATCAATAA
This sequence comes from Gila orcuttii, assembly GCA_026230005.1. Lineage (NCBI taxonomy): Eukaryota > Metazoa > Chordata > Actinopteri > Cypriniformes > Leuciscidae > Gila > Gila orcuttii. Next base: position 33,434,057 of record JAPDVR010000005.1, on the reverse strand, counting down.
TATTGTTGAATATTAAATGTCCCCAACTAAGCAAGCCAAAAGCCAAGGCAACAGTGGCAAGAAGAATGGGAGAGAAGTGAGAGAGCTCACTCGAAGTCACACAGGTCTTTATACTACCCCTATTAGAAGTTAATTAGGGATTGAATGCACCTGTTGCTTAACTAACCTCTGCACTGTGTAGCAGAGCCAGCAGGGGGGAAACAGGCAGGCGTAACAATATCATAACGTTTTTTTATTTCCTGCAATTGTTATTGTACATATCTGATGTAGTATTGTATTTGCACCCCCCTCCCCACACACACACTCCTGTCCCACCCACTTTTTAAAGCAAAGTTACGCCACTGCAGTCAACCAAACATAAAAAGTTACACTGCTAAATTTAAATAGTCCCTACAATCTGTGCTAGCGTGACCACCGTCTCACTGTGGTGTTATGCCAAACACATTTTTGTGCATGTGAAGGATGCTGTTTTACGTGGATATATTTAAAAAGCCTAGTTTGCAAAATAAATAATAGTTTAGCATCCAAATACATCGCGAATATGGAAACATTTGGATTCGTGCTGAATGAGAGAAGTAGGCCACGTGAGTGAGCCCAACACTGGTTTCTGTTTCGTTTTATTTTTCATTCTTGTTTTGTTCCGAATACTAGGGATGCACCGATACCAAGCTCATGTACTTGTACTCGTACTCGTAAAAATACCCCGATACCAAAGACCGATACCTCACGTGACATGTGACCTCACGTATATCCTTAGCTTATATTTCTTAATTCTTATGAACACTCTTCCTGCAGTTATAGTGTTGCTAGATTTAATAGTACAGTCTAATATTTCACTTTACACTTTCGGCCAGGGTCCGAAATTAACAGCCGCCAAGCGCCAAATGCGGGTAGATTTTCTGTTTGGCAAGTAAATCTCAAAAGGCTATCCGCCCCACTGGCGGGTGAATGTTCATACCAAAATAGTAATGTAACGAGTTAACGTTAACGAGTCCTCTTATCGATGCTCCTGCTCCAAAGCGAATTTTTTGTCCCGCCATAGTCTTATTTGATCTGCGAGTAATGTAGACGACAGTAGTGCGTGTGACAGGGCGCAACTGAAGCACGAGCAGAGAGAGGTCGCGCGCGCACTTTCTCTTAGTGCTGTCTTGCTCTCTCTCGTTGTCACATATTAATCAAAATAAATCGACACGATGGTAAAAGGTCGGAAGACCATAGTTTCATGTGGAGCATTCGGATATATTTTTTCCTGAATTACCGCTGGGTGTGAATTGTGCTAAAATACCTTATCTTCTCTGAAGCGTTCTGCACATTCAGCTGACATAAACCACACTTTAAATAAACGGAAAAACCTATCCAGTGATTAAATGTTTTCTGTGTTGACACAAATCTTGTGGGATGTCCTAGCTGCCAGGATAATCACAAAACGCGAACACATCCGATAATGACATTGACGCGTCCAATTCGCGAACTAATGACTCATTTGAACCGATTCATTTTAATTTTATTTTAAAACTGATATTTCCAGTCCTTCAGTTACTGATCGGATCAGTCAGAGTAAATGGAGTAAAAAAAAATAGGCAGAGTAAAACTAAATATTTTTTTGAAATAATTATAATATATTATTATTGCATATATTTTATTAAATATACAATTAATACATTTAATTTGTACAGAACTATGTTCATATAGGCACCACCACAAAAATATTATTTTAATGTGTGTAAATTGTGTAATATGTGTGTAAATAAAAGTAAAAATGGAAAATAATAGACCAGAAATATGACAAAAATGTTTTAATATAGCCTATATATAAATTAATGTATATGTGACACAAAAAGGCTGTTTATTATTTTGGCCGGTAAAAAATATGCTTGGCTGGTGGATTTTTTCATCTACCAGTCCCCGTGGCAGGTGAGCCAAAAAGTTAATTTCGGACCATGCTTTCGGCTGTGATTACATTGTTACTCAGTGTTATGTTATAAACATTTGTTCTGTGATTTCTTTGGCACTTTAGGACAACTTTGATTGTCTTGTTGTCTGTGATTTCTTTAGCACTTTGACAACTTTGTGACAGGCAGGTAAAAATTACATTCATTATGTCCTTGGTTTTGCCCTTTGGAGATTATTGGACACTGTGAAATTTGGGCTTTGAAAATTTGTGATAAGCACATAAGAATGATTTATTTTTAAACATAAGTTTATTTAAGTTGTTGAAAATAAAGATGCTGATATGTTCATTAGTCTCATTGTGTTGTTCTTAGAAAATTGCCACATAAAACGAGACCCCCCCAGTACAACAGGCATCGGTATCGGTATCGGCGAGTACCAGGATAAAAATATCGGTACTTTTTGCAGTGTTTTAACGAAAGTTTAATCCTATTTCGCTGTTCACTGTATTTTTGCTATTGTTGTTAAAATACCCACATAATCTGCAGCTCTTAATGTGGCGCAGGCCGATGACACACTGGCTGCCTGGCGTTTCTGTTGCGTGTCAGCTGCGTGGCGTTTTCTGTGTCTTTGCACACCAGAAACGTGTCTGACGTGGCGCTGCTGACACGGATCACCCTTGTTCGACATATGGGAGAGAGTTGTGGAAGCCCTAGACTTCATGTTAAGCATAAATATAAAGCCTACTGATTAAGACACTGCCAGCAGTATTGACAGCAAAATAGACTACAGAATATTTCGTTCTGTATTGACAGGTGCAATATTTGAAAATGGATAATTATTTATTTATTTATTTTAAAATTATATTTATTTCTGAATTTGTCAAAACCTAGACTTTCAACCATCAAAATGTAATTTATTAATATATTCGTGTACAAAATAACATATAAACATCTTTTCCTATTCTATTTTGCCTGGAAACGCTTCCAACACGCTTGCCTGTTGCGTTAAAAATAGGCGTCGGTTCTATTTCTAGCATGCACGCGTTTTCCGCGTTTTTCTCAAGCCGCGCCTGAGACGCAGGCAGTCTGCAAGCTCTAACCTGTTAACATGGGAGCCGAAATAAAAACGGACACGCCACGCAGCCAGTGTGTCACCGGCCTGCCGGTTTCACACTGCACGCGTTAGCAGAGATTAGAGCATTCACACCGCACGCAGAGGCGGCGCGGCAGCGTGTAACAGGAGCAGAGCAGGAGTAGCAGATAGTTTCGGCGCCCAGTCTATTTTTGCCGCGCCGCTTACGCTGAATTAAAGTGACAATGCATTGATCATGGCCAAAATACACAGCAGTTTTACCCAAAAATCGCATTGATGATATCTATTGTGTTTTAAACAGTCAATCAAATGTCCTTCATCAATTTAAAAAGAAAACAAATATCCAAAAACAAACTTGTTGCCCAAACTACAAAAACAAAGATGAACCAAACGTTATATAATATATTAATTAATAAAATAAGCTTCTTGACAAGTCTTTTCTCTTAAATGTATTTGAAAACGAAATAACCCTTTATAAAGTACTCTGTCTGTACACACGCCGCGGTTCAGCCGCGCGCGTCAAAAAGCAAAACACTTTGCAGTGTGAAAGCAAAACGCGCGTGTCCTGCTTCCGCTCACCGTACGCACTGCTCCTATGGCGTTCCGATCGGCTTTTTAATATGACTTTGCAACACGAGTGCATGTCTCAATGAACGTGACGTCTGCGTCTGCCGAACGTCTCGTCTGCGTCTGCCACATCACTCGTTCGTGTGCCGAACGTGACGTCTGCGTCTGCCGAACGTGACGTCTGCGTCTGCAGAACGTCTGCAGCAAGGGGGTTTCCAGCACATTTCACACACTTATTCATTCTTTATTATTTCCCCGACTGATCTTCTGTTGTATTTTATTAACAATAAGTGAGTTTTACCTTGCTTATGTATAGCTTTTTATTCCAAATAGTAAATATGAATTTACACAAATGATCATGTTAAAATTTTTGTTTGCCATTGTTTCTTGTCAACATCCACAGATACTTAAGAAGAAATCATAAAAAGTTGTTCTAGCATGTATGTATATTCAGCACTAGGAGTCTCTTGACCAACACAAAATAACGTTGTAAACATTTGGGCTTATTTAACTAACATAAATAATATTTGTAATTTGTAATGTTTAATTTTAGAGTTGTATTTTTTACTTTTAGAGTTGTAATATTTAATTTTAGAGTTTCGCCGAAGTTTGATTGACAGTCGATCTGACAGTTAACAGAATTATATAAAACAGTTACACCTCAAAAGAGAAAGGCGAGCACAGTTTATTATTGAATAAATTGAGGTGTATTCTCAGTGTATAATTGTAAATGTTGCAGAAATTACTTGCATTTTTGATGTTGATACTTCCTCAATATAGATAATTTATTATTTCCCATTTGTGAATTGAACTGTTCTCAAATCTTTTAATTCTGCCTTTACACTATATTTTCCTGCACTAAATAACACTCTACTATCTCGCTGAGTCTACACCTTCACTAAGCCGTTGAATACGCTATTAGTATCAAACTGTCTCAGACTAACTTAGCCTACTTTTTTCTCATACCTGCAAATTTTATTTAGTTTCCCCAATTAATTCAGATCTGCATCATTTGGCATGATGTTTTTACGATGGCAGATTGTAGTTGTATTATTTTTCGGATATCAGACATGATGTTTTAATAATAATTTTAGTAATCATAGTTTTATATATAGGCCTATATATAAAAATATTATTTTTCCAATTCTATTCTTCTTTTTATTCCAAATATTAAATATGAATTTACACAAACTATTTTGTGTAAAACATTTTTTTTAACAGACATAGTTTTCAGAATATAGGTTTTCTAGTTTACCAAAGTGCTGCCCTTTTACAATTATAAAAAATTAAAATCACAATAACAACCCCAACAACAAGCTATAAAAAGGCAATAGCCTATTTGGTTTCTTCATAATTCTATCTTTGTGGGGGCATTTTTGCCCTCAAAACGTGGGTTAAACAAGAACACACACACATAGGCTATCCTATATAAAAATCACAGACGCAAGCGTCACGTTCATTGAGACGAGTGCAAGTTGCAAAGTCATATTAAAGAACCGATCAGAACGCGGCTGACACACTGCACTGAGCCGTGTTGTACTGTGAATAGCGTGTTAAATACGTGTTAGGGAAAAAAAAACAATAAATAACTTCACTGCCACACGTGAATGACGCGTGACGTCTGGACTCGACACTTCACTGCCACGCGTGATTTTCGTGACGTCTGCGTCACGTCAGCGTCACGTCAGCGTCTTAAATTGAATAGAAATAAATAGCAGAATAAAAAAAAAAGACGTTGAGTGAGACGTTCATTGAGACGAGTGCATGTTGCAAAGTTATAATAAAGAGCCGATCGGAACGCCATATGCTCCTGCGCTGCTACGCTCTGCTAACGCGTGCAGTGTGAAACCGGCGTTAGCGTCTTTAGCGGAGAGAGAAGCAATGCGTATGTAACCGAAAGGGCTTGAATGAACTAGCACGTTTGGCTCCAGATAAAAATATTAGAGGATATACATTCGAAACATCATTACCATAAATTACCCTGAGCTCTTGTGGTGTATATACTGCTCTGTTGTTTTGACACGCTGCTTACTTCAAACTGTAGAAACGGCAAATGGTGCTACCATTGTCATTATGTCTTGCGGTCCAGTTGGAACCAAGCCAGGGAAGCGGCCCCGGCCCGCTCTTTGAGGACCCCTGATGTAAACTCGGGTGTTTGAAAACAATCTGTCCTAACTCGTTGAAGATGATGAACCATACCCCTGATACTTAGTGTAAATGCATTCTGCAAAGTGTCCTTTATGTATAATTCATTTTCATTTGTAAGTGAGATGCTTATTCTCAACTCTCTATTCCAGGTTAAAAAAAGTGGAAAGTGTGAGATGTTAAATCAAGACGAACGAAAGAGACAAGAGGTAAAGTTCCACATCAGCCTTCCTGACTTTCTCTTTCTCTTTCTTTTGGTTTTGCTCATATCAAAAAGTTTTAAAAGACTGATTATTTAATTTTAAATACTGCTTCTTCTGTGGAGCCTGTCACTTACCAATTTGAATGAACCATTAAAATCTGGCCTTGCATAGGTGTATTTCTGAACTTTTTCTCTCGGTTTTGCATTAAATTCCACAAGTCATATTTTGCTTTAAAGACAGTAGGCTGAAAAAGGACAATCATAAAGGAACTTGGACTAAAAGAGAAATTACTAAATATTGTACTAATACAATAAAAATTACTTATGGACCAGATCAATTATTATTCACACTACTGCTCAAAGGTTTGGGGTCAGTGAAATTTTTTTTAATTTTTTTTAAAGAAAGTAAAACTTTTACTCAGCATGGCTGCAATAATTTGATCAAAAGTGACAGTAAAGGCTTTTACACTTAAAATTCCTTTGTAGAACTTTCTGCTTATCTCAGGAATAAATTGCATTTTAAAATATATTAGATTAGAAAACAGCAATTTTAAATTGTAATAATATTTCATAAAATAACTGGTTTTACTTTTTTTTTTGTTAAATGTTTTTTATAAGAAATGTTCACTGAGCATTTCAGCAGAGAAGCTTAAGGCAAGGACAGTGCAACAGATCATTGCTCAAACTCTGTGTGTTCTAGATTTGTCATATATTTATTATTTTAATCAGTTCCTTTCAGCTCTGTGTCAACTTTCACCTGTTATTATCCTGCTTTTTGTCGGCTAGGAGAGATCCTCATAGAAATGAGCATGATATCTGTAGTAATTGAAACTAGACGGGTGAAATGCAAGGTCTAAAAAAGGTTTCTCTCCCTTAGGCCATATTTGAGGTCATCTCATCAGAGCACAGTTACTTACATAGTCTGGAGATCCTCGTTCGCCTCTTCAAGAACTCAAATGAGCTCAGCGAAATCATTAACAAAACAGAACATCACCATCTCTTCTCCAACATCGTTGATGTCTGCGAGGCCAGCAAAAAGTAAGATCTGTCTCTTAGATACATTCAGAAAAGTTTGCTGATAGACATCTCGGCTAGCTCTTAGACTTTGTTGATATGGTGCTGATATAGGACCTTGGAGAACAATATTGGAGTGTAAATTTGGGCTATGTGATGAAAATCTTATTTTATGATAATTTATTTCACTATTACAACATATATTTCAATATAGTTATTTTATCTTGTCTTTGATATTAAAAATAAGAACAAAGATGCAAATTACAAACAATAGGACAAATACAAATATAGTTGCAAGTGGCAATCATTGGGGTCCAAGCATGATAATACTTTATATTTATTATATTATATACTTATATACTATATTTATAAGTGATTAAAACAAAATCATAAGCGTTTACAGCAGCTTGCCCTGTCATGCTTTGGCAGATGTGTGTGCTGTTTAATACCTCTGACATGTGTTTTCCTCAGGGCATAACTTACATTTTATAGTTATATTCTTATCTGTAAATTTTAGAAAGTCCTGCGAGTAATTCCATTTTGCATATTCTGATAGCAAGACTTGCTTGCTATCAGAATATGCAAAATGGAATTCATTTACACATTCACCCAAAAATGAAAATGATGTAATAATTTACTGTTTGGTTATGCATATTCTTTAAAATATATTATTTTGTGTTCAGCAGAAGAAAGAAATTCATACATGTTTGAAACAACTTGAGAATGAGTAAATTATGACAGAATTTACATTTTTTTGGACGAACTATCCCTTTAAACTTCAAAGACTTCAAATAAATATTTTTTAGCAAAAAGTGGCTTATTATAGCACCACTATGTGCAAAACACATTGTAGTCCAAATGATTCTATTCGTTGTAGTTCTTGGAAAGTGGATTCTGTTAAATAAAATACACTACATTGTGTTGTAAACTTCTTCCTTCTTCAGTGTAGAAGATTTAGAAGCGAAAGACCAGGAGACTTGGGGGTATCTTTTAAGCAGAGTTCTTTATTGCTGTGGCATCGCTGTAGTCACCAAGTCTGACTAAGGGAAACGTTCCCTTGCAATTTATAAACATTTTAGGGGCAGGGCTTAACATTGTGATGAACAAAGCATGTAAATGATGTATACCGGTTTAGGAACCGGCCCTATACATGGAGTGTTACCAATTCCAAACCAATCAGCATAACTATTCAAACAGTGAGACTACCAAAGTTTCAGTAATCTGCTTACAATGGAGAGAAACAGGAATAGCCGGTTAGATAGAGAGAGCAGTATTCTGCCAGATACAGAAAACAGGGTTTGCCGGACTCTCTTGCTGGAAAACTGTTTCACAGCAAACATCATCATCATCATAACCTTAAATGCTAAATTCAGTATACGAAACTGTCTCAGTTTATATACTATTGTATTGGAACCTCAATTAAACATTTAATAAATTTGTAACACTACAATTGCCAAAAGCTTTGGAACGTCTCACTTTTGTCAGGGTGTGGTGTAGGCAGAGGAAGACGAGGAGTCCAGAATTCCAATACAACAACTTTTACTATTAATATAAACTCACGTGGGTGCGAACAGGCAAACGGACAGAAGATACACACACCTAAATACAACGTAGAACCGACAAAGACTAACTGAACAGAAGGGAACTATATACAGACACAAATGAACAATGATGAGGTGAGCACAGGTGACAAGGATGATGATGATGACAGGCAGGTGCGGGTAAATGAGGGAGTGAGTGCAGGTGTGAAGACAAGAGGGATGCTGGGAAGTGTAGTGCAGACGATGACTGTGACACCTTTACATGCAGATGAACTTTAAATGCATCCCATTCCTGATCCGTAGGGTTTAATATGGAGTTGACCCACCCTTTGCAGCTATAACAGCTTCAACTCTTCTGGGAAGGTTTTCCACAAGGTTTAGGAGTGTGTTTATGGGAATTTCTGACCATTCTTCTTGAAGTGCATTTATGAGGTCAGGCACTGATATTGGACGAGAAGGCCTTGCTCTTAGTCTCCGCTCTAATTAATCCCAAAGGTGTTCTATCGGGTTGAGGTCAGGACTCGGTGCAGGCCAATCAAGTTCCTTCCACACCAAACTCGCTCATCCATGTCTTTATGGACCTTGTTTTGTGCACTGGTGCACAGTCATGTTGGAACAGGAAGGGGCCATCCCCAAACTGTTCCCACAAAGTTGGGAGCATGAAATTGTCCAAAATGTCTTGGTATGCTGAAGCATTAAGAGTTCATTTCACTGGAACTAAGGGGCCAAGCCCAGCCCCTGAGAAACAACCCCACACCATAATCCCCCCTCCACCAAACTTTACACTTGGCACAATGCAGTCAGGCAAGTACCGTTCTCCTGGTAACCACCAAACCCAGACTCATCCATTGGACTGCCGGAGAGAAAAGCGTGATTCATTACTCCAGAGAACATGTCTCCACTGCTCTAGAGTCCAGTGGCGGCGTGCTTTACACCACTGCATCCGACGCTTTGCATTGCACTTGGTGATGCAAGGCTTGGATGCAGCTTCTCGGCCATGGAAACCCATTCCATGAAGCTCTCTACGCACTGTTCTTCAGCTAATCTGAAGGCCACACGGACTTTGGAGGTCTGTAGCTATTGACTTGAGAAAGTTGGCAACTTCTGCGCACTGTGCGCCTCAGCATGCGCTGACCCCACTCTGTGATTTTACGTGGCCTACCACTTCGTGGCTGAGTTGCTGTTGTTCCCAATTGCTTCCACTTTGTTATAATACCACTAACAGTTGACCGTGGAATATTTAGTAGTGAGGAAATTTCACGAATGGACTTATTGCACAGGTTGCAACCTATCACGGCACCACGCTTGAATTCACTGAGCTCCTGAGAGCAAACCATTCTTTCAAAAATGTTTGTAGAAGCAGTCTGCATGCCTAGGGGCTTGATTTTATACAACTGTGGTCATGGAAGTGATTGGAACAGCTGGATTCAATGATTTTGAGGGGTGTCCTAATACTTTTGGCAATATAGTGTATCTCTCTTTGGAGTAGACTTTAAGCTTCATTACCTTGCAGATCTTTTTTGTGCTCAAACAGCAACATTACAATGTTTTCTTACAATTGCTATGCTGATGACACCCAGCTCTACCTCTCATTTCAACCAGATGATCCCACAGTAGCTGCATGTATCTCAAGCTGTCTGGCGGACATCTCGGCATGGATGAAAGAACATCACCTGCAGCTCAACCTGGCAAAGACTGAGCTTCTCGTCCTCCCTGCCAATCCACCTCTACAGCACGACTTCACTATCCAGCTAAATTCATCCTCAATCACTCCATCAAGGTCGGTCAGAAATCTGGGAGTAATATTTGATGACCAGCTGACCTTCACAGACCACATTACAAAGACAGCTCGATCTTGCAGATTTGCAATGCACAACATCAGGAAGATCAGGCCTTTCCTTACTGAGCATGCAGCACAACTTCTCGTCCAGGCCCTGGTTATTTCTAGGCTTGATTACTGCTCTTCTGGCTGGACTTCCATCATGTGCAACTAAACCTCTACAAATGATCCAGAATGCTGCAGCCCGTCTTGTCTTCAACGAGCCCAAAAGGGCCCACGTCACTCCTCTGTTAATCTCTCTGCCCTGGCTACCACTCGCTGCTCGCATCAAGTTCAAGGCATTGACGCTTGCTTACAGATCGACCACAGGCTCCGTCCTACTTTCACTCCCTCCTACGAGTCTACATCCCTACCAGAAGCCTACGATCGGTCAATGAGCAACAGCTCTTGGTACCATCACAGAGAGCCACAAAATCACTCTCCAGAACTTTCTCATTTGCGGTTATGCTGGTGGAACGTTCTCCCCACCCTCGTCCGGAAGGCAGAATCCCTGACAACGTTCAAAAGACAGCTGAAAACTTAACATAGAAAAAAAAAAAACAATCTTTCCTTTTCCTTTAAATCCTCCCTTGTCTGGCTTATGCTACTCTGAGCAATGCCTGAACTTTGTATTTTGAGTACTTCTTGCGTTGTTTTTGCCTTTTCACGATGACTTGACTTGAATTTAGTCCTCAGTTGTAAGTCGCTTTGGATAAAAGCATCTGCTAAATGACTAAATGTAAATGTACACTCTGACTAAAAATGAAAAAGTGAAAAAGCATAATAGGACTTCTTTAACAATTGCATTACGAATAAAGTAACATAAGGAACGTCACCGAGTGTAACTAAGTAAAAGTAAATTTTTGTCATTAAATGTACATGAATAAGAGTGAAAGTACTCACTTTTAAATGTACTCTTAAAAGTACATATCTTCCAAAAAAAAAATACTTTAGGCAAATTTGAAACAGTTAGTGCAGAGTTTTTAATGTGTATAAAAAATTAAAAAATAAAAAGAGAAAATTAATTCATACAGTAATTCGTTCATTCATTCATTCGTTCATTCATACATACAGTGAAGACTATGCAGTTTTAGTGTTTAGATTTGATTTTTCAATTTCTTACTTGATACTGCTGTTAAATCTACCTACTCCCGAAAAATTTTAAGCAGTTTCTTTTTATTTGTATCTTTCTTATATTGCACTTGTCCTGTTGTTTTCCTCTTTTAAGTAAAATAAGATTTTGGTCATATGACTTTTCTGCTGCAGTATCTTGCAAAATAGAATTAAAAACCAACATAAAAAGAATTATGTTAAGATCATGGATCATGATCCTGCCTGAAAAAATATTATTATGATATGATACTTTTGCCATATCGCCCACCTCTATTTCATGTTTTACACTGCTCATACATTCCTGGGGTTAACAATCAATACTGGGTATTCATTACCAGACGTGTCACACAGTACATTCCCAAACCCTGGGTTACTGCTCTTATTTGCAAATTTGCGGTGTCAACAGTCATGGTTAAAAGCAGGGTTTATAACTATGATAACCCAGGTTTAAACAATGTGAAAAAGCCCTATATTTTCATTTTTGCTGACACCATTGGCACTTTAGTCCATCTGCCTAACATGAAACAGTATATGCCCGGAAAGTATGCTGCAGTGTACAATCAGAAGTGGTATATTTGCAGCATTAAGTGTGGTGATGATAGGCAGGATGTGCTTGTGTCCTTCATGACCCACGTGGGTTCCAAATCATTCAAGTGGCCAGGACATTGTGATGAGTGCTGTGTACCGGTCAAGCCACAATCCAGGCATTGTTTTGTGCCTTCAATCACCAATGGTAGACAGTATCACTTTGAGAAAGAAAACATTCAAAGTATAATTTGTCTTCCAGAGCTTTGTAGATGACCCTTTCTAAAAATCCAAAAAAGAAATAAATGTATTGCACCACCTAAATTGCCATGATTTCATTATTATTAATGACAACGTATAGACATTCAAAGATCAAAATATTATTGCTTTTATGTGAATAAATAAAGGTATTTATTTGTTCTCCCTCTTTAAATGTATTAAGTATTAGCTGCATGCAGAGTGACCATTGAAAATGGGTAAAATACAACAATTTGCACATGGACCTGCATTGAGTTCCCCATATCTCAGGGAGTGAACCGTATAGGGCTTTAAAAACGAAGATGTCAAAAGAAAAGTTTGTTTAGAACCCGAATCTTAAAGGATATTGAAATATCTGGTAACACTTTAGCTTAGGGTCTAATTCTCACTATTAGCTAGTTGCTAATTAGCATGCATATAACTAGGAATGACATTTACTAGGCTGATATTCCTCTTTAAAAAAAAAATCAGCTGTATGCAAAAGTGACACACATTTGGTTTTTGACCACTGAAAATGTGTACAATATAACAATTTACACACATTCACAGCCACATTGAGATCCCCATATTTCACCATACATTTTTTTTTTACTTGCTGAATATCCTTTATCACTTGCAACTGTCACATTACGGATATTTTGTAACTAGATATCTAGATGGACATTCAGTATTGAAAACCTCCATTTACCATAGAACTCTCATTGTATAATCAGTTACATACTGGAACATTCAGCCGACTGTCGTATGTTTGGAACCATTGTTTTCATGTAGACGCTCTCTCAGCCCTTCACCCATCTGGTCAGTGAGAAGGAAGAGAACTGAAATGACAAAATCTTGTGTTTGCCTGCCTGTGTATTATGTGTGTGTATGTGTGTGTGTGTGTGTGTGTGCACATATGTACTGCCTGTCAGTGTTGTCCATGCCACATCCCAACACTTTTATGGCCCTGATCCCTGCTGCCTACACTCATTAACAAATGTTCAGATCTGTTAATGCCCTGTGGACAGGATTTACCCCCACTGACTTCTGGTGAGAAGCACAGTGCTGTATTTTCAGAACACAAGAAATGGTTTCACTTTCTATTCTCCATCTGTGAGGAACAGTCCAGCTGGTGAGCCTCATTAACACATGCTCATCCCACACTAATAGAGTTCTGCAGGGATGACATCAAAACCCTGAAGACTAAATCGCCACTGTTTTTCCTCAAGATTTTATTTTAGATTTTGATATGATTTAGGTTTTTATAATTGGGGTTTTCAATATATGAGTGAGGTCTGTGGTAAACATAACTTGACGTTATTTTAATGTTTTGCTCTACAATGTAAATTGCACACACACACACACACACACACACACACACACACACACACACACACACACACACACCCCAAACTTTCTTATCTGGTTACTTATAAATGATACAACATACATTTGTTTAAATAAACATAACAGGTTCAAAATTCACGTTTTCGATATGGATGTGTGTAATTTATGACTTGTGATATAATGTCTTTTCTGAAAATACCTATACCTTATATGTCTTTAGAGGTAATACTAAATTAGACATCCTGTACTTCTACACTGTACCAGCTTTATCCAATAAACACAGAGCTCGGATGTTGCTGATGTTTAATTGTCTTCACAAATATCCCTCAGAGCTGTTCACTGCTGTGGCCAGTGCACGTAAAACCTGTGATCAAAGTCCAACCGGCTATGTTCACACAGATGGATTAAATATTTACTAAATTCTTTAAAAATGTACAGACATCTGGCAGTGAGTACTGTTCCAGTAAAACATAATGAACTTGTGGGATAATTGCATTTAATGCATACTGTCTGATGTTATTAACCCTCTGAGGTCTAAGGGCTTTTTGGGGTCCTTGAGGTGTTCTGATATGCTCTGACATTTGTGCTTTTTTCAGTTATTTATAAACATGTTAATGGAAAAGGTGTAAATTCACTCTATATAGCACAAACGGGGCTACCGTAATATGTGAGCAACATGTTTGTATTTTTGAGAGAATATTGCTTATGCATGGTTATTGAAAAAACTAAAACTTAAAGTGTCTGAAATAAGGCCACAAAACACATACTAAATATGTGTCCACAAGACTTTTGACTAATGAGTGTTGTTGCCTAGAATTTTTGCTTCAAAATGATCTGAAAATCATCCTGCTTAATCATTTACACAAAACAGTACATTGATTTAAATTTTATAAGACACCTTTTGTTTGGAAAGGCAATATGCGTGGAGGCGTGTTCACACCTGAGAAGACAAAGGCCGGATAATGAGCCCTATAATGACCTGCATATTAATTAGCCCTTTCACACAGGTGTGTCACAGGATCCCAAAGAATGCAAGGACAAAAGAAATTATCTATATATACATATTTTACAATTAGAAATTGTAACAAATAGGTTACAATTACAACAACAATTACAATTTTAACAATATTTCAAGCGTATTTCTTTGTAAAAAGTATACATTTTATCATACGTATTAAAAAAGGTAAGGATTCATTAGTTTGAATATTGGAACAAACACTATAATAACATCTTAGTTGATAATTCAATATACCTACTTTATTTTTGACAAAAATCATACTATAGTATATTTAAATATGAGCAGAAATTGGTGAACAAAAGCTTAACTATTTAATGTGACAGTAGTCTTTTTTTTACAGTCAAAACTTTATAATCTATCCAAAACTAATCACAAAATCTTGTCTAAACATTCATATTTAGTCTGTAACATATTGTGTATGATATATTAGTATATACATGTGAATTTGCAGTTTGTTGCTTATACAGACATTTTATTTCAACATATTTCAGTCTATTTTTACTCATCTTAGTAGGCTATAGCAATATAGTTTGGATGTGTTCATGTAAACATAACGTTTACTAATGTAGATGCGAGAGTGAATGAACGGCACAGACACGCGCTGTATAACTGTAGTAAACAAAGCGCGCGCGCCTGCATGCCGTTCATTCATCATTTAGCCTACACACAGACACGCAATTCATATTTAAACAGTCTTTTTGCGGTTTACAGTCAGACACTATTCAATATCGCGATTAGAACAAAGCACTTAAGAATAAATGACTTACTACATCAGCTGGATCCGTTGCTCCTCGAAATGAAACTACCAGAACTTCTTGTAGCCTACATTTTCCAGGGTTATTAGATAGTATTATTCCTCACAGCGAAAGGATACGCTGTGTACACAGCTGTACAAGAAACTTACTAAACACGATGTGTTTTATAATCCAGCTGGTGAGCGTTGGCATGTTTGAATGGCTTGCCTTAGATCATTTGCGTTTGAATACCGGCGCGCTCTCCGTGGGCGTGGCACATTAACGCGTAATGAGGTATAATGAGCTGGAAAGAAAAATACTGACATCTCTCTCTTTTCATACAGATTACATAAACTGAGAATATTTGTTTTTTATATAAATTAATTCATTTAAAAGAAGAGAGTTCAAGCTTCATTATGGAAAAACACTCGTGCCTGTATGACAAGTATTCGCGGAATTACAGTTAATTTTCGGACGCGTTTCAGAATGGACTTAACTGACAGAGAGAAGGCAGAACGTGCATCATGTTTGTTTTTCTTTATTTGGCGAAAAGCACAACACTTTGTTTTTATTGTGAGTATCCACAAAAAAAATAGACACTTATCAGGATCTAATGATGTACAACACTTAATATGTAAGATCAAAATCAACAGAGTATTTTGAGTTTCTTTTGCACTGATATGAAAAAAAGCGAGACTATCGCGCGGGCCGACCTCAGAGGGTTAAATCTGTGTGATGTCTGAGGGAGTGTTCACATTTGTAGTTCGGTTCTCTTGGTTAGTTTGGTTCGGATGTTAAAAGAAAGTTAGACATTTAGTCCTGGTTCTCTTAGCGTTCACACTGTAATTTTTTAGACCAAACCTAATGATACGTAAAAAATAAACAGCTTTTATGACGTATATTTTGCGACAGAACTTACCGAACATCCAAAACAATGCTGTGTGCTACGCTAAATGCACTCATTCTATGTGTGTAAATATGATGGCATTTCTACCAGCTGACAACTCCTGAAGAACTTAAAATGTGTAAGTCACAACAGTGGTAGGAATCCCTCTGTTGTCCACACAAACAAAGAACTGCTGCAAGGAGACGTCATTTCCGACGCCTGTACGGAACAATAATGGGCAACGTTGCTCCTATTGAGTAAAAAAAGGTGTGCTTGAGCATTCTGTCTTTTTTAGGGTTAAATCTTGTGACATTACTTCCTCTTTTTTGCGCGTTTAGATGTCTTTGGTCCTGTCTTGGTGTTCATATTTCAGTCGAACCCCACAGGAGTTTGTTTGGAAATGGATAGATTCGAGACTCACCTCTTCAGGGGCCTCGGTTTGCTTGTTTGGTGCGCACCAAGGTTCGGATTGCAGCGTTCAGATTTACATAAGAAATTAACCGTTATGTTCCAAATGCTCCAGAGTTCATTATAATTGAACCAAATGCGTAAACATACCATGAGAGAGGGGTTATGCCATTCTTAGTCAAAGTAAAATAAGTTTTGAGCTAAATGCCTTGGCAAAACTACAGCTTGTATACATTCTCAGAGGTTTATTGAATAGCTAATTATTAATAGCTAATTACTAATAGGATTATTTATTATTAGGGCCCAAGCCCTGAAAGGGCGAAGGCCCTATTGTTTTCCTAAGGATTATTTATTTAGGGCCCAAGTCTTGAAAAGGCGAAGGCCCTATTGTTTTCCAAAGGATTATTATTATTCTTTTTATTATTATTAGGGCCCAAGCCTTGAAAAGGCGAAGGCCCTATTGTTTTCCTTAGGATTATTATTATTAGGGCCCAAGCCTTGAAAAGGCGAAGGCCCTATTGTTTTCCATAGGATTATTTATTATTATTAGGGACCAAGCCTTGAAAACGCGAAGGCCCTATTGTTTTCCTAAGGATTATTATTAGGGCCCAAGCCTTGAAAAGGCGAAGGCCCTATTGTTTTCCTAAGGATTATTAGGGCCCAAGCCTTGAAAAGGCGAAGGCCCTATTGTTTTCCTAAGGATTATTAGGGCCCAAGCCCTGAAAGGGCGCAGAGCCCTATTGTTTTCCTTAGGATTATTAGGGCCCAAGCCTTGAAAAGGCGAAGGCCCTATTGTTTTCCTAAGGATTATTATTAGGGCCCAAGCCTTGAAAAGGCGAAGGCCCAATTGTTTTCCTAAGGATTATTATTATTCTTCTTTTTATTATTAGTGGTGCTTGCCAAAGGCAAGGCATCACTATTGTTATTGTGCATACTTATTAGTGGTGCTTGCTGAAAGCAAGGCAACACTATTGTTATCCGTCATACTTATTATTAGTGGTGCTTGCCAAAGGCAAGGCATCACTAGTGTTCTTCTGTATACTTATTATTATTAGTGGTGCTTGCCAAAGGCAAGGCATCACTAGTGTTCTCTTGCATACTTATTAGTGGTGCTTGCAAAGCAACACTATTGTTATTCTCCATACTTATTATTCTTATTAGTGGTGCTTGCAAAGCAACACTATTGTTATTCTCCATACTTATTATTCTTATTAATGGTGCTTGCCTATGGCAAGCAACATTATTGTTCTCCTCCATACTTATTATTAATGGTGCTTGCCTATGGCAAGCAACATTATTGTTATCTCACATACTTATTATTAGTGGTGCTTGCCAAAGGCAAGGCATCACTAGTGTTCTTCTCCATACTTATTAGTGGTGCTTGTCAAAGGCAAGGCATCACTATTGTTATTGTGTATACTTATTATTAGTGGTGCTTGCTGAAAGCAAGGCAACACTATTGTTATCCGTCATACTTATTATTAATGGTGCTTGCCTATGGCAAGCAACATTATTGTTATCCGTCATACTTATTATTAGTGGTGCTTGCTGAAAGCAAGGCATCACTAGTGTTCTTCTGTATACTTATTATTAGTGGTGCTTGCTGAAAGCAAGGCATCACTATTGTTATTGTGTATACTTATTAGTGGTGCTTGCCAAAGGCAAAGCAACACTAGTGTTCTCTTGCATACTTATTATACTTCTTATTATTCTTCTGGCCAAAGTTTGACGCGCTACTCCTCCCGCAGTTTTTGTCACAGACCCATGAATAAGGTGTCAAAACGTGCGGCCTGTTCGGGAATGGTGTGCTATGACTTTCCTAAGCGATCGGATGTACGATGTTCGCACAGCGGACGAAAAAGCGGCCAAAAAAATCCCATTGACTTAACATTGCGGAATGTTCAGAAATTCAAATCCCAACTGTCACTTTCACACACACCCACAGAAAAGGGCCTGACAGCCCTGCTCTCTCTCTCCCTCAGAGGATTTATTTTATCAAGCAGCCAATAAGTAATGGCCTAAAATCTTCATAGCCACACCATAGCAACCAGTTACAGCACCCTAGCAACCGTGGGCGATAGGCACGAGGCCGCAAGCCTCGTGCCATACTAAATAACTCTATAAAAACTCCTTTTAAAAACTCCATAGTAATCATCTGTTAAAAAATACACGCCGACATCACAGACCCCTGATTGAGGCGTCAAATTGTGCGGATTATTGAGGAGAGGTGTGCTGTGACTTTTCTTACCGATCGGGGGTACGGTGTTTGCCCCAGGGGCAAATCATTGGGTAAAAAAAATCCCATAGACTTAACATTGCCACAAACTTTGACGACTCGTAGCACTGACCAATGATTTCTCAGAAACTTGTAATTTACCACATTTGAAGAGGCCGGCAGGCTCTGTAAGAACATACCTCACAATGGGGTAAAAGTTGCACCCCTGGGGGGCAGGAGCTGCTCAAATTTGCCCCATTGACTTACTATGGTGTAGCATTGCATAGAGATTTTGTATTGAACATAGCTCTGGATCACAGTGTCATAGAGACAAGGGGACGGGCTCATATTTCTCAGATGACCAATCAGTCTCTCAGGATCATTGTGAAGCTATTTAGCCACGCCCTAGCAACCATTTAGAGCACCTTAGCAACAAGTCCCATAGACTTCCATTGAAAGAGGTCAAAAGAATATCTCCGGATAGAAGTGTCATAGAAACACAAGGGTGGTCTCGTTTGACTCGGGGCAGCACACAGCCAATCATGAATTTCCTCAAAACTTCCTAGCCCCTCCCTAGCAACCATTGTCGAGCACCTTAGCAACTAAAATCTATAGAGGGATATCTTCCATTCTGAATGTCACAGAGGCATGGGAGTTGGTTTATATCATTCATACTGACAAGCAACCTTTGGACTTTGATGACTGGCAGCTGCCAAGCCATTCCCTAGCAACCAAACAGAGTACCCTAGCAACCATTTTGCAAGACCTATATCTCTGCATCAGAACATCGTATAGAGATGTGGTTTGGCTCTTTTGACTCATGCTAGCAAACAGGGGTTCCAACATGCTACACATGCTAGCTGTGAATAGCTACATGCTAATAGCGATTAGGTATGTGCTGAATAATGCAAAGAAAGTGTTAAAAACTCCAATAGTAACCATCTGTGACAACTACCAACCAACTAGTAACACCATAGCAACCACCCAGAATACCTTAGCAACCACCTAGCAACACCATAGCAACCACCCAGAATACCCTAGCAACCACCTAGCAACACCATAGCAACCACCCAGAACACCCTAGCAACCGACTAGCAACGCCCTAGCAACCACCAAGAATACCCTAGCAACTGCCTAGCAACGCCCTAGCAACCACCCAGAATACCCTAGCAACTGCCTAGCAACACCATAGCAACCACCCATAATACCCTAGCAACCGCCTAGCAACCACCCAGAACACCCTAGCAACCGCCTAGCAACGCCCTAGCAACCACCCAGAATACCCTAGCAACCACCTAGCAACACCATAGCAACCACCCAGAACACCCTAGCAACGTCCTAGCAACCACCCAGAATATCCCTAGCAACCGCCTAGCAACACCATAGCAACCACCCAGAATACCCTAGCAACCGCCTAGCAACCACCCAGAACACCCTAGCAACCGCCTAGCAATGCCATAGCAACCACCCAGAATACCCAAGCAACCACCTAGCAACACCATAGCAACCACCCAGAACACCCTAGCAACCACCAAGAATACCCTAGCAACTGCCTAGCAACGCCCTAGCAACCACCCAGAATACCCTAGCAACCGCCTAGTAACACCATAGCAACCAGCTAGAATACCTTAGCAACCGCCTAGCAACCACCCAGAACACCCTAGCAACCGCCTAGCAACGCCCTAGCAACCGCCCAGAATACCCTAGCAACCGCCTAGCAACACCATATTAACCACCCAGAATACCCTAGCAACCGCCTAGCAACCACCCAGAACACCCTAGCAACCACCTAGCAACGCCTTAGCAACCACCCAGAATACCCTAGCAACCGCCTAGCAACGCCCTGGCAACCACCCATAATACCCTAGCAACCGCCTAGCAACACCATAGCAACCACCCAGAACACCCTAGCAACCACCCAGATCACCCTAGCAATGCCCTAACAACCACCCAAAATACCCTAGCAACCACCCAAAACACCCTAGCAACCACTCAGAACACCTTAGCAACGCTCTAGCAACCACCTGAACAACATGAATAAGCCATATCTCAGCACAAGAACATAGTACAGACATGTTTGTTGGCTCGTATGCAATCATGTACCACACCCTAGCAATCGAGTGGCGAGTTTTGCCACTGCAAGCACCACTTCACATTTTCTTCAAGAAATGTACATTCTAGTTATTAGTGGTGCTTGCAAAGCAACACTATTGTTCTTCTCCATAATTATTATTATTATTCTTATTATTCTTATTATTCTGGACAAAGTTTGGCGCGTAACTCGTCCCGCAAATTTTGTCACAGACCCCTGAGTGAGGCGTCAAATCATGCGGCTCATTGAGGAGAGGTGTGCTATGACTTTTCTAAGCGATCGGGTGTACGATGTTCGCACAGAGGACGAAAAAGCGGCCAAAAAAATCCCATTGACTTAACATTGCGGAATGTTCAGAAATTCAAATCCCAACTGTCACTTTCACACACACCCACAGAAAAGGGCCTGACAGCCCTGCTGCCCAGCATGCTACACGCCGACATCACAGACCCCTGATTGAGGCGTCAAATTGTGCGGATTATTGAGGAGAGGTGTGCTGTGACTTTTCTTACCGATCGGGAGTACGGTGTTTGCCCCAGGGGCAAATCATTGGGTAAAAAAAATCCCATAGACTTAACATTGCCACAAACTTTGACGACTCGTAGCACTGACCAATGATTTCTCAGAAACTTGTAATTTACCACATTTGAAGAGGCTGGCAGGCTCTGTAAGAAAATACCTCACAATGGGGTAAAAGTTGCACCCCTGGGGGGCAGGAGCTGCTCAAATTTGCCCCATTGACTTACTATGGTGTAGGACGGCCCATTGCATAGGGATTTTGTATTGAACATAGCTCTGGATCACAGTGTCATAGAGACAAGGGGACGGGCTCATTTTTCTCAGATGACCAGTCAGTCTCTCAGGATCATTGTGAAGCTATTAAGCCACGCCCTAGCAACCATTTAGAGGACCTTAGCAACAAGTCCCATAGACTTCCATTGAAAGAGGTCAAAAGAATATCTCCGGATAGAAGTGTCATAGAAACACAAGGGTGGTCTCGTTTGACTCGGGGCAGCACACAGCCAATCATGAATCCCCTCAACACTTCCTAGCCCCTCCCTAGCAACCATTGTCGAGCACCTTAGCAACTAAAATCTATAGAGGGATATCTTCCATTCTGAATGTCACAGAGGCATGGGAGTTGGTTTATATCATTCATACTGACAAGCAACCTTTGAACTTTGATGACTGGCAGCTGCCAAGCCATTCCCTATCAACCAAACAGAGTACCCTAGCAACCATTTTGCAAGACCTATATCTCTGCATCAGAACATCGTATAGAGATGTGGTTTGGCTCTTTTGACTCATGCTAGCAAACAGGGCTTCCAACATGCTACACATGCTAGCTGTGAATAGCTACATGCTAATAGCGATTAGGTATGTGCTGAATCATGCCAAGAAAGTGTTAAGAACTCCAATAGTAACCATCTGTGACAAATACCAACCACCTAGTAACACCATAGCAACCACCCAGAATACCTTAGCAACCACCTAGCAACGCCTAGCAACCACCCAGAATACCCTAGCAACCGCCTAGCAACACCATAGCAACCACCCAGAATACCCTAGCACCGCCTAGCAACCACCTAGAACACCCTAGCAACCGCCTAGCAACCACCCAGAATACCCTAGCAACCACCTAGCAACACCATAGCAACCACCCAGAACACCCTAGCAACCGCCTAGAAACGCCCTAGCAACCACCAAGAATACCCTAGCAACTGCCTAGCAATGCCATAGCAACCACCCAGAATACCCTAGCAACCGCCTAGCAACACCATAGCAATCACCCAGAACACCCTAGCAACCACCTAGCATCCACCCATAACACCCTAGCAACGCCCTAGCAACCACCCAAATTACCCTAGCAACCAACCAGAACACCTTAGCAACCACCCAAAACACCCTAGCAACCACCCGAACAGCATGAATAAGCCATATCTCAGCACCAGAACATCGTACAGACATGTTTGTTGGCTCGTATGCAATCATGTACCACACCCTAGCAACCGAGTGGTGAGTTTTGCCACTGCAAGCACCACTTCACATTTTCTTCTGGAAATGTACATTCTAGTTATTCTTCTTATTATTCCACACACATTTTGACGCGCTACTCCTCCCGCAGCTTTTGTCACAGACCCACGAATGAGGCATCAAATCGTGCGGATTATTCGGGAATGGTGTGCTATGACTTTTATAAGCGGTCGGGGGTACGTTGTTCACCCCAGGGGCCAAAATTTGGGCAAAAAATCCCATAGACTTAACATTGCGCCGAACTTTGACGTATCATAGCTCAGAGCGAGAATTTCGCAGAGACGTGTGATTTACCACATTTGAAGAGGCTGACAGGCTCTGTAAGAACATACCTCACAATGGGGTAAAAGTTGCACCCCTGGGGGGCAGGAGCTGCCCAAAGTTGCCCCATTGACTTACTATGGTGAAGGACGGCCCATGAAATGCATGTGTTTCTCCTACTATGGTAAATTGCATAGGGATTTTGTATTGAACATAGCTCTGGATCACAGTGTCAGAAAGACAAGGGGGCGGGCTCATTTAACTCAGACAACCAATCAGTATCTCAGGATCATTGTGAAACTAACTAGCCACGCCCTAGCAACCATTTAGAGCACCTTATCAACAAGTTACATAGACTTCCATTGAAAAAGATCGAAGGGATTTCTCCGGATAGAAGTGTCATAGAAACACAAGGATGGTCTCGTTTGACTCGGGGCAGCAAACAGCCAATCATGAATCACCTCAACACTTCCTAGCCACGCCGTAGCAACCATTGTTTAGCACCTTAGCAACCAAAATCCAAAGAGGGATATCGTCCATTCTGAATGTCACAGAGGCATGGGAGTTGGTTTATATCTTTCATAGCGACAAAAAGCCTTTGGGGTTTCATCATTGCCAGCTGCCAAGCCACTCCTTAGCAACCAAGCAGAGTACCCTAGCAACCATTTTGCAAGACCTACATCTCTGCATCAGAACATCGTATAGAGATGGGGGTTGGTTTATATCATTCACACTGACAATCAGCCTTTAGAGTTTCATGATTGGCAGCTGCCAAGCCACTCCCTAGCAACCAAACAGAGTACCCTAACAACCATTTTGCAAGACCTATATCTCTGCATCAGAACATCATAATGAGATGGGGTTAACACAAGTTTGACTCGGGGCAGCAAACAGCCAATCATGAATCATGTCAACACTTCTTAGCCCCTCCCTAGCAACCATTGTCAAGCACCTTAGCAACCAAAATCCAAATAGGGATATCTTCCATTCTAAATGTCACAGAGGCATGGGAGTTGGTTTATATCATTCACACTGACAATCAGTCTTTGGAGTTTCATGATTGGCAGCTGCCAAGCCACTCCCTAGCAACTAAACAGAGTACCCTAGCAACCATTTTGCAAGACATATATCTCTGCATCAGAACATCGTATAGAGATGGAGGTTGGTTCTTTTGACTCATGCTAGCAAACAGGACTTCCAACATGCTACACATGCCAGCTGTGAATAGCTTCATGCTAATAGCGATTAGGTAAGTGCTAAATCATGCCAAGAAAGTGTTAAGAACTCCATTAGTAACCATCTGTGACAAATACCAACCACCTAGTAACACCATAGCAACCACCTAGCAATGCCTAGCAACCACCCAGAATACCCTAGCAACGCCCTAGCAACCACCCAGAATACCCTAGCAACCACCTAGCAACAACATAGCAACCACCCAGAACACCCTAGCAACGCCCTAGCAACCACCCAAAATACCCTAGCAACCAACAAGAACACTCTAGCAACCACCCAGAATACCCTAGCAACCACCCAAAACACCCTAGCAACCACTCAGAACACCTTAGCAACGCCCTAGCAACCACCTGAACAGCATGAATAAGCCATATCTCAGCACCAGAACATAGTACAGACATGTTTGTTGGCTCGTATGCAATCATGTACCACACCCTAGCAACCGAGTGGCGAGTTTTGCCACTGCAAGCACCACTTCACATTTTCTTCTGGAAATGTACATTCTAGTTAGGGCCCAAGCCCTGAAAGGGCGCAGAGCCCTATTGTTTTCCTTAGGATTATTTATTTATTTATTTTTTCTCTTTTATTTTTCTTACGACTATTCGGGCACTTTTGGGGCCCTTAACGTGCCCGAAAACTCTTGAAACTTTGCACGCGGGTCAGAACCCGCGGCCATCAGGGTCGGGCTGAAGATGGTACCCGGGCGTGGCAGGGGGGCTAGACAGCGCCCCCTGGAACGGGGTCCGAAAACTTGGTCCATAAATCAAACACGCTTGCATGTAAGAATATGAAACTCGGTACACATATAGATCTCATCGGTTCATATATACTTCATACTCTTACTTTTTACCCCAGCCCAACAGGAAGTCGGCTATTTAGGGTTGTTTGTAAAACGCATGCAATGGAATTTAAAGTACTTCTCCTAGAGAATTCAAAGAAATGTCACAAAACTCGGTCAGCATGAAGACAATACATTGAGGATGAAAAATTGCCAGGGGATTTTTGATATCTCGAACGGTTTGGCCGTGGCAAGGAAACGAAATTATGGCGAGTAAAGTGAGACAGTAAGTGTGTTATAACTTCTGCATACATTAATTGATCTTGATGAAACTTGCATTAAAGGATAAAGAAATCTCTAAGTCCTTGTCTTTTTGCATAACAATTTTGTATTTTTTTTAAATGACAAAATATGCATATAACCCCCATCTTTTAAATGTATAGTTTGCTTTAAATAAAAGTAAGATTGTATTGGTAATGGAAGCTGAATGAATTTAAAATTCATGTGCTATATTTCAATATATTTGTCTTTTGTAATTTTAAAACACTAACCTCATCTGAATTACAAATATTTTTTTTTTCTGTATAAAATAATACTCTGACTAAAAACACTTTTGATGTTTCTTTTTTAATCAATGTAGAATGTGTAACTTAAAAATAAACAGATTAGTGCTCTGTTTGAGGACAATCCTGTGTGGGGAGGTGGCAGGGGGATTTCTCTTTTGGGTGAGATTTAATTTAAATTATTGTTTTTCAAGGTAGCATTCTAATCAGCATTCTAAAACAAGTAATATTCTCTGTATCTTTTTATACATATACACATATATATATATATGTGTGTGTGTGTGTATATATATATATATATATATATATATATATATATATATATATATATTTATAGCTACGAGCAGCGATTACGGGCCCAAGCCGGTGGCACCGCAACCCTGGTTATAGCGCCACCAACTGGCAGCAGGAAGTGTGTCACTTTCAAAATGATTTGAAATCACCCTCTTATTTTTACCTGATTTGCTTCAAACTTCACTACTATAATGTAAACACACGGCAGATGTAGACCTGACCTTTCAGAAGGTTGCTCACGCATACTTTGTGATTGATATGTGCCCTCGATGCGCACTTTTGCAGAGCCCACACCAATGCAAGCTCTACAGCACACTTCTTTTCGACAGTCAAAGCAGGGTTACGTTTTTTTGCACGTCGTGCACAATAACCCTAAAGGCACCAGGGTGGCGGTGCCACCGGCTTTATATATATATATATATATATATATATATATATATATATATATATATATATAAATATAGCTGCAAGCAGCAATGAAGGGCCAAAGCCGGCAGTTCCGCAACCCCGGTGCCTTTAGTTACCTAAAGGCACCGGGGTTGCGGTGCCACCGGCTTGGGCCCGTAATCGCTGCTCGCAGCTATATTTATTATTAATCTTCTTCCTTATTATTATTATTTTACTACCTTTTGGGCACTTTTGGGGGCCTTAACGTGCTCAAAAACTCTTGAAACTTTGCACACGGGTCAGAACCTGCGGCCATCAGGGCCGGACTGAAGATGGTACCCGGGCGTGGCAGGGGGGCTCGACAGCGCCCCCTGGAACGGAATTCGAAAACATGTCCATATATCAAACACGCTTGCGTGAATTAATATGAAAATCGGTACACATATAGATCTCATCGTTTCATATATCCTTCGTACTCTTACTTTTTACGCCAGCCCAACAGGAAGTCAGCTATTATGGGTTGTTTGGAAACTCATGCTCAGGAATTTGAAACATTTCTCCTAGGGAATTCACCCGATCGTCACCAAACTCGGTGTGCATGAAGTCAAGACATTGACGATGAAAAATTGCCAGGGGATTTTTGATATCTCGAACGGTTTGGCCGTGGCGAGGAAACAAATTTATGGCGAATAATGGAAACAGGAAGTGTGTTATAACTTCTGCATACATTGACTGATCTTGATGAAACTTCAGCAGTGTGTTCGCTGTAAGAGGCCGATCACATGGATGTGACTATTGTAAGTCAAAGTTATAGCGCCACCAACTGGCAGCAGGAAGTGTGTCACTTTCAAAATGCTTTTAAATCACCCTCTTATTTTTACCCGATTTGCTTAAAACTTTATGTGTATAATGTAAACACACGGCAGATTTAGACCTGTGAAAGGATTATTGATATCTTAGATACTGTTGCCGTGGTAACGCATCAAACTTTAAGATTCTTTTTTGATGCTTTTGAGACTCTTAGCATACTTGAAATTGCATGAAACTCGACAGACACATCACATTAATTAGCCAGTAGACATGTATAAAGTTTCAGAAACGGGCGTGGTGCAGGGGCTCAGTAGCGCCACCTTTTGACAAAAGAGGGGGAGTTAGATCTATACTCTTATCTACAATCTTAAAACTCAGTATGTATATTGTTCATATCGAGCTGGACAACTTTCTAATTTACAGTCATTAGCTCAGACCAACAGGAAGTTAGATATTTTGGTTTGAATGTGGATGTTTTGGAGAATTTTCTCTTCCTCTCTTTCTGACCCTACGTCTCTCCGTGTGTTTGAGGGGAGGGGGATTTGTCTGCTGAGTGAGAATGCTTTTATTTTAGTTTTTCAAGGTTTTGGGGCCCTAAAAGTGCTCGAAATCTCTTGAAATTTTGCACACAGGTCAGAACCCGCGGCCATCAGGGCCGGGCGTGGCAGGGGGGCTCGACAGCGCCCCCTGGAATGCGATTCGAACACTTGTCCATATATCAAACATGCTTGCATGTAATAATATGAAACTCGGTACATATTTAGATCTCATCGGGCCGAACAACTTTCGTGCTCTAAGTTTTACGACAGCTCAACAGGAAGTCAGCTATTATGGGTTGTTTGGAAAATGCATGCTTTTATTTTTGATATACTTCTCCTAGAGAATTAATCCAAACGCCACGAGACCCGGTCAGCATGAAGTCAAGACATTGAGGATGCTAAATTGCGGACGGATTTTAGATATCTCGAACGGTTTGGCCGTGGCGAGGAAATTAATTTATGACTAAAAAAGGACACATAAAGTGTATTATAACTTAGTTAATTTTACCTACAGTTACAAAACTTTGCGTGTATATTGTTCTCGTCAAGCCGAACAACTTTCTAATTTACAGTCATTAGCTCCGACCAACAGAAAGTCAGATATTGTAGTTTGAATGTGTATTCTGACAATTTTTTCTCCCTCTCTCTGACAGAGAGAGTGTCCCCTGCCATTATGTGTGTGTGTGTGTGTGTGTGTCTGTGTGGGTAGGGGGAGGGGGGGTCTCTTTGGGTGATAGTTTAAATACAAATTCATACATAGGGCCATACTGCCCTCTTGTGTCCAAAATTATATTTATACGCACTTTTATTTATTTATTTATTTATTACGCACACACACACACACACACACACACACAGTTCGATCGCGCCAGCGCCTCTCTCTTTCTTTCTCTCTCTCACACACACATACACAGTTCGATCGCCCCTGCACCTCTCTCTCTCACACACGCACACACACAGTTCGATCGCGCCCGCGCCTCTCTCTTTCTTTCTCTCTCTCACACACACACACACAGTTCGATCGCGCCCGCCACTCTCTCTCTCTCTCACACACACAGTTTGATCGCGCCCGCGCCTCTCTCTCTGTCTCTCGCACAAACACAGTTCGATCGCGCCCGCGCCTCTCTTTCTCTCTCACACACGCACACACACACACACACACACAGTTCGATCGCGCACACACACACACACACAGTTCGATCGTGCCCGCGCCTTTCTCTCTCCCACACACGCACACACAGTTCGATAGCGCCCGCGCCTCTCTCTCTCACACGCACACACACACACACACACACAGTTCGATCGCGCCCGCGCCTCTCTCTTTCTCTCTCACACGCACACACACACACACACACATATTGGAACGTGAGTGAAGTACAAAGCCTATAATAAAGAATAGTTTAGCATCCAAATACATCGCAAATGTTGAAACAGTTTGATTCTAATGAGAGAGTTACGTGAGCCCAACACCACTTACTTTTATTTTGGCTTTACATTATTTCGGTTACTTCTTGTTTATAGTTTTTTTAAAATTCTTGTTCTGTTCTGAATATCATTCAATTTAAAGGATTGCTTGTGTAATATTTTGAGTGTATCATCACATCACAATAATTCTCTCGGTTTAGTGATTCCCAAGTTATTTTTTAATTTTTTATTTATTTTTTCATTGTTCTAATCAGTTAAGGCAAGTAATATTCTCTGTGTCTTTATATATGTATATATATATATCATCTGAATTATAAATAATTTATTTTTGTATAAAATAAAAATTCCCGAATAATCCAGACCAACCAGAGCGCACTATTCCTACAACATCATCAGTGCTGAAGCGGAACTACCAGAGGCGTTCGGCAGATAGCGAGCAGATGCAGCATATGTGTTGTATCGAGGCAGGGTCAGGCCAGGGGAATCCATTTGCAGCTTTTTATTAAGAATGGTCAAGACAGGTAGGGTGAACAATGGCAAACAGGGCAGAACAGAAAAGGCAGAGACAAACCAGGTTGACAGGCAAAGGACAAAGACCTCCAGATAAATACTGGGCTTCTGGATTTACACATTTAAGTGCTGCAAAACATATTGACTTATGACATCCTATGACACTAAAAATTATTCTAAATTTAAATGATCTCATATATGTGGCTATTGTGGTTCACGATCATAGGCCCTGTCCCAAATGGCACACTTCATATGAATTTTGTCCGTTGTGTCCGTTGTGTGTCCGTTAAATCCACAAGACCGTAGGGTGTCTCATTTTTCATTTTAGGTTTTAGAAGGTTGCTCACGCATACTTTGTGGTTGATATGTGCCCTCGATGCGCACTTTTGCAGAGCCCACACTGATACAAGCTCTACAGCACACTTCTTCTCAACAGTCAAAGCGGGGTTAGGTTTTTGCATGTCGTGCACAATAACCCTAAAGGCACCGGGGTGGCGGCTTGTTTTTATATATAAACTCGGCGCATAAACTATAACGATCATCACTCGGCGTACGACTCGGCGCAGCACGGCTCGGCTCGGTTCGCTTTAGCTCGGTTGCTTTTCCACTGCAGTTAGTACCGCTTCAAAGTGGGTGGGATTATGACTGATGATCGTTATAGTTTATCCGACTCGGCGCAGCACGGCTCGGCTCGGTTCGCTTTAGCTCGGTTGCTTTTCCACTGCAGTTAGTACCGCTTCAAAGTGGGTGGGATTATGACTGATGATCGTTATAGTTTATCCGCTCCTCGACAACCAACAAGAGGAACGTCTGCGCTTCTCGTTCACTGACCACGATTCAGCCATTTCTTTTTTGGAAGTTTTTTTTCTTCAAGCAAGTCAAGCAAGTAGTTTTAAAACAGGTGCTACAGCAGTGGCTGTTTACTGGCTATTTAAATCTAGCGGGTTTGATGTCTCGCAAATACAATGACGCTAGTGACGATTCTGTCTGTCTGACCAATCAGTGATCTACAGTGCTTCCACGTCACATTTTAGTATCGGTACAGTACGCTTGGAACCTCAACAGAGCTGGTACCATTTAAAGCGAGCCGAAGCGAGCCGTACCGTACCGTACCATGCAGTGGAAAAGCGCCACAAGTGAGCCGTACCGAACCGAACCGTACCATACCGTACCGTACCATGCAGTGGAAAAGCGCCAAAGCGTGCCGTACCGAACCGAATCGTACCGTACCATGCAGTGGAAAAGCGCCATATATTTTATTCTTCTTATTATTATTTTACTACCTTTTGGGCACTTTTGGGGCCCTTAACGTGCTCAAAAACTCTTGAAACTTTGCACACGGGTCAGAACCCGCGCCCATCAGGGCCGGGCTGAAGCTGGTACCCGGGCGTGGCAGGGGGACTCGACAGCGCCCCCTGGAACGCGGTCCGTAAACTTGGTCCATAAATCAAACACGCTTGCATGTAATAATATGAAACTCGGTACACATATAGATCTCATTGGGCCAAACAACTTTCGTGCTCTAAGTTTTACGCCAGCCCAACAGGAAGTCGGCTATTATTGTTTGTTTGGAAACGCATGCCCCTGGAATTCGATATACTCCTCCTAGAGAATTCAACCAATCGCCACGAAACTCGGTGTGCATGAAGTCAAGACATTGAGGATGAAAAATTGCCAGCGGATTTTTGATATCTCGAACGGTTTGGCCGTGGCGATGAAATGAAATTATGGCGAGTAAAGTGAGACAGTAAGTGTGTTATAACTTCTGCATACATTAATTGATCTTGATGAAACTTCAGCAGTGTGTTCGTTGTAAGAGGCCGATCACATGGATGTGACTATTGTGAGTCAAAGTTATAGCGCCACCAACTGGCAGCAGGAAGTGTGTCACTTTCAAAATGCTTTTAAATCACCTTCTTATTTTAACCCAATTTGCTTCAAACTTCATCTGTATAATGTAAACATAGGGCAGATGTAGACCTGTGAATGGATTATTGATATCTTAAATACTGTTGCCATGGCAACGCATTAAACTTTAATATTCTTTTTGGATGCATTTGAGACTCTTAACATGCTTGAAATTGCATGAAACTCATCAGACACATCACATTTATTAGCCAGTAGACATGTGCAAAGTTTCAGAAACGGGTGTGGTGCAGGGGCTCAGTAGTGCCACCTTTTGACAAAAGAGGGGGAGTTAGGTCTACACTTTTATCTACAACCTTAAAACTCAGTCCGTATATTGTTCTCATCGAGCTGGACAACTTTCTAATTTACAGTCATTAGCTCAGACCAACAGGAAGTCAGATATTTTGGTTTGAATATGGTCATTTTTCTCTGAGCCTACGTCTGTGCCTGTCTGTCTGTGTGTGTCTGTGAGTGTGGGGAGGGGGAGGGGGGCTAGATTAACCATTTCACTGCTGTGTGGTTTGGCCTGTATTAAAAAAGAAAATAAATGTCTTAAGCCTTGTATTTTTTAAATAAGTTTTTTTATAAAGTAAAGGCATATAACCAGTTTAATTGTAGTGCATTGACAATAGTTTTATATAATTAGTTGATTAATTAAAATAACTTGGTCCATAAACTTGGTCTGAAAATTTGGTCCATAAATCAAACACACTTTCATGTAATAATATGAAACTCGATACACATATAGATCTCATCGGGCCAAACAACTTTAAAGGCACAATATGTAAGAATTTTTCACCACAAGAGGGCGCAGTTTCCAACAATAACAAAGGCGTCGGTCGATGATGCAGTGATGAGCTGAATGATGGGACTTGCTGTCAAGCTGATGGATCTAATAATGTTTATAGATGAGTGCAAACATTCATGTTTTTTTAACATTACAGTGGTGTGAAGCAGGTCGCGATTGCTAAAGAGACAGGTATCACACGCGAGTCCCGCGGATATAAAGGAATAAGGACATTTAATTCTACCGCAACTACCCGCAAGTGCTGGATTACTCACACAGGTCAGTTTATTAGACGAATTAAACTTGTGAGGTAACGCTGCGCTGCTTCACTTGGTCTAACGTTACACTATCACACTAAACGGCATTTAAATGTGTTGAAAGTTATAATGTTATACTACGTGTTAGTTAGTTTGTTTGCTATACGAAACTAGCAGTAAGCTAGATCAACATTAGAATAACATACTGACCATATTCTAACATTATCATGTTGAGCTAACGTTATATAACATTGATTTGTTTTATGTACATTTGCTCACCTTTCTAATAAAGCTGTCAAGTCGTGACTCGTGAAGATCTGTCAAGTCCAAGTTAGTCGCGAATGTGGACTAACTTGAATGTGGATATTTTGCAAAACCAGCCTCTACATTTTTACTCACTCCTCTTAAGTGGTTTATTTTATTCCCACCAAACTTTTTCAAAATGATGAAAATACATTAAAGATGCTAAATTGTTAACGGATATTGAATATCTCAAACGGTTTTGCTATGGCGAGGGATTATGTAAAAAAAAAGAGAATCAGGAAACGTCTCATATCTTCTAAAAATATAATTATACAGCATTTATTTTTATATAAAAATAAACAAATATTAGAACTAAACTCATTTTATTTTTTTCAATTCAAGAAGTATGAAAAAGTTTAAAACAGGCTATTTAGTGCTATTTGGTTAAACAAAAAATCATACATGGGGCTATACTGCCCTCTTGTGTCCAAAATGATATCAACATAGTACATAAATCTTTTTTATCAGGTATGCCTATTGTATTTATATATAAATATATTAGGTATGTGGCTGTGAGGATATTTTCCCACCGGTTAATCGACGTGTAACACCAGCGAGGGCTTTTAAATCGCTAATAAACATCTTGATGCTCCTTGATCTAAGCGCCGCTTTTGACACAGTAATAATATGTAAAGAAGTAGGCGTTCTGCTCACATCACTCCGGTGCTTCATGACCTTCACTGGTTACCCGTTTCATCACGTATCCACTTTAAGGTATTGCTTTTAACATATAAGGCATTAAACGGTCTTGCACCCCCATATTTGTCTGATCTACTTTTCACCTACCGTCCTGCACGCTCTCTCAGATCTACTGAACTTGGTGTACTGTCCATCCCTCGTTTTCGATTATCTACAGTAGGTGGAAGGTCATTCAGTGTTAATGCGCCAACATTATGGAATTCACTGCCCCTTTCACTTCGAAATATCTCATCAGTGACTGCTTTCAAGACACAGTTAAAAACATATCTGTTTAACATGTACTTCGCCTAAATGTGATTTATGTGTCCTTTGTGATTGTAAAGTTGTGCGTCAGTGTTAAATGTATTATAAAGGCACCATGTAAAGCGACCTTGAGCTTTGGAAAGGCGCTATATAAATAAAACTTCTTCTTCTTCTTCTTCTTCTTCTTTACTTTTTTCACCAATTTACTTACACGGGGCGTTCCTCAAGGTTCGGTTCTTGGTCCACTCTTGTTTATCATCTACATACACCCACTTGGTAGCATCATACGCAGGCATGGACTACAATTCCATTGCTATGCAGATGACATCCAAATTTACCTCACCACCAGCTCCGATAGACCATCCCTGCCTGACTCACTCACTGCATGCATCAGGGACATAAAGCATTGGATGTCCCTTAACTTCCTCAAATTAAATGATAATAAAACTGAGATATTAGTGATTGGTTCTCCAGTTTCAGTCAAAAGGATGGACCAGTCCTTCTATATTGATGGTTTCCATATAAAGCCTTCATCACTGACTCGCAACCTCGGTGTCTTATTTGACTCAACTCTGTCTTTTGGCTCTCATATTTCTTCCATTGTTAAAAACTCTTTCTTTCATCTTCGAAATATTGCTCGTCTAAGACCATCTCTCACTTTAGCTGACGCCGAACTCTTAATTCATGCATTAATCACATCACGTCTGGATTATTGCAATGCTTTATTTCTTGGCCTTCCCAAAAAACTTATTGCAAGATTGCAGTACGTCCAAAACTCAGCAGCAAGAGTTCTCACCTCCACCAGGCGTTCTGCTCACATCACTCCGGTGCTTCATGACCTTCACTGGTTACCCGTTTCATCACGTATCCACTTTAAGGTATTGCTTTTAACATATAAGGCATTAAACGGTCTTGCACCCCCATATTTGTCTGATCTACTTTTCACCTACCGTCCTGCACGCTCTCTCAGATCTACTGAACTTGGTGTACTGTCCATCCCTCGTTTTCGATTATCTACAGTAGGTGGAAGGTCATTCAGTGTTAATGCGCCAACATTATGGAATTCACTGCCCCTTTCACTTCGAAATATCTCATCAGTGACTGCTTTCAAGACACAGTTAAAAACATATCTGTTTAACATGTACTTCGCCTAAATGTGATTTATGTGTCCTTTGTGATTGTAAAGTTGTGCGTCAGTGTTAAATGTATTATAAAGGCACCATGTAAAGCGACCTTGAGCTTTGGAAAGGCGCTATATAAATAAAACTTCTTCTTCTTCTTCTTCTTCTTCTTCTTCTTCTAATATAAAAGTGAAAGTAAAGTACAGATGTCTGCACGGACATTGATAATGGTTGCGCTCGTAGTGCGCTTGAATGAATTCCTATGGAAGTAGAAATGAAAAAACGTTCGCTTTGTTCTTCTCGCTCCTCGCCATGGACGTCGTTATGAATGCCAGTGCAGCCGCATACTTTTTAGTGTCACTTTAAAATTAGCGCAATATCAAGCGATTGCTTGAACTGTGAGTTCAATAGCCTATTATTTTTCACGGAAAACACAACAACAAAAGAGTACAATGACAGATTCGCTTAAATAGGCGCTTTTACACAAAATATTCCGTCATCATCTTTTCAGTCAGCTCTTCACTCTCGTGATTAATGAAATTTGACTCCGGTTGCTGATCTTTGCTGCCTGCAACTTTCGTTTAGCTCACAATTTAGTAAGCAAACACGTGCAGGTTTTAATTGTAGTGACTAAATGATTTTATTAAACACACACACAAACACACTCACACACACACACACACATCAAATTGACGGTGGGGGACAATGGTATATTTAAATCTGCATATTGTAATATCTGCAGGGCACCCCTAGTCTAGTCTTATTAAATGTATGCTTCATCTTTCATTTTTAATTTGTAAATTTGATCAATAAATTCAATTATTTAGAATAATAAGGCACTATATGGCTGTTACCCTATGTAGGGCTGATCAAATTAAATCGTTTACACTGAAAAATAACAATGCATTAAATAATGTTATGATATTGTTTTAAATATGAGTTAATTAACAATCGTTGGAAAGAATGATACTTTTAAACATAACACTAAACCGTCATTAGGTGTCGCCAGGCGACCGTCTTAATGAGCGAGTCATTGATTCATTCGTTCAAACAATTCGTTCGAACGACTGAATCATTCATGAATGAGACAGATGTTTATGGATTGGTCATTAAATCTTTGAGTCAACCGATTCTTCAAAATGCTGAATCATTCAGTAATGAGAAAACACGTTGCTGTGAGATGCGCGATGGTTCTGCTGTGATCTTTAACTATTTTCGCTGCTGAAACAGAAAAAAAGTCAATATTGCATCTAAAATGTAAGTGTCTTGACGTGTGTGTGTGTGTGATTGTGTGTGTGATTGTGTCTGTTACAGTGACAAGAGTTTAACCCTTGTTAAAGTTTAAGGCCTTGTCTTTTTGGATATATATCTTTTTTTTTTTATTACAAAATATGCATACAACCCATATATTTTAAATGTATTGTTTGCTTTAAATTGAATTAAGATTGTAGATTTGGTAATTGAACCTGAATGAATTTAAAATGAATGTGCTATATTTCAGATCAATATATAGGTGAAACTCGAAAAATTAGAATATTGTGCAAAAGTCCATTTATTTCAGCAATTCAACTTAAAGGTGAAACTAATATATTATATAGATTCATTACATGCAAGGTGAGATATTTCAAGCCTTTATTTGTTATAATTTTGATGATTATGGCTTACAGCTTATGAAAACCCCTAATTCAAAATTAGAATATTGTGAAAAAGTTTTCATAGTTGTAAGCCATAATCATCAAAATATTAACAAATAAAGGCTTGAAATATCTCACTTTGCATGTAATGAGTCTATATAATATATTAGTTTCACCTTTAAGTTGAATTACTGAAATAAATGGACTTTTGCACGATATTCTAATTTTTCGCGTTTCACCTATATTTGTTTTCCTTAAAATTTGAACTAACACTAACTTTATTCTCATCTGAATTATAAATAATTTATTTCTGTATAAAATAAAAACACATTTGATTTTTATTTTTTAATCAATGTAGAATGTGTAACTTAAAAATAAACAGATTAGTGCTCTGTTCGAGGACAAGAAATGAAAACCAGTGGAATATGATAAATGTCCAAAAGATGGCACCAACAGACTGTTTTTAAATGAGGTTGGATAAATATTTTTTTTATTTTTTAAACTGTGTGTGTGTGTGTGTGTGTGTGTGTGTGTGTGTGTGTGTGTGTGTGTGTGTGTGTGTGTGTGTGTGTGTGTGTGTGTGTGTGTGTGTGTGTGTAAGAGATTTTGGTTGGGTGACAGTTGTAAGTTACAGTTTGACAAGAGTTTATAGTTTGACAAAAGCACAATGTTGTGTTTTATTGCGAGTGTACACAAATATAAGTAAACACTTTGCAGTTTGAATGATGTCCTCTATGAACAAAATGACGGAGTATGTTTTTATGTCTCCATTGTTCAATAACGCCACACACACACACACACACACACACATTATTGTTCTAATCAGATCAGGGAAGTAATATTCTGTCTTGTCCCCCTATATATATATATATATATTTATGTATATATTTTTTATATATTTTATATATATATATATATATATATATATATATATATATATATAAAAATATATATACATAAATATATATATATAATTTTTTTTTCACTTTTGGAGCCCTTAACGTGCTAGAAAACTCTTGAAACTTTGCACACGGGTCAGAACCCGTGGCCATCAGGGCCGGGCTGAAGCTGGTACCCGGGCGTGGTAGGGGGGCTCGACAGCGCCCCCTGGAACGAGGTTTGAACACTTGTCCATATATCAAACACGCTTGCATGTAATAATCTGAAACTCGGTACACATATAGATGTCATCGGGCCAAACAACTTTCGTGCTCTAAGTTTTACGCCAGCCGAACAGGAAGTCGGCTATTTAGGGTTGTTTGGAAACGCATGCTCAGGAATTTAAAACACTTCTCCTAGGGAATTTACCCAATCATCACCAAACTCGGTGTGCATGAAGTCAAGACATTGAGGATGAAAAATTGCCAGGGGATTTTTGATATCTCGAACGGTTTGGCCGTGGCGAGGAAACGAATTTATGGCGAATAATGGAAACAGGAAGTGTGTTATAACTTCAGCATACATTAACTGATCTTGATGAAACTTCAGCAGTGTGTTCGTTGTAAGAGGCCGATCACATGGATGTAAGTATTGTGAGTCAAAGTTATAGCGCCACCAACTGGCAGCAGGAAGTGTGTCACTTTCAAAATGCTTTGAAATCACCCTCTTATTTTTACTCGATTTGCTTCAAACTTCATCTGTATAATGTAAACACACGCCAGATGTAGACCTGTGAAAGGATTATTTAATATCTAAGATAATGTATGCTATGGCAACGCATCAAACTTTAATATTCTTTGTTGATGCTTTTGAGACTCTTAGCATGTTTGAAATTGCATGAAACACGACAGACACATCTCATTTATTAGCTAGTAGACATGTGCAAAGTTTCAGAAACGGGCGTGGTGAGGGGCTCAGTAGCGCCACCTTTAGTCAAAAATGGGGTATTAGTTTTACCTACAGTAACAAAACTCGGTATGTATATTGTTCTCCTCAAGCCGGACAACTTTTTTAATTTACAGTCATTAGCTCTGACCAACAGGAAGTCAGATATTTTGGTTTGAATGTGATTTTCAGGAGAATTTTCTCCCTCCCTCTCCCTCTGTCTCTGTGTGTGTGTGGGGTTTGGGGAATTTGTCTATTGCTTTTAAAGGTTTTCAAGGTTTCAGGGGCTTTTGGGGCCCTTAACGTGCTCGAAAACTCTTGAAACTTTGCACACAGGTCAGAGCCCACGGCCATCAGGGCCGGGCTGAAGCTGGTACCCGGGCGTGGCAGGGGGGCTCAACAGCGCCCCCTTGAACGGGGTCTGAAAACTTGGTCCATATATCAAAAAGGCTTGCATGAATTAATATGAAACTCAGTACACACATAGATCTCATCGGGCCGAACAACTTTCCCTCGGTCAAGTTTTACGCCAGCCCAACAGGAAGTCGGCTATTATGGGTTGTTTCGAGAATGCTTGCTCTGGAATTTTAACCTCTCCTCCAAGGCAATTCATTCAATTGTCACCAAACTCGGTCAGCGTGAAGTCAAGACATTGAGGATGCTAAATTGCAGATGGATTTTTAATATCTCGAACGGTTTGGCCGTGGCAAGGAAATGAATGTATGACTAAAAAAGGACACATAAAGTGTGTTATAACTTAGTTAGTTTTACCTACAGTTACAAAACTTGGCGTGTATATTGTTCTCGTCAAGCCGCACAACTTTCTAATTTACAGTCATTAGCTCCGACCAACATGAAGTCAGATATTTTGGTTTGAATGTGGATTCTGAGCATTTTCTCTCCCTCTCTCTTCTGTCTCTCTCTGACAGAGAGAATGCACCCTGCCATTCTGTGTGTGTGTGTGTGTGTGTGTGTGTGTGTGTGTCTGTGTGTGTGTCTGTGTGTGTGTGTGTGTGTCTGTGTGGGGAGGGGCTCTTCCAGTGATAGTTTAGTTTAAACACAAAATCATACATAAAATCCAAAATTATGAGAGAGAGAGAGAGGGGCGCGGGCGCGATCGAACTGTGTGTGTGTGTGAGAGAGAGAGAGAGGCGTGGGCACGATCGAACTGTGTGTGTGTGTGTGTGAGAGAGAGAGAGAGGCGTGGGCGCGATCGAACTGTGTGTGTGTGTGTGTGTGAGTGAGAGAGAGAGAGAGAGAGAGACACATGCGATCGAACAGTGGAAACATAAAAACATACTCCGTCATTTTTTTCATACAGGACATCATTCAAACTGCAAATTGTTTACTTATATTTGTGTACACTCGCAATAAAACACAACATTGTGCTTTTGTCACACTCTAAACTCTTGTCAAACTGTAACCTACAACTGTCACCCAACCAAACACGCACACGCACACTGTTTTAAAAGCAAAACATATTTATCCAACCCCATTTCAAAACAATAATCTTAAGATATTATATCGTATGCTATGTGTTGTGAATACACCCATGTTAAACATTAAAATTTACTTCCATTGCATATCATAGAACACATAAGCGTAAAATAAATTTACATTAATAAACCTGTACAAAGACCTCCAGATAAATACTGGGCTTCTGTTTACACATTTAAGTGCTGCAAAACATATTGAGCTATGACATCCTATGACATTAAAAATTATTCTATATTTAAATTGTGTTATATATGTGGCTATTGTGGTTCACTATCATAGGCCTAGTCCCAAATAGCACACTTCATATGAATTTTCGGTCTTGTGTACTTATTTCATGTGTCCGTTAAAT
The DNA here is from genome assembly GCA_026230005.1 of Gila orcuttii. NCBI lineage: Eukaryota > Metazoa > Chordata > Actinopteri > Cypriniformes > Leuciscidae > Gila > Gila orcuttii. The sequence goes on along the minus strand of JAPDVR010000005.1, from coordinate 33,393,750 downwards.
CCATGAGGCCGTAGGGTGTCTCATTTTTCATTTTAGGTTTCAGAAGGTTGCTCACGCATACTTTGTGGTTGATATGTGCCCTCGATGCGACCCCGGGGGTTGCGGTGCCACCGGCTTGGGCCCGCAATCGCTGCTCGCAGCTATATTTATTATTACTATTATTATTATTCTTTTTCTGTCAACCTTTCGGGCACTTTTGGGGCTCTTTAACGTGCTCAAAAACTCTTGAAACTTTGCACACAGGTCAGAACAACTTTCGTGCTCTAAGTTTTAAGCCAGCCCAACAGAAAGTCGGCTATTTTGGTCTGAATGTGGATTTTTTGCTATTTCAGACTCTGAGTTTTTAGCTACTCCTCCTAGGTGGTTTATTTTGTTCACACCAAACTTTTTCAACATGATGAAAATACATTAAAGATGCTAAATTGTTAACGGATATTGAATATCTGAAACAGTTTTGCTATGCTGAGGGATTAAAGGCATGTCGAAAAGTAAACAGAATGTGTCTTTGAAAAATAGGTATATTGTGCCATCTAGTGTTTGTATGAATGTGGTTGGATAAATCTTTTTTTTTTCGCTGTTAAAAGTGTTTTAAACTGCAAACATTTCCATTTATTACACACTGCATTTCCATGTATATTTAAACATGATCAAAGTCTACTTTCTGTCACAGTTAGGATTTTTTTTTAAATGTTCTCTGTCTCTGTCTCTCTCTATCTGTCCTTCTCACCCAGTCTCACTCTCTCTCTCTCTCTCTCTGTGTCTGTGTCTGTGTGTGTGTGTGTGTGTGTGTGTGTGTGTGTGTGTGTGTGTGTGTGTGTGTGTGTGTGTGTGCGTGTGCGTCTGTGTGTGTGTGTGTGTGTGTGTGTGTGTGATTATGTCTGTTACGGTGACAAGAGTTTAACCCTTGATAAAGTTTAAGGTCTTGTCTTTTTGGATATACATATCTTTTTTCTTATTACAAAATATGCATATAACCCATATATTTTAAATGTATTATTTGCTTTAAATTAAATTAAGATTTTATGTTTGGTAATTGAACCTGAATGAATTTAAAATGAATGTGCTATATTTCAGATCAATATATTTGTTTTCCTTAAAATTTTAACTAACACCAACTTTATTCTCATCTGAATTATAAATAATTTATTTCTGTATAATATAATACTACCACTAAAAACACATTTGATTTTTCTTTTTTAATCAATGTAGCACGTGTAACTTAAAAATAAACAGATTAGTCCTATGTTTGAGGACAAGAAATGAAAACCAATGCAATATGATTAATGTCCAAAAGATGGCACCGACAGACTGTTTTTAAATGAGGTTGGATAAATATTTTTTGCTTTTAAACAGTGTGTGTGTGTGTGTGTGTGTGTGTGTGTGTGTGTGAGAGAGATTTTGGTTGGGTGACAGTTTGACAAGAGTTTATAGTTTGACAAACGCACAATGTTGTGTTTTATTGCGAGTGTACACAAATATAAGTAATATTTTTATGTCTCCATTGTTCGATTGTTGTGGAATATTTTGAGTGTATCATGAAATCAGAATAATTCTTTAGTGATTCCCTAGTTTTTTATTTTATTTAATTTTTTTCATTGTTCTAATCAGGTCAGGCAAGTAAAATTGTCTGTCTTGTCCCTTAATAAAAAAAATAAAAAAAAAAATATATATATATATATATACACTATATTTATATAGTTATAATATTTTTTTTAATAATAGGGTGCCACCGGCTTGGGCCCGTCATCGCTGCTCGCAGCTATATTTTCATTTTGCTTTCAGCTGTCAGTTAGGGTCTAGTACTCTCGGATCCATTTAACATGTTTTTTTGTTAAATTACATTCTGCAGATTGTAATAGTCAGTAGTGTGAAGTATACTTCAGAAGTCCACGTTTATAGATGGGTTGAGGTACTGTCCGTGTGACATCATTTTCATCCGCTTACATTGGCGCACCCCATCCGTGTGAAAAAAGTCCTGTAAATGACATGACTCAGTGCTTCCCTCTAAAGGCTGGTAGACTATAAAAAAAGCAATTGTACTGCACATGTCGAACTCATCCATTCACGCTTATCCACGATTGAGTATACTTTGAAAGCTGTGTGGACACGACTCAAGACAGTTGTGCAATCTGAGGTTAAAGGCACACTATGTAGAAATTGTGTTTTTGTCAAACAGCAACCCCTAGAGTCGCTGTGGAATACTTGCACTGTCGTAAAAATCCCCCCCACCCACCCCCACTCCGTACACCGGTACCTGTTCGGTAGGATAGAAGCGTCGGGCATGCAACAGGCACAGATAGACTCCGAAGATATTGACCAAGTAACATTAATGTTTTACGATTTCATACAAATATTAGGCTACTGCATAGTCTACTGAACTACTGATGATGGTAATAGGATAATAATAACTATATGTCAAGTATTAGACTACTTTATAATAATAAAGTAGCCTACCGCGTTTGCTGGCTTATAACGTTTTAACATGATTGCTGCTAAATCACAAGTATAGTCTAGGCCTACTGTATAATTTCATTTGTGTTTTTTGATTGTAATGTAAACATTACAGAATGCCAGATGAAATCAATAAAGTTAAATGTACATCGCATTATTTCATAACATTGGCCGTTATGATGTCATTAGACATGATTATTGCAATTTATCATAATAGTTTGCAAATTGTGCTCGTTTACACTATTTACAAACTCTAGGCTTATTTATGTCCTGATAATTATGTGAGATATTGACAACTGTTCTCATGATAATCGCAGGAATCAACGTCAACAGCGTTGTCTAATATCCCTCAGGCGATTGGGGCCACATGAAAGAAAAAGAAACCTCTGCGGAGGAGACCATCGAAAGGGTTCCTCACGCGGTCAGATTCTCTTTTCCTTTTTCTAGTCTCTTCCGACCGCGTTTTCTTTGCTTTTTCCATCGTCGAGTATCACGTATGAAATGCGCACATAGTGTGCCTTTAAGTGCCTTGCTCAAGGGCACAATAATAATTTAATAAAGTTATAATTTTTTTTTTTTGGATAGGGCAGTATAGATGACACAGGAAGCAGTGGGGAGGAGAGAAAGGGGAACAAGATCGGAATAACAAGAATAAACAAACACATTTACACATTACAAACAAACATTGATAGAGAGCCAAAGACAAAGGACATCCAGAATAGTTAGTTCTTTGGTCCTTCTTTTTGTCTTTATGTACCTCTCATTGCAGTAATTAGTTGATGTGATTAATGTCATTGATGATGTACTTCAATATGGCTGAATATATAATGGGACTTTCCCTCTGGTCCTCCATGATTCCTGAACATGATTCGGTCTCATTTGAACAGACACTGTTCAAGTGTCTTCTGTCATTTACCTCTGTAAATGACAGATAAACAGATGCACATGAACATGTACAGTTGCCTTGATTCTGCACCAGAACAGAAGTGCAAAGCATGCCTGAAATGACCCGCTCCACATGTGTCTGTGTGGGTTGGCTTGTGTGATGGATTGCTCACATAAAAGCTCAGATTCCTTTGCTGTGGATAGAGACACTTGTACTGTAAGTCAAAAGAAATTTCAAAACTCCTCTGATGGTTTTTCCCTGACACAGCAGCTGAACTTTGCTTTCAGTGACTGTTTTAACCCCCAAGACCAGAAATAGATGTTTTCTTTTTACCCTTTGTTAGAAGTGGTTCAATACATACCTCGGTTTTGAAGTGACGGTTTGGTATGTTTTCAGTAAAACATTGTGTTTGTTCGGTACACCTACCGTCACAACTTTATCCTTTGCACAAATTTATTTTGAGTCCTCTTCATCTGGACTTCACCGGTTAACTCTTGTCCCTCTGTAAAGCTGATAGGGCTCCAAACACCTGTAGATAGGTCCCGGGGTCACGGCCCCTGTGCTAACAACCTGACTGACATCACTTCCAGATTTAGCATTCAGGTTCTGTCTTTCTGTGGTCTATTGTGAGATTGTGAACTAGAGGTTACGCTGGGTTCCAGCACAGATGGCTCTGAGCTGCATCCTCTGGATTACTGAAAAATCGTGAATTCCCTATGACGGATCATGAAATGTGTCTGGTTAGGAAGAGCATGTGTGTATGATTTTCATGCTGCCATCCCTGGTTGGTCATTTGAGGGGCTTTGAGATGTCCTGTGCTCTGATATGATCATAGAGGTGGAAGGAGGTGTTAGAACAGTTTCCTGGCTTTGTGTTTGTGCATGCAGAATGACTAAAACGTTGCTCCCCACATTGGCTTTGACTCGTGTTGATGTTATGTGAGGAATGTCACGCATGTTAACACCCTAATGCAATTGTATTCTTTCCTTTTTCCCGCCAGGTTTTTCAAGGAACTTGAAGATCGGCACCAGCAGAACATCGTAATCGATGACATAAGTGACATTGTTACAAGGCATGCTCAGGCAAACTTTGACCCCTATGTGACATACTGCTCAAATGAAGTGTACCAGCAGAGGACCCTGCAAAGGCTCCTGTGAGTACAGCACATATACATATAACTCGTCACTGATTTGACTGAAAGTCACCTCTGACTTTTACCCTTTAGCCCAGCAGATCTGAAGCTTTTTCTGGACAGAGATCAAATTTCTATGAAGCCTTTTTCTGCCTCAGAGTAAAAATAAAAAGAGTAATTGTGAAATAAAGTTTAAAAGATGAAGAATTAAGTTAAGTCACATTGCGAGAAATTAAATCAAGTGGCAGTTGCAATATCACATTGTGAGATATAAAGATGCAAGTATGAGAAATTACATTGCAGCTGTGAGATATGAAGTCACACCTGAAAGATATAGTTGTGATTTAGAGAAACAAATTTGCAATTGTGACAGTCACATTGAGATATAGTCCCAATTAAGAGAAACAAAGTCGCAATTGGCAGATCAAATCAAATTGAGATATAGTCGCATTTAATCACAATTATAAGATAGATTATAACGCAAGATATAGGTGTAACTTTGATTAATTCGCAATTGCAAGATATAAAGTCACATTGTGACAAAAGTTGTAGATATTGTCAGGATATGTTTAACAATATGTACATTGTTTCTTGTAATTGAAACATTGTCTCAAGAGACAAAATTATGAAAAAAGCAATTCCAATTGCAATCACATCACACTCTGCGGCCCATCACTTGTTTAACAGTCTGTTTATCCCTTCAGACATAAAAGCTCATCCTTTAAGGAGGTACTGACACGGATCGAGGCCCACCCAGACTGCCGGAACCTTCCCATGATCTCCTTCCTCATCCTTCCCATGCAGAGAGTCACACGGCTTCCCTTGTTGATGGATGTGAGTGACATTATCCCTTTTCTTCCCCTTCAGACCCAGCCTGACCTCTGCTAATATCTCTAACACTGACATTAACATTCAGCTCTTTTGTAACTGCATTCTCAATCTTCTGACATGTATCTTATGCTTTGATAACAGTAGCTGCATCTCTGTGTCTGAGATTCCACTAATGTTATGTGGTTGGCTTGACCTGCAGGACTTTCCCTGTTACATAACACATCATATTAAACTAATTAAAGTCCCTTGCTACTTGTTTTTCTTTCTCTGCTCTTCATACCTTATCAAATTTCCACTATCTTCCAGTTCTCTTCTGTTTCATTAAAAATTTAGCTTTCAGGGACTCGCTGTTCAACTGTAACAATTCTGTTAAGATTCATTTTTGTTTGCTTGAGACTTCTCTGCAGTATTTTTGCATAAGGTAAATGGTTTGAGTTGGAGTTGTTTTATTATATTTAAAAGGGTTTGTGTTGTTTTCTCTCTGTCATCTTTTCCCTCTTCAGAGGTTTGTGTATGTAAAATGAAGTGAGGGAGTCAGCTTCACTAAAGATGACCTAGAAACATCTCCATAGTCCCTATCCTCAAAGCTCATGTTTTCATTTATCACCATGCTTCCCTCCTTCCTGTAGACATTTTCTCACTTTCTCACCCTCTCATCTTTCCATCCCTTTGTCTCTTTGTTTGTGGGTCCCCTGAGCTTGGCGGTGAGTTTAGGACAGTAGAGCTGGGCTGGCTGGCTCTGAGTATGAGAAAATTGGGTTTGATTTTCTTTCCTTCTCTCTCTTTTTCTTCACACAGCTTAGAAACAAATGAAACTCTAGCTGGGAAATATCAGACAAGCGTGAGAGAAAGTTTGAGAGCACTCCTTTTAATATAATGTGTTCAAAATGCTATTATAACTATTATATATACAGGAAACAAGTTCTGTTGCAAGTCTGTTTATTTATAGCATATTAAACTGTGTGCAAAAGCACCAACAGTTTAAAGATTATTTTGATTCAAAACGTTTTTGTCTTATAGACCATATGCCAGAAGACGCCCAAAGATTCAATCCCTTACGAGGCATGTAAAAAAGCTCTGCATGCTGTCAGCAAGGTAAAAAAATGCCAGGAATTACCACTGTGGATTTTCTACTGTTGTCTGAGAGAGCCTTAGTTAATAATCACCATCTTTTGTCTGTATATGTGTATATGCAGCTTGTGAGGAAGTGTAATGAGGGCGCTCGTACAATGGAGAGAACGGAAATGATGTACACCATCAATTCCCAGTTGGGGTTTAAAATTAAGGTAAGAGAATAAAGCAACCTGTGAAAGGAATTTTATGATTCACTATATACAGTAGGTAGCCAACCAGAATAATACTGGCCGTTCCCGCGGCGGTAAATTGTGGGTGTGTATTTGCTGCCCTTTACCGCTAAGAGGCGCTGCAATCACAGACTTTGAAAAGTGTCAGTTTATTCTCTCTATTGCGTAATCGATTGAAGGCTGGTAGTAGATGAATTCAAGTGAAACATTGTAGTTAAATAAATTCATAATCACAATATTGAAATTACTGAAATTAAATTGAATAAATAATGAAAACATTTCAAAATAAAACATTGCAATAGAAACATGTTAGGTTACATCAATGAGGCTTTGCAAGACCATAAAAGACGTTATCTCACCAGCATTCTGACGGTAGCTCTGTGGTCAACGCAACAACATGAGCCTCGCGGAGCTTCAAGCGATCCGAGATCGAATCTCATTGAAGCCTACATGGAATGCAGCCTTTTATGTTTTACCGTTCTTGGTTCTTAAATAGCTAACCGTTTATTAGCGAGTTTATTAACTGTTTATTTATTTAAAGTCAGGCGTTTTGTTTAATTATCAATGGCACATTACAACATAAATTTGCTACATTCCAGTAGAGCCGCTGCACAGACGACAAAACTGTTGAAGGAAGATTGTCAGCCGATCGCGTCAAATGAAAATGAAGAAGCTCGTCTTTAATCTGCTAAATTATTGTTTTGTGAATCATTCACGAAATTGAGATGACTGACAGTGATACCCAGCCATAGCAACGGAAGAAATTTTTTAAAACAGATCCATACATTGAACAAATCAGAAAAAGACTGATTTTTTCATGGCTACACAAAATAACAGACTAACTAAATAGTATTGCTTTCAATATAAAAATCAATGAAAACGTACAAGAACACTAAAATTAATTAAGTTTGAAACGACATCGCACATTTCAAGGTTTAAATAAAGTGTCGGGACAGTTTATTTATTTAATAAACTTAAATAAATTGCATCGAGTTTAGAGTTTATTTCCTTTACGATGCAAAATAAGAAACAGAATCTTATTCTTGCGACATTTTAAATTTATATTGCAAAAGAAATTGCAGCTGAATTAAACAATTAAAACAGTAGCCTTCAAAACGAAAATAGTCCAAAGCAACATAAATTAAGAACATGCGTGTTCCTTTGTCTCTCTCACGCGCTGGATCTCTTTTTAGCAAGTTTATTTAGTCTCCCTCACTGCGCGCGCAGGGTCTCTCTCGAAATGAAACATTTCAGGGTAAAAACACATCATACAGCTGATAATACTGTATATGTCACTGCGTGTCATCCATACAAATCACGAAAAAAACTGTAACAAATGTGACCAGTCACGGAAACTAGGGACACAAGTCGGTTCTGGGGCATTTTGAGTTATTCATAGATTCTGAAAGTGTAGTCTCCAAGCTTTCCAACGATGTGTAACATGTGGAAATCTGATAATATTTGGAGAAGTTGTGGCCATTTGAAGGTAGGCACTTAAAAAAGCTCAAAGATGAGAAAACGACCTCGAAAGATTGTGCAGTTCTCACCTCTCTCTGCTGCTAGGAGTGACAATAGGGCTCATTTACATCTCATTTAGATAAGCCATACCCCCTGTAAAGCTCCCCCCTGTGCTTTACAGCTTTTTTTTGCACTTCGAATGAGTGCACTTCTGCAGCAGCTCTAGGCGAAAAACAATTGTGATGCCCCTCTATTTGCAACGTACCAGCAACAACACACAAAGACCAATATGCCATATAGCCTACATATAACGCAAAACAAGCAACAACACACAAAGACCAATATGCCATATACATATAACGCAAAACCAGCAACAACACACAAAGACCAATATGCCATACATATAACGCAAAACCAGCAACAACACACAAAGACCAATAAGCCATAGGCCTACATATAACGCAAATAGTGCGCAACGCGCGTGTGCCCAAAATGTCAACAATATTAAAGTTTATGCAGGAGGCAAATGCCTGCTGGCATTTTTCTTTAAGCAGTCATGACAGGAATTTTCCAAATAATCACATTTCACCTCCTCAAATTACTGTTGCAAATCTCTTTACACCACTTTCTTATGTGCGTATACTATACACACACAAATGAAATGTCCGCAAGCACATTATATCATCAGCAGGTTCAGCATCTTAAATAACGACTAAAGAGCAAATGAAGCTTAACTTACGTTTCAGAAACGCGCACGGCAGGCCTTCATCGCCTTCATCGCAGCAAAGGTCTTAACTGCATCCTCTATTTCGATTCTCTGTGCCAGTTCATGTTCTATGGAGATTGTTGCCAGTCCATTAAGTCTGTTCAGTTCACAAAACTTTCCCCATTCAAAGCAATCGGGACGTCACATATGAAACAGCCAGCCACCGCTGTCAGCGAGCCGAGCCGCCATATTCAACACCGAGGGCGCGCGCGCCGCGCCCATACCTCCGGTTCAGTTTCCCGAGCGGCGAAAACATTTTCGGTGTAACTGCCACCTTTCAGCTCATCTGCGACAATCTTTGCGGCGTCCATCTTCATTGAATTTTGATATCAGATAGAGCCTACCAGAGCACAGCATTATAAGTAGCCATGCGGTTCACTTGGAGGGCGGGGACAAAAGCGCCATATTCAGTATGAATAACATTTAAAGCCCGTTTTCTCAAAGTGACTTTTCTCTCATACTCCAAGTGCGAAATCTCCACTCCAGTAGCACCTATATACACCAAACTTTCCAGTCTTGTACCTAGTTATATTATGAAGACATTTACTGAGGGATTTGTAAATATATTATTCCTAGCCTGATTTATATAACATTTTATTCCAAAAAACATGGCGAAAATCATTTTTGTAAGGCTATTGGCAGTATATTCTGATTTACAGGATAACAAAAGTAGATCCCCCTGTAATTTTTTCCCCATCTAATATGTGAACACAATGAAACAATAATTTTTAACCTGGCTTTATCCAATACTCAGATTTCGTTTTTTTAAATATATGCAAATTAGCGCATATTTAATTATATAATGCCTCATTTGCATATTTAAACATTAAATTGCAGAAAACTTGTAATACATTTTTTTTCTTATCTTAATGTAGGTAATCAACTGGCAAAGTTTCATGGTGATATCTGCTAGTTAAAAAAATTACCCTATTCACCTGTTGTGTCTCGCCTTAAAATAATTTTGCCTTTGCCTGCTCATCAGGCTGGCTATCCGACACTCTCCATATGAAAGATGGAACATTAACACCCATTGTCCTGCGCCCCCACGATAAAGCACTGATCTGTCCCTCCAAACCCCCAACCCCCCACCCCACAGGCTATCTGAGTTTGAGACTGACTTAAAACAAAGAGAAGTTGCAATTCACACTTAAATCGCTATTCTAGACATTAGCATTAGGCTTTTAAAGTGTTGATAATGAAGGAATTACATAATTTAAGCTACAGGTAGTAATATTTCTGTCATAGAGGGTTTTATTAGTAAATATTTCATTATTTCAATAATTGAAGAAATAAAACGCTACTTCGGTTTTGGCCAGCTTTTTCCAAGCAAAACTAAATACAATCTTCAAACACGTTCATTTGTTGTCATGAACAAAATGTTCAACTCAATATTAAATTCCACAGGGATCTTTGGATCCTTACAACCAGGGTGGATGCGATTTGTGAATACATTTTTTTTTAAGTTTTTTATTCAAATCTCAAACCACAGTGCTTCGTGGTGCTGCTGTTAAACTAAATAACATTTATAGAATAATTATGAACTTAAATTAAACAATATCGTAACATTTCGACAAATAGATTATTTGATCTGTTTTTACATTTTAATTTAGGGCGATTTAGCCTACATTTAATTAGAGCGAGATTTTCACCCTTGCCTTGTCCTTTCCTCACTGGGAATTGCTCGCATGATAGCTAAACATGTTTGGGTAGATCTTCTGTACCTCTCGGTTTCAGATTACATAATCGGATAACATTTATTAAATATTTAGACATTTAAAGGCTTTAGACATAGCCGATTTCTTATCGAGACTGAGCTGAGGCAAGTGCATTTTCGGTTCATTTTTGTGACGTGCAGTTCCCTGAGACAGAGATGACAGATAAACTTTTGTCGTTAGCCTAATATGAATAAAAGTTTACAGTTTTGAACGATGTAGGCTACTCTACTCTTATCTGTATGACCAAAAAATTACGGAGTAGCCTATTAAGTTATTTTAGCTGTTATGAGAAAAATAAATCCAAATAAACGCGCCGCCCCATTTGTCAAACACTAATTCAACATGGCAGAATAAAACCCGACTTTAGAACAATGCATAGTGTGGTGTGCCAAAACACTTAATTATAAACTTCAATATTTCATTCAAAATAATCTCAAAACGCTTTGTGACATTTTGAAAAGCCGTGCATGCATTAAGGCCACTGGAACCATGAACGTAACTGAAACGCTGGTTTGGATTTTATTGTTTGTCGTTTAAACGTGCGTGCCTGTTGCATATCTTTATTTTATATGGTCTATTGGTGAAGTAGCCTAAGTAACCTTGCTTAAAACCATGTTTTTTAAAACTCTATGTAGGCTATGGGGAATCCAAAAAAAAAAAAAAAAAAAAAAAAAAAATATATATATATATAATTAATAATAGGCTATAAAATGCATTAATAGGCTAATATAAAATTTGCAGTTGTCCATGTTTGTTCGGGATTTGAACCCGTTACATCTAAATGATCGAAACGTAAGTTCTACCACTCGGCCATGAATTCACTCACTGAATTCATTCACTCTTCGTTCGTCTCAGTCATTCCTCAATATAATAGTAAAAATAATCAGCTTCATTGCACCTAATTTATTTTTGTTTGTTATTTCTGTTATTAATTTTTTTTTTTTTTTTTTTGTTATCGCGCTGCTCCCCCGGGGAATAGGCTTATGTCGCCCACATAGGCCTACAATATGAAATATATTGTTGTCGTCTCTATTCTTAACTAAAAAAATGTTCTATTCTTTTTACCATATTTGTAGTATTTCATCCTAACTTTTAATTGACATTAACCCCACTTACATTTCAAAATGCGGCAATTGCTGCTGTTTTGCACAATATCCCTTTGCGCCACCTGGCGGTCATTTCACGAATGACTTTGAAATGCGACTGGTTTATTTTTGCCGCGGCTGGCGCGGCGGTAATAGGCATTCATAGGCATTCTGGTTGGCTACCTACTGTACATATGTTCATTATATATACAGTAGCTCACAAAAGTGAGTACACCCCTCACATTTTAGCAAACATTTTAGTATATCTACTCAAGGGACAATACTATAGAAATTAAACTTGGAGATATTTTAGAGTAGTCAATGTGCTGCTGGTATAGCAGTATATATTTACTGTCCTCTGAAAATAACTCAACATACAGCCATTATTGTCAAAATAGCTGGCAACAAAAGTGAGTACACCATAAGTGATAATAGCTGTACGTCATTTACCCATGCAAAGCCACATGTCCTATTCATCATATTCATGTTTTCGTCTGCTTGACAGGACCATACAAATCGTTGTATCTTGTATTAGAGCAGTTCAAATTTGTGCTTTGAGTACAATTCTCTCATACTGACCAATGGATTTTCAACATGGCACCTCATGGCAAAGAACTCTCTAAGGATTTGAGAATTAGAATTGTTGCTCTCCACAAAGATGGCCTTGGCTATAAGGAAGATTGGTAACACCCTGAAACTGAGTTACAGTACAGGCCAGGGTCATACAGAGGTTTTCCAAAACGGGTTCCACTCGTTACAGGCCTCGAACGGGTCAATCAAAGAAGTTGAGTCATCATGCTGTGCGTCAGGTGCAGAAGCTGGCTTAAAAAAACAGACGCATGAGTGCTGCCAGCATTGCTTTAGAGGTTGCAGAAGCGGAAGGTCAGCTTGTCAGTGTTCAGACCATACGCTGCACACTGCAACAAGTTGGTTTGCATGGCCGTCGTCCCAGAAGGAAGCCTCTTCTGAAGCTGGATCATAAGAAAGCCTGCAAACAGTTTGCTGAAAGCAACCTGTAACGAGTCAGCTCAAAGGGGAAATATTAATAATAACTCATAACTTGTTATGATTAATTATGAATATTTGGGTCAGTTAATTGGATTAACTTGAGGTAGCTAAATTAACATTACAATCAATTAATCACTTCGTCCAACGAACTCTTTTGATTATTCATTTATTCTAAGAAAAGGGTATCTTTCATGGCCACAGAAAAATAATTATTTCTTATGATGTACAGCACTTAGAGCATGTAACTGGGTCAAGATCGTAAAATAAACTTTGTATGCAAGCAGAGAATCCTAACCATATACATATTCTGCACAAGTTTTATTAACAAAAACAAGGAAACATATCTAACGTACAAACAATTACACATTCATTCATGCATTCATAGGTAGATGGTTAAAGTGACGGGATGAAACCGGAAGCAGGAAATGGAACTATGGAAAAGATCCATTTAACTATGAAAAGAACCATCAATATTATCATTTTCAAAGCACCTTCTTAAAAGCATAAAATTTAAGTTGTTGATGGTTTTGCAAGTGTCAAATGTTAAAGTTGCAATCGTTTTCTTCTCCGTTGGATGAAGAAGATATGATGAACTTGCATGGTTAGTTTGACTCTGTTGTGGTTGAGAGAGTCCTCTCTCTCCTGAATGAGCACATGGCTGGTTGTGAGTCAAGGCCCGCTGTCCTGGGGCCTGCTGAGGCCACGCAGGACAGCACAGCACAAGCCAAGAGAGGATGAATGGCTGGTGTAGATGCAATTTAAAGCCTGAGAAAGTTCCCACCTCTCAGGGTTGGCTCGGCCAATAAGAAAGGTGGAAGTTCCAGGTGGGAGATTTTGGTTTATGGCTCTTTGTTTCAAGGGTGCTTATTTGCATGTGCATGCTGGATGGGTGGTAGCTGATGAAGAAACTATGAAAGATTCTTGTAATACTAATATGTTGTTGTTATCGACATATCATGTACACAGTCATTTCGATCTTCAAAGTACCAAGTTATAGAGACCAACCATTGTATAGGTGAGGTTACATTGACCGTTGTTTCTATTATAAAATACATACCGTAGTATCAAATACATAGTACACAAGACAGTAAATCATTCACACAGTTTCTGGGAGGCATGTTCATTTTATAGATCCGTTCATGGTGCTCATCGTAGTCATGGTGACCAAAGACCCTTCTTGCCCTTGTTGGGGGCATGGGACCACAGATCCCAGAGTGGGCTTTTAAATATTATTTGTTAACTATAACAAATAATTGTTTCTGATTTGTCTCGGTCGTTACAAACCTGTCCAAGAGCATGAATTACTGGAACCATGTCCTGTGGCCTAATGAGACTAAGATAAACTTGTTTGGCTCAGATGGTGTCCAGAATGTGTGGCGATGCCCTGGTGAGGAGTACCAAGAAAATTGTTTCTTGCCTACAGTCAAGCATGGTGGTGGTAGCATCATGGCCTGGGGCTGCATGAGTGCTACTGGTACTGGGGAGCTGCGCTCCATTGAGGAAAGCATTGATTCCAACATGTACTGCGACATTCTGAAGCAGAACATGATGCCCTCCCTTTAGAAACTGTGCCGAACGGCATGATAACGACCCCAAATACACCGCCAAGATGACAACTGCCTTGTTGAGGACACTGAAGGTGAAGGTGATGGAGTGGCCAAGTATTTCTCCAGACCTAAACCCAATTGAGCACCTGTGGGGTGTCCTCAAGCGGAAGGTGGAGAAGTGCAATGTGTCTAACATCCAGCAGCTCCATGATGTCATTATGGAGGAGTGGAAGAGGATCCCAGCAACATCCTGTGCAGCTCTGGTGAATTCCATGGCCAGGAGGATTAAGGCAGTGCTAGATAGTAATGGTGCTCACACAAAATATTGACACTTTGGACACAGTTTTGACATGTTCACTTAGGGTGTACTCACTTTTGTTACCAGCTATTTTGACAGTAATGGCTGTATGTTGAGTTATTTGAAGAGGACAGTAAATATATACTGCTATACAAGCAGCACAATGACTACTCTAAAATATCTCCAAGTTTCATTTCTATAGTATTGTAGCTTGAGAAGATATACTAAAATGTTTGCTGAAATGTGAGGGGTGTACTCACTTATGTGAGATACTGTATATATTATAAATACAATATATACAACACATGCATAAAATTGTCTACTATAAAGTGTTACATATTTGCTAAATTAAATATGTTAATAGGAACATAGGGACATTAATAGGAAAATATATCGATATGCAAAAAAATTTTTGAACTTGATTAAAAAAATAAATCTGTAAAAGAAACAGATTTATACTTTAGATAGAAAAATCTTGATTCTGTAATCCTGTAATTCTGTAATATTATTTTTCAATAATAAAACATGAATAAAAGGGAACAGAAACGTAAAACGAGATGTTGCCTGTGCATCTGCACTCAGGCTCTGTGCTGTCTTCTCAGCGCTGTTAAAATAAAAGTCCGCTTTCAACACTTATCGGCCAAACAGGAAAAAATTATTGGCCAATGCGATAATTAAAAAATGCCAGATATCTGCAGATATATATATATATATATTGATATATAAAATAGATGATCGAGACCAAACTCCCACTTGGGTTGAATCAAAGTTTTAATGTGTAATTCCATTTTGATTGCTAATCCAGTTACACACACCTATAACTATCTTGTCAAATGAACAACCAGTGAGTCAATATATGAGTCTTATGAGTGTTACAAGTCTCATGAGTCTTAAGTACAAGTAACAGTAAGTTCTTGGTTTATTTCAAGTTATACACAACAAAAGTAATGTTTTGCAATTTGTCCAATATGTAAACAGCATGACTGCAAAACAGCAAAGACATTTAACATTGATATAAATTACACTTCACACTGTAACACTTCTGCAGACTTTCTCACATCGAATTCAGTTCAGACTACAAGCTGAAACATAATGTCTTTTGCTTAGTGCTGTAGATTCGATTATACACTGTTAGAGTTTTGTATTATGGTATTATGATTTGCAGAAGAAACCATTAACAGAACCAAGTGTCATAAAAAATAAGTTCAGCTCCAGTTAAAAAGTTGGTTTGAAAATGAAAAATTACAGAACAAAGTTTTGATTTCCAGTCCTAGAGAGATACAGTCGTGCCCAGAATTAATCATACCCCTGGTAAATATGATCAAAAATGGCTGTAAAAAATAAATCTGCATCGTTTATCCTTTTGATCTTTCATTCAAAAAATTGGCAAAATCCTAACCTTTCGTTTGAGTAAAAGAATTGAAAGTGGGGGGGAAATCACATTATAAAATAAATGTTTTTCTCCAAAACACGTTGGCCACAATTATTCATACCCTTTTATTAAATACCTTTTTGCAATCTCCTTTTGCCAAGATAACTGCTCTGAGTCTTCTCCTATAATGCCTGATGAGTTTGGAGAACACCTGACCAGAGATCAGAGATCATTCCTTCATACAGAATCTCTCCAGATCCTGCAGATTCCCAGATCCATGTTGATGCTTCTTCTCTTCAGTTCACTCCACTCATCAGGTCAGGGACTGGGACGGTCATGGCAGAAGCTTCATTTTGTGCTCCCTAACACATTTTTGTGTTGATTTTGATGTTTGTTTTGGATCGTTGTCCTGATGGAAGATCCAACCACGGCCCATTATAAGATTTATAGCAGAAGGCGTCAGGTTTTGATTTTTTATCTGTTGATATTTGATAGAATCCACAATGCTATGTATCTGAATAAGAAGTCCAGGACCTCCAGCAGAAAAATAGGCCCCCAACATTAAAGATCCAATGGTATATTAAATTGTACACATGGGGTACTTTTTATCCTTGTGTGCACCAAACCCATCTAGTGGGTTTGCTGCCAAAAAGCTCTTTTTTTAGTTTCATCTGACCACAGAACCCTGTGCCGTTTGAAGTTCCAGTCGTGTCTGACAACTGAATATGCTGGAGTTTGTTTTTGGATGAGCGAGGAGCATTTTTCTTGAAAACCTCCCAAACAACATGTGGTGATGTAGGGGTTGTTTGATTTTTTTTTTAATAGGCTTTCTAAACCCCAAGACTCAACTATTCTCTGCAATTCTCCATCTATGATCATTGGAGAGTCTTTGGCCACTCAAACCATCCTCCATTAAGAAAATATAGACACACGTCCTCTTCCTGGCAGAATCGTAACATCTTTAGTTGATTATAACTTCTTAATTATTGCCCTGATGGCCAAAATGGGGATTTTCAATTCTTTAGCTATTTTCTTACATCCACTTTCTATTTTGTGAAGCTCAATAATCTTTTGATGCACATCAGAACTATGTTCTTTGGTTTTATTCATTGTGATGGATGA
This sequence comes from Gila orcuttii, assembly GCA_026230005.1. Taxonomy (NCBI): domain Eukaryota; kingdom Metazoa; phylum Chordata; class Actinopteri; order Cypriniformes; family Leuciscidae; genus Gila; species Gila orcuttii. Next base: position 33,376,775 of record JAPDVR010000005.1, on the reverse strand, counting down.
TTAAGGGAATTTGGCCTTTGTGCTTCCTAATTTTTAAACTCCTGTGAAACAAGAAGTCATAGCTGGACAATTTCATGTTCCTAGTCACCCTGGTGTGCTAAAAAAGGTAAATATTAATGGGAATATACTTCAGAGATATTTTATTCATAAAAAATTATAGGGGTATGAATAATTGTGGCCAACGTGTTTTGGAGAAAAAAAAATATTTTATAATGTGATTTCCCCCCCATTTTCAATTCTTTTACTTCAATGAAAGGTTAAATTTTTGCCAATTTTTTGAATGAAAGATCAAAAGGATAAACGATGCAGATTTATTTTTTACAGCCATTTTTGATCATATTTACCAGGGGTATGATTAATTCTGGGCACGACTGTACGTACTGGTGTTTGACATTTCGTCTGTAATATCGGCTAATGAGGAACATTGTCTAAAATGCATTGTCTAAACTAGGCAAGCAATACATGTAAAATTTTGCACATGCAGACTGTCTTATGGAGAGGAAATATGTCCTTAATCCTATAAAGCATGTGTGTACTATCTTTGTTCTTTTCCACAAACCTCTTTAAGATGTTTACAGTAATGTCCATGGCACAGCTGAGGGCCTTCTCAGATTGTGTAGAGTAGAGTAGAGTTACACAAATCCCAGTTACTTGGAGAGATTAATCCAACTGGTTAAAGAATGTGGAGTGAAATGATCTGGTTGGAGATGTGAACGCAAATATATGCTCTTTTTTTTCTCTCACAGAAATTAGCAAGAGTTTAGACTTAAGTCTGCCTTTTAATCAATGGATTTATCATTTACTTGCCTTCACTTTCATGTGATTCTCTGTACCACAAGAAGCAAGCAGACCTGTGGGTATTTGCTGCTGTTTGTTTTTTACTCATTACAGAAAACTTGTTCATACATTTTTACCTCATACACAGATGCTGCCCCCTCGCTGTGGGCCTTCACGTCATGTGTTCATCGTGAATTATTTCCAAACACATTATGCATGTGCTTTTTAAACTGGCTTTGCACGTACACAGTGATGCATTAGACACACTGATGTAACCGTATTCACAACCTGCTGCTTGAGCAGTGTGGGAAAATTCTGCTGGCACATTTGGTACAAGCAGATGTCTAAAGGGTTCAGCATAATCACGACTTTGCTGTGTCCAGCTGTTAGGAGGTCAGTAGATCTCACACCAGTCTGTTTATGCACACACATACAGCTAAACTGAAATGACATGATGTGACAGGGTGGTTTTAGATTGCAATGTAAATAGTGCTCAGTAAGTTGAAATATTCAGTATACATTTTTTTAATAATGTTCAAGTGTAGGGACAATTAAATTAATCAATTAAATTAACTTGTGTCCCCACCCAAATAAATAAATAAATAAAGTTCTTTGCAATCTCTCAGTGTAACCTTGTCTCACATTGTGATTGTATTTCATATTTGAAACTGTATCTTACAATTACCAGGCTTCCAAAGGCAACAGTCAGTGGGTCTCATTCATTAATTGTGTAATGTGTACGCACAAGTGTTTTCACAAACTGAGAGAGAGAGAGAGAGAAAGAGAGAGAAGAGTGATATAGCTTGAGCTGCAAGGTTCTTCTGTGAACAACTGCACATATGCATTTGTATAAATAATCTGGTTCTGTTTAAAGTTACCATGAGATCAAAATGAACAGTTCTTGTTTTTTATGGAATTTTCCAGTTTATCCATGCATATTATTATTTTTTACTTGTGTGTTACTAGGTGTTGTGTGCGCTGTGTAAACATTATATTGTTGTATATGTATCGCTATTGTAGTTCTAGACTAAATGTAAGCATGCATTTACTCATCTCACTTGCACAAAAACACATTCAGTATTCCTCAAAATGAATGAAAACAGTGAAATGCAAACTCGGAATATTACACAAACCTGCAATAATTAAATATATTAAATTACACATATACTCCATGTATTTAATCTCACTTTATTATAGGGATAGTTTACCCCAAAATTAAAATTCTGTCATCACTTACTCACCCTCAAGTTGTTCCAAACCTGTATAAGTTACTTTTTTTCTGTTGAACACAAAAGAAGATATTTTAATGAATGTAATCAAAATCAAATCAAACAGTTGATGGTAGCCATTGTCTTCCATAGTAGGATACTGTGTCTGGTTCCATGTCTGGTTACCAACATTCATTAAAATATCTTCTTTTGTGTTCAACAGAAAAAAGAAACGCTGAGAAATAGGTGAGAAAAAGTAATGCAAAAGTAATGTAACTTTTCATAAAAAGTAATGCAATTAGTTACTTTTTTTAGGAAGTAACGCAATATCGTAATGCATTTTGAAATGCGCTTTTAAAAGTAATGTTCCTCAACACGGGTGTTAATATATGTCACAATAGATAGTTCGTAGATGCTCGTTCACTACGAAACAAAATGGACGAACTTCGGATTAACTCAATTTTCCGTTATGAATATCGGGACGCATACATCATGGCTGTGACAGAGACGTGGCTCCAGCCTGACGTCCCCGATGCCTACGTTGAGGTGGACGGGTTCAAACTGGTGCGTGCGGACAGAGATCTGGTCAGGTCAGGTAAATCCTGTGGAGGTGGGGTCTGTGTTTATATTAATGATCGGTGGTGTGGCGGCATTACTGTGAGGGAGACTATTTGTGACAGAGATGTGGAACTGTTGTGCATTAGTTTGCGACCATTTTATTTGCCACGTGAGTTTACGTGCCACCGGATGGAAACGCAGGAAGAGCTGCAACACAGGTGTCTGAGTGCGTGCAACAGCAGCTCCAACGTACTCCTAATGCTCCTCTGTTTGTTTTTGGGTGATATGAATCACTGTTGTCTTGAAAGATTTCTTCCTGGGTTTCAGCAATATGTCAAATGTAATACAAGGAAAATGAATATCTTATGCAAATGCATATACTGTGAAAGCTAAACCACCATTAGCTAACTCAGACCATAATACTTTGCAGCTTATTCCTGTCTACCGTACCTTGCTGAAATCAGTTAAGCCTGTGAACAAGGTGGTGAGACTTTGGTCTTCAGAAAAAATGGAAACATTGAAAGGTTGTTTTCTCTGTACTGACTGGGAGGTACTGTATGATCCAGATATTGACAGACATAATGAAATCAGGTCTGCATATGTCAAATTCTGTGTAGATTCTGTGATACCAGTTAAACAGGTTAAACACTTCTCAAATAACAAGCCTTATATAACTAAGAATGTTAAAGAGTGTATACATCAGAAACACTTGGCTTTTAAAAAACGGGACCCTGAACTTATAAAACTGGCTCAGTAAAAGCTTAATCATATAATAAGAGAAACTCGTAAGAATTACAGAGATTTAATTGATAGTGAACTGAGTAAAAATCCCAAAAAGCTGTGGTCTAAGGTAAGGTGTATAACAAATATGACACCTAAAAGGATAAGCATGCAGGTTGTAAATGAGGAGACATTGGCAAATGAGCTTAATGAGTTTTATTGTAGGTTTGATGTTAATTATAGTGACTGTAGTGATGTACTGGGGGCTATTGGGATTGATAATTCAGTTTCTAAACCTCAAATGAGTTTGTCTGATGTTGTTAAGGTTTTTAAAAATCTTGATACCAAAAACGCAACTGGCCCGAATGGTCTATCTGCTTTTATCCTGAAAACCTTTGCAGAGGAATTAGCCCCTGCATGGGTAGACATTTTTCAGAGGTCCATTGATACACATAGTATTCCAGATATTTGGAAAAAATCAATTATCATACCAGTTCCAAAAAAACCTGGTCCACAAGAGTATAACGACTATCGCCCAGTTGCTTTAACCTGCGTTGTGATGAAGTGCTTGGAAAGGATTATGGTGTGGAAGCTTAAGGATGAGGTTTAGGACCATCTTGATCCTTATCAGTTTGCCTATCAAATCAATAGGGGCACTGATGATGCTATCCTTACTGTGGTGCATCATGTCTTAAAACATCTGGAGGATCCCAAGGCTTATGCCAGGGTGTTATTTCTTGATCTGAGCTCTGCTTTTAATAGCGTGCAGCGACACTTTATGCTCTTAAAACTAAATGGTGTGGGTGTTAATCCATACAGCATTAAATGGTTTCATGCATTTCTTACTGGTATGACTCAAGTTAAAATCAAGCAGACTCTGTCAGAGTGCAGGTCCATTAGTATTGGGGTCTCTCAGGGGTGTGTATGTTCACCACTCTTATTTACACTGTACACCAATGAATATAGGTGTCACCATCCAAGAAATATTGTCGAAAAATTCTCTGATGATATTGCTATTCTTGGTCTTCTGTATAAAGAGAAGAACATTCAACATTATACCTCAGAGATCGCTAACTTTGTTACATGGAGTAAAGAAGATGTTCTTTAGATGTCGTCTTGTAATTAATGTTGGAAAGACAGTGGAAATGATTAGTGGGCAACCACTCACCTATCATGATAAACAATGAGCCCATCAGACAGGTTGTTTCATAATATTTAGGTCTGCTTATCGATAATAAACTTTCATGGGGGGTGCATGTGGATGATCTGTGTCGAAGGGTGCAACAAAAAATGTACTTTTTACGAAGGCTGAGAATTTTTGGAATTTCTCAGAGGGTCATGTTGATGTTTTATCGTGCCTGTATTGAGTCCATCTTACTGTATGGTTTAGCAGCCTGGTTCGGTAATTTGACAGTTACTCTTAGATCTCAGCTGAACCGTTTGGTGCGTACAGCAATGAAAGTGGTTGGTCTGGGGGTTTGCCCCAATATTCAGTCTATATTTAACAAAATTATTTTAAATAACAGGCAAGGAAAATGACTTTGGACCTCATGTGTTTTATCCAGAATTCGAACCACTTCCATCTGGTCGGCGCTTTCGTACCCCAAGGTTTAGATACAATCGCTATAAAAACTCTTTTGTTCCTTTGGCTACAAGGTTGTTAAACTCTGGTGCAAAGGACACAACTGTGTGATTGTTATGGTATTGATGTGAGTATCTTGTTATGCAGCTTTTACCTGTATTGCCCAAAACAAATTTCCCTTTAAGGGACAAATAAAGTTAAGTAAGTAAGATAGGAAAACACATGATTGCAACTTACATTTCATGCTGACTTTAAAAAGTGTTTATTGTGTTTGAACTTGCTTTGAGGACAGTGGACTTGGCATACCTTGAGCATCTTCACATTATCTTAGGTGTCGTATGTCAGAGTGTCATATATTTGCTGAGAGTGACGAAAGGCTCTGCAAAAAGTCACATATGGTCGCTCATTTATAATGCTTCAAATTCATTAGCATTAGAATGAGGTTAAAAGAACAGATTTGTGTGCATATGCATATGTTTGCAATTAGCTATTTTATGTTATTTTTGTGAGTTCTACTCTTCGTATTATTATTAGTGAATGAGACCCAGTGTCTTTTCGAGTACTTGGGTACTTTGTCCTTGGAAGTGGCAGCAATGATTGATAATAAAAACGTTTTCTTTTTTTATTATTTTTATTAGTTAAATTGGAAAAACAAATAGGAATGGATTTTGTACACTATTCCTGACTTGAAATCTCCTAAAAAGAGCATAACTGAAAAAATGGAGCCGATCTCTGGGGTTATGAGACAATCTTTTTTAAAAGCTGGCTGATTTATTATTTTATTGTTTAGCAGTCAAAATGCTACATCCCTATCTAACTATTTTATTCACTGCTCTTAATATATGTAATTTGGAGAAAGATGAGGCCTTGTTTAATTTCTTCAAGTAATCCGTCTTGCATTAAAAACAGTAACGATTCTGTTTGGCTCACATTTTCTCGTTTCCCACGTTCTCTCTGCAGCCATTCCCACTGGTGTCCTCCTCCCGCTGGATGGTGAAGCGTGGTGAGCTAATGGCTTTCGTAGAGGAAAATGGGATCTTTTCCAAGAGGACATCTCGCCAGCAGGTCTATTTCTTCCTCTTCAATGATGTCCTTATTGTCACACGAAAGAAAAGGTGAGCTGGAGACCACAAATTATATCTCTCAAAGAGTGTCCAAATGTGCCTCTGTTTTTCCCCTGCTGTTATTGTGCCCTGGAGGATACTATAGAAAACAGGAAATTATTTGGCTAAAGTGGGCGGATATGAAGGTACAGCTTGTATGGGTGGGTTGATCCTGTTGCAGAGATAGGACAAAGTTAACTTTACCACTTATTCCATAAGGAAATGACAGATCTCAAAAACTGTTGTTAGGAAATAAAGCAATTGAGACGGCAGAATTTGTATTAAAATAAACGGGTAATGAAAATTGTTACTCAACAAGTTCAAGTTCATTTTATTTATATAGCACAGTTTACAACAGCCACTGGCTGACCAAAGTGCTTTACAGAACAGCAGAATTAAAAGAAAATAATACCTGCATAACAACACAACACAAATAAGGGCAGCAAAGCTAAGAGCTGCCTTAAAACAGGAGTAGCAAAACAGTATCAGACTCAAATATAAAATAGAAATGGTAAAACAGTATCAGACTCAAATATAAAATAGAAATGGTAAAACAGTATCAGACTCAAATATAAAATAGTAAAACAGAGATGGCAGTATCAGACTCAGATAAAAAATTGAAAAACAGTATCAGACTCAAAAAATTGTAAATCAGAGGTGGCAAGGCAGTATCCAACTCAAATATATAATGGAAAGAACCAGGAGTAGCACAAACAGTATCAGACTCAATGGAAAATAGTAAAACCAACCAAACTTAATTATAGGCCATGGAAAACAACTGTGTTTTTAGAAGTGACTTAAAAGTGATCATGGAAGGAGCTATCCTAATTTCTAACGGCAAATTGTTCCAAAACCGTGGCCCGACCACAGAACATGCTCGATCCCCTCTGCGTTTGAGTCTGGAATGTGGGACTAATAATAGGTTCTTATCGCTTGATCTCAGACTTCTAAAAGGTATATGGTTGCAGCAGTTCAGATAGATTGCTGGGGGTTTGGTTACGTAGATATTTATAAACAAATTAAAGGATTTTAAAATAAATTTTGAAATTAATGGGCAGCCAATGAAGGGACCTCAGAATTGGGGTGATATGGCGCTTTTACGGTTATTAAAAAGGAATATTGCAGCAGCATTTTGCACTAATTGAAGACAAGCAATTTTAGACTTTGAAATCCTGCAGTAAAGTGAATTGGAGTAGTCTAAATGTGAGGTGATAAAAGCATGAACAGCCATCTCTAGAGTTTTATGATTAAGAAAAGGTTTGACTTTAGACAGCAGATGAAGTTGATAAAAACTAGAGCCTATTACAGAGGAAATTTGTTTGTCAGAGTTTAAAAAACTCATCTAGTAAAACGCCCAGGTTCCGTACACGTGAAGATCTAAAAGCAGATAGTCTGCCTAGATCGAAGGTAGCAGCCTGAGAATTAACAGTGGGCCCAAAAACGATCACCTCGGTTTTGTTTTCATTTAAAGATAAAAAATGTTGGGCCAGCCAAGATTTAACTTCATCTAGGCAACTTAGTAATGATGAAAAAGCTAAAGGATAATTTCTCTAGTCTGGATATTAGGGTAGACACCAGTGTCCGTGGATAGATGTCATTTAAAACTCTCAAGAGGGCAGATTCAGTACTGTGAGCAGACTTAAAACCAGATTGAAATCTTTCAGAAATTCCATTGCACTTTAGAAAAAACTGGAGTTGGTCAAAAACTATTTTTTCCAACACCTTCGAAACAAAAGGTAGTACAGAAATAGGACGAAAGTTGTTTAGAACAGCAAGATCAAGTGAAGGCTTCTTGAGTAACGGAGTGACAGTGGCCACCTTAAGGGCAGCAGGGATAGAGCCAGTGAAGAGTCAACGTCAAAGCATCTGCACTACCCTCCAGACGGTACCTACGATCATCTTTCATGTGTAATATACAACAATGTGGAGTGGGATTTTACCATTGGCCAGTGCTCAACATCAATATTAGAATATTATTATAAATAAAATATTGCTGTCCTATCAGGTTAATACATCTAAGAAAAATAAGGCTAAACCGTTGAGTCATTGAGTCTTCATTTCATTTGACAAGACCTTGTGACCACTGCAGATGACACGCGCAACTCACAGTGCTCCAGATTTTGCTTGTTGCTTGTCTTGTTTTTTTGTGTGCATTCGAGAATGTGATATGCTGTTTCCCTTGATTCTGATTCTTGTTTAAATACATTTATTCTGCCACTGTGACTCATTTTCAAACTTTTTGGTAATTGTCCTAGACAAACATTGTGTTTTGTGCTACCTAGCACAAAGCAACTTAAATAGAAACATTAACAAACATTATATTCATCATGTAACACTGTTGATGGTGGTGTCCAGTAGGACAAGAACTCAAATTAACATGATAAGATGATAACTTATCACTTGAATGATTTTGAGGCTGGTTAGGACACTCTGTTTTGTGGTCAGTTTTTTTTCTAAAATTGTTTAGCTTGAAATGACACATTTAGAACATTTCACCTTTGAGGCTTGCAAAATAAACATTTGTTTTGTAGCAATGCATTGATTCAAAATAGTGTGTTTGTGTCACATGTCTTATTGGCCCATTTGTACAGTCTCTGCACAGTGCCATTCAGCGAGTTATGCAGTTAGCAAAGCTTTTTTTTTGTTGTTGTTCTGGTCAATTTTTGGGAACATTCTGCACACTATGACAAGGGGACGGCCTCCAGGAAAATGAGATGGTTTTCATTTCTACTCCAGCGAGTACGGCCCCCAAAATCTGTGTCTGGGATTCAACTGAAAAAATAATAAAAAGGAAAAAGAAAAGCTTCTTTTTTTTTTTTTAATCATCGTGTGATGTTTATTCTAGAACGCGGTCTGTACAATATGTAAGGGGAGCCTGAGTCACACTACTCGCTCAAATCTGAAGCAAAACAAACCCGTGCACGCCATCACGCTCTCTCCACTTCATCCCTCTTTTCATTTCCTCTCTCTCTTTCTCTCTGTTCCACTGTTTTCACTCATTTTCTCTGGTTATGTAACTAACACTTGAATGCAGCTGGTTATTTTTCTGTTATCTTATTTCTTCCTTTATGAATCTATTTCTCACGCACACATACAGTATGGGTTGAAGTGTTTGTTTCATTTTGCATATCCTTTTTGCATAATAATAATGTTTTTTAGTTTTATAGACAATAGAAAAGGACACCATGTTCAGTACACTGTTAGACATGTTTATCAAAGTGTGAGTGTACAAGAAGTTTAACAAAAAGGTTCAGTATTATACGGCGTCTACATAATCCATCTCTCAAATTTGTAATTACCAATATTACCGGTAATAGTATTTTAGATATTAATAGATATTACCATATCTATTCATACCAGCACAGAGGCCTGTGTGTATGTTTAAATGAAAGTGTGTGAATGTTTTGTCCTGGAGCTGGAACATCTCTTGGCTGCTGGAGAGGATGTCATTACAGCAGTAGGAACATCAGATTGCTGATTGCAGATTGCAGTTCATGGAACAACTGATAGAAATTCCCTGCTGGATGCTGTAATATGCATTTATAATACGATATGTCAGGAGCAGACGGTAGTTTAATTGTCCAGCACTCAGTTTGCTGATGGGAAAGCTGGTTAAAAGTTGACTAGTGCCAGTCCAGGTGCCCCTTGTTGCCAGAACTGAGAGAGGTAGATGTGGTTGATGTCTCTGACAGATGGCCAGGCCTGGGCAAAAAGGATCATTGTACATTTGTGTGTACACATCAGCACACACTGATGAATGTGTGGACACACTTGCCCTCTCCTAGTTGTGGGCGATATGATCGAAATCTTATTTAACGATAACAAATACAGTGAATCAAAGATACAAATGACAAAAACAGTGCTTTAATTTTTTCAAGTACAGTATGTCTATTTAACAGTAGATTTAAGGTAAAAAAAATGCTACAGATATTGAATAATCAAATGTGAAATAAAACAATGCACAGTCTTCACTGAATGAATTAAATATACACTAATTCATATTCAGTCAATACTAGTGAGTGATTTTTTTCTTTTGTTGTTGGACTAACATTAAAAATATAGACATGAGTAAGCTATCAAACTTTACGTTCACTTAGAAGTTGACCGTGTTTAAGTGAATACTTGCCAAGACGGGCATTTTAATGGTATTTTGTGTACCTGGTTGTTCAAGCACAATAAGCCAAGAAAGAGAACTGAATTCGGGATTGCATGTTGTCTGAGAGAAGCAGCTTTCTGTATGCATGCTTCAGGTGTGTGTCAGTCAGGACGAGTCAGGACTTAATAACCCTTTATAAAATGAGTAGTTTTGGTCCTTGATTATTATTGGCTGAGCCATGTTCAAAGCTGTTGTAAAATACTCATACTCCTGTGACCTCATTACATCAGGATTACTGCATCGGAGTGTTGTGTGTTGCATGGCAACTTTAACATTGCTGCTTAATATTGCTGAAGATCTACATTGCTTGGCAGAAAAATTATTTATCAAAAAATTATAGCATTTTTGATGCTGTGCATTTATTTCATGAAATCTTGGCTGTTGGCTGTAGTTTTTGCAGTAGTGGTAGGTTCAAGCTCAACTTTCTGGTCCAGACGCAGGTGATGTGAGGCAACACAATAGTCGGTTTTTGTCAACACTAGTTTTTATTTTTGTCGGTTTGGTGATGATTTTATTAATGATGATTTTTTTATTTTATTTTTACTAAATAAATAATTTTCAGTGTTATAAGTGAATTAGAGTATCACATCATTTGGACAGCTCTCCTTTTGAAGATTCAGCTTCCTAATAGCTAATTTTAGTTGGTCTCTCTCTCTCTGTTGCTCAGACTCTTTCATGATCACCTGAGTCACCGTGTTTCTTCCAGACTTCCTATTATGTGTGATGGTCTCACTCTGTCTGTAGGAACTGTCGTCTTCTGCCAGTGGAATGTAAATGGCATTGTGATTGTGTCGGACAGAGTCTATCTTATTTTATGTTACACAGTAGAAAGAAAGTCAAACAGGTTTGGAATAACATGAGGGTGAGGAAATTAGGACAAAATTTTCATTTTTGTGTGAACTATTCCTTCAGGAAAAATTATTATTACTACAATGCAAGAAAAAGCATCACATTTTCATTACTATAATTATTGATCCATCCTGTCAAGACAAAATGCTTTTATTATTATTAAAATCTGCATAAAATTCAGTACAACAATTAGTAAACTGCAATGTGTCCTTATACTTCTTACATTTATTATTATTATTATTATTTTGCACACAGATAGCTTACTCTGGATAGAGTTAGACATTTCTGTCCAAAATATGTTATTTGTTTCTTTTTATTTTGGATTGAAATTTGACTGGTACATGTCTTAACATTTCATGAGATTCACCCGTTAAGGTTTACATTACGCCTCCACCTCTTTATCACTCTTCCAGCGTTCCTCTTTATCAGTCTTTTCCTTTTCCGTACTGCACATTCCATTCTGGTTTTGATTTATGTTTTGGAGCAAGGTTTGATGGATAGCTTGATGACCTGCACTTTAAACCCACAGCTTCTCCCTGAAGTCATGTACATATAACGGTAGGCCAGTGGTCCCTGGTAAAAAGATACGGCACTGCTGCACATGTGTGTAATGTTATTGGTGTAGGCTACAGTTAGCTGCTGTTGATGTTGATCAACATAGACACAATCTGACATCACTAATAACGCACAAACTGTAATAACACAAATGTTTTCTTGAAAACAATGAGTGATTATTAGCAAGGCAGACTGGACAAATTAAGTAAACCTCTAGTCAAGTCACCTTCATTTATATAGCGCTTTTAACAATATGGACTGTTTCAAAGCAGCTTTACAGTGATAATAGGAAATTAAAGTAACAGAGATTGTTTTGCCTTTACAGCAGCTCTAGAGTAAAGTTATTGTCCAGCTAAAGTTAGTTTTGATCGATTCACTTCCGTTGCAAAGATCATTAGTTATTAACTTATTAAGTTATTAACATTAGTGCTAACACGACACCGTTCTAACAGAAAACCCTTAATGCGCTCCGGCCCGTTCATTCGCACAACAACAGTGCCTGGTGGCTCGAGACCGCAAACCTTGAAATAGATTCCAAGGTGCAAGCCTTGAAGAATATATATATATATATATATATATGTGTGTATATATATATATATATTATTTAAAAAAAAATTATTTTAAATCTATGCGCAAGCTTTAAAAACGCAAACCTGTGAAAACGCTGATGGCGTGCACATGCGTATTACATGTTTAGTCTATAGATATGCGCGTTTGAATATAAATGTGTGCAAGCGCGTAGTATTTCTTTATAAGTTGGCCTAAACAAATGACTTGTCTGGGCTTAAAAATGTATAATACATAATTATTTATCGCTCCCGAGTAGCCATGTGAACCGGAACTATTTTGACAACGTTTTATCTGTACAGAGGTGTAAAGAGAAGGGAAGAAGGGCTTCAGAGGGGAGAGACTAGTTGACACTTCAGGACTGCGTTGTCGTCGTGTCCAGGTGCAGATCCTTCATCAGATCTGGATACCGCCTGGATCCGGCAGACTGCGGTCAACCTTGAAATAAACAGAGAGACTAATATTAGGGTAGACGCCATTCGTCTTATGATGTAACGAGTTCCCGGTTTCTGGCTGACCTAATCTATGCAGCCTAACATTGAATTATAGAAGTTTATAATGTGTTGTGTATGCTAGGTAAAAGACATGTGTTTTTAGTCTAGTTTTGAACTGACGGAGTGTGTCTGCTTCCCGGACAATATTAGGAAGACTGTTCCATAGTTTTGGTGCTAAATAGGAAAAGGATCTACCGCCAGCAGTCGATTTTGATATTCTCGGTATTATTAACTGGCTGGAATTTTGATATTGCAATAGACGTGAAGGACTATAATGCGTTAAGAGCTCGGTCAAGTCAGTACTAAACGATTTAGTGCTTTGTAAGTAATCAGCAATGTTTTAAAATGTATACGATGTTTAATTGGGAGCCAATGCAGTGTTGATAGAACCGGGCTAATATGGTCATACTTCCTGGTTCTAGTAAGAACTCTAGCTTCTGTGTTTTGGACCAGCTGTAGTTTATTTATTAAGCGTGCAGGGCAACAACCCATAAGAACAATATAATAATCTAGCCTTGATGTCATTAACGCATGAACTAATTGTTCCGCATTTGTCATTGAGAGCATGTGAAGTAATTTAGATATATTTTGAAGATGAAAGAATGCGGTTTTACAGATATTAGAAATGTGACTTTCAAATGAAAGATTGGTATCAAAGAGCACAACCAGGTTCCTAACCGACGATGAAGGTTTGACAGAGTGTTAGACAGTATGCTAGGTTATTACATGCGGAAGTTTTTTGTCCAATAATTAGAATCTCTGTTTTTTCAGAGTTAAGTTGTAGGAAATTACTATTCCTCCAGTTTTTTATATCAATTATGCATTCCGTTAATTTTGTGAATTGGTAAGTTTCATCAGGGCGTGAAGAAATATAGAGCTGAGTATCATCAGCATAACAGTGAAAACTAATGCCATGCTTCCTAATGATATCTCCCAAGGGTAGCATGTACAGAGTGAACAGCAACGGTCCTAGTACTGAGCCTTGTGGTACTCCATACTGAACTTGTGATCGATAAGACATCTCTTCATTTACTGCTACAAACTGATAACGGTCAGATAAGTATGATTTAAACCATGCTAATGCAATTCCACTAATGCCAACATAATTTTTGAGTCTATTTAAAAGAATGTTGTGGTCAATTGTATCAAATGCGGCACTAAGATCGAGTAACACTAATAGAGTGATACAACCATGATCGGATGGTAAGAGCAAATCATTTGTGACTCTTATGAGAGCTGTCTCAGTACAATGATATGGTCTAAATCCTGACTGGAAATCCTCGCAGATACCATTTCTTTCTAAAAAGCAGCATAGTTGTGAAGATACTGCCTTTTCTAGTATCTTTGACAGAAAAGGTAGATTCGAGATCGACCTGTAATTTACTAATTCCGAAGGATGAAGTTGCGTTTTTTTAACAAGCGGTTCAATCATAGCCAGCTTAAAAGTTTTTGGTACGTATCTTAATGACAAAGATGAATTAATGATATTAAGAAGAGGATCTATGACCTCTGGAAGCATCTCTTTCAATAGCTTAGTCGGTATAGGGTTTAAGCCTCTGAGGTCTAAAGGCTTTTTGGGGTCCTTGAGGTGTTCTGACATGCTCTGACATTTGTGCTTTTTTCAGTTATTTATAAACATGTTAATGGCAAAGGTGTAAATTCACTCTATATAGCACAAACGAGGCTACCGTAATATCTGAGCAACATGTATGTACATGTTTGTATTTTTGAGAGAATATTGCTTATGCATGGTTATTGAAAAAACTAAAACTTAAAGTGTCTGAAATAAGGCCACAAAACACATACTAAATATGTGTCCACAAGACTTTTGACTAATGAGTGTTGTTGCCTAGAATTTTTGCTTCAAAATGATCTGAAAATCATCCTGCCTAATCATTTACACAAAACAATACATTGATTTAAATTTTATAAGACACCTTTTGTTTGTAAACAAATTACAAATAGGTTACAATTACAACAACAATTACAATTTTAACAATATTTCAAGTGTATTTCTTTGTAAAAAGTATACATTTTATCATACGTATTAAAAAAGGTAAGGATTCATTAGTTTGAATATTGGAACAAACACTATAATAACATCTTAGTTGATAATTCAATATACCTACTTTGTTTTTGACAAAACATCATACTATAGTATATTTAACTATGAGCAGAAATTGGTGAACAAAAGCTTAACTATTTAATGTGACAGTAGTCTTTTTTTTACAGTCAAAACTTTATAATCTATCCAAAACTAATCACAAAATCTTGTCTAAACATTCATATTTAGTCTGTAACATATTGTGTATGATATATTAGTATATACATGTGAATTTGCAGCTTGTTGCTTATACATACATTTTATTTCAACATATTTCAGTCTATTTTTACTCATCTTAGTAGGCTATAGCAATATAGTTTGGATGTGTTCATGTAAACATAACGTTTACTAATGTAGATGCGAGAGTGAATGAACGGAACAGACACGCGCTGTATAACTGTAGTAAACAAAGCGCGCGCGCCTGCATGGCGTTCATTCATCATTTAGCCTACACACAGACACGCAATTCATATTTAAACAGTCTTTTTTGCGGTTTACAGTCAGACACTATTCAATATCGCGATTAGAACAAAGCACTTAAGAATAAATTACTTACTACATCAGCTGGATCCGTTGCTCCTCGAAATGAAACTACCAGAACTTCTTGTAGCCTACATTTTCCAGGGTTATTAGATAGTATTATTCCTCACAGCGAAAGGATACGCTGTGTACACAGCTGTACAAGATACTTTCTAAACACGATGTGTTTTATAATCCAGCTGGTGGGCGTTGGCATGTTTGAATGGCTTGCCTTAGATCATTTGCGTTTGAATACCGGCACGCTCTCCGTGGGCGTGGCACATTAACACGTAATGAGGTATAATGAGCTGGAAAGAAAAATACTGACATCTCTCTCTTTTCATACAGATTACATAAACTGAGAATATTTGTTTTTTATATAAATTAATTCATTTAAAAGAAGAGAGTTCAAGCTTCATTATGAAAAAACACTCGTGCCTGTATGACAAGTATTCGCGGAATTACAGTTAATTTTCGGACGCGTTTCAGAATGGACTTAACTGACAGAGAGAAGCAGAACGCGCATCATGTTTGTTTTTCTTTATTTGGCGAAAAGCACAACACTTTGTTTTTATTGTGAGTATCCACAAAAAAAATAGACACTTATCAGGATCTAATGATGTACAACACTTAATATGTAAGATCAAAATCAACAGAGTATTTTGAGTTTCTTTTGCACTGATAAGAAAAAAAGCGAGACTATCGCGCCCGCGCGATAGCCGACCTCAGAGGGTTAACATACATGTTGTCGATTTAGATGATTTAACGAGTTTAGAAAATTCTTCCTCTCCTATAGCGATGAATGAATCTAATTTTTCCTCAGGGAGACTACAATGCACTGTCTGATGCGATACTGTAATAGACGGTTGCATAGTTATAATTTTCTCCCTGATATTATCAATCTTGTAAGTAAAGAAGTTCATTACTGCTGTGCTGCTTGGAAACGTCTGGGGTTGAAACTTTATTTTTTGTTAATTTAACCACTGTTTCAAATAAATACCTATGGTTTTGTTTATTTTCTTCTGATAGGGTTGAAAAATAAGCAGATGTAGCAGTCTTTTAGGCCTCTCTGTAAGCAATCGTGCTCTCTTTCCATGAAATGCAAAAAAAAAACTCCAGTTTTGCTTTCTTCCAGTTTTGTTCCATTTTTCTGGCTGCTCTCTTAAGGGCCCGAGTGTGTTCGTTGTACCACGGCGTTGGACTATTTTCTGTAATCTTCTTTAAGTGCAAAGGAGCAACTGTGTCTACAGTGCTGGAAAAGAGAGAGTCAAAAGTTTCTGTTGCAATATTGAGTTCTTCTAAGCTTTCTGAGATGCTGATGAGATGAAATTGATCAGGAGTATTATTAATAAAGCAATCTTTAGTGGCAGAAGTGATAGGTCTAACATATTTGTAACACGGAGTCGGCTTTCAAGCCTTAGCTAAATGAAGTATCACTCTGTTGCAGAATTTCAACGGCAGAATTTCAACGGCATCAACATTGATTCCATGTGATAATATTAGATCTAGAGTATGATTACGACAATGAGTAGGTCCTGACATGTGTTGTCTAACTCCAATAGAGTTCAGAATGTCTTTAAATGTCAATCACAATGCATATTTTTCGTTATCTACATGTATATTAAAATCACCAACAATCAGGACTTTATCTGCAGCCAGTAATAACTCTGATAGAAAATTAGCAAATTCTTTGATAAAGTCTGTATGGTACCCTGGTGGCCTGTATACAGTAGCCAGCACAAATCTCAAACGTGATTTATCATTTACATTAGATAGTGTTACATTAAGCACCAACACTTCAAAATAATTATATTTGAAACAAGACTTCTCAGTAATTCTGAAGGTATTACTATAAATTACAGCAACACCTCCCCCTTTGCCTTTCAGACAGGGCTCATGTTTATAACAATAATATTGGGGGGTGGACTCATTTAAAGTAATGTAATCATCTGGTTTTAGCCAGGTTTCTGTCAAACACAGCATATCGTCGCTGCCCGATGAAACTCACGTATGTCCAAAACGGTTACTTTTCAGGAAGTGAAAAAAACACTGTAATTCAAAAGCAGTTGAACGTAGCGGTGTCATACTTGGTACGGCATCTTTAAATGTAACCATAGTCTTGCCAGTGTAATGATATAATCCACATTTGACCAAAATCGAGTTTAAATGGACATACGTGCATATTTTATAGTAACGGTGGTCGATACGCGTTCTTCCGATCATTAATTAGAATGGCCAAGTCGCGTTTCATATTGACAGATGAATAGGCTACGCTCAGTTTATTAACCTGCAGCTTAACAGGTTAAAGTGTATTATAGCCTACATCTCAGTTTATTAAATACGCTCAGTTTATTAAATGTCTCTTGCAAACTATGAAGGGACAATGAATCAATACACTCATTGCTGAACCCAGGGCCGGCGCGTGCTATGTAGCCTACAAAAAATACAGCCATTTCTGTTTTTTTCTTTTAAACAAAAAAACAAGCTGCACCCTTTTTTTTACATTTCATCTTTCATTCCGAAATGAACGAAAAAGTACACCGACCCATCATGTATTAGCCTTTTTACCCGTAACGTTATCAATCTAAATTAATCTCGTTTCTCTTTATTTAAATTTCGGGTTTTTTTCTTTATTTAATTTTCGTTTTTTCTTTATTTAAAATTCGTTATTCTATATTTAAATCTACCCTTTACTGTGTCAGTAATTTATTAGTCAGAAAAATATTAGACTACCTTAAAAGTAGACTATTAAGTTAACAGACCCGTGCGTTAACATCTCCACAATAAACAGTGACAATTACTTTGTCTAGACCATTTACCGGTAAATAACAGTTGTGAATATATTGCGAATATATAATAAACTTGAACAGTTGTCAAAAACAAACATTTGCTGATACTTTACCTCACAGAGTTATTCGGCTATACAATGCTGAGCTTCCAGAGACGCTTAGACCTGCGAGATGCCTCAGGGCGGGAGATACGCGGCGTGATTGACAGCTTTGACACCAAATGGATATACGTGAAAATCAGATGACATGATTTCACAACTTTTCATTGGTCATTTAGACATGTGAAGCATACTGTATACGGAAATGAACCTGGACATTCTATCCGTCGAAAAATCTCAAAATCGGCAAAATGGACATACGCGGTTTTCATCGGACAGCGACGATATCTAGGTTATAATCTGTAATCATATCATTAACAATAAGTGCTTTTGAAGTAAGGGATCGAATATTCAGCAACCCGAGCTTTATCATTTGTTCATTTGTATATATCTGTTTTTTATTTGTTGAACATCAATTAAATTTTTACCCTTAAATAGGTTTGGGAGTTTTTTGTATTTCCTAATTCGGGGAACAGACACAGTCTCTGTGTTAAGACTTCTCCATAAGCTAAATTGAGTCAATTAAGGAGATGAGATTGTAATTTTATAAACTCGTTAAATCATCTAAATCGACAACATGTGTGTTAGACCCTATACCGACTAAACTATTGAAAGAGATGCTTCCAGAGGTCATAGATCCTCTTCTTAATATCACTAATTCATCTTTGTCATTAGGATACGTACCAAAAACTTTTAAGCTGGCTATTATTAAACCGCTTGTTAAAAAAACGCAACTTGATCCTACAGAATTAGTCAATTACAGGCCGATCTCGAATCTACCTTTTCTGTCAAAGGTACTAGAAAAGGCAGTATCTTCACAACTATGTTCCTTTTTAAAAGAAATTTAGAAATGGTATCTGTGAGAATTTTCAATCAGGATTTAGACCGTATCATAGTACTGAGACGTATCATTAGAGTCACAAATGATTTGCTCTTATCATCCGATCGTGGTTCTATCTCTCTATTAGTGCTACTCGATATTAGTGCTGCATTTGACACTATCAACCACAACATTCTTTTAAATAGACTCGAAAATTATCTTGGCATTAGTGGAATTGCATTAGCATGGTTTAAATCATACTTATCTGACCGTTATCAGTTTGTAGCAGTAAATGAAGAGATGTCTTATCAGTCAAAAGTTCAGTATGGCGTACCACAAGGATCAGTACTAGGACCGTTGCTGTTCACTTTGTACATGCTACCCTTAGGAGATATCATTAGGAAGCATGGCATTAGTTTTCACTGTTATGCTGATGATACTCAGCTCTATATTTCTTCACGCCCTGACGAAACATACCAATCCACAAAATTAACGGAATGCATAGCTGATATAAAAAACTGGATGACTAGTAATTTCCTACTACTTAATTCTGAAAAAAACAGAGATTCTAATTATTGGACAAAAAACTTCCCCACGTACTAACCTAGAATACTGTCTAACACTTGATGGCTGCTCTGTCAAGTCCTCGTCGGTTAGGAACCTGGGTGTGCTCTTTGATACCAATCTTTCATTTGAAAGTCACGTGTCTAGTATCTGTAAAACTACATTTTTTCATCTTAAAAATATATCTAAATTACGTCATATGCTCTCAATGAAAAATGCGGAACAATTAGTTCATGCGTTCATGACATCAAGGCTAGATTATTGTAATGCTCTACTGGGTGGTTGCCCTGCACGTGTAATACATAAACTACAGCTGGTCCAAAATGCAGCCGCTAGAGTTCTTAACAGAACCAGGAAGTATGACCATATTAGCCCGGTTCTGTCAACACTGCATTGGCTCCCTATTAAACATCGTATAAATTTTAAAATATTTCTGATTACTTACAAAGCACTAAATGGTTTAGCTCCCCTGTACTTGAGCGAGCTCTTAACGCATTATAGTCCTTCACGTCTATTGCGATCTCAAAATTCTGGCCAGTTGATAATACCTAGAATATCAAAATCAACTGCTAGCGGTAGATCTTTTTCCTATTTAGCACCAAAACTTTGGAACAATCTTCCTAACATGGTCTGGGAAGCAGACACAGTCTGTCAGTTCAAATCTAGACTAAAAACACATCTTTTTGGCTTAGCATACACATAACACATTATAGATTTCTATAATTCAATGTTAGGCTGCATAGTTTAGATCAGCCGGAACCGGCAACACTTCCCATAAATCCTGATGTACTTTGTACATCATAAGAAGGATGGCGTCTATGCTAATATTAGTCTCTCCGTTTATCCTGAGGTTTACCGCAAACCGCCGGATCCAGGCCATATCCAGATCTGATGAAGGACCATCGCATGGACATGACGACAACGCATCCCTGAAGTGCCAGCCTCATCAACATTGTGAAGGCCTCATGGACACCAACAAACTCGTCCCCATACCGGCGTGATGACTCCAACCCCCAACCAGATGGAACTGGATAAATATCGTGAAAGCTCTGATCCCATCTGACTTCTGACCTATAATGCTGCCTAAATCATAATCGTACACTGTTCATTCGTTGGCCAAAGGAGGACTGGCCCCCTGACTGAGCCTGGGTTCTCCCAAGGTTTTTTGCATTGGCTTTTGGCTTGCTTAGTTGGGGAAATTTAATTTTAAATTGAACAATACTATTACAACATTATCTTCCTGTTATCTCTGTAAAGCTGCTTTGAAACAATCTGTATTGTAAAAAGCGCTATATAAATAAAGGTGACTTGACTTGATTGTAAGTGTGGGTTGCACAGAAGACCTGCCCGTTAAAAAAAGGCACACACTGACACATTTGTTCTCCTCGAGATGCAGGGATTACAAATATATTCTCCCTGTACCCACTATCAGAAAAACACATAGGAAACCCCTGCGGCCAAAGGAAAAATATTGACGTGTCTCATGGTGGCCCAAGGACATGTGTGAATCATTGAAGGAACAATGATTTCAAGAGACTATCAAGCCATTTTTGCATGAAAATGTAAGGACAGATGTTCAGACTTCAAGCTTAAAAGAGGTTGGGTGATTCAACAAAAGAAGTGTCCTGGCCTGTGGCCAATTGATATTCTGTGACATAACCTAAAGAATGCTGTGCAAACAAGACAACCCAGAAATATAGATAAACTGAAACAGATTTGAGCTGAGGGATGGTCCAAATTGGTCAAAAGTCTTTTAAGCAGCCACAGTAAACATCTGGTGGAAGTTCTGCATCTAATGGAAAATCTACAAGTTACTACTGTTCAACTTAATTTCTCCTCCCTGCACTGTGAATGATTGCTTAATGTATTTTAAAAAAAAAAAGTACAATTGTTTGTGTGTGATGGACTTGGTGGTGTTCCATCGCAACTGTATATCTGAGATCCAAGTGATTTAACCTGGAATATTCCTTTAATATTAATCTCTGACTCTCTCTGTTTCTCTTCCCTCAGTGAGGAGAGCTATACAGTTATAGACTACGCACTGAGGGATCAGATCTGGGTGGGGTCGTGTCAGGCAAAAGACCTGAATTTCTCTCCAGTACGTGGCACTTCGGGAATGCTGACGTCACGACAGAACGTGGCTAGCCACCTGTTCCAGATCAGTTTCCGCAGCAACTACTCTGGAGACAATGTGACCATGATCTTAGGGTTGGAGCTACTGTAAGTATTTGCATTATAATTCATATTATACTTGTGCACTTATTTGCAGTATTTATGCCAAACATCTTTACAGGGATTCCACGTTCAGAGAAAATTTGGAAATATCCAATAATTTTAAAATAGTTTTATGAATAATAATAATAATATTAATAACGTTTTTGGAATTTAATATAATTTTGAAAGAAAAAAATCTAAAATATTTGTATACATTTTCCCACATTTTTTAATTGGCTAGAAAGTCAGTTACGCTACAGTTTGGGGTCTGTAAGATTTTTAATGTTTTTAAAAGAAGTCTCTTAAGCTCACCAAGGCTGCATTTATTTAATCGAAAATACAGTAAAAAAAAAGTAATGTGAAGTATTATTACTATTCAAAATAGCTGTAACGTGTATATCCTGTTATGTTCTGATGTGGTTTCATTTTCACTCTGTCTGCTCTGTTTGCCTGTGTTCATAATTAGTTCCCTTGGTTACTCATTGACTCTCTAGTTTGTTACTATGGTTAATCATTGATTAGATTCTGTTCACCTGTGTTCATCTAGTTCCCTTTGTTTGTTCCTTATATTTATATCCCTGTGTTCAGTTTCAGTTTACTGAAAAATAAGAGAGCACAGCACTGTATGACATGTGTGAAAAACTCAGTTCCTGGGGGGGGCATAGTTTAGCTTAAGCTTCAACTCTAATTAAATGCACCAGATCCAGCTCAAGTCCTTCAGGCTTATTTGAAAACTACAGGTATGTGTGTTGGAACAGGTTTCGAACTAAATTCCTGGAGGGCGACAGCCTTGCAGAGTTGAGTTTTTCACTCCTGCTGTATGATTTCTATAGCCGATATAGGGCAATTTGTTCAGCAGAGCTTCGTTATAATTGCCATGACTTCTAGAAATAATGATGTAATTCATATTCAATTCAGCTTCAGATTGCATCATTCATTGTTTTGTCTTAAAATCAAGTATTGTCCAAACCCAGTCATAGATTTATTCATAGATCCTGGCAAAGATGTATTTTAGTCATTTCTGATTTAAACTGAGATCCCTTCCTTTTATTACTCACTTATGATCTGCCGTTCCCAAGTCAAGGGTCACATATACTGACCAATAGCATATCTTGAAAATTAGATCCAATCAAAATTTTAAGCATATTTTTTTTTATTCTCAGTGACCCATATTTAGTAGAGTTTGACTACATTTATTTCAGAATAATTTTAGCTGTAGACCAGTGTTATCAGTGTTGAAAACAGATTTTTCCAAATTCTTTAATTAATAGGCAGAAAAAAATAGAAGTCTTTTGTAATATTGTAAATGTCTTTACTGTCACTTTTGATCAGTTTAATGCATTCTTGTTGAATAAAAGTGTTCTATATAGATAATCTAAATAATCTCACTGACCCTAAACTTTTGTTGTGTTAATTCATTGGTCAAAGATGTGGGAACCCTGACTTTATCATATAATTTCCTTTTCTCCCTTTGCTTCCTTTCCATGGTGCATTTAGTTTGCTTGTGCTCACATCAACACACTTACATATTAATGAACTTGCTTATG
The DNA here is from genome assembly GCA_026230005.1 of Gila orcuttii. Classification (NCBI taxonomy): domain Eukaryota; kingdom Metazoa; phylum Chordata; class Actinopteri; order Cypriniformes; family Leuciscidae; genus Gila; species Gila orcuttii. The sequence continues at coordinate 33,353,551 of JAPDVR010000005.1, read as the reverse complement.
ACTTATGTGAGTGATTCTGTATCTTTCTGAGGTTAGATAACCTGCTGAAGTAGACATGTGCTGACATAACCTTTAATTGACATGACAGATTTTAACTGCTCTATAAAAAGCAGATGACCATCAGTCATCACACTACAGGACCGCATGTACCAGCACACTATTTATCAAAAAAAGAATCAGGGATTCACCCAAGTAAACTAAACAAAAATAAGCTGAGATGTTGCCATGTTGATCGGATTTCCTGATCTACCTCACCCTTTCACTTGTAATAGTTGTTGATGGTTTTGAATCAGGGTTTGTTTGAATCTATAGCTGTAGGTTATGTACTAATGACGCTTTTCCACTGCATGGTACGGCTCAGTACGGTTCGGCGCGGCACGGTTCGGCTCGCTTCGCTTTTCCACTGCGTGGTACGACTCGGCTCGGCGCGGCACGGCTCGGTTCGCTTTAGCTCGGTTGCTTTTCCACTGCAGTTAGTACCGCTTCAAAGTGGGTGGGATTATGACTGATCGTTATAGTTTATCCGCTCCTCGGTAACCAACAAGAGGAACGTCTGCGCTTCTCGTCCACTGACCACGATTCAGCCATTTCTTTTTTGGAAGTTTTTTTTCGTCAAGCAAGTAGTTTTAAAACAGGTGCTACAGCGGTGGCTGTTACTGGCTATTTAAATCTAGCGGGTTTGATGTCTCGCAAATACAATGACGCTGGTAGTGACGATTCTGTCTGTCTGACCAATCAGTGATCTACAGTGCTTCCACGTCACATTTTAGTATCGGTACGGTACGCTTGGAACCTCAACAGAGGTGGTACCATTTAAAGCGAGCCGTACTGTACCGTACCATGCAGTGGAAAAGCGCCACAAGTGAGCCGTGCTGAGCCGAGCCGTACCGTACCATGCAGTGGAAAAGCGCCAAAGCGTGCCGTACCGAACCGTACCGTACCATGCAGTGGAAAAGCGCCATTAGTGCCAAGAACTACTCATTAAAAACGCTAATCATGTCGTACAGAGCACATACAAACATTTTTGGTGAAGAGAAAGACTGCAGCAGGGTGTTTGCTCTTGTTTTGAGGACAGGAAAGGTCAGGAAAGGGGAGGAAAGGGGAGGAAAAAAGAACAGAGAGTAGCTGCACAGAAACAGCTGCACATTTGTATCATTCTTTTGCTCTGCATCGCTCCAAAATAATCCTCCTCCTCCATTGTAAAGCCAGAAAACCTGAATTGTATTTCAAGGGAACATATTCTACACTGCAATTTTTAGTGACATTTATTTTCATCAAAAACAGTAGTTATTTTCACATGATCATCTTCTTTCACACCTTCTCTGACCTTTTCAGAGACAATGTGTGGTGCCCGCCTATGCAAAACTCAGCATCACAATGTTAAAAGACTAAGTGGTTGCCAAGAGGGTGGTATTTGGTTGCTAAGGTGTTCTGAGTGTTTTTTAGCGTGTTGCTATTCCGTTGCTAAGTGGTCACTTACTTCCTCAAGTCAAAAGGACTCACCTCACCTGAGAACTTATCAAGAAATTCCATGAAACCAACCATATCACTAATTTAAATGGATGACAAAGGTCTTTATTTGTTTTGTAAAGATCTGTATCATTCCTCAAGCTTTTAAAGCAAATAGGTTTAGAGACAGTGGACTAAGTTATATTGAACTGAACAGGTTATTTACTTAGAGAAATCTTAAAGGTACATTAGCTAAAACTAGTTTTACTTTAAGACTGTAAAAAAATCTGCTGTTTGCCTCTATATATTGTCTCTCTCTCTCTCTCTCTCTCTCTCTCTCTCTCTCTCTCCCCTTTTAAAGGATTAGAACCATTTTCAATTGAGCTTTTCAGGTGAGTGAGATATCTGTCTCTGAGAGTTTAATTATAGCTTAGCATGTTGCTATTCCACTTACATAACAAAGATGCTTATCTACAGTTGCTCTTGGTGAAGAGTCAGCATGACTGTAGTTCTTCTGAGGAACCTTTGTCAACACACAACAAGTTCTCCCACATTTCTTTCAGGCTCCACCCAATTGAATGTCTAATAACATGTTGATGCTGCTAAACCAGCTCTGTGAGTGGCACAATCCTTCCTCACGGTGGGTGTCCAAGAATGTCATCATTATGGAAAGCCCTCAACTCTCCATGTCTTAGAAAAGGATATTGGAGAACAGACCCCCATTGTGACATCATTAGCCACATCTTTTTGTGTTGTGTTCACTTGAATGATGATATGGGTGCTTCTCAATATTCAAATTGATCCTTCCTCTTTTGCTCGCAGTGGGTCTCCAGGAGCAGGCTTGAAGACTGCCATAGAAGAACCACTTTTGCTTCCCCAAAGAACCTTTCAGCAAACAGTTCTTAACCCTCTGGGGTCTAAGGTGTTTTTGGGGTCCATGAGATTTTTTAACATGCCCTGACATTTGTGCTTTTTTCAGTTGCTTATAAACATATTAATGGCAAAGTTGTCATTACACTCTATGAAGCACAGACAGGGCTACCATAATATGTGAGCAACATGTATGTACATGTTTGTATTTTTGAGAGAATATTGTTTATGCATGGTTATTGAAAAAAATAAAACTTAAAGTTTCTGAAATAAGGCCACATCACCCTGCCTAATCATTTACACAAAACAATACATTGATTTAAATTTTGTAAGACACTTTTTGTTTTGGAAAGGCAATATGCGTGGGGGCATGATTCACACCTGAGAAGACAATGACCTCCATAATGAGCCGCATAATGAGCTGCATAATGAGCCTTTCACACAGGTGTGTCACTGGGTACCAAAGAATGCGAGGACAAAATAAATTATATATATATATATATATATATATATATATTTATTGTTCTCGCATTCTTTCTTGTGGTACCCAGTGGAACAAGACACATATTTTCAAGATGTTTCCAACTCTAACTTTGAACCAATTCTGTAGAATATATATATATTTATTAATTTATTTATTTTTTTCACAAATTTTGTATGCATGCAAATTGTATAATATCCAAGGTAAACATTTCTAGTAATTGTGCAGTTAATTCTCATACTGTATTTTCAGAAAGTTTTGGGAAAAAAGTATAACTTTAAAAAGTATACATTTTATCATACATATTTCAAAGGTAAGGATTCATTAGTTTGAATATTGGAACAAACACTATAATAACATCTTAGTTGATAATTCAATATACCTACATTATTTTTGACAAAACATCCCATACTATATATTTAACATATGAGCAGAAATTGGCAAACAAAAGCTTATTTGATGTGGCAGTAGTCTTTTTTTTACAGTAAAAACTTTATAATCTATCCAAAACTAATCAACGAAATCTTGTCTAAACATTCATATTTAGTCTGTAACCTATCGTGTTTATGATATCCACCTTATTCTGCTCTAAACAATGCGCGCCGCCATGACGACGACTTCGGTTGCCTACTTCCGGTTCGTACTGTATTAGCAGTGAGAGAATGAGTTCAGGCTCTACATGTGCTGTTGTTGGTTGTTTTAACAATTCAAAGAAGATAAAAAAACTTTTTAGAAACTGGGTGCTTTGAGCATAAGATAAAAAGGAGAGAATGCCTATGTCCGGTTCGTATCAGCTACATTCAATGCCAGAGAGTAGACGTTTTTGGTTAGCTGCGCTAAAACTGAAGCATCCAACGAAAAAGGTGTAATACGGTACCAGTATGGGCATTTCAAGCAAAAATAATATTCTAAGATGTCTGGGTATTATTCAATTATTATTCAAAAATCGCACCCCTCCATCACATCAGGCACACATGCATGTATAGGCTATAGGCTACGCACCAGAGCACGTGAGCAAAGCGGAGCAGTGTGACGCTTAAATATAAGTTAAATTTTTTTTTTATATTTATATCAATACTGCGTATTCGTTTTATATTTAAGTTTCACAATATAATGTTTTTTATTTTTTTTTATTTCATCTATGTTGATTATATGAAAAGGGAACCGCATGAGATGAGTCAGATATGATCATAAGATGCCCAATATCGGAAAACATTTGGAATGGCTCAGACATGATTTTGACCACTTGTTAAGTTTTGTTTTGTAGAAAGCCTTTCTTTAAAGTGAATTTAGTTTAGTATAAATTGTATCTTAATTTTTATCAATGTTTTATCAACAAATTGCCTGGAATAATAAATAAGAAGCAAATAGTAGATATACAGGACACGGAGGCGCGGGCGCGTGAACTGGAGCGCGTCTTATTAACCAACGAAACTCAGCGTATAATTACTTGCCTCACATACATGAGAAGTATATCTATATAAAGCTTGAAATGTGTACTTTTAAACAAAATAATTAAAAACGAGCAGAAATGGGCTGCTCTCTGCTTATGTATAGGTTAATTCGTATGAAGTGTGCATTTCTCTCTATAGGCGCGTTCACTGCGAAGATGGCGAGTCAGCATCATCAAATTTATCTTTGCAGTCGACACTTACAGAAAACACTAGTTATTAATAAACAATTCAAATGTTTAATGCATAATCATTACTTTTGCCGTTTTTTTTTTTTTTTTGTGGCAAGCTTATGCGTGCGTTGAGATGCAGAATAGGCAATATATTACGAAAACGCTCATTATGGTTTAGCATTCTCTCCCATATAGTATACATAACTTCCAACCCAACTTCAGTCGTGCTTCCGGTTCAACGACCGGCTTCCGGTTCAAACCCGCTATGAATCATGGGTAAATTCGCTAACCAGGAAAAAGGTGGATATTAGCATATAAATGTTAATTTGCAGTTTGTTGCTTATACAAAGACATTTTATTTCAACATATTTTAGTCTATTTTTACTCATCTCAGTAGGCTATAGCAATATAGTTTGGATGTGTTCATGTAAAAATAACATGTTTAGGTGTAGGTGCGGGTGTGAATGAACGGCACAGATGTGCTGTACAGCTGTAGTAAACAACAGTGTGTAAGCATCTGTGCCGTTCATTCATTCATTCACACACTGACACGCAATTCATATTTGATTCAATTCATATTCATATTAGAACAAAACACTTAAGAATAAATAACTTACTACATCAGCTAGATCCGTTGCTCCTCGAAATGAAACTACCAGCACTTCTGAGGTAATTTTTTCAGGATTATTACGATAGTATTATTCCTCACAGCGTAGCAAGACGACGTAAAGACGATTCTTATTAAACTTGATGTGTTTTATCCAGCTGATGTGGGCGTTGGCATGTTTGCATGGCTTGCCTCAGATAATTTGCGTTTGAATAGCGCACACTCTCCGTGCCAAATGTAGAAATATTTCTTGAAGATGCCTCATTCATCTTCATGTTTTCCTTCGCTCTGTTTTCAGTTTTGATATTTACTTCCAAACCTATCATCTACTGGTGCTTGGGTGCCTTTTTAACTTTTCACCTCGTGTAAAATAATCTTTAAAGGTGATAGGGCTGGAATGTTGGCCCTCAGCTGTAGGAAGCATGTTGGAGCGTGTTGAAGCAGTGCAGCATGCAGGAGACCAGACAGTGGGAGATGTGATGTCTTCCTGGTGCTGTCGGCCTCTCTGGTGTTTGACAAATATAGCTTGCTAGATCAGTGTTGCTGAATTCGGCATGAAATGAAAATTCTTTTTCTAAATGCATTGGTGTCATTTAAAAAAAATTTTTGACCTCGAAAGGTTTTATCGAAATGTTATACATGCAGGACTTTTCAAATAATTTTGAATATTGTATTAACTCAGGTAATGTGTAACACTGTGTCTGGGTGTAAGATGAGTAATTCAGCTGGTGTATTTCGGAGCAGCTTGAAGGCGTTTTTGCTACCTGTTGTGATCATGTGTGCTCAGATTCCAAGGCTGTGAATAGACAGCTGCCCTTCTCATGCTAACTACACAAGCGGTTGAGGGAAACAGGTTCCGCAAAACAAACGTCCTCATAGTTTGCATTACATATTTAATGTTTGGACATGCACAATGAGTGTGTGAAGGATGTCTTTGCTTGGTTGATTATGTGTTGTTTCCTCATTGCAACAATTCAGGCACATATTGATTATTTATGTTCGTTTGCTTGGCATAAATAACACAATAAAATGTTGGGGGCAACAATATTGTGAAATATTATTGCAATTTAAAATAACTTTTTTCTTTTTTATAATATTTTAAAATGTAATTAATTCCTGTTATGGCAAAGCTGAATTGTCAGTATCATTACTCCAGTCATCAGTGTCACATGATCCTTCAGAAATCATTCCAATTGCTGATTTGTTGCACAAGAAACATTTTGTATTATTATCAATGTTGAAAACAGTGCTGCTTAATATTTTTGTGATATAAAGTTGGTTTATAAAAGTTTGACGCGCTACTCCTCCCGCACCGTTTGTCACAGTCCCATGAGTGAGGTGTCAAATCGACCGGTTCAATGAAGAGAGGTGTGGTATGACGTTTCTAAGCGATCGGGTGTACGATGTTCACACAGCGGACGAAAAAGCGGCCAAAAAAGTCCCATTGACTTAAAATTGCGGAATGTTCAGAAATTCAAATCCCAACCGACGTTTTCACACACACAGACACCAAGGCCTGACACCCCTGCGCCTCTCCCTCTCTCTCTCTCTCTCTCCCTCAGAGGATTTATATTATCAAGCAGCCAATAAGTAATGGACTAAAATCTTCATAGCCACACCCTAGCAACCAGTTACAGCACCCTAGCAACCGTACTAAAGGCACTCATTACTAAAGATTTTAAGGACTCTATAAAAACTCCATAGTAACCATCTGTGACAACTACCAACTACCTAGTAACACCATAGCAACCACCAAAAATACCTTAACCGCCCTGAAAACCCTAGCAACCACCTGAACAACATGAAAAAGCCATATCTCAGCACCAGAACATCTTACAGACATGTTTGTTGGCTCGTATGCAATCAAGTACCACACCCTAGCACCAATCACATTTTCTTCAGGAAATGCATATTCTAGTGATACCTTTTTTTCCTGGATTCTTTGATAAATAGAAAGTTAGAAAGAATTTTGATCAATTTGATGCATTCTTGGTGAATAAATGCATTAATTGTACAAAATGTATATAATGTGTGTGTGTGTGTGTATGTGTGTGTGTATGTGTATATATATATATATATATGTGTGTGTGTGTGTGTGTGTATTACAATTTTATTGTAATCTTTTAATTATGCTAAGATTTATATAAGATTATATAAGATTTCCCATGTTCTTTCCTCCCCTCTTTGTCAGTGACTCTATTAAACACTAATTACTTTATAAACACTAATTAGTCAATGAATCACTACACAATCACGCTCATTAAGATTCCCGGTAATGGAACAGGAGAGGCCTTTGTGACCCCTTCAGCTGTAAACGGGACCAGAATGAGCCAAGCATGACTCATGCAGCTGGTCAGCTCAGTTCGTAATATGGGACTGGCGTCTGTGTGCGCTGCAGTTGTGCTAAACATCCCACAGTCTAGCTGACTCACTTTAGGAGCTCGAATGCAGGTCAGCTGTGAAAATGTTTCCCCTGGTTTTCAGTATTTTCCTCTCACAACTTAATAGGAAATCTTATTAAACAAAGGAGTAGTTTCTGGCAGATGACCCACTTGTGTCTTTCTGCTTTCCTAATACAATGTTTATTGTGGGATATTTGTGCTGAATTTGACTCATGTACGTCACAGCTCAAATCATTCAAGGATTGAAAGAGTAAAAAAAATTATGGCATCACCTATCTCTTCTTTCTTTCTTTCTTTTTGTATGAAAGTGGCTGCATGTTCACACTGAAACTGAAAAAACACAAAAGAGCTTACAAGAGCGAACAGATGCTTCTTATACTGAATGTAATGAATGCTTCAGCACCGAGGTCAGGTTTCTCCTAGTAACTTTACCTGCTGTTGTACCCGAGTTTGGGGGTGTGTGTCTTTGAATGGTCCAGAACAATAAAGGAATGTGAAAAAAGAGTGGCCTTTTATTTGGTTTTGACCAAATAAGACCACATAAAAATAAGTAAAAAAACAAAACAAAAAAAAACCTTCAGTGGTTATCAGTTAATCATGGTGTTTTTTTGGTGACAGTAATGAGAGAGCCCGGTGGATCAGCGCTCTGGGACGGAACAACAGTGACAACAAGAATGACAGAATGAGTGAGTATAACCAGCCTCGGCGAAACAGTGCCACCCTTTGGCCATGGAGAGTATTACAGTGACACTACTCAGCTACTACATTTGCATTTATTCATTTAGCAGACGCTTTTATCCAAAGCGACTTACAATTGCTATATACATTACATTTATGCATTTGGCAGACGCTTTTATCCAAAGCGCACATTGCATTTCAAGTATACACATTTACATTCTTATCAGTTCTTGCTTTCCCTGGGAAACGAACCCATGACCTTGGCATTGCAAGCGCCAACGCTCTACTGTTTGAGCTACAGGAAAGCACCTATGTCAGAGGTTGCACGCCTCTGGAGCAACTAGGGGTTAAGTGTCTTGCTCAGGGACACATTGGTGTCTCACAGTGGATTTGAACCCGGGTCTCTCACACCGAAGGCATGTGTCTTATCCACTGCGCCATCACCACCCCCCCCCAGCTACTGCTAATCAATTCAACAATCGCTGTTACTATTACTAAACTGTGTTTTTCCTGAACGATGCCTCAAATCTGCTGGTTTGTGAGAAGTGTAGTATTAATTTTCTATAAGCTTATGATTTTTGCCAGGTGGATAGTAAAACGAGAAATGAAAATTACACTGAAGGAGGAATATTTAGTGACTAGATTATCATAGTGTCACTTTATTTTTGTTAAAGTGATAAATGTGTGTATTTCTGTGTTAGACGCCATGCAGGTGGAGGTGACGAGGACGTACACAGCCAGGCAGCCGGATGAGCTCTCTCTACAGGTCGCTGATGTGGTGTTGCTGTCACAGATAGTGGACGGTGAGATCACCCCCCTTATTCTTCCATTCTTCACACCAAAACAATAATTCAGTCTGATTTTGGCAGTCAATATGTCTGTTCAAATCAATGCAAAATAAAAAAGCAGCAGACAGACTGAATGAAAATGCCTTTTCACTCTTTGAGAGTGGGTGGCACTTACGGAAAAGTAGAAATACAGCAGTACACAAGGACAATGTACAATGCTATCCACTGATATACACTAAATGTATATTCTGATGTTTGATTTGCTATGATTGATATTTGTCATTGTTGTCTTTTGTGTTTGTTCAAAATGTAGTAATAAAAACACACACACAAGGGCAGCAACTTGCACAACTTTTCATTTCTGACACTGCACAGAGAAGAAACATCATCAAACAATTGTACGTGTTTTCAAACAGCAGTTCAGATTTTTTTTTATTTACTATGATGTTTATAAAACTACACCAAATCAAAGATGCAGAGAAAGAAAGCCGGACCTGGATTTTTCCTCTAGTATTTACTATCACTTAGCAAAATAGTCTGTTTAGAGTCAAAAAGGTTGAGAATCACTGCTTTAAAGAATCTTTCTTCAAGCAACAGAGTTGGTACTTTCTATTTTCTAAATTCTCTACACAAATCTGACCTCTTGCTTGTGTTAAAGTTCTCCAGAGAACAGTTCTGTGGTTATTGGATAATGATTATTGTCCCAGAATGAGTAGTCCTGTAAACACAGGGATGTCTTTTCATGTGAAGCTCAGCTGAAGGTCTCAGTTTTGATGGTGCTGGTCAGACGGTCAAGCGATGGTCTCGCAATGGCTTCTGCTCATAGGCTGGCTTTCATGTTGAAAGGCCAGGGCTCATGGCATAGGGCTTCAAAGGCCCCTTCAATCTTTTAATGGTCATTAAATATACAAAAGACAGTTGAAAGCAGGCTGTTTTATTTTTTAACATTTGATCCTTTCCAAAAGCTCTCTACAATACTCAAAGGAGAGCAATTTGAAGTAGAAAAAGTGTTTATCTCAGCACTACTTTAGTTCATCACATTGATACCCGACTCTTAAAACTTAACAGCTGCACAGTTATTAACCAGCTTCATGCAAAATTCTAGACTCTTGTTTTGTTCTTTATAAAAGAAACTGTATTGCACACTTTCTCTCTTTTTTTGCCAAAGGAAATAAGGGGAACTGCTATAAGAAATGGCACATTCATGATACTGACCGCTAAGCCATGGCTCCGACAGCAGATTTTGTTTATTTGTAGTCAAATATTTTTCCTTTGTTCAGTGTCTGGTTTTGTACACAAGAATCTCAATTGATGTCTGTCGGTGGTTTCAGGCTGGTATGAAGGAGAGCGTCTGCGGGATGGAGAGAGGGGCTGGTTCCTAGCTGAGTGTGCTGAACTCATCACCTGTCAGGTGACCATTGAGAAAAACATGCAGCGGATGGACCGTCTGCAAAGCCTAGAGCCCAATGTCAGAGACATTACCTCCTCCTGAGGAACGCTCAAGCACATGATAAAACTGTGGATGAACTCGAACCATTGCAGTGCAGTAACTGCTTTAGTTGCTTCAAAAGGGGATACAAAAGATAAAATACACACCATATGGAATTCTGCTTTATCCAACAGTGATTTATTGTGATTATAAACTGAGCTCAGGGCTCATTTTAAAATATGGGGGGGTTTTTTTTTTTTGTCCTCCACAAAAATGTGCTTTTTTCCAAGTTCTGAACAGTGAACCTGTGTCGCTAAGTAACATTTCGTGGAAATGGAGTCCCTATTTAAAGTGAAGGAAAGTTTTATAGCAGCACAGAGATGTTCACTCGCTTATTCACTTTCATAACTGACTCTCAGGGAAAATGTAAACATGAATCATGCCAAATGTAAATATGTATCAGATATACTCAATTTGTAAAATAATCAATAGAAATAATCAGTATATAGATTCATATTCAAGATGTTTTTGTGCATTTAAAGAGTAAAGATATTTAATTCCTTAAACTTTCACTTGACCTATATGTATGTGTGTATAAAGTGAGATTATGAATGAAAGATCTCAATAGACAAATGGATTATATTGTGGCAAATTTAATGAATTACTGTAAAGAAAGCATACAATAACTCAAGCCAATGCTAAAATAAAAAAGTGACAAAAAAGTTCTCTTATCTTTAATGTTTGTAAGTATTTACTCCAACACTCCAACACAACAACAAAAAAAGATCAGAGTGGGTTTCCACACATCTGTTAGAGCAAATCAGTCTTCGCTGTGGCAGCTAAATGTCAGTGAAATAAATAAGCTGCTGGTGGTTGCGCTCACTGGCTGCCTCTCCTGGGGTCTTCAGCAGGGGTTTCCTGTGTGGTGATGAGGTCGATTATGGCAGAGATGACGCCACAATCTTTAGACTGCCGGTCATTCCAGTCCACAGGAAGTGGACTTTTTATCTTCTCCTGCAGTAACACGTCCAGCTCCTTCCTCAGCTCCTAAATTTAAAGAATAAATTTGAAGTATAATTGCAATCCATCACTGAGTGCCCTGTCAAGTGTGGCATATGAAACAAAAACATTTCAAATTAACACAAACCTTGACTAGGTGAGCAATGCGCGCCGGAGACTGAAATACAATCCACTCATCCACGGCGATGGTCTCTTGGTCCTGGTCCCTCTGGATGGAAATATCCCCTCCGAAGAACAGCAATGAAAATGGAGACACCTCGGTGCAGTCGTAGAGGAAGATCTTTAGGAAAAAAAAGGAAAAGAAATCAAACAAATTTAAATTCCCAACCTATATATATATATACATAAATACATACATACATGCATACACATGCATACACACATACATACATATATACACACATATACATACATTATATATTATATATATATATATACACACACACAGAAAAAGTCTTGGATCTTTGAGTTCAGCTCATGAAAAATGGGGGCAAAAACAAAAGTGTTGCATTTATAATTTTGTTCTTTGTACACAAAAGACCTATTTCTCTCAAATATTGTTCACGAATCTGTCTAAATCTGTGTTAGTGAGCAATTCTCCTTTGCCGAGATAATCCATCCACCTCACAGGTGTGGCATATCAAGATGCTGATTAGACAGCATGACTATTGCACAGGTGTGCCTTAAGCCTGTTTTATGCTTCTGCGTCGAATCAACGGCGTACCCCCGCAGACCCCTCTGCGTCGCCGCGAACCCCTCCGCCGTAGCTCGACGTGCACCTCCAAAAAATTTTAACTATGCGTCGAGGCGACGCAGACCACAAGGGCTGTGATTGGTCAGATGCACCGCGATGCAACTCAACCTGACGCAGAACCATAAAACGGCCACGACGCCGTAGGAGTGACGCCGTAGCTACGCCGTGGAGTTGACGCAGAAGCATAATGAGGCCTTTAGGCTGGCCACAATAAAAGGCCACTCTAAAATGTGCAGTTTTATCACACAGCACAATGCCACAGATGTCGCAAGTTTTGAGGGAGCGTGCATTTGGCATGCTGACAGCAGGAATGTCTACCAGAGCTGTTGCCCATGAATTGAATGTTCATTTCTCTACCATAAGCCATCTCCAAAGGCATTTCAGAGAATTTGGCAGTACATCCAACCGGCCTCACAAACGCAGACCACGTGTAACCACACCAGCCCAGGACCTCCACATCCAGCATCTTCACCTCCAAGATCATCTGAGACCAGCCACCCGGACAGCTGCTGCAACAATCGGTTTGCATAACCTAAGAATTTCTGCACAAACTGTCAGAAACTGTCTCAGGGAAGCTCATCTGCATGCTCGTCGTCCTCATCGGGGTCTCGACCTGACTGCAGTTCATCGCCGTAACCAACTTGAGTGGGCAAATGCTCACATTCGATGGCGTCTGGCACTTTGGAGAGGTGTTCTCTTCACGGATGAATCCCGGTTTTCACTGTACAGGGCAGATGGCAGACAGCGTGTATGGTGTCGTGTGGGTGAGCGGTTTGCTGATGTCAACGTTGTGGATCGAGTGGCCCATGGTGGCGGTGGGGTTATGGTATGGGCAGGAGTATGTTATGGACAATGAACACAGGTGCATTTTATTGATGGCATTTTGAATGCACAGAGATACTGTGACGAGATCCTGAGGCCTATTGTTGTGCCATTCATCCACGACCATCACCTCATGTTGCAGCATGATAATGCACGGCCCCATATTGCAAGGATCTGTACACAATTCCTGGAAGCTGAAAACATCCCAGTTCTTGCATGGCCAGCATACTCACCAGACATGTCACCCATTGAGCATGTTTGGGATGCTCTGGATCGGCGTATACAACAGTGTGTTCCAGGTCCTGCCAATATCCTGTAACTTCGCACAGCCATTGAAGAGGAGTGGACCAACATTCCACAGGCCACAATCAACAGGGTTAGGAATAGGGTTTTGTTTAGGGTTAGTTGCTTGTAATTATGCATAATTTACTAATTACTACAGCAAGTACATGTAACAAATGTAACAAGGACACTGTAAAATAAAGTGTTAGTAATACTTTTTTAGTAATAATTCAGAATTATACCTTGAATTCATTTGAGTATATAAAGGAAATATTACACCACTTGACTTTACAAGTCATTTCTAGAAAAGTAGTGTATTCATTTTCAAATCAAGATGAATACATCACATTTCAGATTACATTTCTAAGAACTTACCATGTGTTTTAAAATAGATCTTTGATCTTGAACTTTGTTACTGACCCACTTGCACTTGTTGATCAGGTATCAAGCATTACTCAATAAGCTGTTTGTAGTTTTGCAGGTATCAAGCATTACTCAATATGCTGTTTGTAGTTTTGCAGGTATCAAGCATTACTCAATATGCTGTTTGTAGTTTTGCAAAACTAGCCCAATGTACAAATAGCAAACAAATTGATGGATGCATGCAAAGGCATGCACACATGCAAAAGAAAATTGAGATTATTTTTCAGGCTGTCTCTGTGCTTAAATGTAATTCATTCTATTAGCGAGTGGAAAAATAGACTGTGTATGTGAGTGAAAATGTCCTGCGGCAGGGTGACTTATATCCCCATGCGCAGAAACCGAATGCGTGTGAAAATAGAGAGGAAGAAAAGCATATCTTTGGCACTTCCTCCCTCTTTACTTGCTGAACACAGTATTGAGCACTGATCTGTATAAATGACTGGATTGCTCATGACATCATAAAAAGTGAAGCCAGCCAATAAAAAGTGAAGCAGTTAAAAATTCTATCTCACTATCCGACAATTTTCTTTAGGGGTCTCCCTTGTCACTCTTAACAATCCTTTTCCTCCCTCTACATGTGATTTTCTTAACTCTGTCCCCATGTTTCTGCATTGTTATGAAGGAGCGCTGCAACTGCTAAGAAAGAAAGACTAGGTGAAAAGAAAAAAAGTAAGCAACAATGTTCTATCAGCTGGTCATTTAATCGCTAAATAAACCTGGTCAGGACCCTAATGTGAACCAATTAAATAAATAAGCATGAATTATTGATTTCACAAAAAAAAAAAAAAAAAACAGAGACTAAAAACAAAGATACCCCAGAGTGACTATAGTGTTAGCACAGGCTGATTTCTCGCTCTCTATTTCCAGTATTACTTTCTCGGAAAAGGACAATAAGACAGGCATGCCAGGTCTCACCCTGGGGACACTGCTGCACAAGACAGGACTGTTCAATCTGCATCACTGTGACAGATAGCCACCAAATAGTTAAAATAGTTATTTTTCTGCCAAAAACAGCCGCAGGTGCAACTATGCGTGTGTGAGACTCATTGAGCAAGGAGAAATATGGCAGAAATTGTACTCCTTGATTTGGTAAGGAGCTTTGATCTCTTTTGAGAGGCTATTGAGTAAAAGGCACACAGAAACTGAATAAAAGATGGACTTAAACTGGGGGCGGCATTAATCTGCAAACACACGTCCTCTCAACACAGAGCTCTTTAACAAAATTATATACAGTAGTACTTTCCTTTGATATGAGCAAATGGACACACAGCAAAAGTGTATGTGTGCGAGTTTACCGAGGACAGTTTTGTTAGCTAAAGCTAACAAAACTTCACTTTGGGGACACCCTCAAAGGTAAAAAGTTATTCATATTTCATAAAGTACAATTTTTTTTTTGTTAAAAAAAAACCCTAAATGTTTTCTTCTAGGGACAAAGGGTTTGATCTGTAAATATTATAATTAGGTTAAATAAACTAATAAGCTTCATAGCATTACTTCAGATCAGCGCAAATCCCATCCAGCATCAAAATTCATTGTTTAAACCAGGTTAGGCAATTTCGGAGAGGCTAGCAATAGCAAGCTAGCTTTAAAAGCATTAGATCCCACCCTCACTTCAGAGTGTCTCCAAAGCCACGCCTCGTCCAAAACACATTGGTCGCACACAGCCAGAGCAGAGAGACGACGTTAAATGACCTCATGTCTCAAAGCACATAACATTACAATAATGATGAACGTAAACAACTTAGAGAGCTCTACTTGTGCCACCTGACTGCTGCAGTTTCATTTCACCGTTGATGGATCTAAGCGTTTTTCTCTGGCAACACTGAGTCTAAGGACGTGAACAGCTCCGAGAACAACACGGGTTGCCATCTCGTAATTACGGTTACGAGTACGCCGCATAAACTTGTTGTTTTGGTTCAGGAGGAACTGTGAAAGGTGGTTTCTGAAAAAAGACAGTCTACAACTCTGCATAGCCCAGGAACAACCTGATGAAGTGATCTGGACAAGCATTTTTTTTTTTTTTTACACATCCTTATAAAGACTGGAATACACTACACGACTTTTGCCCCGATTTGCAGTCTAGATTAGTCGACAATAGTTGCCGAAAGTCTGTGCCAGTCGGAGTTGACTAATGGTACAGAAATGGTACCGCCATTTTAAAACAAGCTGTGTACACACACAGCCTGTATATTTAATCCACAAACTAACTCAATTGTGTGTTTGATTGGTCGTTACATAGTTACCCTTAATCTTCACAACTCCTCACTCAAGTAGACTCCGTGAAGTCTGTCTGCCCCAATGTGAATTACCAACCTTTTGCTCCACTCACACACTTCAAAGACATTTGGGACATTGATTGTTCTCAATGAGAGAACAGTATAGGCTGCAAGAAACAGACATGCAGTCCCATAGAAATGGAATTATCTCCACTAAATTCATTTACAAATCTGTCTAATGAATGAACATGCATTTCCACAGTACATTTTGAGTATTATTACTGTTTGTATATTGTCTTCTTATATTGTATAGTTTATATACTGCCTGATGATAGAACTACTACTTAATGTAGCCCCATCTAGGTGGTGTCTCCTATCAAAATGTTCCTCGTTTAATGACTCACACTTTGGTGGACATCACCTTCTCATAGAATGCAGTGTGTATTTGTTATATTTATCAGAGTATAAATGGACAAATTTGCATGATTGGAGTAAGCTGGCAGTTTGAGTTTTGGCTTGACCAATGAGAAAGGTGCAATTCTCAAGCGGTAAAAGTTCCTTTGTTTGAAAAGCTGACTCAAAGGAGGGACCCTCTGTGGAACTTTAAAAGCCAACATAAAGTTCACCATCACTTTAAGACCTGACACACATATGCAATATACTGTTGAACATGCATTTCTGAACTGTTTACATTCACTTATGACATGACGACTACGTTTATGTAAATACTCGACAAGACAACAGTTTTGTTAGTATTTGACCGTTTAAGAGCAACAAGCCACAAAAAAGAAATCCATTGGGCACTCGCGAGCTGTTTGAGTGGCAGCGTTGTGTGTGCGTAAGGGAATGAAAATTATTCCCACACCGAAATTCAGACCAACCCCTCTTATGATTTGCATTTTGTTATGAATGTGTTTGTGTACAAATGATTGGCTCTTATCATCCGATTGTGGTTGTATCTCTCTATTAGTGTTACTCCATCTTAGTGCTGCATATGACACTATCAACCACAACATTCTTTTAAATAGACTTGAAAATTATGTTGGCATTAGTGGAATTGCATTAGCATGGTTTAAATCATACTTATCTGGCCGTTATCAGTTTGTAGCAGTAAATGAAGAGATGTCTTATCGATCAAAAGTTCAGTATGGCGTACCACAAGGCTCAGTACTAGGACCGTTGCTGTTCACTCTGTACATGCTACCCTTAGGAGATATCATTAGGAAGCATGACATTAGTTTTCACTGTTAAGCTGATGATACTCAGCTCTATATTTCTTCACGCCCTGACGAAACCTACCAATTCACAAAATTATCGGAATGCATAGCTGATACAAAAAATTGGACGACTAGTAATTTCCTACTACTTAATTCTGAAAAAACAGAGATTCTAATTATTGGGCAAAAAACTTCCTCACATACTAACCTAGAATACTGTCTTGATGGCTGCTCTGTCAAGTCTTTGTCATCGGTTAGTAACCTGGGTGTGCTCTTTGATACCAATCTTTCATTTGAAAGTCACGTGTCTAGTATTTGTAAAACCGCATTTTTCAATCTTAAAAATATATCTAAATTACGTCATATGCTCTCAATGACAAATGCGAAACAGTTAGTTCATGCGTTCATGACATCAAGGCTAGATTATTGTAATGCTCTTATGGGTGGTTGTCCTGCACACTTAATAAACAAACTACAGCTGGTCCAAAATGCAGCAGCTAGAGAACTTACCAGAACCAGGAAGTATGACCATATTAGCCCGGTTCTGTCAACACTGCATTGGCTCATTATTAAACATCTTATAAATTTTAAAATATTGCTGATTACTTACAAAGCACTAAACGGTTTAGCTCCACAGTACTTGAGCGAGCTCTTAACGCATTATAGTCCGTCACGTTTATTGCGATCTCAAAATTCCTGGCCAGTTGATAATACCTAGAATATCAAAATCGACTGCTGGCGGTAGATCCTTAGAACGGTGTCGTGTTAGCATCCCCTAAGTTAATAACCAATGATCGTTGCAACAGAAGTGAATCAATCAAAACTAACTTTAGCTAGACAATAACTTCATTATAGAGCTGCAGTAAAGCCAAAACAATCTCTGTTACTTTAATTTCCTATTATCACTGTGAAGCTGCTTTGAAACAATCTATATTGTTAAAAGCGCTATATAAATGAAGGTGACTTTACTTGACTTATGTTGTTGTTATTAGAGACATCAGAATTGATGGTATACAATAAAAACGTTTTTACAGTTTTTAGCAATTGAAATGTTTTTGAAGGATTTTTTACACGGCACCCCTGCTCTCGCCAGACGGCACACTAGGATGCCTAAGCACCTCGGTTGGGAAACACTGCTCTATCTACCGGTGTTGCCATAAAATACAATACAAATACAATAACAATAGAAAAGTAAATTAAAAGAACACACGTTATTTGACTTGTCAGAAAAGATTAAAACATTACAAACACTTAAAAAAGGTACATACACTGGTGGTCTTCATCTTCAGGTGATAGATGAGCCATGTGTAGTGGAACTGAGTTTCCTCCGCATTGACAGATTTAGGGTGGATACAAACTTTCCCATCAGCCTTAGTGTACACCGGCCTGCAAAACCACACAATTTCAGATTTTTTCAAAAACTGAAATGCCCCATATTATGTAAAGCAACAGACCATAGTTAATTTTGGTCATACATATCTTTTAGGGCAGATTTATCAAAATAATTGAAACAATAATAAACCACCCAGGAGGGGTGTCAAATAAATGTCATAGAAGTTGTAAGCGGAAATGTTGTTAATTTAATTAAATAATCTGTACTTATTTTAGGAAGACAGAAATTCTGATCAGAGACTTACACTATCGTTCAAAGGTTCGGGGTCAGGACGATTTTTTAAAATAATTAACATATTTATTAATCAAGGATGCATTAAATTGATAAAAAGTGACAGCATTTATTTGAAATTAAGAAAGTTTTGATCAAAGTTCTGTTAATTTACACTTACACCATCATCAAAGAATCCTGAAATAAATCATGGTTTCCAAAAAAGTGTTAAAGGATTAGTTCACTTTAAAATGAAAATTACCCCATGATTTCACCCCAAATTTACCCTCAAGCCATCCTAGGTGTATATGACTTTCTTCTTTCAGACGAATACAATCGGAGTTATATTAAAAAATATCCTGGCTCTTCCAAGTTTTATAATGGCAGTGGATTGTAATTCATCCATCCAACATAAACGAACTCCAAAAGGCTCCTGTGAGTTAATAAAGACCTTCTGAAGCAAAGCAATGAGTTTGTGTAAGAAAAATATTCATATTCAACACATTACAAAGTAAAATTCTAGCTTCCGGCCAAACGCAGAAAGAAAGTCATATACACCTAGGATGGTTCGAGGGTGAGTAAATCATGGGGTAATTTTCATTTGAAAGTGAACTAACCCTTTAAGCAGCACAACTGTTTTCAACATTGATAATAAGAAATGTTTGATGAGCACCAAATCAGCGTATTAGAATGATTTCTAAAGGATCATGTGACACTGAAGAATGAGGTAATGATGCTGAAAATTCAGCTTGCCATAACAGGAATAAACTAAATTTTTAAATATATTGTAATAGAAAACTGTTTATCTTAAATTGCAATAATATATTGTTTTTACTGTATTTTTGATCAAATAAATACAGTCTTGATGAGCATAAAATACTTATTTCAAAAACAAACATTTGAATGGTATAAGGTTACACTACAATATGTTAAGCAGACTTTAGTCTACACTGATAGTCTAGCAGGGAGAGCAGTAACGAATTGAGCTAGGCTTAATGTAAAGGTTTTAAATCACAGACAGAATGGCGTATGAATAACAGAATGATGCTAAATGGAAGCCGTGCAAATAGCGGACAGATTGAAGTGGTGTATACAGTGGCGTGAACGAGGTGTGCAGCAGTAGGGCTGTGAAGGAGCGCTGATGCACTTTGTGTGCATTAAAGCTGAAATCAAACGTCACAACAGGACGCCTCCTTATGGTGCGTTCACACCAGACGCGAATAGAGCGTCTGTCGCGAGTGATTTCAATGTTAAGTCAACGCAAAGACGCGTTACGCGCGTAAAAAATTCCTGCGGCACGAATGACTGTGCGTTCACACTAGATGCGAATTGAGGGTCAAATTCGCGCCTGCCGCGTCTAGTTATACGCGTGTACACTTTGAATCCATTCGCGCGTCAAGAGCGAAATTGACGCGCGTAAAAAACAAAAGTTTGAAGCGAAATTTACGCACGTCAGAAGCGAAATCTGTTGGCGGCCATCTTTTTACAAGACGGCTAATGTTGATCGAGCATTCATCGAGAGAGTCACCGCTCTGTATTTGCTCTGGAGAGCAGAACACCAGCGTAGGGATCATCGTTGCCGTATTTAGGTCCACCAGACCCTTCGGAGGTGAACCCAGTTTGGCGAGTTTCACCATTTGCACCAGGAGCTGCGCCTGGATGACGGCCGCTTTCAGCGGTACTTCTGCCTGTCCCGCGCCCAGTTTGATGACCTGTTGTCCCGCATCAGAGCGAGGATCTCCCTCGCCCTCATCCACCTAATCTGTAATTAATTTTTGTTTTGATGATAAATGGAGCCAGCCTAGGCTACTACAAAAGTGATTAAACTGTCCTGTGATTTTTTCCCCTCACACAACACTGTCCAGACACGAACTATGTTCTTGCACTAAAGTGTTGGTTCTCTTTACATTAGAATAATAATAATGTTTCATATAATCTAGATTAGATATGGAATAAATAGCTTACAAAATTAATGTCTCATATATTAAAATCAAGTTTTTATGTGATAAAATATTTACTTCACCACGTGACAGCAGCAAGCTGGCTCCTGATTGGTTAACGCGGTGCGAATTGACGCAGAAGTTCAAATTTTTTAACTCGGCGGGAGACGCGAATTCGCGTCAAACGCGTGAATGCACAAAAAGCACTAAATAAATCATTTGCGCGTAACGCGCCAGACGCTCAATTCGCGCAAACTTGACGCGCGGATGAGGCGAATTCACATCTACCGCGCCACGCTCTACGCCTCATTCGTGACGCAGGAATTTTTTACACGCGTAACGCGTCTTTGCATTGACTTAACATTGAAATCACTCGCGCTAGACGCTCTATTCGCGTCCGGTGTGAACGCACCATGAGGCGTAGAGCGCGGCGCGGTACACGCAAATTCGCCTCATTCGCGCGAATGCGAATTGCGCGTCTGACGCGTTACACGCAAATGATTTTATTTAGTGCTTTTTGTGCATTCACGCATTTGACACGAATTGGCGTCTGCTGCCCGAGTTGAATAATCTGAACTATTCAGTTTGCGCCACGTTAACCAATCAGGAGCCTGCTTGCTGCTGTCACGTGGTGAAGTAAATATTTTATCACATAAAATATATGAGACATTAATTTTGTATTGAATGCTATTTATTCCATATCTAATCTAGATTATATGAAACATTATTATTATTCTAATGTAAAGACAACCAACATACTTTAGTGCAAGAACATAGTTCGTGTCTGGACAGTGTTGTGTGAGAAAAAAAAAAAAAAAATCACAGGACAGTTTAATCACTTTTGAAGTAGCCTAGGCTGGCTCCATTATCATCAAAACAAAAATAAATTAGTCAAGTCAAGTCATCCTCATTTATATAGCGCTTTTAACAATGTAGATAGTTTCAATTACAGATTAGGTGGGTGAGGGCGAGGGTGATCCTCGCTCCGATGCGGGACAACAGGTCATCAAATTGGGCGCGGGACAGGCGGAAGTACTGCTGAAAGCGGCCGTCATCCAGGCGCAGCTCCTGGAGCAAATGGTGAAACTCACCAAACCGGGTTCGCCTCCGAAGGGTCTGGTGGACCCAAATACGGCGACGATGATCCTTACGCCGCTGTTCTGCTCTCCAGAGCAAATACAGAGCGATGACTTTCTCGATGAATGCTTGATCAACATTAGCCGTCTTGAAAAAAGATGTCCGCCAACGGACGCGCGTAAATTTCGCTTCAAACTTTTGTTTTTTTCGCACGTCAATTTCGCTCGACGCGCGAATGGATTCAAAGTGTTCAAGCGTATAACTAGACGCGGCAGGTGCGAATTTGACGCTCTATTCGCGTCTGGTGTGAACGCAGCATTAGAGTTATGACAATGATATCTTCAAACCACCACTGTGACATGGCTAGTAACAGAGCCAGACAAAAACCATGTTCAGTAGCCAGTGTTAAAACGAGAAAGAAAACGTAACAAATCAAGGGTTCTTTATGGACAGAGGTTATATTCTCCTGAAGACATTACATGTGGATCTTTTCATACCGTTTCTGTCATCTGAGATTGCTTTTCATCTTTTCTGCCCTTTATTTTTCACAACAGAACAAAGGTCTGTGAAGGTGTCTTAAATTGGGATAATGCCATCAGTAGCTGCGTTTCCATTACAGATTTGCGCAAAACTTTTGCAATATTTTCTAAATATCGATAAAAAGCTATTGCGAAATGACTGCGTTTCCATTAACCGATGTAATGTGACTAAAACGTAATTTTTTCTCTCGCGATAACTCATTCCAAAAATCATGGCAATGAATGTTGGTAGGTTTACGTATATCTCAGCCACCGCACTAGCCATTATTTTTAATCGAAAAAGACGTAGGCGTGTTATCCAAGCATTAATGGCAAGGAAAGCCACTTATACTTGGGAGCAAAACATATGAGGTGTTTCTCCCTCTATCTGAACAATTGTGGCATTTCTTTGTTGTTTAGAATCCAGTATTCCCGTAATACTTTTGTCTTTTACGAGTTTAATGAAGAACTCTGTCCCGTCTTATCCTAACATACCGCTCCATCTACGTCAGGTGACCTGTATATGGAAGTAAAATATTGACAAATGTTTTTTAAACAAAAAAGCTTGTTGAATTGCACTACTTTAAAAAATATGCATTGCATTAACCCTGTTTGCATTTTAATGCATTGTATTTTTAGGGCTTGCATTTTTATGGGCTGAAATTCAACATGGTTGTATATTTAAGCTTTGAATATTTCAATTCAATTCACGTTTTCATTATTAAAAATTCAATAATCCATATTCACCTTTCAGATTTCCCTTCCAAAATGTTCATTCTGTTTAAAAATACAACCTATATATTCGACAGGCAATTTTCAGTCCATTTTATTTTGCTTTACAAATTCGCTTCCATAAATTCAGTGGTTCAAATTCGACCAAAAATTCAACATTTGACATCCGGGAGAGGCAGGAATATTAGTAGATTGTGATTGATAATCTCCATAGCTGTCAGTCGACCTCACCAGCAGAGGGGGTGCAAGCGGCTGTTGACGAACAAAACTATAGAGCAATGGGTGAGAGAGTCATTCATTCATTATAGGTTGTATTTTTTTCCAATATTTTGGAAGGGAAATCTGAAAGGTGAATATGGATTATTGACTTTTCAATACTGAAAACGTGTGTGAAATGTTTTGAATTTAAATATTCACAGCTTAAATATACAACCATGTTGAATTTCAAGGTTCAAGGTTTTTTTTCAAGTAGTGCAATTCGAGTGTAAAAGTAAAAAAACGATATATGGGAGTTTTTGCAAAATTTTCTTGTTTCCATTGGGCGTATTCTCAATTCACGCAATTTGAAGGGTAATGGAAACGCAGCTAGTGACAGTCTGTAAGTATTCAATTGAGGCCTATCAATGAACTGAGGAATGGAGGCCACATAATCCAATATAATCATACAAAAACAAGCAATAGGAAAAATCCATGCTACTTACATCGGTCTCTTCTTACTATGGCTGGGGCGAATCTTGGCCACTTTTGGGTACAGTCCTGCTACTATCACTGCCTTAATCAGCTTCTCATTCTCTGAGTAACATAAATAAGCAAGAACATTGGTTATGTTAAATATAAAAATGTGAATAGGAAAATGCACACAGAGCGGAGAGAAAAACAGAGCTAGAAACAATTTTTTTTAATCAAAATTGTATAATAGTATAAAAATACTTATTTCTATTTTATAAAAAAAAGTATTTTTTTATAAGTCAAATTTTTACCCTCATTTTATCCCTCTGATATAAACACTCAATTTAAAGTGGCATATCTCCTTTAAGACTTCAATGTAAAAACTGCTATAATTTGGTAACCCTATTGCATAATACGGTTCCCTTTCGTCCTGGGAACTCCGACGTGTCGTCGGGGGAGTTCCCTGACGAATTGGGATCACGCTAGGGAGCCAATTGCCTTCGAGAGAATTAAAAACGAGCCAATAGACATTGGCATGCAAGATTTGCATTCCGCGACCCGCCTACCAGCGCGGGTATAAAAGGCGGAAGTAAACATTGCGCAATGCTTTTTGCTTCGGAGCCATCCAGTGTGTCTCTCTTTGAGCTGCTGTGTTTTCCGAGGAATATAACTAAAAGAACGAGTCCTCTTTGGAAGGTGAAGATCCTCTGCTGCTGGTGTTACGGCGCTTCAAGTGACCATTGCTTCCCGCGGCTGGCCGTTTCTCTCTCTCTATAAAAAAAAAAAGAGCTGTTTTAACGGCTGGTATTGGTATTGAGTGCAGCACACGGGCTTGCAGTTTCCCTGTCGTGTCTGCCGCGGTGGTCCCTTTGTGCCTCGGCACGTAAATAAGAGCACTCTTTTCCCTTCCTAAAAGAGCACCACGGGCGTTTCGCGTCCTTTTCAGGATGTCGTTTCACCCGTGCGTTTCTGGATGCGGTCGACTTCTCCCTCAGGAAGATGGTCATAAACACTGTCTCTCGTGTTTGGGCTTAGGGCACGCTGAGGCAGCGTTTGTGAACGAGTTATGTTCTCATTGCGGGAACATGACTCTGGCGATGCTGCGTTCGAGACTGAGATCGCTGAAACATGGGGGAGTCCCTTCAGAGAATCCCCGATCTAGTGCGTCTGCCGGTTCAGTTCGGCAGATGGCTACTTCGGTGATTCCTGTTGGTGAGCGGATGAGGGTTACCGTGCAGAATGTCCCGTCTGGTGAAAGATCCTCATGGCTTCTCACGCCTCTAGTAGCTCATTGCCATCAGTTGTCCCGATGGAGCTTTCGGCACCGCCTCGTGCGGTCCCGTCTGTCTCCTTTGGGGCACCGCCTGAGGATCAGATGTCGATCGCGGCATTGGAGGAAGAGCGGTCGTCTTACGGTGACGACTCAGCGGGTCTACTCCCTTCGGGTGTGGTGGCTGCGGCTGAGCCGGATCCGGAAATGGCCGCTATGCTCGAAAGGGCAGCTGCGAATGTCGGGCTCGTCTGGAACCCTCCACCGACCCCCGAACCTTCGAGGCTGGATGATTGGTGTCTCGGAGCGGGCCGTGCTGTTGCCCCGCGGCCTGCTCCAGTACCTTTCTTCCCTGAAGTGCATGAGGAGCTGAGGAAGTCTTGGCTGGCCCCCCTTGCGACCAGACGTAGACAACCTCGCTCCTCCTTCCTCACCACCCTGGACGGCGGAGCGGCGAACGGGTACGAGGGAATCCCCCCAGTGGAGCGGTCGGTTGCGATGCAATCAAAAACAAGTGTCCTAAGACCGCTTCCTCCTGGCGGGGTGCCCTTTCACTCCCCTCCCGCGCCTGTAGGTTTTCTTCTGGTTTGACCAGGGATGCCTACATGGCGTGTGGAGACGCCGCTTCCGCCCTGCATGCCATGGCGCTGCTGCAGGTCCACCGGGCCAAGGCACTCCATGACATGCAGGGGGGTGGTCTCGACCCAGGTCTGCTGCAGGAGCTGCGTGCGGCGACGGACCTCGCCCTCCGGGCGACGAAAGTCACCGCACGTTCCCTGGGTCGTGCGATGTCCACCTTGGTGGTCCAGGAGCGCCACCTGTGGCTTACCCTTGCGGATATGCGGGAAGCAGAGAAGAACAAGCTTCTCAACTTCCCCATATCCCAAGGGGGCCTCTTCGGCGACGCGGTGGAGAGCTTCGCCCAAGAGTTCTCCACCGCCCAGAAGCAGTCAGAGGCGATACGGCACGTCCTGCACAGGAGGCGGACGGCTGCTGGTCCGTCCTCTGTGGCCGTAGAGCCTCCGGCTGCTCGCCGCCGAGGTCGCCCTCCGGCGGCCGCTCCTCCTTCAGGGCAGCAGTCTAACCCTGGAGGTCGGAGGTCTGGTCGTAAGAGGGCGGCCAAACCCGCTCAAACGCCTCCTGCTCCTTCCAGTAAGAAGAAGGGCGGGAAGCGTCCCTGAGGCGGGCGACCTGGTGGTGGTTCCGGAGACTGCACTTTGGGAGGGTGCCCCTGCACGCCTCCTTCCCCCGGGGAGGGCCGGGCGGAAAATCTTTCTTTCGGTTTTGTTTCGGTTCCGCCGCTGGTCACTCGGTCAGCGGTACCCACATTTTCAAAAAAAGAGCAGTTTCTCCTTCCTCCTCTAGGTCATCCACGGCCGAGACTGTGTTCCCCTCTTCCCCCGTTCCCCTCTTCCCAGTTTGCGGATAGCAGTGACGCAGCCCCAGCTGCGTCGCTCCGGTCTGCGGCTGGGCCCGGAGGCGCAGAGACCAGCACACGAGGAGTCAGGGCCTCGTTCCTCGTCTCTCCCCCTCCCCTCGCTACCGGGCAGTCCGCAGCAGAACGCCCACGAGCCTTCTCTGCCGTCTGCCCCCCGGTGGAAGCAGGTCGGTGTCAGACGCACCCAGACCCCGCTCTCGGTCGCTACGACGCCACCAGAGCCGGGTCCCTGTCTTCCACCTCGCTGCCCCTCCGTGGGTACGCCGGTGGTTCGGGTGGGTTCATTGGGACGGTATCTGGAAGCCTGGCTAGCGCTTCCGGGTCCATCCCGGTGGCTCATCCGCACCATCCGGTTCGGCTATGCAATTCAGTTTGCACGCCGGCCTCCCAAGTTCAGGGGCCTCCACTTCACCCGTGTGCGGACGGTGGACGCCCCTGTCTTGAGGAAAGAGATCGATGTCCTGCTGGCGAAGGACGCGATCGAGCCGGTCCCTCCTGCCGAGATGAGGTCTGGGTTTTACAGCCCCTACTTCATTGTACCCAAGAAAGGCGGTGGGTTACGGCCAATCCTGGACCTGCGTGTTTTGAATCGGGCCCTGCACAAACTCCCGTTCAAATTGCTTACGCAGAAGCGCATTTCCGAATGCATCCGTCCCCAGGATTGGTTTGCAGCGATCGACCTGAAGGACGCGTACTTTCACGCCTCAATTCTCCCTCGACACAGACCGTTTCTTCGGTTTGCTTTCGAGGGGCGAGCGTATCAGTACAAGGTCCTACCCTTCGGGCTGGCCCTGTCGCCTCGTGTCTTCACGAAAGTCGCGGAGGCGGCCATTGTTCCCATGAGAGAACAAGGCGTTCGCATTCTCAACTATCTCGACGACTGGCTCATTCTAGCTCACTCGCGAGATGTGTTGTGCGATCACAGGGACATGGTGCTTCGGCACCTCAGCCGGTTGGGACTTCAGGTCAACTGGGACAAGAGCAAACTCTGCCCCGTGCAGAGGATCTCTTATCTCGGTATGGAGCTGGACTCGGTCGCCCAGACTGCGTGCCTCACGTAGGAATGCGTCCAGTCAGTGCTCACCTGCCTCAGGTCTTTTTGAGGCAGGACAGCGGTTCCACTGAAACAATTTCAGAGGCTCCTGGGGCATATGGCAGCCGCAGCCGCAGTAACGCCGCTCGGCCTGTTACATATGAGACCGCTTCAGCGCTGGCTTCACGATCGAGTCCCGAGGTGGGCGTGGCACAGCGGCACGTTCCGGGTCAAGGTGACCCCGCACTGTCGCCAAACCTTCTCCCCGTGGTCAGATCCTGCGTTTCTACGGGCCGGAGTGCCCCTAGTCCAGGTTTCCAGGCATGCTGTGGTTTTCACAGATGGTTTTCCCTTTTATTAGGGATCCCAATTCGTCAGGGAACTCCCCCGACGACACGTCGGAGTTCCCAGGACGAAAGGGAACGTCTCGGTTACGTATGTAACCCTTGTTTCCTGAGTACAGGGAACGGAGACGTGTCGTCCCTTCGCCATGTTGCTGTACCTTCGCGGAGGACTGGACACAGTTCGGCTCCTCAGCGAAAAGCATTGCGCAATATTTACTTCCGCCTTTTATACCCGCGCTGGTAGGCGGGTCGCGGAATGCAAATCTTGCATGCCAATGTCTATTGGCTCGTTTTTAATTCTCTCGAAGGCAATTGGCTCCCTAGCGTGATCCCAATTCGTCAGGGAACTCCCCCGACGACACGTCTCCGTTCCCTGTACTCAGGGAACGAGGGTTACATACGTAACCGAGACGTTTTAACTATTACATCTGCCGAGATTAACTTGAGAAAAACGTTGATTAAAGTATTAAATTTAGATCTATTCCCTTAGGTTGCATCGCTGAACATTATAGCTGATCACAATCAGGTCTGTTAAGCGCACGATTCCAATCATCTCGCCATTGAATCTCGTATTCACACTCTCACAATTGCTCAATCACAACTAACACAATGCAGACACAATGTAAATAAGAGATTCATTGTGCAGAGTAGACAGCAGCTCTGATTATAAGGGGAGTTTTGGTGAGAGTACAGAACTCTCACTGTCTCTGAACAGCTCCAGGAATCTTAAAGGGAGCGTTCTTT
Source organism: Gila orcuttii (assembly GCA_026230005.1). Classification (NCBI taxonomy): domain Eukaryota; kingdom Metazoa; phylum Chordata; class Actinopteri; order Cypriniformes; family Leuciscidae; genus Gila; species Gila orcuttii. Next base: position 33,325,121 of record JAPDVR010000005.1, on the reverse strand, counting down.
GCCCTCTTTCTCTATATAACCTTACCACAATTTAAATAACACACGATTTCCATGAGAGTAACAGTGTAAATTTTACTATTTAGTCAATGGCTTGATTTACTACACATAAAAATTAATAAATGATTTTACAACAAACAACGTCTGACTGTACATCGATCCAGTCTGACTTCTTACCTATAATGCTGCCTGAATCATAAATCATACACAGAGGAGAACTGGCCCCCTGACTGAGCCTGGGTTCTCCCAAGGTTTTTTTCTCCATTCAGTCACCTGATGGAGTTTTGGTTCCTTGCCACTGTCGCCTTTTTCGCCTTTCTTCGCCATTGGCTTTTGGCTTGCTTAGTTGGGGACATTTTATATTTAACAATATTATTACAATATTATTTTCCTGTTATCTCTGTAAAGCGGCTTTGAAACAATCTGTATTGTAAAAAGCGCTATATAAATAAAGGTGACTTGACTTGACTTGTACGGGAGTGCTTACATATCAAAAATCATGTGTCCATATTCACTAACGCACTAGTGGGCAGGTCAAAGAGGTAATGATGAAGTCATAATCATCATTGATCTGTGTCTGTGCAGATCTGTCTCTTTTGCCACTGTATTCATCTCTATCGAGTTTTGTGTTAAAAAACTTAATACATGTTTTTATAGTACAATGATTTATGTCAAAATATCAGGGAAAATTTGATTTTACAGATTAAATTAGATTAGACATTTACAGCATTAATTACTCTAAATCGATGTTAATTTTTTTGAATAAACTCTCATAAATATTAACATTTCAAGCCAAATAAATTTACATTAGTTATGAACAAACATTAATTAACAATGAACAATACTGTAATTATAAATTAACATGAACCTAGATTAAAGAGTGTTCTAAAAATGGTTGTACACTTAGAAAAATGGTGGTACACTTGGCTCATACAAATGCATTAAATAATGTTATTAAATGGAATCTTTTTGTGCAGTGTTACCCAAATATTTTTCTGGGATCAATAGTGTATTTTGGTTAGAAAAATAGTAGCTCATCGCTCCTCAAAAATCAGCACTCTCAGACAGCTCAAATCTTTAAAGGTACAAGTGTAAATGGCAGTCAAAGAGATGGACAGTCTAGGCAAAGTACCTGAGTTGATGTTAGAGCTGCGATCTTTAGGGTCCTTACTATTCACAAAGCCAGCTGCCAAAAGATGCTCCGCAAACTGACCCTTCATATTCTGAAGCATCTGGTGGGAAGGAGCAAAATGGGTTTCCATTTATCAAGTGCATATCCAAAAGTCAATTTCATCTATTATGTTTAACTAATGTTTGATTGGTAGAGTGCACACTGACCTGTAGCGTGTTGGCAGACAGGAAGTTTTCCCAGCAGTATTCCCTCTCAAACCTGCCACCCTGTCTCTTAGCATCCTCCCAGCCCTAAAATAACACCATACAAAAACACCACTAATGCTAATTTGCTAAACATAATTCAGTAAAATTGTTATCCAAGTTGGCACAAATGATGTCCGACTGCATCAGTCAGGCATCACTAAAAATAACATTAAAGAGGTCTATGAGCCTGCAAGTACGATGTCAGACACTGGCACCCTCCCCGCTTACCATGGCGACAAGATACATAGCAGACTGTCATCACTCAATAGTCTTAGAGTTGGCATTTGACTAACTGTGGCCCAGGTCAGGAAGCAGGCAGACGGGCTAAACCGACCATCTGCTAGCTGTCTCACATCACAGAAGTCAAATAAATCCATTTATGTTGTGTAATAATAATAATAATAATAATAATAACAATAATAATAACAACAACAACAACAACAATTCATTACATTTATATAGCGCTTTTCTCGGCACTCAAAGCACTTTATATGGAAGGGGGAATCTCCACAACCACCAAAGATGTGCAGCATCCACCTGGATGATGCAATGGCAGCCATATTGCACCAGAACGCCCACCACACACCAGCTTATTGGTGGAGAGGAGACAAAGTGATGAAGCAAATTAGTATATATATATATATATATATATATATATATATATATATATATATATACACACACACAGGTGCTGGTCATATAATTAGAATATCATCAAAAAGTTTATTTCAAGAATTCAACTTAACAGGTGAAACTAATATATTATTTAGACTCATTACATGCAAAGTGAGATATTTCAAGCCTTTATTTGTTATAATTTTGATGATTATGGCTTACAGCTTATGAAACCCACAAATCAAAATCCCAGAAAACTTGAATATTACATGAAATCACACAGTAATTACACAGGAATACCATGGTCATTGAACCAGGTTTTGGTTCTTTTGGCAGTGTGGGCAGGTGCAAATCCTGCTGTAAAATGAAGGAAGCATCTCCATAAAGCTTGTCTGCTGAAGGAAGCAGGAAGTGCTCTGAAAATGACCTGGTAGACGGCTGCGTTGAGTGGACAGCACAGTGGACCAACTCCAGCCGATGACATGGCTCCCCAAACCAACACAGACTGTGGAAACTTCACACTGGACTTCAAGCATCTTGGATTGTGTGCCTCTCCGTTCTTCCTCCAGACTCTGGGACCTTGGTTTCCAAATGAGATGCAAAATTTGCTCTCATCAGAAAAGAGGACTTTGGTCCACTGTGCTTTATTGAATCCAGAGTCAACGCAGCCGTCTACCAGGACATTTTCAGAGCACTTCATGCTTCCTTCATTTTCCAGCAGGATTTGCACCTGCCCACACTGCCAAAAGAACCAAAACCTGGTTCAATGACCATGGTATTCCTGTGTAATTACTGTGTAATTTCATGTAATATTCTAATTTTCTGGGATTTTGATTTGTGGGTTTCATAGCTGTAAGCCATAATCATCAAAATTATAACAAATAAAGGCTTGAAATATCTCACTTTGCATGTAATGAGTCTATATAATATATTAGTTTCACCTGTTAAGTTGAATTCTTGAAATAAATCTACTTTTTGATGATATTCTAATTATATGACCAGCACCTGTATATATATATGGGGGATGATTAGGAGGCCATGATGGACAGAGGCCAATGGACAAATTTGGCCAGAATGCCGGGGTTACAACCCTACTTGTTTCGAAAGTCATCCTGGGATTTTTTTGTGACCACATAGAGTCAAGGACCTCGGTTTAACGTCTCATCCGAAAGACGGTGCTCTTTGACAGTATAGTGTCCCTATCACTACACTGGGGCGTTAGGACCCAACGTAGAGACTCTTTCACCTAGATATCATAACATAGAGACTGTGTCTATTCCCCCAAACTAGTAAATACCAAAACCCCCCGAACCCATTTAAGGGTAATAATTTAATTGATGTTCAACAAATCCGCTGGATACGGTCCGTAGTCTGCCGGATCCAGACCAGATGGTGGGCCAGGAATGACCACAACAGCCCTTCATACATGATGCGGCATTACTGCCAGGTCCGTATCTTTAAAGGGGTCATATAATGCCATTTTTATACAAGTTAATATGATTCTTTAGGATCTAAATGAAAAGTTTGTAATATACTTTAATTAAAAATTCTCATTAGTATTGTAAGAAAACACTAATTTTACCTGGTCAAAAACAGCTCTGTTTTCAGCACGCCATTTAAGTGAATGTGTCTTTAAATGATAATGAGCTTTGCTCACCCCGCCCCTCTGTTCTGTGGGGCGTTTTGACCAACACACGTGGAGTGTTGCCTTGACAACAGTTGAGGGTATATTAAAATATACCCTCAACTGAGAAAGATTGGCAGCGGGAGTCTCTGAGGACACATCTGTGCAACCGTATCAATTTGAACCGGAGTCGGACCAGGAACAAGATGACGTTCGACAAGTAAGACTCGAACAGGACGTTTCTGAATGGTTGGTTAACGTAATGTTACTTTGATCTATCTTTGTATGTACTGGCAGGGTAGAGTAGTGAGATACGAACGCTATGCGTTTACTGATGTATACGTTAGTTCATTGACAGATTGATGTTACAGCTAATGGTCATGAAAAACTTCTTGTAGGCTTGTCAGTGATGTGTAACGTTATCTATGCAGTGTTTGGTACAACTGTCAGAAATGATTCGCGCAAACATGAAAGCATTGACGTTGATCGTTGAAAACAAAACTCAGCCACTGCGTCTTCAGGAACACCAAAATGACTGCTGTGTTCGTTATTACACCCAAGAACAGAACACCACAATCGCTTAGATGCCATTCTGCTCCAGTGTATCAACAATGGCAGACTATGATGACACCTCGCTCAGGGCGGGTCTGTGTTGAAACGCTGCTGTCAATTATCAATCGTGGGAGGGCGTCCGATCTAGTGACGTCAAAAGATCGAATGGCTCAATTTGAGGCAGGGGAAAAAATATAAGGAGATTAAAACAAAAACACTGGATGGATTTTTATCATTATATGATGGTTGTGTACAGGCACTTTCAGTACAATCAACTTGTAAAAGTGCATGTACCATTATATGACCCCTTTAAGTAAAAGTCTGTTTGTAAATCTTGTATTGTATAGTGACTAGAGGTCGACCGATTCATTGGTTTTGCCGATATATCGGTGCCGATATATCGGTACCGATAGTTGATCGGTGGAGCTATCGTTATCTGCAAAAATCCATACCGATAGTTTTTCCGGGTTGCGTCCGTTGCTGGAGCGGCTAAGAAGGGTGCGCTGTCATTGCACAGTACGAGAGTGCTGAGAAGAGTGCGCTGTCACTACACAGTACGAGAGCGCTGAGAAGAGACAAGCAGGCATTATACAGAGTGACAGCGGCCACTAGAGGCCAAATAAAAACTATCACTGGCACCGTGTGTTGTTTATTGTTACAAATGACGCTGCGCGCTGCATGGAGATCACAAGCTGCACGGAGAGCTCTGACACTTCAGATGCGCATTTAAAACACCGACAGCGAAACGGTATGAATACAGAACACTACAGTCCATGTTGCCATATCATTATAAAGTAATTAATTTGTTGACTAGATGCTGCATTAGCAGAGAAAGAACAGATGTATGTTTGCCATCGAGGCTGTGAGGACTCTAACATTAGTACCTCAAGCGGTTAAAACAATGTGAAAAAAACACACGCAAACCTGACACAAATGTTTAATGTCGCAATTGTTACCATCTACTTGCATTAGTTTATATCCAGCTGGTCACTTTTATGCATTCATTAGCCGGCGAAGTTGCATTTTTAAAGATAGTGACGTGATTGCTTTCTCAACATCGATATGTTCATGCAGCCGACAGAAACATAAACAAATCAGAAACGCATTTGATTTTATTCTTTTTTTATCACTGCAATACATATTGTTATTTTGATTAGATAATCAAGTGTTCTAATATAGAAGCAACTAAAGTGAGAGACTATACATGTAATATAGGCCTACATTTATGCAATTTTAATGCTCTGGCCTTTGCAGATATTTAAAGATAGCCAGCTTTAAGCATACCATTTCATATAAATCCAAAGAGTCTGGTAACACTTTACAATAAGATTCCATTTTTAGTATTAACTAAGGTTAATAAATGTTGTAGTATAGTTCATTGCTAGTTTGTTAATTTCAACATTTACGAATACATTTTAAATTGAGTTTTAATTTTTATTTTATCTGTTAACCTTCTGGGGTCTGAGGTGTTTTCTGGGTCCTGGAGGTGTTCTGACATGCTCTGACATTTGTGCTTATTTCTGTTACTTGTGACATTTTCATGGCTAAAGTCTGATTACACTGTATTCAGCACAAACTCTGCTACAATAATATGTCAGCAGCATGTATGTAAAAGTTTGTAGTTTTGAGATAATGACGTTTATGCGTGGTTTGTGAAAAAACTAAAAAAAATTGTCACTGAAATAAGGTCATGAAACCCATACTGATTATTTCTTCACAAGACTTTTGAAAATTGTATCACGTAACCTAGAATATTTGCTCCAAAACTATGTGAAAATCATCCTGACTACTCATTCAGATAAGACAATATATTGATTTAAAATTTGTAAGACATGTTTTGTGTGAAAAAGCTTTATGCGAGTAGGCGTAAATACATCATGAATATTAATGTTTCACAACTGAGAAAGACAAAGACCCTCCCCTAATGGCCCTATCAGGTACTATCAGGCCCTATCATTATGAGGAACCTTGCACAAAGAATGAGGAGATGAAGAAAAATAATGGCTTTTAGATTGTTTGGATTTATTTACAACACAACATAATCCAAAGATACACAACAAAGGACAAAAAAGGACATTAGTAAACACACTGATCTAAAGACAGATACTTGAACAGTCACACACCTTTGTGCCATTCCTGAAACATAGTACATACCTGTCATTTCCAAGGTGTTTGATTTTTCATTTTACCATGTACATGTACAGAGACTCATGTGGATGTTGAAGTCAACAGGACTCATCCAGTGGCATCAGGGGCCCGTTTCAATAAGGAGGTTCAACCAACTCTGAGTTAAAACTTGAACTCTGAGTTGACTTACCCTGAGATGGGAAACTCTGAGTTTTCGGTTACAGAACAGCTGAAATGAGTAAGTTCAATCAACACTAAGTTGACTGACTCTGAGTTAAGCGCGTGCACCACAACTATAAAAAGCCATTATCAATGGAGTGCAGATATTACGAGTCACCATGACAACAGCGGCAGACAAAAAGAGGTCTGCGCATATATATATATATATATATATATATATATATACACAGGTCCTTCTCAAAAAATTAGCATATTGTGATAAAGTTCATTATTTTCCATAATGTAATGATAAAAATTAAACTTTCATATATTTTAGATTCATTGCACACCAACTGAAATATTTCAGGTCTTTTATTGTTTTAATACTGATGATTTTGGCATACAGCTCATGAAAACCTCAAAAAATTAGCATATTTCATCCGACCAATAAAAGAAGTGTTTTTAATACAAAAAAAAAAGGCAACCTTCAAATAATTATGTTCAGTTATGCACTCAATACTTGGTCGGGAATCCTTTTGCAGAAATGACTGCTTCAATGCTTCAAAATCTCCTGATAGCTAGCTGCATTGACCCTGCCCTTGATAAAACACAGACCATCACTGACTGTGGGTACTTGACACTGGACTTCAGGGATTTTGGCATTTCCTTCTCCCCAGTCTTCCTCCAGACTCTGGCAGCTTTATTTCCGAATGCAAAATTTGCTTTCATCCGAAAAAAGTACTTTGGACCACTGAGCAACAGTCCAGTGCTGCTTCTCTGTAGCCCAGGTCAGGCGCTTCTGCCGCTGTTTCTGGTTCAAAAGTGGCTTGACCTGGGGAATGCGGCACCTGTAGCCCATTTCCTGCACACGCATGTGCACGGTGGCTCTGGATGTTTCTACTCCAGACTCAGTCCACTGCTTCCGCAGGTCCCCCAAGGTCTGGAATCGGTCCTTCTCCACAATCTTCCTCAGGGTCCGGTCACCTCTTCTCGTTGTGCAGCGTTTTTTGCCACACTTTTTCCTTCCCACAGACTTCCCACTGAGGTGCCTTGATACAGCATTCTGGGAACAGCCTATTTGTTCAGAAATTTCTTTCTGTGTCTTACCCTCTTGCTTGAGGGTGTCAATGATGGCCTTCTGGACAGCAGTCAGGTCGGCAGTCTTACCCATGATTGAGGTTTTGAGTAATGAAACAGGCTGGGAGTTTTTAAAAGGCTCAGGAATCTTTTGCAGGTGTTTAGAGTTAATTAGTTGATTCAGATGATTAGGTTAATAGCTCATTTAGAGACCCTTTTCATGATATGCTAATTTTTTGAGATAGGAATTTTGGGTTTTCATGAGCTGTATGCCAAAATCATCAGTATTAAAACAATAAAAGACCTGAAATATTTCAGTTGGTGTGCAATGAATCTAAAATATATGAAAGTTTAATTTTTATCATTACATTATGGAAAATAATGAACTTTATCACAATATGCTAATTTTTTTAGAAGGACCTGTATATATATATATCGGCTGCAGCGGCGAAGGACGGAGAGTTTTAGCTTTAGAGAAAATAGTTGCTTGAGTCAATGCATACGTTTTTTAATTTTAATTAAAACATTTAAAATACAGTGTTGGGTGTAATTAATTAGCCTACCAAGTAATCTAAATATTGTAATTCAATTAAAGGGATTACTCTTAATTATTCTGTAATTTAAAGTAAAATCTGATGTAATTGCATTAAATACTGCATAGACTATAGAACAATTCTGTATAAAACAATACTGGATTTAACATAGCCTATATTTTTAAAAGGTATATTTTTATTGTAACCTTCTCCCTCTACACACTTTGGTCAATTTAAGAATAATTCATGCAATTGTATATTGTTAAATTGAAAGCATTAAAAGTGCAGTTTCTTGTCTCTCCTATTGTTCAAGTGGTTGAGGTTGATATGGGATTTAGTAATTAGTAATAAGTAGACCAATACTTTCTAGAGATAGCAATTATTACATTAATCTAATTACACTGGTGAAGATGTCATTTGTAGTTAGTAATGTAGTGTTACAAATTTATTAAATGTCTAATTTAGGTACAACAAAGTTCACACAAGTGTTTTACCATTTGGAGGTATAGATGAAGACTCAATAACAGCTGGGCTTTGTTTCTCTTTGATAATGCAGGTCTGGGGAATCTCCGGGAACAGGCTTTTATTGACCTACTTTGTTTTCTCAGGACGGAGGAATCTCCGGGAACAGGCTTTTATTTACCTACTTTGTTTTCAGAGGCTCTGAGTTACACTGTCATGCTGATCTCTATCTCTATGTAAAATCCCTCCCCCTCGAAAGGTATAAAACACTGTGTTTAGCTATTGAGTTTAGACTTGACTTGATGACTGCAGCTACCGACAGCTCGTGTTCTCAATAAAGAATCCTGCTGAAGAAACTATCAAGTCTCCTGGTCTTTCGCTTCTAAGTCTTCTACACTGAAGAAGGAAAAGGTTTACAGAAGATGGTGCCGTGACCCGGATAGAATTAACTTCACCAGAATCCAGAACTGAATATCAACAAAGATCTCAACAAAGCTGACTGGGTTCCAGAACTGAATCTCAACAAAGATCTCAACAAAGCTGACTGAGTTCCAGAACTTAATCTCAACAAAGAATTAACCTTTCTGACTGAGTTTTTGTTCCAGACGGAATTTTTCCGTACAACGAACGATTTGGTGAGTTTCACTCTATTCAAAGAACCACTGAAGACCAGTACAAATGTGTTATCCTCTGCACTGCCAGAGAAGAGTTAACAGACTGCTGTAGAGTTTGGTTAACTGGTGTTATCCTCTAAAATTTTCTTTTAGAGATCAAAGTTGATCCTCTGTTGTCAGGCAGGGAAGATTAGCATTGCTTGTTAATATTTGGTGATCCTCTGTTCGCAGAGAAGGATTAGCATTACGTGCTAGTTATTTGCTTTTTTTTTTTTTGGTGATCCTCTGTTTCAGGCAGGGAAGATTAGCATTACGTGCTAGTTATTTGTTTTTTTTTTGTTCATCCTCTGTTCACAGAGAAGGTTAGCATTACGTGCTAATATTTTGTTTTATCCTCTGTTTCAGGCAGGGAAGATTAGCGTAAAGTGCTAGTAATATTGTGTTATCCTTTGCTCTGCCAAAGAAGGTTAACAATAGTTGATCTGTGTTAACAAGTGTACCCTCTGTTGATCAGAGAAGTTTTATTGTTTTTTTTATTGTGTGATAACAAAGAAACATTACAAAATGGTTAGAAGGAATGCTAGGCTAGTTCCCACAACTGAAAAAGGTGGTCTGGCTACCCCTTTATGGACAGACAGTGAGTTTAAGTCATTGTTAGGAGAGCACCTGGACACCATAGTGACTGAGTCAGTCAGATTGAATTTGACAAGGAAATTTGGTATTCACCCAGAAAAAGTATGGTCTATTGAAGAATGCAAGAAGGTGTTCGGTGCATGTATCAGGAAGAGAAACATAAAAGGGCATTATTTTCTGTCACATGGAATTTAGCTTATCCATTGCACAAGAACAAGCTAGGTGTATAGCTAAATTAAAAGAACAGAACAAACAATTGCACACTAAGGTGGGCCATAACAAGGCCTCAACCAAATGTGACTCAGAAGACCAACAGTCAGATGAAACTTATCCTGACTTACAAGCGTTCTTTGAAACAGATGTAGACATCCAATCAGTAACTGATAAGCGTGTAAATTCAGTCAATGTGTGTGGTGCTAGGAGGAGAACTCAGGGAATTGAGGGAACGGAAAGTGCACCTCCCAACTCTTCTGTTGTTCAAATCCAAACTGTTGCCAAAGCGCTAGGACCTAAAGATATAGACAAACTATCCCAGAGTTTACCCTCAGCACGCACAAATTTTTCTGAATTTAGAAGAGCATTGAGCAGCCAAATGCATCTCTACGACATGTCGTTGGCAGGAGTCACACAGCTGATGTCACAAATTCTAACTGAATCTGAATTCAACAGTTTTGAGTCTGCTGTTACTTCTGAACTACAACATGCCAGAAAAGACGAATTGAGAGAGGGAGTTCTGAAAGCGTTGAAGAACATTGTTGGACCAAACATGGACTGGTCAAAGATCACTAGTTGTGTACAGAAGAAGGATGAGACTGTTAGTGAGTACACCGAAAGATTTAGTCAGTCAGCTGCAGCATACAGTGGTATCGCTGACACTTCAGAGAAGGTGCTAGATGATAATGGCCCCCTAGTTCGCACATGGTTTGATGGTCTTTTGTCAGAACATAGAAAAGCATTGCCTTTCTTAGACTTCACATGGTCCACTAGAACCATACAAAACAACTTGGAGAGGTTAGCTGCATGGGAAAGAGACTCTGATGTCAAGGCAAGAGTAAAAATTGAAGCAGCATCCTTTAAGGTCAACACAGAGAATGAACAGAAACGCAAATGTCCTAAGAGAGAGGGCAGTAGTTGTTATTATTGTGGTAAACATGGACATTGGGGAAAAGAGTGTAGGAAAAACTAAAAGAACTTTAAACAAGTTAACAATGTTACTCAGCTCCTACTCAGTCTGCTTGCTACTCTGAAGCAGCCCGTCCCCTCGTCATTAAACTCGTTGGGCAGCTTGTTGATGTGTTAACCATTTGGGCTGTGAGTGCTTAATTTCCCCAGTAACTTACAACAAAGATGAAAGACTTATTTTTGTTTAATAGAACAAAAGGAAAGTGACTGTCTCAGCCTTCCTTTGGGGGACACTAGTTAAGTAGACTCACAGTCTTAAATGTTATGCTACAGCACAGGCCCTTCATCAGTAATGGTGTTAGGTCAGACTGTAAATGTAAAATGCCTTCATGCAGTGTCCACACTGATGAATGAAGCAAAAGAAACTTCTGTCACCTCCTCCCATTGGGGAAATTGGTTAACTACCCCCACAGCCCCGAACATTGTTTTACAGCGTGCACCTGTCACAAACCCATCCTCATGTATGATGTCTGCAATGACGGAAGATTAGAGGCTGAAGGAGAAATGACTCATGATTGTGTTACGCTTACAAACACACCTTCGAGGGAAGTAAAAGAAACTCCCATAGAGAATTCAGAATTTGAGTTGTTTGTTGACGGTTCAGCTCAAGTAATTGAAAGTAATTCCTATGTGGCATGGACCACATTAAGTGATGTTGATTACAGCAGCCGTAGTATTGTGTCAGGGTAGGAGAAACCTGGACTAATGTGTCACACTGTAAAGTTGTTCCCCCATCTACAAGGATAGGATATAGGACACGGAACAAAGTGAGGAGCCCAGAGAAGAACCGAATGCAAAAGGCTTTGGGGGTCAAACTCTGCGGTGAAGACTCCCTCATAGGCCTTCCCTATCCTAGTCCATCCTTACCTCACTGTTCCTTAGGTGTCAAAAGAATTAAGAAATAGGGAAAGATGGAACAACAATAGCAGACTCAGAAAAAGTTTACAACCATAGTGTTTGAACAAATACTGCTCTACTGTCTAGCAGACTCGGAAAAGTTTACAACCCTAGTGTGTGAACAAATAGTGCTCTCCTGTCTTTTGTTTTCTTTCTTACTCTGTGCAGATACCACTGATGACTGTCCCGAGACCCATACGCACCGACCTCGTCATCTGCGTATGAAGCCACAAGAAAACCTCAAGAAAACGACTAGACCCACTGCCGAACCAACTATCACGAAAGAAAAAAAATAATACACAACGCAGAGACTCACATACGAAACCTTCAGTCATCCATCAACATGATCAAGATTGTCGTACCAGTAACATCACAGACACTCTCGCTTCGCACAAGATAATGATCTTACAGAACAGAGTGGCCTTGGATTACATTCTAGCAACGCAAGGAGGAGCCTGCACCATCATCGGACCTGAGTGCTGCACCGGGTTAATGGATCCAACAGAGAACTTGAACAAAATCCAACAAGACATTCTTGATCTTTCAGCAAAATTACACCAGATGACTGAAGTTAATTTTTCATGGTTCGGAAACTTGATTGGGAAACCCTGGCTGTGGATAAAGGAAATAGCAATTATGTTGTTGTTTGTTCTACTGGCGTACTATCTATGCGTCCACAGTATCAAGTGTTTCATTCAACATATGAATCACGCCTCTCACGAGAAAATCACAGTTCCTACCAGAAAAGACTATTACCCGTAGGGACGTCACGGACCCTAAAATTGCATGTTTGTTTCTGTGTCAGCATGCAATTGCAGAAAAGCAAACACAGAACATGCGTTATGTGCCTGGTGCCTGTAATGATCACAAGTTACAAGAATGAACTTTTAAGTGTTTAAATTTGTATATAATGTGAGAGTTATTAGAACTCTCAAAGGGGGAAATGTAGTGTTACAAATTTATTAAATGTCTAATTTAGGTACAACAGAAAGTTCACACAAGTGTTTTACCATTTGGAGGTATAGATGATGACTCAAGAACAGCTGGGCTTTGTTTCTCTTTGATAATGCAGGTCTGAGGAATCTCCAGGAACAGGCTTTTATTGACCTACTTTGTTTTCTCAGGTCGGAGGAATCTCCGGGAACAGGCTTTTATTTACCTACTTTGTTTTCAGAAGCTCTGAGTTACACTGTCATGCTGATCTCTATCTCTATGTAAAATCACTCCCCCTCGAAAGGTATAAAACACTGTGTTTAGCTATTGAGTTTAGACTTGACTTGATGACTGCAGCTACCGACAGCTCGTGTTCTCAATAAAGAATCCTGCTGAAGAAACTATCAAGTCTCCTGGTCTTTCGCTTTTAAGTCTTCTACACTGAAGAAGGAAAAGGTTTACAACAGTAATTAATAACTATTTTAGAGTAACTTACCCAACTGTTATAATATCAGAGGTGAAAATGGAAGAATAGACTATTATTCAACCTAATTTTAACTTTCATGTAAGTGCAATCCTTTTGCACCATTAATAGAATGTGGCAGCAGCTGAAAATGAAATATAAAAACATAATTCAATCAGGTAAGGCTTGAGCATATGGGTGTATACCTGACTTAAACATTTTACATATTAAATAACATCCAGTGTCTAGCAGTGCAGCAGCATGTTTGACATAGGTCTAATTAACACAATTAAATGTTCATTCTCATTTGACTTCTACTCAGCCAACAGAAAGAAGGAAGAGGCTCGCAAAGATGGAGATGCAGAGGAGATGGAGATGAAGATGCAGAGGAGATGGAGATGGCCCTGAGCCTGAATGCTGGAAGGCCAATGGCTGAGGGAATTCCTGGTGGGACTTCATCAGAGCCAGTCACTCCCGAAGATTCAAGGGCCTTCATAAAATGTAAGAGGTCTACATGTGTGTTATTTTTTATATAGGCTATTTTTGATATCACCATATATTTTACTTTGGGTTAGGTTTTTTGTTGCTCCCAACAGATTCTGATGGTAATATCTGTCTTTTGGAGCCTCCTGTCCCAACATAACCCCAGGCAGTTGGAAGTAGCCTACTCAATACACCATAAATTATGACAAATAGTATTATAAAATGTGCTCAACCAAATGCTCATCTTCACAGGACGATGGGGATGAAGAAACAGTTTCTGCTGCAACAGAGAGGCCTACAGAGGTAATGTTAATATTATGTGTCTACACATCAAACAATCTACACATTCACATTTTTATGCGGAGTAGCCTATAGAATCTAAGTTTATATCTAAGTATAAAAGGACATTCTTATCTCTCCCCCCGTCCCCCAGAGTGTGGAAGAACAGCAGGAGGAAGGTCCATCAACTTCTGGTGCACAGATGAACACAGTTCAGTGATTTTCAGTAAATGCCACAGTTTAATTCTGTAGAATTTGTTTAGAACTACTCAATGTAACTCTAATCTACTGTATTTTCAGTTGCCAGTTAAGGAGTTATATAGACTTCATCTTATTAAAAAAATAGAAAAAAACAGCAGTAAAAACAGCAATGAATAAATGTACCGAAAGAATGAATGAGGTTTTTAAACACTGCTTCCTCTTTAAAAAAGGGGAGGAGACCGAAAGAAACTCTGGGTTTACCAAAGAAAACCTGCTCCCGACCAGGTTAGGTTCACAGAGTTAGTTACCATGGTAACTGATTCTGAGTATAAGTTACCTCTCTTTCAGAAACAGGCTTGACTTACTCTGCTTTCTCAGGTTTATCTCCCATAAATATCTCTTTACATATCTCCCATTCTGAAACTGAAAACCCAGAGTTTCCCTCATTTCAGGGTTGACATACTCAGAGTTTTCACTTAACCTCCTTTCTGAAACAGGCCCCTGGTCCCTGTAAAAATAAACAAATAAATTTTGTTTGGTTAAAATTATGAAATTTACAAAATACACACACACACACACCAGTCACGGAAGCCAGTCACGGAAGACCAGTCACGGAAGACCAGTCACGGAAGCTAGGGACACAAGTCGGTTCTGGGGCATTTTGAGTTATTCATAGATTCTGAAAGTGTAGTCTCCAAGCTTTCCAACGATGTGTAACATGTGGAAATCTGATAATATTTGGAGAAGTTGTGGGCATTTGAAGGTAGGCACTTAAAAAAGCTCAAAGATGAGAAAACGACCTCGAAAGATTGTGCAGTTCTCACCTCTCTCTGCTGCTAGGAGTGACAATAGGGCTCATTTACATCTCATTTAGATAAGCCATACCCCCTGTAAAGCTCCCCCATGTGCTTTACAGCTTTTTTTTGCACTTCGAATGAGTGCACTTCTGCAGCAGCTCTAGGCGAAAAACAATTGTGATGCCCCTCTATTTGCAACGTACCAGCAACAACACACAAAGACCAATATGCCATATAGCCTACATATAACGCAAAACCAGCAACAACACACAAAGACCAATATGCCATATACATATAACGCAAAACCAGCAACAACACACAAAGACCAATATGCCATACATAAAACGCAAAACCAGCAACAACACACAAAGACCAATAAGCCATAGGCCTACATATAACGCAAATAGTGCGCAACGCGCGTGTGCCCAAAATGTCAACAATATTAAAGTTTATGCAGGAGGCAAATGCCTGCTGGCATTTTTCTTTAAGCAGTCATGACAGGAATTTTCCAAATAATCACATTTCACCTCCTCAAATTACTGTTGCAAATCTCTTTACACCACTTTCTTATGTGCGTATACTATACACACACAAATGAAATGTCCGCAAGCACATTATATCATCAGCAGGTTCAGCATCTTAAATAACGACTAAAGAGCAAATGAAGCTTAACTTACGTTTCAGAAACGCGCATGGCAGGCCTTCATCGCCTTCATCGCAGCAAAGGTCTTAACTGCATCCTCTATTTCGATTCTCTGTGCCAGTTCATGTTCTATGGAGATTGTTGCCAGTCCATTAAGTCTGTTCAGTTCACAAAACTTTCCCCATTCAAAGCAATCGGGACGTCACATATGAAACAGCCAGCCACCGCTGTCAGCGAGCCGAGCCGCCATATTCAACACCGAGGGCGCGCGCGCCGCGCCCATACCTCCGGTTCAGTTTCCCGAGCGGCGAAAACATTTTCGGTGTAACTGCCAAGGTTCAGCTCATCTGCGACAATCTTTGCGGCGTCCATCTTCATTGAATTTTGATATCAGATAGAGCCTACCAGAGCACAGCATAATAAGTAGCCATGCGGTTCACTTGGAGGGCGGGGACAAAAGCGCCATATTCAGTATGGAAATACACAGACAATAACACGCCACGCCCCTACTGCGTGCTAGAATCTCCGAAAACAAGCCGATTTCAACCTCAAAATGTAAGCTTTTAAATATACCAATACTGCTATCTCAAACATGGAGAGGCTTCTTCGTGATTTCAACTAACAGATTCTGCAAAAAAATGAAATTCACCAATTTTGAAAAAAAACTCTTCTTTCTCATTTTGCTCGAAAGTTGTGCTGCCGACTTGTGTCCCTGGTTTCTGTGACGGGTCACATATACACATACATATATACATATAAGTATATATATTGTAGGGCTGCATAAAATAATAACAATAGCCTAGATAGCAGGCAGCCTATAAATCGTTAAAAGAACACTTCAGTAACACCACACTAGACAAAAATATATGGATTATCATATGGATTATCATATGTTACTTCAAAAGTTTCTATTCGTTATGAAATGAGATTGGAGTAAAAACATGACGCCTAATGTTTGGCGTGTTTTGCTTGTTTTTTAAAAGCACAGCGCGTGCAGAGAACGTTTACTGAAGCAACCGAGCCGCTCCAAACTATGAAACATTATTGTTACATTACACATATCTACGTTTGAGCAGATATCCACAAACACAGTATTTAACAGTAAACACGGGTCTAAACATTATAATATTCACCATATTAGAATAAACGAATACTAGCCTACTTTTATATCGTGCTGTGTTTAATTATCGAACATAAAAAAAATCTTGTGTTGTACATGTATATTCATTTAGCATTAGGCTTATCATTAGGCATGTTTTTACTCCAATCTCATTTCATAACATTTTAGTCTGGCACCAGTTTAACTAGTAGCTACAATGTAAAGTTTATGCAACAATAACACGCTTACTATTATGTGTCTTACCTTAAAAATCGTTCTCATAATCAAATCATGTTCTTCTAATTCTTCTGAGGTAAATCCAAGATAAACAGCACAGCACAAACACAGTCTTCCAAACTCGATGGAAAGCAGAGGAATACTGAAGTCGCTGATTCTTTGTTTTTGAGGTAATGGGCGTTTACAGCTCTGCGTTCCTTCACGTGGATCATTTGCATGTGAACAGCTCTTGCGCGTGTGGGTGTGGTCACATTAGAACTAATGAGCTCGGGCTGGAGAAACTGTACATGTCGTTGCTTTCATACGGATTACTTAAACAGAGAATTTGTGTTTTTTATATGATTTACATCATTTAAAAATGGAGACTTCAAGCTTTGTAAAGACATAACTCTCACATGTGGGTGGCAAGTATTCGCTGAGTTACAGATCATTGAGAGAGACGACAGAACGCGTATCATATTTATTTTCTTTATTTTACGAAAAACATAAGATTTTGTTTTTATTATTAGTGTACACAAATAAAAGAAGACATTTAACAGTTTTGAATGATGTATAACACTTGCCTGTATGACAAAAATCGACGGAGTTATTTGAGTCTCTTTTGCACTGAAAAAAAGCGAGACAATCGCAGCGGCGCAATAGCCGACACCAGGGGGTTAACCTTAGTTAATGTACTATGAACTAACATGAATGATCAAGGTACAATTGTCTTGCTCAAATATTAATACATGCTGTAAAATATGTATAATGCATATACTAGTTCATGAAGGCTAGCTAATACATCCTTGTTAACAAATGGGACTTGCAAAGTGTTACCTATGACATTTAAATGTTTCTAGGTTAAAGCTAAAGAAACCTGTAATATTTTAATGTTTAAATTATTTTCTTTAGAATTTGTTCTGTAGAACTTCTCATTTTAATATATTCATATTTACATGTTTATTTCATATTGCACATTTCAGTTCAGCACTGTTTTACTTGGAGTGTTTTTTTTTTTTTATATCCAGTATCCATTTTAAAAAATATCGGTTGATTAATCGGTTATCGGCACGTACGGTCAAACCTAAATATCGGTATCGGTAAAATCCACTATCGGTCGACCTCTAATTGTGGCTGGTTTATAAAAGAATCCACAGAGAAATGGACCAAACAAACAAATAATGCACTATCGACATATTCACATACTTAAAAAAACAACAAAAAACCAAACACTTTCCAATCATTAAGTCCCTTTGGAAGCCACTGTATTCATCTCTATCGAGTTTTAAGTTCTAAAACTTTCTGTATGTTTTTATAGTACAATGATAGCCCTTCATGGGCAGCAAAGACCTTGACAAAACAAGCCCTGCAGGGCAGATTCTCAGCGTCTAAATGAGCCCTCAGCACAGATCCCTATGGCTGGCTGTGAATGTGTCATGCCAGGCCCCGGTTGGGACCTAACAATTAAGAGTGACTTAACAAAAATAAACTCTCTAGGACTTACCCAAAATGCATTGACAATAGTGAGATGATCACTTCTAGAGTTTTGGGAGAGCATTTTTCTCCTGTGGTCCACAATCTTCTCCTTTCCCTGAGATAAACACATCCATCAGTGAAACAATCCCTCATTAGAGAACGCCCTCTGGGGCTGCACATGCGTTTATGTGAAAGCGTGTGTTTGTATGTACCAGTGGTATGAAGAAGGGATCTTTAAAGCTAAGGCTGGCCGCAATGGTAAGCACAGGATCCAAACAGCCAAGAAGAGCCCCAAACAGAATCATTTTTCCTATTTGAGGCTCTACAGGCATACGGGCAAGATGAAATCCTAATGGAGTCAGCTCTTCACTCCTGTCCAGGGCGTTCTACAAGATACAGCAGAGAAATGGTCGGCTTTTCAAACAAATACATTCAATGTATTGTGCTACTGCTAAGCTCTTTGATTTGAGTCATTACACTTCTTAATTACACAGCTTTCTGGAACACTTTATTCTCATTGGTCAATCACAGCATTTCACTGCCAATTAATTTTGTATAATAATGGTAATAGACTATTCCAAACCTCCTTTTCTTTTCTATCAATTATTCCTCACTGTCATCTTTTTATCCTCTTACCAGGTCCACCAGGTGTGTGATGGCCAGCTCTATCGCTTTGTCTGATGGGGGATCCAAAGTTGTCCGCAGAAAACACGCAATGGGGCCCAACTTCAGTATCTGTGTGTGTGTGTGTGTGTGTGTGTGTGTGTGTGTGTGTGTGTGTGTGTGTGTGTGAATGTGAGAGAGAGAGAGAGAGAAAACACTATTAAAAAATGTAGAAAGTACTCAATCTAAGCACATAAAATTATAATAAGTAATATAAGATTAAGGCTTTGTGTGTATAAATGAGTGTGAATGTTCATCAGGGCCCTGCAGTACCACTGAGCAGCAGACAGAACTGGTACTGGGCAGCCATATGGATATGAGCAGTAATGAGCAGTAATTGTCACAGCTAAAAGGCCTGGTTACACGATTACACTGCCTATCAGATACAATGACAGTGATTAATGTCCCTTTTAATCCATTAGTTTGTTTGTGTGCTCACTAATTATAGTCACCGGAGACTATTTGTGAAACCTCTGCCTTCAGGCCCCATTAGAGCCAAACAGATACAAGGGAAAGAGGTTGTGCGTGTGTGTGTGTGTGTGTGTGTGTGTGTGTGTGTGTGTGTAAAATGAACAGAGTGTGTGTGTGTTGGTGAGCAAGAATGAGTCACTGGTGGAAATGTTCCGTCCAATTTCCTAAAACCACAGCAGTGAGAAGCTCTCTCTCTCTCTGAGGAATGCCAACCAGCAAGTTTCTAAGCATTTTAAGAGCATACACACCTACTGCTGACACCAAAACTGTGTAGTGTGGCTCACAGATAGCTAGATCGATGGATATTTTATTGATCTCTAAGGGGAAATTCAACCATGCATTTTAGTGACATATAGTATGCACAGAAACACACAGACGGAACGGAGCCTATTGATTGGATACCTTTACTTGCAAGCAAAGCTCTTCAAGTGGAGTGCGTTGTATCTCAGGTAACTGGTAGTTATCCAGGAGGCTGGCCCTCAGTCCATTATACAGGTGATAACATTTCCCTGGAGACACTCTGCCCAGACACAAAACACACACAAAACAATAAGGACACAGGAAATACAATGTCACACTGCATCCATTAGGAAAGTCTCTGATGAATGCAAATTGCTACAGGCTAAATGTAATCAAGAGTTCAATCATGCGTGCAGGTAGTGTACAAAAACATTTAAGCCTATTTTTTATTATATTAGCAGACCAAAAGAAGATATATTATACATTAAAATTATATTGCATTAGTTTAAACTAAAAACCTGTATTTTGTTATACTTGTTTAACATTTTATTTTATCTGAATATACTGTAATTCTCCGGGAGGGGGAGGGAGAGAAAGATAAGTAACAAAGGTAGACATATTTTTTCACATTTTGGCCAGTCTAAGCTGCAATGTGGCTCAGACTTTACGCCGATAGTCAACGGTTTGTCTATCCAAGACTAGTTAAGGCTTGCTGATGTTAAAGTCAATTTGCTTTTCCATGAATAATGTAGTGCTATAGGAATTACTGTGACAACGGGGCAATGCGTGTGAATGTGCACAGGTACAATAAGAGGGGGTATACATTTGGGCATTTGTGAACAAGTATGAAATTGAAATGGTGTGTCAGAGACTGTGCTGAGCATTAGGGCAGATTCATGTAGATGCAAAGCTAGTGACTTACTTATTATCTCTCTTTCATACAAACAAACACACTATCGCTCACTGTCTAAAAAGCATGAGTCACTGTGTCAATTCAAACCCTAACATGTAGACACCAGACAAAACTGCGCACACACACACACACACAAAGCTTCAGTTTTTCAATGCAAACTAAACATCATCAAAAACATCTTTAACATATTCCCAATTACAGTAGATTTACAGTCCATTTAGAGTAAATAGACACAAAGAGAGAGAACCAAACCGGATTTACGTATACGTGAGGAATGTGGCCTACAACTTCAAGAAAATTTAACAGGAAGATTTGTTTTGTTCACTTTCCTATCAAATGACTGAGATAACAAAAGACTGAGATAACAATTAAGCTATTCAAGGCCACATCTTTCCTCTCTGTGTGGACTTTAAAAAACTTGAGAGAAGCTCTATCTCGACTCTGAGATGGAGGACAGACAGACCTTTCATGAACAAAAATACTAGTAATAAATGAAAAGACCTGACTGAGGATGTGAAAAGATGAAAGTGTTATTAGACTCAGATTAATCAAGGTTTGAATTTCTATCATTATTTCCTCACCCTCATGTTAAAAACCCATATGACATTATTTCTGCAGTGGGAAAAAAATAGATATTTTGAAAAAATATTGTGTTCCACACAATAAAAGAACGTTTTGCATGTTTGGAATGAAATGGACTCATTTTTGGGTGAACTATCCCTTTAATGTTAATCAAATGACAAAAGAAAAAGAATCATTCACTGCTCTTGACTAACTTTTGTACGAAACAATAAAGATTTAATTTATAGAGTGAACTGAAAACTGTATATTTATCTAATATGTTTTTTTTTATACATTTGACAAATTTATTCAATTTCTGTAGTATTTTTATCTATTTCTGATAAATAGACCTACCTGAAAAACATTAAGCACTGTTTCATTTATATCTTTGTTTAATTATGTTAATTTGTCCTTTCACTGAATTAGTTTTTGCTGTGATATCAAAATTGGTGTTGAGAATTATACAATTTTAAAGTTTTTAAACGTACAATATGTAAGAATTTTGTAATAAAATATCCAAAAATCACATGCACAGTGTGATATATTTCCTGCAGTTGTGTACTTACAATATCCCAAAAGTTCCCAAATATTTTTAATTTCAGAGAAATTCCAATTTTAAATAATGGCTCGGACTTCCTGTTCACTTGTCGCCTGTCAATGACGTAATATCCCCGTTATCCCTGGTTTCCGCTCGTACTGCCATAGTAACCATGGCGACAGACGTGGACAATAGCGTCACGTCTAGTGACACGCTCACGCGGTTGTTGTTGTTGTTGTTTTGTTCAAACATTATGGACCATGGCAAGCAGACTTTGGGAAAAAAGGAGAACTAAAACGAGAATCAATATCAGTGTGGCGTTTTCGAGATGCCGAGAGCTTTATTTTATTAGATAGGTGAGCAAATGTTCATAAAACTAATCAATGTTATATAGTTCAACATGATGAAATGTTGGAATATGATCTGTATGTTATTCTAATGTTGATCTAGCTTACTGCTAGTCTCATACAGCCAACAAATAACACATAGAATAACATTATAACTTTCAACACACTCAAATGCAGTTTAGTGTGATAGTGTAGACCAAGTGAAACAGAGCTGCGTTACCTCACAAGTTTCATTCGTCTAATAAACTGACCTGTGTGAGTATTAATACAGCACTTGCAGGTAGTTCGGTAGAATGAAATGTCCTTATTCCTTTATATCCGCGGGACTCGCGTGTGAAGCTGATATCTGTCTCTTATTAGCAATCGCGCCCTGCTTCATACCAGTCATGTTAAAAACATCAATGTATTCACTCATACATACACATTATTAGATCCATTAGCTTGACAACAAGTTCTATAATTCCGCTGGAATTATGCGTCATCAACCTACGCCTTTGTTATTGTAAGAGGTTAGCGACACCTAACGGCGAAAAAAATTACATATTGTAGCTTTCTGTTTTACATATTACATATTGTACTCCTTCCTGTTCACCGGAGTGATGAGATACTTAGTAGACTGTCCTGAGTTAATGGCTGGCTGTCTAAGTGGTGTCCGCAAAATAATATAGAATTCAAAGACAATTGGAAAAGTTTTGGGGCAGACCTGACCTGTTGAAAAGAGATGGTATTCATCCCTCCTGGGATGGTGCTGCTCTTCTCTCTAGTAATATGGCAAATAGTCTTAGAGCTCAAACATGAATTGGGGCTCAGGTCAGGAAGCAGACAGACTGACGCGCATTCTTTGGTAGCCAGTGACACACCTGTGTGAAAGGCTCATTATGCAGGTCATTGTCTTCTCAGGTGTGAATAACGCCCCACGCATATTGCCTTTCCAAACAAAAAGTGTCTTACAAAATTTAAATCAATGTATTGTTTTGTGTAAATGATTAGGCAGGATGATTTTAAGATAATTTTGAAGCAAAAATTCTAGGCGACAACATCCATTAGTCAAAAGTCTTGTGGACACATATTTAGTATATGTTTTGTGGCCTTATTTCAGGAACTTTAAGTTTTAGTTTTTTCAATAACCATGCATAAACAATATTCTCTCAAAAATACAAAAATGTATACATGTTGCTCACATATTATAGTAGCCCTGTTTGAGCTAAATAGAGTGTAATGACAACTTTTCCATTAATATGTTTATAACCAACTGAAAAAAGCACAAATGTCAGGGCATGTCAAAACATCTCAAGGACCCCAAAAACAACTTTGACCCCAGAGGGTTAAATGAGTCCACCCCTCAAGATTACTGTTATAAATATGAGCCTCGTCTGAAAGGCAAAAGGGGAGGTATTGCTGTAATTTATAGAAATATCTTCAGAATTACTGAGAACTCTAGTTTTAAATATAATTCTTTTGAAGTGTTGGTGCTTAAATGTAACACTATTTAGTGTAAATGATAAATCACGTTTGAGATTTGGGCTGGCTACTGTATACAGGCCACCAGGGTACCATACGGGTACATTTTCTATCAGAGTTAGTACTGGCTGCAGATAAAGTCCTAATTGTTTGTGATTTTAATATACATGTAGATAACGAAAAAGATGCATAGGGATTGGCATTTAAAAGACATTCTGACACTCTATTGGAGTTAGACAACACGTGTCAGGACCTACTCATTGTCGTAATCATACTCTAGATCTAATATTATCGCATGGAATCAATGTTGAGCAGTGCAATCAACAGCAGTGCGATGACATCTCAGATCATTATCTAGTCTTGTGTAAACTTAATTTAGCCAAGGCTGCAAAGTCGACTCCGTGTTACAAATATGTTAGACCTATCACTTCTGCCACTAAAGATCGCTTTATTAATACTATTCCTGATCAGTTTCATCTCCTCAGCATCCCAGATAGCTTAGAAGAACTCGATATTGCGACAGAAACTTTTGACTCTCTCTTTTCCAGCACTTTAGACACAGTTGCTCCTTTGCGCTTAAAGAAGATTGAAGAAAATAGTCCAACGCCGTGGTACAACGAGCACACTCAGGCCTTTGAGAGCAGCCAGAAAAATGGAGCGCAACTGGAAGAAAACAAAAAGAGTTTTTTTCGCATTTCATGGAAAGAGAGCACGATTGCATACAGAGAGGCCTTAAAAGCTGCTAGATCTGCTTATTTTTCAACCATATTAGAAGAAAATTAACAAAACCCTAGGTATTTATTTGAAACAGTGGCTAAATTAATAAAAAATAAAGCTTCAACCCCAGACGTTTCCAAGCAGCACAGCAGTAATGACTGAACTTCTTTACTTACAAGATTGATAATATCAGGGAGAAAATTATAACTATGCAACCGTCTACTCCAGTATCGCATCAGGCAGTGTATTGTAGTCTCCCTGAGGAAAAATTTTATTCATTCATCGCTATAGGAGAGGAAGAATTTTCTAAACTCGTTAAATCATCTAAATCGACAACATGTATGTTAAACCCTATACCGACTAAGCTATTGAAAGAGATGCTTCCAGAGGTCATAGATCCTCTTCTTAATATCATTAATTCATCTTTGTCATTAAGATACGTACCAAAAACGTTTAAGCTTGCTATGATTAAACCACTTAAAAAAACACAACTTGATCCTACAGAATTAGTAAATTATAGGCCGATCTCGAATCTACCTTTTCTGTCAAAGATACTAGAAAAGGCAATATCCTCACAACTATGTTCCTTTTTAGAAAGAAATGGTATCTGCGAGGTGTAAGGAAATAAGTAAGTAACGTGTCTGGGTTAGACAGGTCAATTTAGCTCAAAAGGAGTTATTAATTAATTTATAGGGTATCCCTTAAACGAATCACTTAAACGGCTCGCAAATGACTCGTCCAGCGTTCATTTGAACGGGCCGTAACTATCAGCTCTAAAACGGATATAAATATCCAAACTATAGTGAAACACTATTTATTAGCAAGGTAACTTAGATCAGCAGTTTAAGACATTAAATCTGTAAGCACATAACACAAGACAATTATCTTTAAAATATAAACAAGACTTTATTGATTATTCTAAAACATAAAACTAATATCTAACACAAACCCACGCACACACAAATTCATACGAGTTGCAGAAAGAAAGAGAGTGAGGAAAGAAAATGAGTTCAAGAGTGAGATGGTGAAATCCCAAGTTTCTATATGCACTTATAAGACATGACCTGAACGAACCATCAATCATTAATTTAACCCTTCTATCGTTTCTTAGGCAGGGTTATTAAATGTTATATCAAAGCACCAGTTCAGTTAAGAGTCTGGAGGCTACTTGCTTGTCCTTGCGTTCCTTTTGGGGATTCCTTTTGTCAGCGTAAAAGGGTGTTTCCCAGGTTCGTTGACTGGCTGGTGGTCTTGTCCTCGTGCCTGAATAGATGTTTGGGCTGCCAATCACGTGGTGTGTTGGCCAATGGATGGAGAGTCTTTGAAGCTGGAAAGCGGGCTTTGCAGTCGAATCATTTAAACGAAACTTTGCAGCAAAACTTAACTTAGAATTGAGACTCTCAACGGAAAAGAAAATAAGCTAAGAAAAAGAAAGGAAAGTGAGACAATAGTTGTTATATGGCTTGAATGAAGCTGTTTAACCCATGGATGTTCTTCTGATCTTGTTTGGGTTCTTTTGTCTGCTGGTCTACAGTTACTCGTCTGTCCGGTTACCAGTCATGGCTTCTCCATGACTTCTGTAAATCTGCTCTAGCGAACAAATTCACAAACCAAACCTCAACCCAACTTAACAAAATCTCTACAAAAACTCCCTACTGGCTTTTCGGGTCCTAAGATTTTAAACTCAGCTCTTTGTCCAACCTCTTGGATGATTCTGACCAATAAGACACTGTTATTTGAGAGAAGATATTTTCGTCACCTCTCATCGTAAATCATGTGTTATCTGTGATCCCTTTACTTCTCCAGCTCTAGCAGAGAGTAAAAATGGTACAGTTTAGACATGATTCCTATTATAAGAACACAACATATTTTACACAGATTTCAATCAAGCCATCTTATGAATTAAGAACATATGATCGTACTGATAGGAAACAAGACACACTTTCATTCAAACATCTAATAGTTATAACAATTACATGACTTGTGTATGTGATCTAAGCATAATAGACGCATACAGAGGTGGTAGATACAATATAGGATTATGTAGTTGAACAATGTTTGAGAAGTCCGTCAATAATTGTTTTGGGATGATTTTATGTATTTTTATATGTAAAATCTCAGTCTCTGTGGTTTTAAGAGATTTCCACCCTGGGGTCGTTCAGGGGTCCTTAAGAAGGAGGAGGTCTGTTTTAAATCATTTGTCATGGGTTCAAACAACCTCTGCCGTTATCATGGTGGGTTCTGAGCCGTGCCATCTCTGAACCAATCAGTCTTTTTCAAACTATCTAACTTTGACCAGTTCTTCCTCTATTTAGGCTCATCTCTTTGAAGCTTGCAGGGCCATAAAGCCGTTTTGTAGACTAGCTGGAGCCGGGATCTTTACGGTTTCGGAATGTTGAGTTTTGTGTGGAATTATGGAACGAATCACCTGGAAGATTCATATGTTTGGTTCACCCTCAATTCCTACAGAGGATTTTCAGTCAGGATTTAGACCGTACCATAGTACTGAGACAGCTCTTATCAGTCTCACAAATGATTTGCTCTTATCATCCGATTGTGGTTGTATCTCTCTATTAGTGATTATTGCTATTATTTACTATTGTTGATTTTAAAATATTGCTGATGACTTACAAAGCACTAAATGGTTTAGCTCCCCGGTACTTGAGCGAGCTCTTGATGCATTATAGACCGTCACGTCTATTGCGATTTCAAAATTCCGGCCAGTTGATAATACCTAAAATATCACAATCGACTGCTGGCGGTAGATGCTTTTCCTATTTACTACCAAAACTTTGCTTCTCGGACAATGTTAGGAAGACTGTTCCAGACACACTCTGCCAGTTCAAATCAAGACTAAAAACACATCTCTTTGACCTAGCATACACATAACACATTATAGACTTCTAGAATTCAATGTTAGGCTGCATAGATTAGGTCAGCCGGAACCGGGTGCACTTTCCATAAATCCTGATGTACTTGTTACATCATAAAAAGCATGGCGTCAACTCTCTCTGTGGATGACTAGTCATTTCCAACTACTTAATTCTGAAAAAACAGAGATTCTAATTATTAGACAAAGAACTTCCTCACGTACTAACCTAGAATACTGTCTAACACTTAATGGCTGCACTGTCAAGTCTTCGTCGTCGGTTAGGAACCTGGGTGTGCTCTTTGATGCCAATTTGTCGTTTGAAAGTCACGTGTCTAGTATCTGTATTTTGTAAAAAAACGAATTTTTCCATCTTAAAAAAATATCTAAATTGTATTTAGTTGGAGGTTAATGTTTGTTAGCATGTTTGTAAGTATTGCTCGGTTCTTACAATTCCATTTTGAATTAATGGACAGTATGGGCATCATCCTCAACAAACTCATCCCCATACGTGCGTGATGACTCCAATCTTCAACCAGATGAACTGCATAATATAATGTTCCGATCCAATCTGATTTCTGATTGATCAGGGGGGATCTGATTGATCAGGGGGGGGATCTGATTGATAATAATTTGGTCATATCACCCACCCCCTTACAAATAGCACAAGTCATATGGATAACATTTTTATGGTTTTAAATTTTTTTTTTAAGTTTTGGTCACTATGAACTGTCAAAAACTGCTGTATCGATTATAATTGCCGTTTTCTACAAAAAAAAGTTCTACAGAATGAAGCAATATGTGGATAAATGAATTTAAGTGTTATAAAAATTCACTGTGGAATAGAAGCTAAAATCCAAAAATAGTGTGATACAAAAAAAATTAACAATCAATTTTATCCCACAGCATTCCGGTGATACAAGCATACACTGCATATCCTCCTGAGAGGTTTGACATTCTTCCACAGGGTGCAATTCCTCTGACTGAAATTGGTTTTGATACTTGTGAATGGATTGAGGAAGAGCTGCTGATATATGGAGGAAATAACATATAAAGGAGGATAAATGAAGGGAGGGAGAGAGAGGGAGAAAGATCTGTACCTGCCAGCACGGCCCTTCCTCTGTTTGGCGTTGGCTAAGCTCACCCACTCCGCTGTCATGGTCCTGATATTGTTCTGGGTGTCAAAATGAGTTTCCTTAATCTTCCCTCCATCGATAACATACACAACATCATCTATCGTAATACTGAAAGAGACAGAGTTTGAAAGAGAAATATCACAAGGTATTCATGATGACATGGAAATAGAAGAAAAAATGTCCTCTAAAGTCAAAATTGGCTGAATTTATAGTCTTAATAAATGTCCCTGGTCATGATTCATTAGGCCACATTATTCTAAGAGGGGAAAAAACCTTTCCTGACGTCTGAAACATTTGTGCCTGTAACAAAGACCAATAATATCATGTGCTAATGTTTCCTCCCCTCCCCCAAGAATCCAAACAAATGCCAATGGATAAAATCAAGTCCAGTCTCACGTTATTTCTCACTGAACATTCCGTTTCACTAACAAATGTGTCTCTTACAGTCACCATTAAATCAAAATTGTTATTTCTTATTTTTTTAATGGTATACTGCAGTGTTTATTATAAATTATTTATCCATGCACATAATTATTATTATATTTATTTATGTATAATCTTTCATCATTAAACATTAATGTCGCCTTCCCCTTGGAACGACATCTCTTCTCTAATGACGATCAATTCTCGATGGACAAAATCAACTCTGCCCTACACTTGGTCTCGTTCGAGAAACTGTTACTTGGATTACTGTTACTGCACTAGAGAAGAAGAACGTAACTTCCGTTTAATGACAACTTTAATAGAAGTTAAATCTTTAACAAGCTTAGAAATCGATTTTATCACATTATTGTCATGTTAAAACATATAGCGTCTCATTGCTTTACTTTTGAAACAGTTAACATTTACTCTGGCACAGTTCCTTGCCCCATTTGGCTAAATTTCAAAGGTGAAATACAGTAATTTTAATAGGAATCCAAGTGATTGAGAAAATGCGTGAAAAACATTTCCTCATCGGGTTCAAAATGCTCACGCAAATTCGCTGTGTAAACAAACAAAGCTGCTTGTGTTAAACACTACACTGTTGACAATGGCCGTGCCCTAAATGTGTATTTTTTTAAGGAACTAATCGTCCCCTTGGAATTATAAGGTTCTATCTGCGTTCTGAGCAGTTTTGAGATATTGAGCTTTAAAGTTTTTGCATCCCATTTGACTGTGTAGAAATAACATTTTTATTTTCTAAATAAAAAGTTCCAAAATGTACACAACTTAAAAAAACAACATCACATAATGTAAAGAAGTGGTCACAGAATAAGAATATGTGAATAACTCAATTTTGACAAAAATGTCAGATAGAACCTTATAATTCCAAGGGGACGTAATGTCAACAGAGTTGAACATGTATTGAATCCTTAATATTAATCTAAAGGCAACTTGAATTTTATTTATTTTAATCATCTTTAAGCAATATGTGGGTAACTTTTACCACAAAATTCCATTTAATCCAGGTGATATGTGAAAATTATGTTCACTTTTTCATAAAAGCATGAAACTTGGTACACATGTACAGTTTGCGGCCCTGGGGGTGCATTACAGAAAGATCCTAACTTTAGAATCCTATCTTATCTGTTTGGAAACCATGGCAATTTCAGTTAGGACCTCATTTAGGACAAAAGCTATTACAAAATGACATTTCTTAAGTGCATAATCTTAACTTAACTACAGATAGGAAAATGGTATTACAGAAGCATCTTAACTCCCCCAAAAATCCTAAAAACTGTCTTAACTTTAGGACAACCCCACTGGTGTCCTAACTTCAAAGTTATTTGAAAGCCAACTATTAAAATCACATATTAATAGCCCTATCTGAGAATGACGTCACATTTTTTAATGATACAAGATGAAGAACAGCGATGTTTGATGGTGGAAAGACTTTGTTAACCCCAAAATGATGTGCTGCACTTTGACAACAAAACTCTGACAAATAATTACAGACTCCTATGAAATAAAAGGATTTGCCTTTTCTACCAAGCTTATCAAAACTTTACTGAAAAGCACCACTTATTTTGTTTCTCCATTTTAATGTTAGTTATTTCTATTATCTGAGTTTTTCCGTTTTACTTCACAGCAGCTGTTGGCGCGTAGTTGATTGCTTGGTAACAGACCTGAAAGTTGATTACCAAACTCGATGGAGGGGTTTAAGATTTCCTAACTACAGGTATAATGAGATTTTGTAAGATAGGATAAGAATCCTAAATCAACATAATATTTGCTTCTGTAATACAAATTTGTGAAAAATCCTAAATTAACTTGTCAGATCTTAACTTAAGACTTAAGATAGAAAGTTTCTGTAATACGCCCCCTGAACATTTTCAGAAATGGAGCCATTGCAAAAACGCTTGTGGCGCTATGGCGACCATTTTGTTTTCCGCCATAACTAAATTATGTATTTTGTATTATATCTCCTGAACAAAACATGATAACACAGAAAATGTGATGTCTACCCCTATGTTTTGATGGTCAAGGATTAGAATGATACCATATACAACATCATAAACTGTTTAGGTGAATGATTAATGGTGAATTCAGTGACGTTGTGTGAAGGATTACAATGAAATATCGGTATCTGAGAATATCATCTGAAGCTGGGGCCACACTAAAAGATTTTTTAAAATGTGAGACCACAAACATGACGATAAAAATTCAAAGATTTATCCGTTTTGTTGACGTCAATTTTACCATATCAATCTGAGTGTGAGTCTGAAGATGAAACATTGGAAGAATTAGTCATACAACCTGAACCTCCATTGCAAGGACGACTTGAGCAAGGATGTTTCTCAGTGATACACTACTCAGTTTGATGTACATTACGCAACTGTAACTCCTCACCATCAGCATTAACAAGTGTATGTCCATCAAAAAAACAATGTGTATTTTCTAATTTATAGCGGTGAACATGTGGGAACTGTATCAATAACGGTGCATACATTAGCCGAGCTCTAGCGTGAATGACTGATGTACCAAACGTTGTTAAAACAAATATTGCTCCATACTTTATCTTTACTAAAAGTAGTAAGAACAACAGACGATCTGCATTAATAGACACAGTTTTAGGTAATAGTGGCCCACAGATGATTAGCAGAAGTATTTCAGTAAGACAGTGATAACATGATTTATCCAGTTAGCAGGAGACCTACACAATATAAAATACAAAACTAGTATTTTGAGAGGTTTTTGAACACCGGTAGAAAATATATACATCAATAATTAGACATACTTACAGGTTGTGATTCTGAGGAGCAAGTTGGTCCAAATAAACTGGGTACTGACCCATCTTTCTAGAGCAAGAGTTTTGCGAATCCTGCATTGAAATCCGAGATTTGAGAAGCAGTTGTCAGTAAAATGAAGGGAACACAGCAAAAGTTTGGGATTATACTGCTGTGGTATCGTGGTAAAGATGAATTTTAACCACTGATTCTTTACAGCCTCATCCTTTGAAAGTGAAAATAAACCGAATTTACTTTAACAGCGGAGAACACAGCGTCTTGCCACATGATATCCAGACGAACAAGCTACAGGAAGATGTACTGTCCATGCAGAAGTTATGCAAATGTAGTAAGTTGTGAAGTATGAACTTCGCAAAAAATAGATTTGAACTCGAAACGACTCGTTTGAGCGGTTAAGCGTAGGCCAAATCATTTTTTTCGGCTTTCATCAGTGCTTATTCTTTGGCGTCGGTTGGGTTTGTCCAAAAAATAAACGAAAAAATGTTTAGATGAAATCGAGGACATGGTGTGAACATGACCTTTACATGTTACAGCATGAGCTAGAGGGGAGTCTTCCATCAGCTCGCTTCCTGATTGGGTATTGTTTCATTTCACGTGATAATCTCCAGAGCATGTGCGCTTTTGTTCCCCCCACACAACAGGATTTCTGATTCGATTCAAGATCGGGGCAGTTCCAACGTTCTTCCGAGCAGATTCAGTCACTCTTAACACACCTCAAGAAAATCTGATACGATAATCTGTAGAACCATCAAGATAATCGGGACTTTACCTGGCATTGTCAGGAGGGGAGAAATTGGTCCAAAATCACCTTGAATATCTTGTAGTGTGTACCCAGCATAAGGGTGTCTCTGAAAACAGACATCATGAACAGGCCAAAAGTGTCCAGATGAAATTCAAGACATGCAAGTTGGTTGACGTGATTGAGGGAATGGAAAACACCTTCGCAGATGACAGCAACAACCTTCTGAAGCTGAACTCAAGAAAATTAGCAGACCTAGCTGTTGTGGATGCTGTTCGGGTTTGCAGAGAGGATGGGCCAAGAGCAGTACAAACTCTTTGTTGCAGAGAAGATGGGAGGGCACAAAAGGCATCACTGCCCCTTTGAAGAGGAACAAGCTCCCTCTTTTTAAAACAGCTCCGATAAGAGGACAGTCCAAGACAAATCCTGCTGAAAAATGACTGTGCACTATTTTCCAGACTCTACATTGCCTGTCAGACCCATGTTGGGAACCTAGAAAACTTCTTCAAAAAAGAAGATTTAGGCCTACCCTACATCACTCTCACTTCATGGTGGACTACGCTTGGGAAACAAGGCTGATCTGCCTAGAAAACAGTATAAGCAGTGCCCCAGACAGTGCCTCACAAAACAGTGCCCCAGACAGTGAGGTCTAAATCAGCAGCAGAAACCAGGCGTAGCTAAAACCTTCAATGACTTTTCCAGCAAGATCTTCATACCTTATATCAAAGAGAAACTTGAAAGGGTCAACAGAGTGGATGTTGTATGGGACTTCTATGAAGTTAACAGCTTAAAGTCCCAGAAGCGGGGAAAGGGGACAATAACAAGAGTGGATGGAAAAAAAAAGTTAACAAACCAACTGGAAAGGCTTTCTGAGAGTGGACAAAAAACAAACAAGAGCTCTTTTACTTTCTGACAAGGAACCTTGTGGAAATGTCGACTACCAAACAAGTTGCTTAAACATGAGGACCCAATTATCTCTCTGCGCACTGTGGACCAACTGTTGTGGTTCTAGTCAATGCACATGTGTCAGAGCTGGATATTGAGGAGTTGTGGGTGGCATTTGGGACTGGCAAGAACTTCAGATGCATACCTGGCCATGAGATTGACAAGTCTCTGGGTTCTGAAAGGCCCTTCCTGTGTTTTATGCCTTCACTGGTTGTGACACAGTCTCTGCATTTGCAACCAGGGGCAAGACGACAGCATGAGATACCTAGAATGCAGATGACAACAGAGGCCTTCATGGCTCTGTCAAAGGCTCCAAAAAGCATTCCAGAGGAGATCATTTCCATTGTGGAGCTCTTCACAATTCTCCTCTATGATCGCATCAGCAGCAAACTCAACATCGATCAAGCTCGTCTTGAGTTGTTCACAAAGAAAGGAATGGAGCAAATCCCCCCAACTAAGGATGCACTGGTGCAGTCAAGTCAAGTCACCTTCATTTATATAACGCTTTTTACAATATAAATTCAAAGCAGCTTTACAGTAATAATAGGAAATTCATTCAACAAAGATTGTTTTGGCCATACAGCAGCTCTAGGAGAAAATCATTTTCTAGCTTAAGTATGTTTTTTTATTGATTCATTGCCGTTGTAAAAATCATAAGCTATTAACTTAGGGTCCGCTTACACAACACTGTTCTCAACTGAAAACAGAAAACTCTCAATGCACTTTAGCCGTTCATCCACACGACAACGGCGCCCTGGTGGCCCGAGAACGCAAAGCCCGAAATAGGTTTCAAAGTGCAAGCTCTTGAAAACGAGTTTTGAAAATGATACCGTTCACATCTCTGCGTAAACCTTAAAAAACGCGAATCTGTGAAAACGCGACGTGTTCAGTCCACAGGCATGCACGTTTGAATGTGTATGTGCGCAGGCGCGTAGTCTTTCTCTACAAAGTCCTGCACCTCAAAAGAACAGTGTACCAAAGAGGACACTGTTTGGGACAAGCGCTTGAGGTGGCACCTGTAGTGTTACAAATTTATTGAATGTTTAATTGAGGTTCTAATACAGTAGTATATAAACTGAGACAGTTTCGTATACTGAATTTAGCATTTAAGGTTATGATGGTGATGATATTTGCTGTGAAACAGTTTTCCAGCAAGAGAGTCCGGCAAATCCTGTTTTCTGTTTCTGTCAGATTACTGCTCGTTATCGAACCTGCTATTCCTGTTTCTCTCTATTGTAAGCAGATTACTGAAACTTTGTTAGTCTCACTGTTTGAATAGTTATGCTGATTGGATTGGAATTGGTAACACTCCATGTATAGGGCAGGTTCCAAAACCGGTATACATCATTTACATGCTTTGTTCATCACAATGTTAAGCCTTGCCCCTAAATGTGTATAAATTGCAAGGGAACGTTTCCCTTAGTTAGACTTGGGTAAGATTTTGGACGAAGCAGACTACAGCAAATAAAGAATCCTGCTTAAAAGATACAACCCCGAGTCTCCTGGTCTTCGCTTCTGAGTTCCTAAACTTTAGAAGAAAATAGTTCACAACACAACAAATATGCCATCTCCAACAGACTATTGTTGGATGGACCAAAGCGATTTGAGACCATTGTGGTCAACTCTTCCACAGGCAAGCCAGTCCGTCCTTGAACTCTTAAGTTGTGGCTGCAAGAAAGGCTGCCGGGGGCATTGCAAATGCAAAAAAACCCTTCTTAAAGTGCACAGCTCTGTCAATGTGGAGGAGACTGTGAAGGAAAAATTGAAGAATAGGTTCAACAACAACAAAACAATCAAACAAACGTGTTTCTGAAATAGATTTTTTTTAAGTAAATCTTTGTGTTTGACATTCTTTGTTGCTAAGGTCAGTCACTGTATTTTCAAAGTTAATGAATAAAAGGATTAAGCTTTTTAAACTTTACACAGCATGCATACAACAGACATGATATTATAAAGTCTAGCCTAAGTTCTCAGATACTGTGATTTCCTTCTCACAACCCTGAATTCACTATTAACTATTCACCTGAACAGTTTATGTTGTATACATGGGGGTAGACATCATCTTTTCTGTGTTATCATGTTTGGAGATATGCTACAAAATACATAATTTGGTTATAGCGGAAAGTAAAATGGCTGCCATGGCCGCCACAAGGCGTTATTACGATGGCTCCATTTCTGAAAATGTTCAGGGCCCCAAACTGTACAAGAGTACCAAGTTTCATGCTTTTATGAAAAAGTGAACATATTACCTCAAAATTTTCACATATCACCTTGACTAATTAGTTGACATTAGTAAATGCATTAACTAAAATCAGTTAACAATGAGCAATGCATTTGTTATAGCATTTAATAATCTTTGATAACGTCAATTAATAAAAAATACAATTGTTTATTGTTAGTTCATGTTCAGGTCCATTAAATATTAACAGATACAACTTAGTTTGTTTTAGTTCATGTTAATTTCAACATTTACTAATACATTATTAAAATCAAAAGTTGTATTTGTTAACGTTAGTTAATGCACTGTGAATTAACATTAACAAACAATGAACGACTGTATTTTATTAACTAACATTAACAAGTAATAAATGTATTGCTCATGGTTAGTTCCTGTTAGTTAATACATTGTTAACAAATAAGATATTTCTGTAAAGTTTTATCTAGTTAGACAAATAGATAGACATAGAACCTTATTGTAAAATGTTACCAATAATGAAATATGAGAAAGCTGAAATAACAGTAATGAATCTCTAATAACTGATCAAAGTTCACCATCAGAGACTTCAGTTGTTCATTACCAGAGACCAAACATTTCAGTGGCAGAACAGCCTGATGATACTGAATGCAATTAAAAAGAGCTCCACTCATGAATTTATTTATGAAACCCCATCAAATTCTGGCTGCTTTCAACTCTGTTGAGTTTGTTTGTACAGACTACAGACAACGCTCAAAGTCAGTTTTAAAGCTGTGTGTTGAGTTTTAATTAGCTGGCTCCATTGATACTTGGCCACTGCATGGTTCAACTTTTGCATACTGATGGCACCAGCAAGAACAGCAGCAACAAGAGTTAATTATTCATTATCAAACAAAACTGACAAATGGTTATTTGAATCTTGACAGAGATTATTTTCATCATACAGTACAACAGACAGAAAAGCACAAAACACAGAGAAAAAAAACATTTGTATAATCATGAGCACATTCACACACACAAGCACACCTGGTTTCTGCAATGTTGGTAGCGATCACAATCTTGCGCACTCCCGGGGGCGGCTTTTTGAACACCTGAGGGGAGCAAAGTGTCATTCATGAAAATAATAGCACTATAGAAAGTTTGAGGCGCTGGACTTCATATAGAGCTTAGTGAATTCAATTCAGCAGTCAGATGGGAGGGAAAGATTGCATTTGAGAGCTGTTGTGGGAGGCAGAGACCTTGCCACAGCTGTCTACAACACTCACCTGAGTCTGAGAGACCGTGGGCATCAAAGAGTGGAGGGGGATGATGATAAACCGATCTGAAAGAGAGCCAGGTTTTGAGGAACTGTGTATTTGTCATTACTTCGGTATAAAGGCAATTGTAGCTGTGCCCGAAAATGCAGTTTTTGACACTTCTTTTAATGAGTGGGTCACTGACCATTACCGTTTCATACTTTAAATTTTTTTTTGCACTATTTCATGAAAACCGATTCATTTTGTTGCTCCTATAAGAGAATGCATTAGTTCACTTAAGAGGGTGTGAAAAGAGCTGTTCTAAATGTGAATAAAGAGGGGATACAGTGAATTGGTCAGCAGAAAATTGTGCTTCCCTCTTCATCTTTATAGCATACTTCCCATTGATATAAATCATAGACTGTAAAAAAAGATGGACGACACCCTTTCGCTCCCTTCCATTGGTGAGAAGTGAAGCCGCCAGTGTCCCGATATGGCGCTGACATCTTGGGACTTGAGTCTGCGCAGTTGCGATCTCGGGACCAGACCTGTGCAGTAGTGAGCAGGTAGTAAAGCCGCGAAATCAAGGCCCCACCCTCACTCTTGCCGAATGCACTATCCCAGTCCCTGCACTTTTTTTTAAGTGGCCTATGTCTGCTCCGTTCTGATCCAATTTTGATGTCTGTCTATTGCAGTATGACAAGAGGCTTGTTAAAATAAAGTAAATAAAATCTCCTCAGTCCTCCGAAGATCCCAAAGTCCGTTGGTGCTTCAGTGACTACTTCGCTCAGGGAACCTGTCAATCATGACGTCACACCACCGTTTTTATAGCATCACGTAACTAACTAAAAATAAACTTATTTTAAAAACAGACACTTGGACTTTCATCAGCGTGATAAAAACGACAGCAAATGACAGAAACTTCCTTTGGAAAAAATATATTTGAAGTGTAATTTATTTGTTTAGTTGGTCTCACGTCCCGTTGAATAACACAGGGAGGCGGGGTTTATGACCTATACTAGGACCAGTCACCGGGGGCGATCGAGATGCTTTGGCTTCACTTTTCAGGGCTTGTGCAGCACGCTTGATATAAATGGATACACAGCATTCACTGATGCACTGTAACTGTAGCTCTTACCATTGCTGGCATCGCACAAGCTAAGAGCGAGGGAAAGCGAGAGAGCCTTTCATACCACGTTAAACTGATGCGCTACATGTAAATTGTAATTTTGACTGGGAAAAAAACAATAAGGAATACTGAGTTTGATTGGAATTACTATCATGGTCATCAAATAATAGCTATTTCACTAGTGCTCTCGTCTATCACCATTCATCTTTTGATTTCAACAAATCAGTTTGAGCAAACACAGACAATGTGATGAGCCCTTCTGCCTGTCAGACCTTATAATCTTTATTATTGTTAGTAGTTTTAGTACTAAAATTATTTCATTAATAGTTTTTTTTTACTTAAACAGAATGACCAATAACGTCTCTATATCATCACCAGCCCATAATAATTATGCATTCATAAGTTTTATTTAATACATAAACATTTTAGTTCTCCTAACTTCAGTTTAATCATAAAAAAAATGCTTGAGTGAGGTTTCTTTTTTTAATGAAGATACATTCATACAGTGCATCGGGAAAGTACTCACAGCGCTTCACTTTTTCCACATTTTATGTTACAGGTTTTTCCCATAATGGATTAAATTAATTATTTTCCTCAAAATTCTACAAACAATATCCCATAATGACAACATTTGTTTGTTTGAAATTTTTGCAAATTTATTTTAAAAAAAAAAAGAAAAAGAAAATAAATAATCACATGTACACATGTATTCACAGCCTTTGCTCAATACTAGAGTTGGGGTACTCGAACTCGAGTCCAATTTTGAATGAACTCGGACTTGTCACGCATTCGGATGAATTTGTACTCGGATTTGACACGGACTCGGACATTTTAGACTCTGAAAAATGTCCGAGTCCAGTCGAGTCCGGGCACTGGAGGACACAATGGGTGCTTCTCATTTCTTATTTGTGCATCCTCGCTTCCTTTCCTAGCGTCTCAGCTCCACCCCCTGTAGGTTGTGAGGGAAGGACGCAAGGAAAGAAAAAGAGGACGGGGGAATCGAATGAAAGCTTTTTTTATACATTGGAATACTTGATCACTTGACGTCACTTCATAGCGTCATCAGCAGCGCTCAAAGGATCTGCCCTTATGTTGTTGAAGTTTATTTATTTAAGAAATTCATAATGAATAATAATAAAGCAAGATACCCTGTTGAAATATGTGAGATGTGTAGTTTATATAAACAGCAAGGGTAAAGTATAAATTAAAAAGATTGTGACCGATGTGAAGGGGGAGGAGAATTTATACGTGCGTCACGTTTAGTCAAGAAAACACTTCCGCATAGGATACACCTGTGTATCCTCGCTCATGACTCCTCTGAAAGCCTCCTCACTCCTCGATCCTCGACTCCTCGTGGTGCAGTTAGAGAATTGAGATGTCCTTCAAGATGGCTGTGCTTGATTGGTTTCCGGGTCATAGGATGGAGGACAGAGGAGACGAGGAGGGATATTGAGAAGCACCCAATATTAAACTAAACGAAACTACTTGTGTTGTTTCCGCGTTGAACATTAGCCAATCACAGACATGTATATTAAGCGCATGAACACAGTGACAAATCAGAGGCATTTTAGAGTCAACATACGGAGAATTCGCTTAAAATGTATGTTCAGAATCAGCACGAGCTTTATCCTTTCGCAAATCCCCTCATAAACAAAGTCTTGACGCGATATAAATGAGAGATTCAATGTGCAGTGTGGACAACTTCAGTGTTTATGACGAGAGTTTTAGGGGGAGTGCAGAACGCGGTAAATAAGTGATGGCTTAAAGGGACCGCTATTGACAATCTAAATAATAGTTTTGTTTTTCGTGCTTCTAGAGGACCAGTGGTTACGTTCACACTGTAAATTATAAACAGTGATAAATGCATTTAAATGTGGGAGTGAATCCGCTAAATTTTAGTCCTGTGAGTTTTGAAATTGCGATGATTGATATAGTAACCATAGCAACATGAGAAAGTGATAACCATAGCAACATTTTGGTGTCTACTAATTTTATGATTTTTGTTACATTTACACTTTAGTCATAAGTTTACATACACCTTTCAGAATCTCCAAAATGTCATTTTTATTTATTTATTAATAAGAAGGATCATAAAAACACTGAAAAAGCTATTTCACATAACAAATGTTTAATAGCCTAGTCCACAAGACAAAATACAAACACAAAATACAAGACAAATTACTTGATTGTAATATTGTGTGTCATTACCTGAATGATCCACAACTGTTTTTTTTTTTTTTTTTTTTTTATGGTTGTTCATGAGGAAAAATCCTCCAGCTCCTGCACATTCTTTGCTTTTCCAGCATATCTGCATACTAGCAGTGACTATGATTGTGAGATCCATCTTTTTGCACTGGTGACAACTGAGGGACTCATACACAACTATTACAAACCCTGCAAACATTTAGTGATGCTCAAGAAGTCCATTAAGGATGGAACTGGATGTAAATTGTTCTTATTTTATTGAAAAATTATATTAATTTAGTCCTGCCCTTCAGAGGCTAAAAAAGATATTAGCATGTAAAACAAAATAAGAAAAATTTAAAACATCACCATCATCTTGCTCAAAAGTTTACCCCTGGCTCTTAATGCATCGTGTTGCATTCTTGAGCATTTCCTTGCAGATTCTGAAAGATGTACAATAGGTAAACGTATGACTTTGACTATACATTGCAATCATTTTGTAAGGTTTAAAATATTAATTTAAGAGCTCAGTGTTGAGACCTTTTGCCGGAATTTGATTGACAGGCGATCTGACCAATCATAATGCAGATTCCCGCCATTTTTGTACGACAAACAAACCAAACCAATTAGTAGATTACAGTCAGTGGACTTGAACTTGAAAAATGGTGTGTATTGATTTCTTTTTGCAGTTCTGATTTTCATTCATGTTTAATTCGTGCTATAACTAGAAGAGATTATCAGTTCATGTGCTGCTGGAACTGAGGCCTACACATTAAAGCACCACAAAACAGTATTTAATGTTTGAATTTCATAATAATTATAAAAATTTGAAAGATGAGACTTTATTTCATACCAAAAGTAGGCTGCTCTGTCTTGTATGTTGGCACATTGTCAGTGTCCTCTTTGCTCCGCAATATATTTTTCACTGTGTGAGAACATGTGGAGTGAGAGTGGAATGGCTTGTCGGACGTAGCAACAGTAACTAAGAGGGGCGGGTCTTAAAAGGTCAATTTCAAATCATTTAAATCTTTGTGGACTCGGCCAGACTCGATTTGGACTCGGATGTTAGGGACTCGGACTCAAGTCCGACTCGGCCCTCTTTGGACTCGGACTTGGACTTGACAAAGGTGGACTCAGACCCAACACTACTCAGTACTAAGTTGAATCCCCTTTGGCACCAATTACAGCCTCAAGTCTTTTTGAGTATGATGCTACAAGCTTGGCACACCTATTTTTGGGCAGTTTTTCCCCATTCTTCTTTGCAGAACCTCTCAAGCTCCATCAGGTTGGATGGGGAGCGTCGGTGCACAGCCATTTTCAGATCTCTCCTGAGCTGGACTCTGGCTGGGCCACTCAAGGAAATTTACAGAGTTGTCCCGTAGCCACTCCTTTGTTATCTTGGCTGTGTGCATATGTTTTCCTCTCTCCACAGAGAAACGCTGGAGCTCTGTCAGAGTGACCATCGGGTTCTTGGTCACCTCCCTGACTAAGGTCCTTCTCCCCCAATCACTCAGTTTGGCTGGGCGCCAGCTCTAGGAAGAGTCCTGGTGGTTCCAAACTTCTTCCATTTATGGAAGCACACTGTGCTCATTGGGACCTTCATTGCTGCAGACATTTTTCTGTACCCTTCCCCAGATCTGTGCCTCAATACAATCCCGTCTCGGAGGTCTACAGGCAATTCCTTGGACTTCATGGCTTGGTGTGAGCTCTGACAGGCACTGTTAACTGTGGGACCTTATATAGACAGGTGTGTGGCTTTCCAAATCATGTCCAATCAACTGAATTTACCACAGGTGGACTCCAATCAAGTTGTAGAAACATCTCAAGGATGATCAGTGCAAACAGGATACACCAGAGCTCAATTTTGAGTGTAATGGAAAAGGCTGTGTTTATGTTTAATACATTTGCAAAGATTTCAAACAAACTTCTTTCACATTGTCATTATGGGGTATTGTTTGTAAAATTTTGAGGAACATAATTAATTTAATCCATTTTGGAATAAGGCTGTAACATAACAAAATCTGGAAAAAGTGAAGCGCTGTGAAAACCCTCCGGATGCACTGTATGTGAAAACCATAATAACTGGGTCCTTTTGTGAAGAGAAACTGATTTGATTTAGAGAATATTTATGTATAATCTACCTGACTTAAACATCTGGTCAGCCATGATCAAATCATTCAGGGTGCTGATGTTGTCCCATCCAGGCAGAAACACTAAAATTGCTCCATCCTAGAAGACAAAGCAGCATCAACGTGTCAACATCACATACTTATTTTTTAAATATCGTTCAATATTTTGGGGTCAGTAAGATATTTTATTTTTAAGAAAGTAATACTTGTATTTAGTAACTATAAACAGATAAAAAGTGACCGTACACTAATTTAAAATGTAACAAATATTTTTTTCTTTTAAATTAATGTTTTTTTTTCAATATTCATCAAAGAATCCAGAAAATCCTCCACAAAAACAGTAAACATAACCGTTTTCAACATTGATAAGAAATGTTTCTTGAGCACCAAATCAGCATATTAGAATTATTTCTGTAGATTTCATGTGACACTGAAAAGGAGAGCATTTCAGAAATACATGAATATTAAAATATATGAAAAAAAAGAAAAAGAGTTATTTTAAATTGTAATATTGTTTCACAATTTTACTGTTTTTACTGTATTTCGATCAAATGATGAGCA
Organism: Gila orcuttii; assembly: GCA_026230005.1. Classification (NCBI taxonomy): domain Eukaryota; kingdom Metazoa; phylum Chordata; class Actinopteri; order Cypriniformes; family Leuciscidae; genus Gila; species Gila orcuttii. The sequence goes on along the minus strand of JAPDVR010000005.1, from coordinate 33,282,423 downwards.
TAAAGGCTTTCAAAAACATTCAAAAAATCTTACCAACCTCTTTATTTTACACAAACTGCAGTGCTCATTTCAGGTTAGAAATTTGAACAACCCCTTAACAAGCAATGATGACAATAATAAAAAATTAAAAAACACCAACATATCTACTAGGGATCAGAATATCACAGACTTTGGTCTGGACCCTTTTTCACTTGGCCATGTAAACCACATAACAACAACTCAGAATACCCTGGCAACCACACAGCATGACACTACAAACAATAAAGAACACCCTAGCAACCACGTAACAACACCTTGGAAGAAACCCTCAACAGCCTAGCATCACCCATGTGTCATATCAAATGTGACTTAACCACATAGTCACTTCAACCACACAAACTTACTTGCAAACAAAGACACCATTAATGAACTCACATGGTCAAAATGAAGGGTTTTCAGTTTTTTGTTGTCAAGTTCAAAAAATATTTTCTAGAGTTCCTAAATCACCACAAGCACAAATTGCATTTCCACACTGCTATCTGATGGGTAATTTCGCCTACCAAAGTCAGATATAGTGAATCAAATCTATTACGTTATCAAAAGCAATCAGATGGTTTACCCTCATAAAAATTCAGTGTCGGAGGGGAGGAGGGAGATAAAACATGAAGTGTTCCTAGACCGCCCTGGTTCTATATTTAACACCCGAGCAACGTCATATCAAGAGTACATGACAAAATAAACAGAATCGACTTGCTCTTGCAGTGCATGCTTGCACATGAGCGTGTCACTGGTTGTGCATTCTAACAGGAATCGGTATGTGTATGTGTGTGAATACGTTTCAGAGCATTCTGTGACCCAGATTCCCATGTGTGGAGCAAAACAAACCTGACAATAAAAATCCCTTTATTCCCAAATCTTATGGTTAATTACCAAAACTTAATCTTCCTGTTCTGCTGTGACATCCAGGACTGTGACACTGATGACGCAAGTGCTCCTTTCTACGAAAACTTTGCTCTTCATCTTCCTCCCAGACAAAGACAACAAATACTTTGAGGCAGATGTGATGGGACTAGTTCATACTTCACAGTACAGAGCAGGATGTTTGCCTGTTATTTTAGAGGTTATGTTTTCAAGCCAGAGCTTATTTCTTCTTAGACACAAACAATCTTACAATCGCAATACTCGGCTCCTGAAAGACAACCCACTCTGCTGTCTCTGACATTTTGGACACGGAGAATAAACACATGCTAGACTTTTCTCTGTTTTTTTTTTTCTTTCTGCACTATCCTAGTAAGGGTCAGTGGACTCTCAACTGCCATACACTGATTAAATTTATATACAATTACGCTATCTCACGAAATGTAAATGTTTGACTACGTAACTCTAGACAAAGATAATCTTAGTTCCCCAACATGAACACCATGGCTCAATGTGTCATTAAGCATGTACAGGTCCTTCTCAAAAAATTAGCATATTGTGATAAAGTTCATTATTTTCCATAATGTAAAGATAAAAATTAAACTTTCATATATTTTAGATTCATTGCACACCAACTGAAATATTTCAGGTCTTTTATTGTTTTAATACTGATGATTTTGGCATACAGCTCATGAAAACCCAAAATTCCTATCTCAAAAAATTAGCATATCATGAAAAGGTTCTCTAAACGAGCTATTAACCTAATCATCTGAATCAACTAATTAACTCTAAACACCTGCAAAAGATTCCTGAGGCTTTTAAAAACTCCCAGCCTGTTTCATTACTCAAAACCGCAATCATGGGTAAGACTGCCGACCTGACTGCTGTCCAGAAGCCCATCATTGACACCCTCAAGCAAGAGGGTAAGACACAGAAAGAAATTGCGGCGTGGCATGGAGGCAATCAGCCTGTGGCACTGCTGAGGTGTTATGGAGGCCCAGGATGCTTCGATAGCGGCCTTAAGCTCATCCAGAGTGTTGGGTCTTGCGTCTCTCAACTTTCTCTTCACAATATCCCACAGATTCTCTATGGGGTTCAGGTCAGGAGAGTTGGCAGGCCAATTGAGCACAGTAATACCATGGTCAGTAAACCATTTAGCAGTGGTTTTGGCACTGTGAGCAGGTGCCAGGTCGTGCTGAAAAATTAAATCTTCATCTCCATAAAGCTTTTCAGCAGATGGAAGCATGAAGTGCTCCAAAATCTCCTGATAGCTAGCTGCATTGCCCCTGCCCTTGATAAAACACAGTGGACCAACACCAGCAGCTGACATGGCACCCCAGACCATCACTGACTGTGGGTACTCCAGTGCTGCTTCTCTGTAGCCCAGGTCAGGCGCTTCTGCCGCTGTTTCTGGTTCAAAAGTGGCTTGACCTGGGGAATGCGGCACCTGTAGCCCATTTCCTGCACACGCCTGTGCACGGTGGCTCTGGATGTTTCTACTCCAGACTCAGTCCACTGCTTCCGCAGGTCCCCCAAGGTCTGGAATCGGTCCTTCTCCACAATCTTCCTCAGGGTCCGGTCACCTCTTCTCGTTGTGCAGCGTTTTTTGCCACACTTTTTCCTTCCCACAGACTTCCCACTGAGGTGCCTTGATACAGCACTCTGGGAACAGCCTATTTGTTCAGAAATTTCTTTCTGTGTCTTACCCTCTTGCTTGAGGGTGTCAATGATGTCCTTCTGGACAGCAGTCAGGTCGGGAGTCTTACCCATGATTGTGGTTTTGAGTAATGAAACAGGCTGGGAGTTTTTAAAAGCCTCAGGAATCTTTTGCAGGTGTTAAGAGTTAATTAGTTGATTCAGATGATTAGGTTAATAGCTCGTTTAAAGAACCTTTTCAGGATATGCTAATTTTTTGAGATAGGAATTTTGGGTTTTCATGAGATGTATGCCAAAATCATCAGTATTAAAACAATAAAAGACCTGAAATATTTCAGTTGGTGTGCAATGAATCTAAAATATATGAAAGTTTAATTTTTATCATTACATTATGGAAAATAATGAACTTTATCACAATATGCTAATTTTTTGAGAAGGACCTGTACCTTTGTAACCACTAGGCCACATCTTCAGTTGATTACAATTTTGGGGTATGACCTAAAATAATAAAAGTGGTATTATCAGACTAGGTCCAAACGGACATTTGGTGAGGACTTGAGAAAGATTGTACAGAACAAATTGAAGTGCTGATTTTATTTTTTATCCAAATAATATTCTGTGTAAATATAAATATCTGTTGAATATAAAATGTAAAACCATTGAACGGCTGGATTTTTATTAACTAACATAAACAAAGGTTAATAAATACTGTAACGTATTGCTCATTGTTAGTTCATGCTAGTTAATAAAAATCCAGCTGTTCATTGTTTGTTCAAGTTAGTTCACTGTTAACTAATTGTAACCCAGGTGGCTTATTAATTTTCCGTATAGGGTTATTAATATCTTATTTCTGAGACTATTACAGAAATAGTTAGTTCTGAGTAAGAAGGGAATTATTATTGATTAAAACAATAGTCTTAGTCATTCAGAGAAGTTCATTTATAGGATTTATAAGTGATATAAAGGGTTTCACTTGAATAAGATTATAACTGGTATGTGTTGCTTTAAGAATAATGAGGGAGATTAAAGTTTGTCTGTAATGCACTTGGGGAAAATGTGCTTTTGCCTAGCATTCTTGTATTGCTTTATTCTCATTGGCTGTTTTTTGGTTTATCCCGCCTTCTTTAGTCAGAGGGTGTTTCGGATTGGATGAGAGCGAGGAGAGAGTCTGAGAGAGAGTCGGAGACGGAGAAGAGAGAAGCGGGTGTTCTAAAAGCTGAAATGAAAAATGTAATTTAAGTGCTGTATAAGTGTTTAATTCGTGCATTTATTAATTTCGGACTTTTCTAAAACATTTGTGACAGATTTACTGGTTACTCCAAACAGGAGTTCGTTTAGGTGTTTATTTCATTGTGTGAAAGTTACATTAGTATGGAAATGCGGTAAAATCACGGACATTTAACGTTATATATGGACTGCACGTTGATAATCGTATCCCTGTGAAGAGGACACCGGTTCGCTGGACTTTGATCAGAGCGGGTCTAGATCGGATGAGCTCTGGATGTCGTTTGCTGCTGTCGGGGAAGAAGATGGTGAGCTGATGGGTCAAGTAAAGCCAGTGTGTTCGTAGGTGCTCGTGGTGGATGAAAAGTTGCTGAAGTGTCGTTTGCTGACGGAGGAATTCAGGTGATCTGGTTTTATTTTATTTGCTCAGTAGAGTGAAGAGACCATTTGTTGTTTCTAGGCCACAGCGAACTCTAGCAACGGTACAGGCCTGCAACGAGGGGTTGGGTGGTGACTTTTACATTGTGTGTGCGCGCATATATACGAGTGATCACTCAAGGGGTACTGTAAAGTGTTTAAATTTTCCAAAAAAGATAACAAGAGTGTTAAGAAGTATTATTGTGGATTTATGTGAGGTAATGGAAAAGGTTATTCTTAAATTTTATTTTTTGCATTCGATTGGAATAATTTAAAGGTGCTCAAAGCGATGTCGGGTGACATCACTTCTTGTTGACGTTTAAAGTATTGTCAAACAAAACGAAGGCTAGCTAGACCCTCCCTCCTCCTCATCCGCGCACTAACCCCCCAAACCCTTCTTATCGGTTATTGGCTGGAACAGTTTGTTATGTTTCGTGGTGCGGGTAAGCCCAGTTTGTTTTTTCTGGATTCAAAAGATTCAGTCTGGAACTGGAAAGTCAGATCTTTGTTGAGATCTTTGTTGAGGTCCAGTTGTGGAACTCAGTCAGCTTTTGTTGAGATCCTTGTTGAGGTCCAGTTCTGGATTCTGGTGAAGTTAATTATATCCGGCTCACGGCACCATCTGTTGGAAACCTTTTTCCTTCTTCAGTGTAGAAGATTTAGAAGCGAAGACCAGGAGACTTGGGGGTATCTTTTAAGCAGAGTTCTTTATTGCTGTTTCATCGCTGTAGTCACCAAGTCTGACTAAGGGAAACGTTCCCTTGCAATTTATAAACATTTTAGGGGCAGGGCTTAACATTGTGATGAACAAAGCATGTAAATGATGTATACCGGTTTAGGAACCGGCCCTATACATGGAGTGTTACCAATTCCAATCCAATCAGCATAACTATTCAAACAGTGAGACTACAAAGTTTCAGTAATCTGCTTACAATAGAGAGAAACAGGAATAGCCGGTTAGATAGAGAGAGCAGTATTCTGCCAGATACAGAAAACAGGATTTGCCGGACTCTCTTGCTGGAAAACTGTTTCACAGCAAACATCATCATCATCATAACCTTAAATGCTAAATTCAGTATACGAAACTGTCTCAGTTTATATACTATTGTATTGGAACCTCAATTAAACATTTAATAAATTTGTAACACTACAGTTTCTATAAACTCCAATCTTCGTTCCCCATTTGTTAATTTACATTGCATTTTGCTAACTTTGTGACGCTTGGGTATTATAAGAATCTTGAAGATTCTTTTCTTAAACACCCAATGAAATTACAGATTCAAATGTGCTGCCTGAACACAAAGAGTCGTAAAATTTTCCCTCCAAAGGAAACATTTATTATTGGCTCACAGACCCCCAGAGGGTGTGACATCTTCATGTTAAAAATCACTGATCGCAAGATCAGCTCTCTCTTTCTCCTGCTTCTCGACTGCTGGTTGATGTCTGGGGGGGACCCCCACCGGGTCCCATGGGCCCCGGCAGGCTGTGACCACAGCCTGCTATTCCTTCACTCTCCTAACAGAGTCAGACTGTATTTTCTTCATTTCAACTCAGAAGAAAACTACCCACTTTACCATCACTGAATGGGCAACCAACTACGCCGACTTCCTCACTCCTTGGTTGCCTGCATGGCCTCTCCGGCCCAGGGCCGGCAGGTCACACAATCTGCATGTGCTCAGCCATGTGCTCATGGAGAGAGAGAAAACCTCCAACCAGAACAGTGTCGAACTACCCATGCAAGTTCATCATCTTCTTCATCCAACGGAGAAGAAAACGATTGCAACTTCAACATTTGACACTCACGAAACAGTCAACGACTTCAATTTTCAACAACTTCAAGAATTGTGTCCACTGCCAAGCCATGCAAGTATCAATTTAAGAAGGTGCTTTGAAAATGATAATATTGATGGTTCTTTTCATAGTTAAATGGATCTGTTCCATAGTTCCATTTCCTACTTCCGGTTTCATTCTGTCACTTTAACCATCTCCCTTTGAATGCATGAATGAATGTGTAATTGTTTGTATGTTAGTTATGTTTTCATGTTTTTGTTAATAAAACTTGTGCACAATATGTATTTGGTTCTGATTCCCTGCTTGCATACAAAGTTTAATTGACCCCGTTACATGCTCTAAGCGCTGTACATGCTAGGAAAGACTTATTTTTCTGTGGAAATGAAAGATATCCTTTTCTTAGAATAAATGAATAATCAAAAGAGTTCGTTGGACGAACTGCTTAATTGATTGTAATGTTAATTTAGCTACCTCAAATTAATCATTAACTGATCCAGATATTTATAATCAATTATAAACAGTTATTATTGATTATTAATATTTAATTGAGCTGATTTGCTACACAATGATGATGTGGGCTTATTTGGAACACTTAAATGGTGCCAAAAGTACCAATTAAGCCAATCCCAGACTTTTCACTTTATTCCTAAAATATCTTAATTTTATATTCAAAAATGTACATCAACTAATGAATACATTTTCAAATGAGAGATAAATCTTGCATTTTAACAAATGATTTTTCTTATAAACTATGTCAATATCTATGAAAAAAACCTAGACTTAGATTTTGGTGGGCTTAATGGGTACACTTACCCGATTCATTTTTGTATAAAACGTCATGCTGGCAGTGAGGAAGCTGAAGCTTGGGCATCATTGGACCTTCCAACAGGACAATGATCCCAAGCATACCTCAAAGCATAGGACTTGGGTCCTATCAGGTACAGTACATAGCAAATTGTATGTATTGTACCATGTACGGGAGGGGGTGATTTTTTGGTGGTGTAAATATATTTATTCTGAAGCAATATTTTCAGATTTTACATACTTAAATATTCATATTTGTGATATTTACCCCAGAGTGTTATTTATTTTTATAAAGATAATTTGTATTACCTTATTAAATGTATGCATCATCTTTCATGTCAAATTCTTACATTTGATCAATAAATTCAGTTATAATAATAAGACACTATAGGGCTGTTACCCATCAAATTAAATAATTTGCTCTGCAAAATTACAACTACAATAAATAATGTTATGAGATTGATGTTTTAAATAAATGTTTGAATATACAAATAAAAAAAATGCAATACTTAAAGGGGTCATATAATGGTACATGCACTTTTACAAGTTGATTGTACTGAAATGTGTGTTGGCAGTGTCTGTACACAACCATCATATAATGATAAAAATCCATCCAGTGTTTTTGTTTTAATCTCCTTATATGTTTTCCCCTGCCTCAAATCGAGCCGTTCGAGCCTGTGACGTCACAAGCTCACACGCCCCTCCCACGATTGTTGATTGACAGCAGGGTTTCAACACAGACCCGGCTTCTCGGTTCGGTTCTTGGGTGTAATAACGAACACAGCAGTAATTTTAAAGTTCCCAAATCCGAACCGCTGAAGACGCAGTGGCTGAGTTTTGTTTATGAAGGGAATATTCCCGACGAGCAACGTGAATGCGCTCATGTTTGCGCAAATCATTTCTCACCAGACTGCTTTTTAAACGAGGGACAATATAAATCGTTTTGCTAAGAGGCTGCTACTGAAAAAGGAATCGGTACCAACTATTCGTGTTCCTGCTGGACCTGCTCCAGAAGAAGTGAGTGTAACGTTTTATTAACCTTTATATTAATCTTTGCAAATCCCATGCACGCTTCACGATGAATGTGGCTAATGTTTACACTCAAGGTACATTACGGCATGTATCCTATGTAACATTACGACGTTCTCAATATAATTCATAATCCCACGTTTATAATGAAAAACGCGTTATAGTTATTGTGTTATTAAAAACTGTGTACGCATGACCTGATGTCAGTTTCAGTCACGATAGTTGTACCTAACACTGAGATAACGTCACGCATCACTGACAAGCCTACATTTACAAAAAAAAAAAAGAAAAAAGTTTTTCAACATAAATCTGTCAACGAACTAACCTTTAACTTACATTAGTAACGTTAAACACATAGCGTTTGTATCTCACAACTCTAACGTTACCCTGCCAGTACATACAAAAATAGATCAAAGTGACATTGTTAACCAACCATTCAGAAACGTCCTGTTCGAGCCTTAATTGTCGAACTTCTTCGGGGCCGTCATCTTGTTCCGGGTCCGACTCCGGTTCAAATTGATATGGTTGCACAGATGTGCCCTCAGAGACTCCAGCTGCCATTCTTTCGCCAAAATACACCATCAACTGTTGTCAAGGCAACACTCCACATGCGTAGTATCAAAAACGCCCCGCAGAGCAGAGGGGCGGGGTGTGCAAAGCTCATTATCATTTAAAGGCATATGTACTGAAACAGCGTGCTGAAAACGGAGCTGTTTTTGAGCAGGTAAAATTAGTGTTTTCTTAAAATACTAATGAGAATTTTTAATAAAAGTATATTACAAAGTTTTCATTTAGACCCTAAAGATTCATATTAACTTGTACAAAAATGGCATTATATGACCCCTTTAAACATTAAACTAAACCGCCAATAGGTGGCGTCAAGTGACCGTCTTAATTAGTGAGTCATTGAGTCATTCATACAAAAGATTCTTTCAAAACGCTGAATCATTCAGTAACAAAACACAGCGCTGCTCTTGCTTTCCTTTAGAACTATTTTCGTCGGTGAAATAGAACAAAAACAGTTCATATTGTTTGTCTAAAATGTAAGTAACTAAATAAATTCAATGTAACATTTTCAATCATGATAATATTCAGCAAAACAGCTCCCTTAGTTGTGTTATGTTAAACCAAATCATATGTTATAAATAAAAAAACAACAATTAGAATTTTTAGTTTTCTGTGAGCCGTTTCACTCATTTGTTTTGATTTCTCCACGAATGTATCTAACATAAGAGCCTCAACGCGACGTTGTTACCAGAAATACACTACCCATTATCAATCGCTGTTTACATTGAATGTTATAAAATCACAATCATTCTTGCATTTCGATGCTTCCCTGGTTATTTTTTGTCACTAAAGTTCTACTTGTTCGGTCAGGCAAGTAAAATTATCTTTCACTTGCCCCTTCAAAAAGTCGAGTCCTGAGTTCATTCATTGAGAATTCAGACTAATTGTATCCATGTAGAGTATGAACTAGTAGTAATATGAACAGGATGTGAATGTGGTATTGAGAGAGGAGAGGAGAGGAGAGGAGAGGGGTCACATGGACACACTCGAATACATAAAAATAACAAGCCATGCTTACAGGGAAGGCACTCACATCCTCTTTCATCACGATGTGTCGGATCAATCCTACGATGAGCTCCAGATTGATCTTCTCATCATCATCCATCATCGCCAGCGTGTCAATGGTGCTGTCTGAGTACCTGCCAATCACAGAGCAGACAGGTCATGCTAAATCACATCTCAGTAACTCAACACAAGTGCTGTGAAATATTTATACTTCAAAAATTCACTTTAACAGCTGCAAGAAAAAACGTCAACGATGCCTAATTTCAGCCCGCAAAAAGCTGCATTTTCAAACTGCACTAAATAACTTAAGGCAATAAAATGAGGCAATTTGTTAAATAGTTTGCATTTACTTTAATGTGATTGAGGTTGCTGTCATTCAATATGGGAATAGATTTATTACTGAGTTGTTTTTCAAAAAATACTGACCGATCTCTGAGCGAACGGGCGTAACAGGGCCAGCTCTCGCGGTATTCTGCCTCTTTCAGCTCTTTCTCTGGCCGTGCGTTCTGGCCGTGCATAAACCCTCTCTTATAGCGAGGTCTTCGGTCTTGTTGCTTTGGTTGGAATCTATGAAACAAAGTTAGAAAACACTCCCAGCATTCAGTTAGTCAACTTCTATCCTGCATATACTGTAGCCATTGTGCCATTCATGTGGGAAAATCTTAAAAAGAAGTTAAAACCTAAAAAGAAAACTATAAGATAAAAAAAAAACAGTCTAAAGGAATAGTTCACCCAAAAATTACAATTGTGTCATCAGTTACTCTCCCATGGCAATTCAAAAAGCTGTGGTTAGTAAATGTGCGAACTGATGAACTGTATAGAAAAGAGCTGCTTAAAAACGGATTTTTAATTGTGGGGTGAATTAATCCTTTAACCCATTCAACCAGGTGCCTGCCAGCTTATCCAAGGTGGTCTAGCAGCTCTGAATGAATTGACCTCTACTAAGTCTAGCTCACAGTTAATGGCACTTAAACCACCTTGGACCAGCTGGAACCATGTAAAACAGCTACTACAGACCTGCCAACCTTGAAAAACTTTTTTGAGTAGCAACTTACTGATTTATTGTCGAAGTTCTAGTTCATAAACATGGCGGCAGGCACGCGAAAAAATGTGCCATTACCACTGTCTTTGATGTCATTTTGGCTGGTTGGGCATCAGTATAGTGTATCATTTTGTTCAAATGCTTACCAATCACTTCACCTGGTCATAGGACATAGTCATTTCCCCACTCACCCCCATATTTAGTTATTCAACACATAAATCCACTATGAAGGAAGCAAGAACATTTTTAATGAATGACATGTATTTACATCACTCACTCACATTCACTTCAACTTGGACATTTGACAAAAGGGAAGTGAAAATTTAAAAAGGTTTATGACCCTTATCATAGACCTTCAACATCATATAAATAACTCAAAATCACAAAAGAAAATATGTCCTTTTGAAAATTGACAACTGGCAAACTATTGGAAAGAAAGAAAAAATTACTGAAGCTGTGCTTAGTCCTTTCAAAATAAACATTTTACTGTTGAGATTTATTACTTGTGGCAGTGGCAGCTGCTCTAGACTGTTTTGCCTCATAGGTAGCGGACTTAGCCTTCCTGAGAAGCCTGTCGCTGAAGCCCTCCATGTGGCAGACAGTCCCCTTAGCAGCCATGCTCACCTTTTTCATAACCAAAGCACTGATCATATCAGTGCTCAGGCTGGCTCTGTATTGGGTCTTGTTCTTGGTAACAAGACTGAAAACCCTCTCACAGTCAGCATTGCTATGGAATATTACTAGTATTCCAAGCATGACTGCTGAGAGGTTGGCGAAGACCTCCTGGCCTCCCCTCTTCAAAAGGCTGATGTCTCTCCAGGCCTCATCAATACGTTTCCTGAGGATGCTGGAATCAAAGCTGGTGGTTTCATACATCCTGAACTCATCCTCTACCTGATTCACTGTTACACTGTCCGGCAAAATAGAAGGAAAGCGCCTGATGAAGAAGTCAACAGAACAGAATTTCACTGATAGCCTTTTCTCTATGTTGGCCACAACAGCATGCATAAGCAGCTCATCTCCAAATGGAAATTTGGAAAGCATGTAGTCAGCTGCAGATGAAAAGAACTTCCTCACATCCCTATAGAATGGCTTCAGCTCTAAGTTACCCTGGCTTTGGATAAAAACTTGGGTCTCATGCCCAATTGAGAGTTCCTCATCAGGCAGCTGCTTTTCACTTGTGATGGTTGGCCTGATAACTCTACCAATTTCATTCAACATAGTGATCACATGCTCAGGCTTACAGAATGAAAGCAATATTTTTTGCAGTTGCAGCTCCAAAGTTGGAAGCAGGATATGAATGCATGGCTCCTCTTTTTGAAGTATTTGGTTGCTGATGTCAAAAACTGGTATGACCCTCTTCAGAAAGAGTGAATACACTTTTGACATAGGGTTGGTGAGGAACTGAAGTACCTTCTCGGGTTTTGTCAGATCCTTTTTCTCTTCTTTCTCGGTTCGTTCTGCCTTTGTTTTTTCTTTTTCTTTTGCAGCTCTTTTTCCAATTTCGTTTTGCTTGAAGAGGAAATTTGTTAGGTCAAACTCTGCAGCAAGGTGTGCAGGAGCTTTAGGTTTCTGGGTAGGACCAGGTGGAGGTGCAGACAGCTTTGGTAGGATGGAGGAGAGCTTGGGCTGTACTTTAGCTGGCATGCTGGTGGAGGTTGTGGCTTTAGGTTTCTGGGTAGGACCAGGTGGAGGTGCAGACAGCTTTGGTAGGATGGAGGAGAGTTTGGGCTGTACTTTACCTGGCATGCTGGTGGAGGTTGTGGCTTTAGGCTTCTGGATAGGACCAGGTGGAGGTGCAGATAGCTTTGGTAGGATGGAGGAGAGCTTGGGCTGCACTTTACTGGCATGCTGCTGGAGGATGTGGCTTTTGGCTCCTGTGTAGGACCAGGTGGAAGCTTTGCCAGATTGGAGGAACCTGAGAACTTTGTCCTCTTTTTCTTCCCTGCATCCACCTCATTACCAAAGAAAACAGTAAGAGCATCCCACTGTTGCAGTAAACGGTTCACACACTGCCCCAGAGACAGCCATCTTGTGGAGACCAGCTTAAGGATCTTCCTCATCTCTGTGTCACACATGATTTGAATATCACGTAGGTTCGACTTTCTCTTACTGCTTTTGTCTAGATAGTAATAGATGGTAATGAGGAAGTCTTCGATGTTCACACTAAGCTGCCTGGATGCCCTCTCTGCAGCTAGGTGTATCAGGTGGCAGGGACAACCAACTAGGTAGATATGCGGATGTTGTGCCTTCAAAAAAGCTGCTACACCTTTCCCCAAACCTTGCATAACTGCAGCATTCACAATTTGACCATGGTATGCCTCTCTTTGTCAGTTCACCATCAAGCAATTCAAATATTGCTCTCCCAGTAGATTCTCTTGATTCACAAATCTTAAGCAACATCACAACTACCCTACCTAAACTGGCGTTAAAAATCTTCACTACAATGGGGTACATTTTTATGTCCTCCATATCTGTGCTCCCATCTGTAGCAAGGCTGTATGAAGAGTGCTTCAATTCTTCTGTAATGCACTCATCATCATGCCAGGCCAGTGTTTTTACTATGGCAGCAGTCTTAGTTCTGCCACAGCCATACTGTTTGGCTATCTCACTATCAGGAAACATCTTCTTGCAGCAGCTAATGGCAAGTTGTGTTCTACAATGAATGTAGTGTAAAGGGTTTCTGCGCGGATTGGTCTCAAATCCTGTGGCTGTACGAAGAATGAGTTAATTCTAGGCACTGAGTCTGTAGCAGCCACATTTTTTAAATGTTTTTTCCCCTCCACATGCCGTCGACAGTCTGCAAAAAACATACGTACACACACTCTAAAGCCTCTCTTCGTAATTTTAGGGTAGACTGTAAAAGTGATTAGGCAAAACTATGATTTCACCGGATTCTAAAAATATCACTTGCTCTGCACTACTACGCTATACTTTTTTCAGTACACCTGCTTAAAAATATATTTTTTCATGATCAATATTTAATTGTATGTGTGCTTATATAAACTGATATCCATAAATGAATTGTATTCAATTGTTTAATTAAACGGGAACCAACCATATATATGATAACTACATTATTACCTGTAGCTCCTTGGTGGCCAATGTCAAAATCATAATTACACAAAGTGCAAAAGGCATGATTGGGCAGTTTAGAGTGGCGGAGGCATGGCCACTGCTCTTGATATTTTGTCAGGAACTTCTGAGGGGCACAGACCCGCTTCTTTTTAGGTTTGCTGCCTTCTCTCTCCCTGTCAGTGTCCTCGTCTGAAGCCATTTTGTTTAACTGCAAGGTGCGCGCGCATGCACACACACACACACACCGAACACAATCCTCTTAACATCATGTAGGCCACCTGTCTGCCATAATCTGTTCCTATATACAAGTAATACTATAAGATTTTTAGTGATGTGTAGCCCAGGTCACTTATGATCTCTATAATAACCTTACCCTCCTACAGTAGCCTACAGTCTTATGATACTTCTATAGTCTGTCCCAAAATACTTCAATACTTCAATATTATGTCCCAAAATAATAGGCCTATAGCCTATTTCTATAAGATTACTACATAGAATAATATATTGGCATATATTTTTTGAGAATGCAAGAGACACACACAAACACATGTCTTTGCATGTATACGCATACGCATGCATGCCTATCTTCATAATTCTAGAAAGTTTTTAAAAAGTTTTCTTTTTTTTAGAAAAAAGCTTCTAAAGTTTTTTTAGTTTTTCTGACCCAAATCAGAAAATTTCACTTGCACTGCAATTTACAGTGAAAGTCCAAAGTTTCAATACTGCTCAAAACCATTTTTTATTCATGATTAATATTGCATTGTATATAATGTGTGCTTGTCAACTAGTCTAAAATTAAGAAACCCCTAAAAAAACAGTACATGTACATTTAAGCTAAATTGTAATTTATTATTCCAATATCCAAATATGATACTAAATCTCAAAGAAAAAAGGGCTTTTATTTGTGACGTGCTGTCTTTGCATTTGAACATTGCACATTTTAAACAGGACACGCATTACTGAATAAACGTTAGCCAATACAAACATATTTATAGAAAATAGTTGACAATCAATAGACAGGAGTCCAATAATAGCAAAACGAATCACTTATTCTAAAAAGAATATCAAGTATAAGTTAGACGAATCCGACATATAGGAAGGGCTGTTAACAGTAAACGTCCGTCATTTAACGAATTCTAAAAACACGGGTGGATAATATAAATTTAAACTTAGCCCGTCAATTTTCATTTTACAGTTATCTTCTCTCTGCGCGCGCGTCAGTGTTTGTGAGAGAGCTCGCGCGCACTGATACAAGGGTAGCTGCTACTTTATTATCCGCAAGTAACGAACGCGCTAAATTTCATACAAAATAAATATGTAACATAATTAGGTACTTTAGTTATTATTAACACAATAATGTAACACATGCAGGCTACGTTCACAGAACTTTCATAATCACTAAACCATAACGATTAATTTTATTAAGATTTATTGTTCAGCATTACTTAAGCATTTTATAATTTGCATGGCTGAATGATGTTTTCCTCTTATCTGAGTGACCATGAATGCCGGAGTATTTTGAGTAAGATATATAATCCATGCGATCACTCCCGTGAGATAATCGAATCCAGATCAACTCAATACAATATTTCAACTTTCCACATCCACCCCAGCCCGTTTACCTTCAGGAGTCAGAAGTAACTTTACCGTGACTGTAGCCGTACTGTCCTCGCTCAAATCAGTCAGGCGGCGGGCCGCGGGAGTGGAAGCGGGATTCTTTATTGCCTTACGCATCTGTCAATCATCCCCGCTTGCTATTTTGGGAAATGAACCAAGCGCTATGATTGGTCAAACTCTTCTTCATTTGCTGTTGCTTGATTTGAGGACTGCGCGTGAAAAGAGGTGGGTCACCAGGTTTTTGCGTAGTTTAGAGTGACAAATCGTATCAGCGTACTTTGAGTTCAAAATGCGTAACCGCTACGCAAAATGCGTACAGGTTGGCAGGTCTGCTACTATCTTAAGTAGCTGGATCCAGCAGTGCAATAAGTATAAAATACACACTATCATTCAAAGATTTGTGGTCAATAAGATTTTTAAATGTTTTTGAAATAAGTCTCTTATGCTCACCAAAACTGCATTAATTTGACCAAACAAACAGCAATAATACAGTAATATTGTGAAACATAATTATTTTTTTAAATAACTGTTTTTTATTTTAATATGTTTAAAATGTAAATTATTCATGTGATGGAAAAGCTGAATTTTCAGCAGTCATCAGTGTCACATGATCCTTCAAAAATCATTCTAATATGCTGATTTGGTGCACAAGAAAAAAATTATGATTATTATTATTAATGTTAAAAACAGTTGTGCTGCTTAGTATTTTTGTGGAAACAGTAATACTTTTTTGGATTCTTTGATGAATAGAAAGTTTTTTTATGCATTTATTTGAAATCTAAATCTTTTGTAACATAATAAATTTCTTTAATGTCATTTTTGATCACTTTAATGCATCCTTAGTAAGGGCAGTGAATGTATTAATTCCTTACTTTGTTTTTACTGACCCCAAACTTAGAAATGATACTGTATTTTGTAAATATATCACAAAAAAATTAGCTCACCTAAGCAATTCCACCACGTCCTCCAGTAAAAACTCTTTCACTGGGTATGTGTATCCAGGAATTTGGATCATGGGACAATTATCTATAAGAGAAAGAACATGCAATCTTCAGTGATTACCATAGTTATGTCTGATCCTTATTGAAGGGTTGGATTCCCACTGTTCATGATCTGACTTTTTCCCCCTTAAATGCTAAACCGATTATCCTGGTCGTTAGCGTTAGGCTAGCTCTTGGCATACTGTGTTCTTTGAGGAGAACAGAGAGCTATATTAGACTGTAATATATTATAAGACAGATAGATAAACAATCCTTAATGCTAACAGTTAAATTCACTACAAAACTGTATAAAAAAATTATTTATTTTGGATTTATCCATCTGAATAATTTGAAGTTATGTTAATTCTCTTACTGAAATACTTGCTGAATTTCTCAGCGTTAAGTGTGGCACTCATGAGGACTACTTTTAGGTCATCTCGAGCAATTAACAGGTCCTTCACGATGGTGAGAAGAACATCAGACTGAAGACTCCTCTCATGAATTTCATCCAAGATCAGGTGACTTACGCTAGAGAGGTATCTGGGGAGAGGGGGGGAGAGAAAAAACAAACGTATACACACACTGGAGCAAAGGACAGACTTTTCATAATTGTGAATGAGAAGAAATAACTAGAGCAGAAAATAAGAAGGATTCCTGAAGCCTTGAAGCTCAGAAGCTCTGAACTGACAAGACAACCACAATATTTCTTGAAGGCCATATATGGTTAAAAGATTCCCCAGCTATAATTTTCCTCGATAAAATTATATCAAAAGTTCCATAAGTGTTCGATATAATGTTTATGCTCTATGCAAATGCTTATCAATAACTGATAAGCCCGGCCATTTCTGTTGTGTATGAGAAACATTATACAGCAAACGCGCCAAAAGCAGAACAAGACAGGGCTGCCCATTTGAACGGTCCTTGCTCATGTGACCACTAAACAGCACTGTGTGTGAAATCCAGTGAAAAGTGTTTGAATTCGGCGCAGTGTTCTCCCATACAAACCATTAATCAAATCCCTAGTGATTTTAACTAGTTTGAAGCCAGATGTGCTGGCATTCTTAACAACACTGACGCAGAAAACAGGAGAAACATTGAGCTAAAATGATAAGTCGCCAACATTAAAGGGGTCATATAATGCCATTTTTGTACAAGTTAATATGAATCTTTAGGATCTAAATGAAAACTTTGTAATACACTTTTATTAAAAATTATCATTAGTATTGTAAGAAAACACTAATTTTAC
The DNA here is from genome assembly GCA_026230005.1 of Gila orcuttii. Lineage (NCBI taxonomy): Eukaryota > Metazoa > Chordata > Actinopteri > Cypriniformes > Leuciscidae > Gila > Gila orcuttii. The sequence continues at coordinate 33,265,070 of JAPDVR010000005.1, read as the reverse complement.
ATGGTCAAAAACAGCTCTGTTTTCAGCACGCCGTTTCAAGTGCATATGCCTTTAAATGATAATGAGCTTTGCTCACTCCACCCCTCTGTTCTTTGGGGCGTTTTGACACCACGCACGTGGAGTGTTGCCTTGACAACGGTTGAGGGTATATTTTGCAACAAAAATGGCAGCGGGAGTCTCTGAGGACACATCTGTGCAACCGTATCAATTTGAACCGGGTCCGAAGAAGTTCGACAATTAAGGCTCGAACAGGATGTTTCTGAATGGTTGGTTAACGTAATGTCACTTTGATCTATTTTTGTAACTTATGTAGTGAGATACAGACGCTATGTGTTTACTGATGTATAGTAGGTTAGTTCGTTGACAGATTGATGTTGAAAAACTTTTTTTTTGGTAAATGTAGGCTTGTCAGTGATGCGTAACGTTATCTCAGTGTTAGGTACAACTGTCAGTGCTGAAACATTAAAGGGATAGCTCACCCAAAAATGAAAATTCTGTCAGTATTTACTCACCCTCATGTTGTTCCAACCTCGTAAGACCTTCGTTCATCTTCGGAACACGAATTATGATATTTTTGATTAAATCTGAGAGCTGGATCACTCCTCCATAGGCTTCTTAAGGGATTGAAGCTTGCCAGCCCCTAAAAGTTATTAAAGATATCGTTAAAATAGTCCAAGTGACAACAGTGACTCAATCTTAAGTTTATCAAACGACGAGAATATTTTTTGTGTGCAAAAAATAAATAAATATTTATTTCAACTATTCGTTTCCTTCTTTGTGGGCCTCGAGTCAGTTCACTAGTGATATAGCACAGTTCTTCTGTTGTTGTACGTCACACGCATCACACACGACCAGCGTCGGCTAATAGTGAGCCTACGTGTGACGTAGCTCTACGCTATCACACTAAGTTAACTGACTAGAGGCCCACAGAGAAGGAAATGAATAGTTGAAATAAAGTCGTTATTTTTGTTTTTTTTTGCGCACAAAAAGTATTCTCGTCGCTTGATAAACTTAAGATTGAGCCACTATAGTCACTTGGACTATTTTAACGATATCTTTAAGAATTTTTCGGGGCTGGCAAGTTTCAATACCTTAGGCCCCGTTCACACTGCAGGCAAAAGTGGCCCAAATCAGATTTTTTTTGGGGTCAAGTGACCAGGTCAGACTTCTTCAGAGGTAGTGTGAACACTCAAATCTAGCCCAGATCTGATTTTTTCAAATCAGATTTAGACCACATACATATGTGGTCCTGAATCAGACCCAGATCTGATTTTTTTCAATGCGGCCGCAGTGTGAACAATCAAGGCGGATTTGATGCGACTTTTACGTCAATCTACGTCGACATTTGTCACAATTATGCGCCGGCGAAGCCCTAGACACAACAGACACAGACAGTAGCCTAACATTAAAAACTTGAGTAGATATGGAGAACAGCGATGAAGCGAGTCAATGGAGGGAGAGTGAGGTGTTAGATCTAAGTAGTATATGCGGAGATACTTCAATTCAAGCTAGAACGACCTTCCGTAACCGCTCCGTTTTTGAAAAAATTGCACACGAAATGGAAGAATGGGGACACAGGAGAACAGCGTCTCAGTGAAACTATTCACGTCATATTCCCACCACTCCTGGCTTCGTCTACGCATCCACACAGATCTCTGTAGTGAATTTGCAACCATAAACCCGCAAAAGTTTCCATTACACAAACATTATGAAATAAATGCGAATATGCTTACTTCCTCCATAACCTCCCGAACTTTAGTGCAACCGCGTGCTGCGTCTGATGTCATTGTTATTGTTCTTTTGCGCATGCCGGTTAGTTTGAAACCTCAAACAGTTCACACTGCAATCAGATATAGGTCACATTTTAAAAGGTAATGTGAACAGCCAATCAAAAAATCGGATCTGAGCAAAAAATCAGAATTGAGCATTAGGACTTGCGGTGTGAACGGGGCCATAGAAGCCTATGGAGGAGTGATCCAGCTCTCAGATTTCATCAAAAATATCTTAAAGGGGTGGTTGTTTGCGATTTCACTTTTTTCATTTTAAATAGTGTGTAATGTTGCTGTTGGTGCATGAACAGTATCTGCAAAGTTGCTGCGCTGAAGGTTCAACGTAAGCAGAGATATCGTCTTTTAAAAATCAGGAAGTTTAATGCCTACAAAAACGACTCGAATGGGACTACAACGAGATACTTTCCGGGTTTTATACATAACTAACCCATAAATTTACATCAACCCTCCCTCCGGAATATGCAAAAAAGGGGGCATGGCCATATTTCTGCGGCTTTGTCGAAGAGGAAGAGTTATAGTGGAGAGCAGTAGCCATGCCGTCGAAAGTGTGTTATTTTCACCCAGCTGTCAGGTCTTCTGTTTTCGGGCTTCCTACGGACGCTGTAGTTCGTCAACAATGGATACAATTTATGTTTGATTATGTTCCAGAAAATTACAATCGTAATTTAGCTCTCTGTGCTGCGCATTTTACGGAAGACAGCTTCCAGAATCTCCACGAATTCAATGCCGGATTCAACAACAAACTGTTACTAAAGCATGAACTTTAAAACCAGAGGCAGCAGTTGTTGGGCCACAACCTGTAAGTAAGACTTAATAATTTTAAATGTATTTGCATGTATAATGTAATTTTAGACGTAATGTTTTAGTTTTATCAAGGACGTAAACAAATGCCAGTGCTGGCTTTAGTAGCCACTTAGTTATGCTATTTCGTGTGTCTATGACAAACGCGTACAAACAATTTGGACCTGAATTTGTAATTATGTACTAATTTTGTAAATGTATTTTCCATGTATGACGTAATTTTTCGATTTGATCAAGAACGTAAACCAATGCCAATGCTGTTTGTTTATAGTAGCCAGTTAGTTCGATGCTATTACAGCTTATGACAAAAGGACAACACAAATCTATAAAATATATAGGCATATATATTTTTACAATACCTTTTGTATTTCTTTGCAACAGGTGTTTTCACGTTCTGTTGGCATTTTAACACAGTTGCCACATGTACACCTAAAGAAAACGATACACAGAGTAAACTAAGTTTTGTGAATAGATAAACGGTTGTTCATTATATCGATAAAACAATAACTTTAAAAAACGGTATTACTCAGTCATTTACTCAGTTATATTAAATATTTAATCAGGAGAAAACCCTATCTCAAAAGCTAACAAGCAGCAGTAGCATTTTCAAGTAACAGCGTATTGAAATTCTTATATAATAATAGTAGAATAGAATAATAATAATACAAAAATGTACCATTCAGAAACGTTTTGTAAGAGCCGTGTTTGGGGAGGTTCTGCTTGACTCTCTTCATTGCCGCTTTCTGGGTCTGATTCTGGCTCAAACTGATACGGGAGTATTGACACCATTATTTACATTTGACCGGAGCACATGCAACTTTCGCCCGTAAAGGTAATGGGCGTGAAGTTTCCGGACAACGTGCACTACACAGTTTAGCCAATTACAACACACCGGCCCAACTAACCAATCTGAGCCCATTGCCTGTTTCTGAGGGAGTGGTTTCACAGAATCAGGAAGTCAACCGGTCGTTCAAATGACAGAGGAGAAAGCGGCTTACAATAAAGGTGAAATTTATGAAAAATAAGGCTTTGAAAAAAAAAAAAAAACACGAAGACATGTTATATTGCACCCCATAAACACAACCTTGCAAAGAAAAAAAGCAGTAAACCACCCCTTTAATTCGTGTTCTGAAGATGAACGAAGGTCTTACAAGGTTGGAACAACATGAGGGTGAGTAAATACTGACAGAATTTTTATTTTTGGGTGAACTAACCCTTTAACCATAACGCGTTGTTCATTATAAACGTGGGATTATGAATTATATTGAGAACGTCGTAACGTTACAGAGAAAACATGTCGCAATATACCCTGAGTGTAAACATTAGCCGCATTCATCGTGAAGCGTGCAAGCGATTTGCAAAGATTAATATTTAAAGGTTAATAAAACGTTACACTCACTTCTTCTGGAGGTGCAGCAGGAACACAAATAGTTGGTACCGATTCTGTTTTCAGGACCTGCTTCTTAGCAAAACCAGATTTACACTGACGCTCGTTTATAAAGCAGTCTGGTGAGAAATGATTAGCGCAAACATGAAAGCATTTACGTAGATCGTTGGGAATATTCCCTTCAAAAATAAAACTCAGCCACTCAACGGTTCGAATTTAGGAACATTAAAATGACTGCTGTGTTTATTATTACACCCAAGTACAGAACACCACAATCGCTTAGACGCCATTCTGCTCCAGTGTATCAACAATGGCGGACTATGATGACAGCTCGCTCAGGGCGGGTCTGTGTTGAAACCATAGAAACGCTGCTGTCAATTAACAATCGTGGGAGGGGCGTCCGTTTTATTGACGTCACAAAATCGAACGGCTCAATTTGAGGCAGGGGAAAACATATAAGGAGATTAAAACAAAACCACTGGATGGATTTTTATCATTATATGATGGTTGTGTACAGACACTGCCAACACACATTTCAGTATAATCAACTTGTAAAAGTGCATGTACCATTATATGACCCCTTTAACTGTAGTAACACTAGATGAAACCATGGGATTGAGGCAGAAATTTGGGATATTCAAATCAAATTTTATTTTATTATTAATGTAGACATTAAATTATTAAAGGAGTAATTGAATATAATTACAGTATTTTTGTTAATAGGCTATAGCAGTTTTTTATGCATTTGTATTACTAAATGTCTTTAGGCTACATCTTTTCATAACATACCACAGAAACAATAATACAGTTACTTTTTACCATGGTAGTGAGGTGCAATGCATGGTTTTACCTGTGGTTAACAACATGATCCAATTACTATGGAATACAACATTTTACACAATAAAATTTTACCCAAAAAAATGAGGTTGTTAAATTTTTTTACAGATGATTTGTTGATGAACAAATTTACATCTGCATCCCAACTCAAGCAACTGTTAAATGTGCATTTCTAAGAGACAAAACATGTAATATTAATTTGTGAAATGTTCACCTCACTCAGGAGCAAAGATCTGCCTTTAAACTTGAAACCGGCTGTGTATTGATTAAACACCGGCGTCTCTTACAGAAAGAAAAAGAAAAGCCAAAGCAGACAGATAGAGGATGGGGGAGGGGAGTAATGAAACCGCAGAAAGGAGTGGAGGAAAAGAGGTTTAGAACACTTACGTATCTGAGCGGAGCCACTGAAGAATAATGCCCGTCGTACAATACAACACCGAGCCTCGTTTCCGTGGTAACCGACTGGAAAGCAGTGCCAGAGAGAGAGGGAGGAGAAAAGGAGAAATAAAACAGGAAAAAAATCAGTGTAAAAGGTATTTTCACGTCAATTACAATATTAAAATACTAAATCAAAATACTACACATATCAAAAGCAACATTATTCAATAATGTAATAATTTTAATATAAAGTACTCATATAACTGCTGTTTGAGGATCAGTCTGCAAGAACATATCCTATGTAAATAAATGAATGAAAAAATAAATGAATGAAATAATGAATACATAAATGAATGAAAAAAATACATGAATAAACTATTAAAAAATGAAAATAAATGGTTGCAAAAAGTTTTCAATAAAATACATTTTATCAATAAAGAGTAACTGAAACTTCTCTTTTTTGCAGAATATCCTGGCCACTCTTTTCAACATAATGACAATAAAATAGGGATATCAAGCTTCACATAACAGTTACAGCACCATAAAAGTGGTCTCTACAACACATGCAATACAATACAGACTAAAATTTCCTGTGTTCCTTACAAAAAACTACTGTACTGCTTCAAGACTTTGAAATCTAGTAGATGTGTCATATAAACCACATTTATGATACATTTTATTTTTAGTGCTGTCAATCGATAAAAAAACAACAAATTAAATCGCACAATTTCTGTAATTAATTGCGATTGATCGCACATAACATATTTTATATATTTTTATGCTGTAATACTTTCACATTTAATCTCCAAAATAATGTCGAAATAACAAAGACAGTATATTTTAAAAACATCTTTTTACTAAGCACTATGAATGAAGGCCAGTATCACTGATACAATACTGATGTCTCTATTACATGGATTTTTTTTCCACTTAATTTTAGCCATTAATTACAGCCATTCAGCATTACAGTATAATTGAAAGATCAAAAAATATAACAATGTTTAATTTAAGTGGACTTAAAATAATCTTCACATAAACCCATTGTAATAAATGTCTAGCTACGTTCACACTGCAGGCTGAAACGACCCAATTCCGATTTTTTTGCCCCTATGCGACCTGTATCTGATCTTTTCATGACAGTCTGAACGACACAGATCCGATCTTTTCAAATGCGACCCAGGCCACTTGGGTATGTGGTCCAAATCCGATCTTTTGAAATGGGACTTCAATCTGTACGGCCAGGTCACATGTATCCGACCCGCACGTCATTGATATGCGACAAACGTCATAATTCTGCGTTGAAGTAGGCGGGAATGAGAAGATAAACAACAACTGGCGGACGATGCTGAGACCAGTCAATGGAAGGGAAGCGAGGTTTCTGATTTAATTAATATTTGGACGTCGTTGACCGTTGAGTACTCTTCTGCGCATGCGGGTCACTTCTGGGTCATTTCACATTCACCTTCTCGTTCACACAGGAGATCACAAAAGGTCGCATTTAATTGGAAATGTGAACAGCCTTGCAAAAAAATCGAATTTTTGAGCATTAAGCCCCTGCAGTGTGAACGCAGCCTAATTTAGCTGTGCCTTTAATATACCAGGGTTCAACACTAAGGTTCTTTTTTCAGGCGAGGCAGTTCAGATTTTTACCTGCCCTGCTAAAATGCAAAAATTTTTTTTTTTTTTCATTGTTCTTGACCCATGTAACCTTGTAAACAGTGTTTTAAGATTTTCAGGTAGGTCTAACAGGTAGGAAAAGAAATTAAAGGGGTGGTTGATTGCGATTTCACTTTTTTCATTTTAAATAGTGTGTAATGTTGCTGTTGGTGCATGAACAGTATCTGCAAAGTTGCTGCACTGAAAGTTCAACGTAAGCAGAGATATCGTCTTTTAAAAATCAGGAAGTTTAATGCCTACAAAAACAACTCGAATGGGACTACAACGAGATACTTTTTGGGTTTTATACGTAACTAACCCATAAATTTACATCAACCCTCCCTCCGGAATATGCAAAAAAGGGGGCATGGCCATATTTCTGCGGCTTTGTCGAAGAGGAAGAGTTATAGTGGAGAGCAGTAGCCATGCCGTCGAAAGTGTGTTATTTTCACCCAGCTGTCAGGTCTTCTGTGTTCGGGCTTCCTACGGACGCTGTAGTTCGTCAACAATGGATACAATTTATGTTTGATTATGTTCCTGAAAATTACAATCGTAATTTAGCTCTCTGTGCTGCGCATTTTACGGAAGACAGCTTCCAGAATCTCCACGAATTCAATGCCGGATTCAACAAGAAACTGTTACTAAAGCATGAAGCAGTTCCAACTTTAAAACCAGAGGCAGCAGTTGTTGGGCCACAGCCTGTAAGTAAGACTTAATAATTTTAAATGTATTTGCATGTATAATTTCAGACGTAATGTTTTAGTTTTTATCAAGGATGTAAACAAATGCCAGCGCTGGCTTTAGTAGCCACTTAGTTATGCTATTTCGTGTGTCTATGACAAAAACGTACACCTAAAGAAAACGATACACTGAGTAAACTAAGTTTTGTGAATAGATAAACGGTTGTTCATTATATCAATAAAACAATAACTTTAAAAAACGGTATTACTCTGTCATTTATTCAGTTATATTAAATGTTTAATCAGGAGAAAACCGTATCTCTAAAGCTAACAAGCAGCAGTAGCATTTTCAAGTAACAGCATATCGAAATTCTTATATAATAATAGTAGAATAGAAAAGAATAGAATAATAATAATAAAAAAAATGTACCATTCAGAAACGTTTTGTAAGAGCCGTGTTTGGGGAGGTTCTGCTTGACTCTCTTCATTGCCGCTTTCTGGGTCTGATTCTGGCTCAAACTGATACGGGAGTATTGACACCATTATTTACATTTGACCGGAGCACATGCAACTTTCACCCGTAAAGGTAATGGGCGTGAAGTTTCCGGACAACCTGCACTACGCAGTTTAGCCAATAACAACACACCGGCCCAACTAACCAATCTGAGCCCATTGCCTGTTTCTGAGGGAGTGGTTTCATAGAATCAGGAAGTCAACCGGTCGTTCAAATGACAGAGGAGAAAGCGGCTTACAATAAAGGTGAAATTTATGAAAAATAAGGCTTTAAAAAAAAAAAACACACAAAGACATGTTATATTGCACCCCATAAACACAATCATGCAAAGAAAAAAAGCAGTAAACCACCCCTTTAAATAAAGTTATCGAACACTTCATAGTCTTCACTGCATAAATTATAAATTAAGTATAGATTAATCCTTACTAAAGCCACAAAAGTTATTCAGTCAAGAGCAGTGAGTGATTTTCTCGGTCTCTTTTTTTCTTTGATTAACATTAATCACAGACAGCAGTAGGTTTATTAGGCTGCTGTCACTTTAAGAGCTGACCACATAACCTGGATCTGACACATCCTATTTTCTCACAACTCTTCGCATTCATTTAAGACTTTTAAACTTTTAAGTGTTTGTTCACAGTGAGCCGCATCACCAGACAGAGAGTTGGGGAATTGATAATCAAGTAAAGATTTGAGTTCTTTTTTGCATCTTATCACGCTTGAATGGTTTAATAGTACTTGAATGAATGATAGAGTGATAATTTAGCCTACTGTAGGGCAGCAAAAGGATGACAGAATAAAAAAACAGATGCTGCATTTAAAGTCCCCCTGTGGAGAAAATCAAGCTTTTAAATGTTGTTTATATGTCTATGTGGTGCTTTTAATATGCTTTTAGGCAAACCATGTACACATGAATAAGTCAACACCATTGCTGGGTATTTTCTCCTTATAACTGCATTGAACCAAAGACAGTCTCAAAAACGCATTTTGAAATCACTGGTGTTTCTGACGTCACAAACTAAATTGTAACCAATCACGACAACATGTGATTGTCAACAAGTGGATCTCTGAGCTGGTGTGAGTGAGCGGAGGCAGAACTAATTTGCATATTCATAGAACCGCGTATACATTCAAGCTATTTTAATAATAATAATAATTACATTTATATAGCGCTTTTCTCTGCACTCAAATGCACTCAAATGCACTCGAATCTCCTCAATCACCACCAATGTGCAGCACCCACCTGGATGATGCGACGGCAGCCATATTGCGCCAGAACGCCCACCACACACCAGCTTATTGGTGGAGAGGAGACAGAGTGATGAAGCCAATTAGTGTGTGTGTGTATATTTATATTTATATATATATATATATATATATATATATATATATATATATATATATATATTATATATATATATATTATATATATATATATACACACACACACACACACTAATTGTATACTAATACATATATATATGGGGGATGATTAGGAGGCCATGATGGACAGAGGCTACTGGGCAAATTTGGCCAGGATGCCGGGGTTACACCCCTACTCGTTTCGAAAGACATCGTGGGATTTTTTGTGACAAGAGAGTTAGGACCTCGGTTTAATGTCTCGGTGCTCTTTGACAGCATAGTGTCCCCGTCACTATACTGGGGCGTTAGCACCCACACAGACCACAGGGTGAGCACCTACTGCTGGCCTCACTAACACCTCTTTCAGCAGCAATCTGGTTTTCCCAGAAGGTCTCCCATCCAGGTACTAACCAGGCTCAACCCTGCTTAGCTTCAGTGGGCAACCAGTCTTGGGCTACAGGGTGATATGGCTGCTGGCGTGAAGGCATGAAGCATTAAAGCTGGCGTTTAAGGGATGAATAATTTTTTTAAGGAATTTTTTTCCTTTTTCAAGGAAATTTTTTTTGAATTTTTGTGGTCAAAGATGAGTTTTAAGGGATAAAATTATTGACTACAGGGGGACTTTAAATACTTTTAATGCATTAAAACGCCTGGGATTAATTTTTTTCTGTTTTTAACGCAGCATTTGTTTGGTTTTTTCAAAGCATAAAAGCTACAGTCATCATTTGTTGGAATTGCATGGAAAAGACGAACTACACATTCTTCAGCATTTCTTTCTTGTTCCATAGAAGTAAAATGTTTGTAATTATGAAATGACATGAGGGTGAACAAAATATTATTAAATTTTTCTCTTGAAGAGAACCCTCCTCATACACAGTACTAATATTAGAAGAACACAGAGTGAAAAACGGTTATTCTTTCATAGAAGAGGAAAAAACAAGCCTAAAATGAGGTTTGTGTCAGTAATTCAAATGAACTTTCTATTTTACATAATAACACAGAAATACTGCAATTCAAAAGACTTCATAAGACTATGCTAAACCTCCTTACCTGCTCCCACACACTGTCAGACACAAACAGACTAGATATTACTAGACAAAGACAAACAAGATATTGCACCTCACATGGCCTGAAGAGGCCACCTGCATCTGTACTTCTTTTCACCTCTCGCCTCCTCCATTTCTTTTCCACCCCCTCAGCCTTTCCACCTTATTCTCTCAGGTCCAGTCTTCTACACTTACTCACCACAGCAAGACAAGATTAACAACTCATTTCTCTTCTCCCTGGCACCCCCATTCACACTTTTTCACATTATCACTCCATCTTTCGGCACAGCTGAAGCAACCAATTCCCCGCTGACTCACCTCTCACTACCCACCATTCTCTCCGCTTTCATTCTCTCATTTCCTGAAGGTTGTCAAGTGTGTGATTTGTGTGAAGGGAGTATTAGACACTTGATTAGCTGAAGTCTTCGTCCCCTTCACAAACTCCTATTTTAACACTAGCACGATCTGACTGCTTCCTTAACAGATTTATAGGAGCGTAATACATTATGTTAAGGGCATGTGGATTTTAAGTTGGTAATCAATCACTCAGTTATAAGTATATTAAAACATAAAACTTCATGTACACAGTTGAGCTAAATAAATAAATGTGACTATGGCCACATCCACACGAAGCCAGAGCTTTCCCTATCCGATGTTTTTTTTTTCTCGTTCTAAAAAAAAATCCGTAAACACGGCGGCGTCTCAAGAAATATCTGCGTACACACGAAACCACTGAAACCGACTCAAACCGATGTAGTATACATGCCAGACCAGTACGAGGCTCTGTAATTCTGACACAGATACACTAAAAACAGAGAAGAAGACTTGCGCATAAACATTGCGCGCTGTATATAATAATATTAGGAACAGTAGCTTCTTTTTTTTCTTTCTTTTTAACCAAGAACTTCATTGAACAATATGAAAAACCATAAATGGCCTGGTACAAAGTAGGAATGAGTCACGATATTCGATTAGTTAGCAGACGCATAAAGCTTGCCACAAAGAACCGGCAAATAGCCTAATCATTATGAATGTGTCAAATATAGCAAGGAGACATTTTAATTATTTATTAATAAACTAGTGTTTTCTGTGACGATGCTGACTCGCCACCTTCGCAGTAGGTGAAGGTGCTTATAGAGATAAATGCACTCTGTTTCTTTTCGTTTTGAATTGTTTTGTTTAAAAGTAGACATTTCAAGCTTAGATATATTTATGAGTTTCTGTTCATTTACGAGACAAGCTCTAGTTCACGTGGGATGCAAGTTATATCGCGTCAGCGCCTCCATGTCCTGATGGCTATTGTCTGCTATATTTGCTTCTTATTTATTAAATCCAGGCAATTGGTTGATGAAACATTGATTAAAATTAAGATACAATTTATACAAAACGAAATTCACTTTAAAGAAAGGCTTTATATAAAACAAAACTTAATGAAGTGGTCAAAATGATGTGTCTCGATATTGCGCATCTTATGATTAGGCTACTCACGCTGTTCACTTTTCATATAATCAACATATATGAAATGGAAAAAATAACATATTATTTAAACAAATATGAAACTAACTTTTCTTTAATGGCTACAACATGTAGGCCTACAGTACAGAGAAATGTTGTCTAGAAATTATGTCGGAGCGAACGCCGTGTTACCGGTGAGCATGAGGGGGCAGAGTTGCACTGTTAACTGTCGCTGTAGATTTAGCAGCACAGTACTGTAAAAACCTACAGTACAATACTGCATTTCTATATTACAGTAAAATACCGTAATTTGCATTGCATTCTGGGCAATTTTGTATGAGCGGGAACATTATAGAGTACATTTTAGTGTTGCTGTAACCTGGCTGTAATATGCCAGGCAATAATACAGGGTTGCTGTAAACAGAGAGCGCGCGCGCCGCCTGACTGGCGTCAGAGCACAACTGCGGCAGAACACCATAGACTGTAAAAAAACATGGACGTAGTGTCCGTGACGTCACCCGTAGGTTTCTGAAGAGCGTTTTAGAAGCCTAAAGTGGGCGGGGCCAACCGTCTCGCCATCTTGGCAGCGCGTCATCTCTCGTCACTCCCGGATAAAAGAAAATGGGCAAAGAGGCGGGACGTGGGTGGAGCTGAGGTGCTAATACTATACTACTGGCCTTGCACTAAAGTGACATATTTTTGCCCTTCGAAATACTATAATAATTAAAAGACGTAACTAAAAGTGAGACTATGTGTATCGTGATGCATCATTATTCTGCTAGTTAAAAATGTATTATCATGCAGTAACTTGCAATATTGCTCTGAGCTTGTGCGTGTGACAGTGATTTATGCGCATAAGTTACATGTCAGTCAGCGCGGCATCGCATGTCAAGTTCGTAAAGAGCTTTATTCAGTTCAGTCGATTTTAAAATCTGATTTTGGCCGCCTCTCAATTTCTCAAATGGGTTAAACCAAAAATATTACCTCAGAAGTTCAAGTAAATGCACTAGAAATCCGCGCTCATTCAAGGGTGTGCATCTAACGTTATTGCATGGACGGAGAGAAAGCACTGACACCTGCAGGATTTCATCTCACGGTACTTTTTATTTAACACTTAAAAGTTAAATAAGCATATCTGTTCCGTGAGAGCAACGGTACCGCATAACTAGTGTAGCCTGTATAACGTTACTCCAAAAAGCAAAGAAATAGTCAGACATCCATTAGTGCATGCGAGGAAAACAACTGGAAATACAGCGCTGGTTGTTCTCTCCATACTCTACAACGTCGGAATCCAACGGCGTGGGCAAAGGTATGATGCGTGTATTAAATTGTATGAAATAATCCCGAAAAAAAGCACAAACACTGCAGAGACAGCAAGTACAGCAGCTGCTGGAATTAGCTGAGGGTGACGTTAACAGATAGACAAAGGTCGGCTAGCAGTTACAGCAGCCTCAATCCTCCAGTCACTCAAGTGGCCACGCCCTTAATTATGCAGAACTTTAAATATTAATCAACTAAACGGATGAGTTATAAAACAATTCACCCCCCTCACAGTTGTTACGAAAGGCAAAATTAGCTGTATAGGCCAAAGCCACATAGAGAACCAGGCTGTAAACATGTTTTTTTCTGCTGTAAAGTTGGTAATTTTAACATGGGGGAGATACAGATTTGACTCACTTGTGCAGCCAGCCTCAAGTGGCCAGTCGATGAATTGCAGTTTAACTCACTTCCTTGTTGGTTTCAAGAGAGAGACGGGGAGGTTGCCGCTTGCAGAACACTCACTGGATGGATATCTTACTCTGCGGATATCTGGAAATTTGGTAAGTTAATTTTTACTTTTATAATAAGGTTTTAGGATTTTACGCTATAGTGTACATGGCTTTTAATGTTAAATGACAGTGGAAGTTTAGCCAGCGACGGTTGCAAAACACAATCTGCTCTTTTACCCCGCTGCTTGTGCTGACATTTTCGAATCTAACTCCGTGAATTAACATTACCTTACGGTTTATTTCGACCAAAACAGACTTGATGATTGTTGTAACGGTGGAAAGACTAATCGAGGGGGTCTTTTGTGACTTTTATTTAGTTTCTGTCGAATTTTAATTAAATGTGTTTTACGATGGTCTGCGAGATAACATTGCTGCATTTGACACAGCCTATACGGAGGACATACAAACAAGGTTTGAAGGATCTTATAATAACAAAAATATCTAACTGTTATCGGATGACGAACTTGATTTTATGATTTTACGATGATCAATACTGGACCAAAATGAATCGTTTAGACACAAAAACGTGTGAAAATAAGGCTTAAAAATACTGCACTTTCCTTTGCAAAGCAAAATGAGCGATTTGGGCTTAGAGAGATTGGATATTGGTACCAGTTTAGCCTTTTACTTCATTTCTATTTAGGCGGGAGACACAGTTATAATGATTGTTATAATAGGGCCTAATTAAAAATATGAATAAAGGTGTAAATTGTTGAAAAACTTTATCAGAGTTAATGATCTATTAGGCAACAAAGACAAGTAAAATGCATGCCAAAAAAAGCAAGTTAGAATATATAGAGAGGTCAAGTGAAGCTTATTTTTTGTTAACCTAACTTAGATGTATTGTAAGCAGATTTATGAGATATATGTCCTCAACAAGCAACACATAACAGTTAACTGAATAATGTTTATTTTGATTTCTTACAGCACTACAGTGTGGGGCAATTTTATTTGCAGCCTGGGAAGGAGTTTTCTGTAAGTATTAGCCATGTTAATACAATGGTTTAAACTTAAAGTTTTAAAATCTAAAGGTACTTTTTTTTTTTTTTTTATTAAATTGGCTGTTTTTGTTATTTCTACAGAATTTTCTTTTACAATTGCTCTCTTCCACTGTCTGCTCATCTTTGGTGCTGTGGCTAACAGGCTTTGTCATATGTGTTTTTGTGTGTCATGTCTTTTTCAGTTTTGGTCATCAGTCCAATTTTCACCAAGTTCCAGTACCACCTCAAAGTCCCAGCCACCCTTGCACTTTTAAGAATTTTCTAACTTTTAAGTCACATATGTATCGACACCATGGCAAGGCAAGACTCATTTATTTGTCTAAACCATTCCTGAAGTTCACCCAAAAATGAAATTTGTCATCACTTACTCACCCTCATGTTGTTCCAAACCTGTATGAGTTTCTTTCTTCTGCTGAACACAAAAGAAGATATTTTGAAGAATGTTGGTAATCAAACAGTTGATGGTAGTCATTGACTTCCATAGTATTTTTTTTCCTACTATGGAAGTCAATAGCTACTTTCAACTGTTTGATTACCTATTTTCTTTAAAATATCTTGAAAATTTCCTAATAATTTACTCACCCCAATGCCATCCAAGATATCCATGTCTTTCTTTCCTCAGTGGAAGAGAAATTAAGTTTTTTGAGGAAAACATTTCTGGATTTTTCTTAGAATAATGGACTTCAATGACAACCAGCGTTTTGTCCAAATCAATGCAGTTTCAAAGGTCTTTGAAGTGCTTGAAACCGCTGTGCACGATCGCAGCTGAGAAGGCGGGTCTTATCTCGCGAAACGATAGGTAATTTTCAAGAAAAAAAAAATATATATATACTTTTTAACTACAATTGTTCGGATTGAGCTGATCTGCAACGCGTCAGGCTCAATATCGCCGGCGTCGGCCCACTGTTTACAAAGCAACCAATACAATTTGAACTATCCTCCTTCGCACGGTCGAGTGGGGCAGTACTTCCGCCGACGCTGGCGACATCGAGCCTGACCTTTCAACATGATGACGTAGTTCCCGGCGCGTTGCAGATCAGCTCAATCAGAACAATTGTAGTTAAAAAGTATATATATATATATATATATATATATATATATATATATTTTTTATTTATTTTTTAAATAACCTAACGTCTCGCGAGATAAGACCCTCCTCCTCAGCTGCGATCGTGCACAGCCGTTTCAAGCACTTCAAAGTTTGAAACTAAATTGATTTGGACTTCAAAACGCTGGTTGTCATTGAAGTCCATTATTCGAAGAAAAATTCAGAAATGTTTTCCTCAAAAAACTAAATTTCTCTTCCACTGAGGAAAGAAAGACATGGATATCTTGGATGGCATTGGGGTGAGTAAATTATTAAGAAATTTTCATTTTGAGGTGAACTAATCCTTTAACTATCCCTTTAAAAGCTGTTTATACCTGTAAACTGCTGGTGTACTGGACATGCAATGTTCTTAAATGGTTTTAATAGTGTAATTTATGAATAAAAAACATTTTTGACAAGAACTTTGTTTGGATCGTCTTTTGATTTGCAGTTATTCTGAAGTTGCATTATACTATTATTACCTATAGATTTATATACTGTAATAACTACATATTATTTATAGTATCATTATTAGTAATTTGAAAATAATGTATCAATATAGATATTACAGTACAATACCGTATAATTAATTACATCAGAAGTAGACAAAAATTACAAAATACAGTAAAAATACAGTACAGTACTGTTTTGTAGTTTACAGTACTGTTTATGTGTACTGTAAATTGAATTACAGTACAATTACTGTAAATCAAAATACAGTAACTTGCTGGCAACCTTGCTGCCAGTACTGTACTGTAAAAATACAAGAAAATTGTTAACAGTGTGCGTTTTTTGAATAATAATCAAATAATTACCAGCGAT
The DNA here is from genome assembly GCA_026230005.1 of Gila orcuttii. NCBI lineage: Eukaryota > Metazoa > Chordata > Actinopteri > Cypriniformes > Leuciscidae > Gila > Gila orcuttii. The sequence continues at coordinate 33,248,488 of JAPDVR010000005.1, read as the reverse complement.
CGTTGAATATTATTTTTGCTTGAAATGTCCATCCCTACAAAATACGAAATGTCTTAATCAGACAAAATACAAGCATCATAGCATAAGAAATAAATATAAATAAATAAAGAAGTAAAATAAAGAAATAAAATAAAAATGCATTAAAGTAGACCTAAATAATAAATAAAGAAATAAAAGAGGCTCAGTAGCTTCTGAAGCATGAACTCAAGCAAGTAGTCGCAGTTGTTGTACACACTGGCTGCGTGGCGTAAGCGTGGCGTTTCTGTTGCGTGTCAGCTGCGTGGCGGCTGCGTCGCGTTTTCTGTGTCTTTGCACATCAGAAGCGTGTCTGACGCGGCGCTGCTGACACGCATCACCCTTGTTCGACATATGGGAGACAGTTGTGCAAGCCCTATACTTCGTGTTAAGCATAAATATAAAGCCTACTGATAAAGACACTGTCAGTACAGCAGTATTGACAGCAAAATAGACTACAGAATATGTCGTTCTGTATTGACAGGTGCAATATTTGAAAATTGATAATTAGGCCTATTTATTTATTTATTTTTAAATTAGGCCTATATTTATATCTAAATTTGTCAAAAATGAAATTTATTAATATGTATTCGTGTACAAAATAACATATAAACATCTTTTCCTATTCTATTTTGCCTGGAAACGCTTCCAACACGCTTGCGTGTTGCGTGAAAAATAGGCGTCGGTTCTATTTCTAGCATGCACGCGTTTTCCGCCCGGCTCATGCCCCGCCTGAGACGCGCGTGTCACGCAGGCAGTGTGCAAGCTCTAACCTGTTAACATGGGAGCCGAAATAAAAACGGACACGCCACGCAGCTGAGACGCCCTGGGACACACTGGCTGCGTGGCGTAAGCGTCTCAGCTGCGTGGCGTGTCCATTTTTTAACGTACGTGTGAATAAACGTGTGGATACACGTCTGGATAACGTACGTGTGGATAAACGTGTGTATAAACGTCTGAATATTAGCCTAATACTTAGGCTAAATTCTATCATCTGTACTATTGTACCTTTTTAATTTGTGATATGATCATAACACACACTGTTTCCATGTTTTTGTGGGTTTACAACAGTGTAGACACTATTAGTAATATATATCTCATTTATATAGGCTATATTTATTCATATATTATGTGTGTTTTAAAGGTAATATTGCTGCCTATGTAAATCAAAAACCAAAGAAAGGTAAAAAAAAAAAGAAAGGTAGCCTATTAATTTATTTTTTAACTGGTCTTGACTGATTTTAATTTACCTGTTAAACGTAATGTTTTATGGGTTTCGTTCTGTTTATTCTGCATGTCTCCTCAATCAAAACCATCTGATTCAGATCAGGTCATTAATAGGGACTTAATACAGAAGAGACATGTAAAATATGTGGTGCTGGGGAGACTTCAGGACTCAGGGTTGGGAATCCCTGTTCTACACTGCACCGGCCCAACAACCATATACCGTAGTCTGGGATAAATATGCAGGACAATGTACAACACTGTGTTTGAATGTACTGTGAATGTATAATTTTTCACCTCTTCTAAAGAAAAGAAACATTTTCTTGGTCTTGTCACCAAACTCTTTCTGAACCTCACTTAGACACAGTCCAGTGTTTCCTAACCCTGAACACAACAGCAGTGCACGTTGTTGATGAAGTCTCCCTCCTCGGACTGCTTTATGTCTAGGCTCCACTGAAGAGCTGAGTTGATTGAGACGTGATTATGATGGAAAGTTGGAAAATGTGTTGTGTGTGGTGTGCCTACAGGAACAGGGTTTGGAAACAGCCTTTTTTATATGGTAAAATACAGTCCCTAAAATGTCTGCAAATAAATATGACAATCATGAAGGGAGTGCAATGTGATAGTTTACTGTATACAATATGTATATTTCTCTCATCTTACATCAAGTAACCGTTAGTGTAAAGTAGGCCTACTGTAAGTGTAGTGTAAGTGTACAATATTTGTGTAAGATTTTGCACTGTCTCTCAAGTATTTGTATGTTAATAACCCTTGAACAACAAGGGATAGAAACAAAATGATTGTTCCCTGAATCATTGAACCAAGTCGTATTTGATTTTCTTTTACATTTTTCCCCACTTCTTTCTATTTTTTATTTTGCAGCCAGCAGTTAATCATTTTGTAACATAATGATGTGTAATCCGAACGGTTTACCATTATGAGAACCAGTAGTCATGTGTTGTGTCAAATCAAGTGTACTGAATTTGGTGAACAGCCACAAGGTGGCGCAGTAGTAAGTCACCTTGTATTTTGCTAATAACTCCACGGGAATGCATAATATAATCAAAATTGTTTCTTTTGAATCCTTGCAGTAGCCTAAGCATCGACAAGGTTATATTTCGTTTTAGTGTTTGTCCGTTATTGTTCTCAGTAGAGCCAAATCTTTATGAAGTCATCCTGTTCCTGAAATTCGCACATAATTTGGCATATATATATATATATATATATATAAAATCCACAGACCTTAATGGCAAAAAATAAATAAATAAAAAAATTGCCCAAAATTGTGAAGAGTTGAATTGTCCAAATGATTTGTTCATTTGCTTATTTATCTTGTTTTTATTTGCCTGGTCTGGTCATTCCTCAACAAAATGCCTATATCTTGAGAACAAGTCAAACTGTCTTTTTAATGACAAACTGCCTATAAAAATCTAAATGTGGAGTTTGTATATGTTTAACATATGTTAAGCAACCTCAATTATTTTCCTGAATACTATCACGATTGAAAATGTGACATTGATTTCCTACAACAGTTCAATAAACAGTTAAAATTAAGTCACATTTTAGATGCAATATTGGCTGTTTTTGTTCTGTTTCACTTTCAGCAGCGAAAATAGTTCCACACAAAAATTACAGCAGAACCACGGCGCATCTCACAGGAACACTCAGCCTGTTTTCATTAGGCTACTGAATGATTCAGCAATCAGCATTTTGAACGAATCGGTTGAGTCAAAGATTCAATGATCCATTCATAACATCTGTCTCATACTTGAATGAATCAGCCGTTTGAACGAATCGTTTGAATGAACGAATCGTTTGAATGAACGAATCAATAACTCACTCATTAAGACGGTCGCCTGCCACCACCTACTGGCGGATTTAGTTATGTTTATAAGTAGTATCATTCTTTCCAACGTTTCTTAATTGTGTTTAAATCAATTTCATAACATTTTATGCAATTGTAATTTCTCAGTGTAAATGATTTAATTTGATCAGCTCTACCTAAGGTAACAGATTTGTCTTATTATTCTAAATAATTGAATTTATTGATCAAATTTAGGAATTTAAAATGAAAGATGAAGCATACATTTAATAAAATTGGGGAAGAGGATGCCCTTTAAAGATGCAGATATTACAATATGCCGATTTAAATATCAAAGCAGATTGAACACTGATGAGAATATTGCTTCAGAATAAATTAACACACAAAAAACACAACAAAAATCCGGACATATCAACTTTTTTACACGGACAAGTGAATGACAGATTTACTTGTCCGAAGGAAAAGCACATGAAAAGGCTTGATGTCGAGCCCTGGTAAAGATAATAGAAATTAGCCTAAGTATTAATCCAGGCGTTTATCCACGCGTACGTTATCCAGGCGTTTATCCACGCGTACGTTATCCAGGCGTTTATCCACGCGTACGTTATCCAGGCGTTTATCCATGCGTATGTTATCACACGTCATTGGTCACGGCAAGGTACGTGACGATCGACACGATGATTGCTTAGTTTGCACCGTAATATGGCGTTCCGATCGGCTCTTTAATATGACTTTGCAACATGCACTCGTTACAATGAACGTGACGTCTGCCAAACGTCTCGTCTGCGTCTGCCACATCACTCGTTCGTGTGCCGAACGTGACGTCTGCGTCTGCAGAACGTCTGCAGCACGGGTGTTTCCAGCACATTTCACACTTATTCATTCTTTATTATTTTCCTCCACTGATCTTCTGTTGTATTTTATTAACAATAAGTGATTTTTACCTTGCTTATGTATAGCTTTTTATTCCAAATAGTAAATATGAATTTACACAAATGATCATGTTAAAATTTTTGTTTGCCATTGTTTCTTGTCAACATATCCACAGATACTTATGAAGAAATCATAAAAAGTTGTTCAAGCATGTATGTATATTCAGCACTAGGAGTCTCTTGACCAACACAAAATAACGTAGTTGTAAACATTTGGCCTTATTTAACTAACATAAATAATATTTGTAATTTGTAATATTTGTAATGTTTAATTTTAGAGTTTCGCCGAAGTTTGATTGACAGTCGATCTGACAGTTAACAGAATTATATAAAACAGTTACACCTCAAAAGAGAAAGGCGAGCACAGTTTATTATTGAATAAATTGAGGTGTATTCTCAGTGTATAATTGTAAATGTTGCAGAAATTACTTGCATTTTTGATGTTGATACTTCCTCAATATAGATATTTTATTATTTCCCATTTGTGATTTGAACTGTTCTCAAATCTTTTAATTCTGCCTTTACACTATATTTTCCTGCACTAAAGAACACGCTACTATCTCTGTTTCTACACCTTCACTAAGCCGTTGAATACGCTATTAGTAGGCATAGTCAAACTGTCTCAGACTAACTTAGCCTACTTTTTTCTCATAGCCATTTTACAATTATAAAAATTTAAAATCACAATAACAACCCCAACAACAAGCTATAAAAATGCAATAGCCTATATTAATTTGGTTTCTTCATAATTCTATCTTTGTGGGGGCATTTGGCCCTCAAAACGTGGGTTAAACAAGAACACACACACATATCCTATATAAAAATCACAGACGCAAGTGTCACGTTCATTGAGACGAGTGCAAGTTGCAAAGTCATATTAAAGAACCGATCAGAACGCCGGCCGCTGACACACTGCACTGAGCCGTGTTGTACTGTGAATAGCGTGTTAACGAAAAAAAACATTAAATAACTTCACTGCCACACGTGAATGACGCGTGACGTCTGACTCGACACTTCACTGCCACGCGTGATTTGCGTGACGTCTGCGTCACGTCAGCGTCACGTCAGCGTCTTAAATTGAATAGAAATAAATAGCAGAATAAAAAAAAAATAAGACGTTGAGTGAGACGTTCATTGAGACGAGTGCATGTTGCAAAGTTATAATAAAGAGCCGATCGGAACGCCATACAGTAAATGCACAAATCAAACCTCATACATTCGGCGACGAGACTGACAAGCACGACAGATAACACACGTGTATACGTGCGTGTACGTCTCCATTTGTTTTATATGGAGACGTACACGCAAATATCACGTCACGTAGACACGTCAAGAACGTGTAGCTGTTGATCTATGCAAACGTCACGTTGGCGTCACGTTAGAATTTAAAGTGAGGATTACGTCTGCCTGTCTGAACTATGGCGTTCCGATCGGCTCTTTAATATGACTTTGCAACATGTACTCGTCTCAATGAACGTCTCACTCAACGTCTTATTTTTTTTTTTTATTCTGCTATTTATTTCTATTCAATTTAAGACGCTCACGTCACGCCGACGTCACGCAGACGTCACGCAGTGAAGTGTCGAGTCAGACGTCACGCGTCATTCACGTGTGGCAGTGAAGTTATTTAATGTTTTTTTTCGCTCACACGTATTTAACACGCTATTCACAGTACAACACGGCTCAGTGCAGTGTGTCAGCCGCGTTCTGATCGGTTCTTTAATATGACTTTGCAACTTGCACTCGTCTCAATGAACGTGACGCTTGCGTCTGTGATTTTTATATAGGATAGCCTATGTGTGTGTGTTCTTGTTTAACCCACGTTTTGAGGGCCAAATGCCCCCACAAAGATAGAATTATGAAGAAACCAAATTAATATAGGCTATTGCATTTTTATAGCTTGTTGTTGGGGTTGTTATTGTGATTTTAATTTTTTATAATAAAATGGCTAGGCTACAGCACTTTGGTTAACTAGAAAAATTATATTCTGAAAACTATGTCTGTTAAAAAACATTTTTTACACAAAATAATTTGTGTAAATTCATATTTACTATTTGGAATAAAAAGAAGAATAGAATTGGAAAAATAATATGTTTATATATAGGCCTATATAAAACTATGATTAGCCTACTAAAATTATTATTAAAACATCATGTCTGATATTCGAAAAATAATACAACTACAATCTGCCATCGTAAAAACATCATGCCAAATGATGCAAATCTGAATTAATTGGGGAAACTAAATAACATTTGCAGGTATGAGAAAAAAGTAGGCTAGGTTAGTCTGAGACATGCAAGTTTGACTACGCCTACTAATAGCCTATTCAACGGCTTAGTGAAGGTATAGAAACAGAGATAGTAGCGTGTTCTTTAGTGCAGGAAAATATAGTGTAAAGGCAGAATTAAAAGATTTGAGAACAGTTCAAATCACAAATGGGAAATAATAAAATATCTATATTGAGGAAGTATCAACATCAAAAATGCAAGTAATTTCTGCAACATTTACAATTATACACTGAGAATACACCTCAATTTATTCAATAATAAACTGTGCTCGCCTTTCTCTTTTGAGGTGTAACTGTTTTATATAATTCTGTTGACTGTCAGATCGACTGTCAATCAAACTTCAGCGAAACTCTAAAATTAAACATTACAAATGTTACAAATTACAAATATTATTTATATTAGTTAAATAAGCCCAAATGTTTACAACTACGTTATTTTGTGTTGGTCAAGAGACTCCTAGTGCTGAATATACATACATGCTAGAACAACTTTTTATGATTTCTTCATAAGTATCTGTGGATATGTTGACAAGAAACAATGGCAAACAAAAATGTTAACATGATCATTTGTGTAAATTCATATTTACTATTTGGAATAAAAAGCTATACATAAGCAAGGTAAAATCACTTATTGCTAATAAAATACAACTGAAGATCAGTGGAGGAAAATAATAAAGAATGAATAAGTGTGTGAAATGTGCTGGAAACCCCCTTGCTGCAGACGTTCTGCAGACGCAGACGTCACGTTCGGCACACGAACGAGTGATGTGACAGACGCAGACGAGACGTTCGGCAGACGCAGACGTCACGTTCAGGAGACGCAGACGTCACGTTCATTGAGACGAGTGCATGTTGCAAAGTCATATTAAAGAACCGATCGGAACGCCATACTGAACGTCTGCGCGTCTCGCCGTCTTAACGTCTGAACGTCTGCCATACGGGAGCTATCTATTTTTCCTTATTTTCTCATACATTTACGGTTATAGACATTATCATAGATAATCTTATTCTGGCACAGTTTATGTAGCTGTTTCATTAATGCTGAATGTCTGTTAATGTACCATACATTTGGTATCCCAATGATAGATGTAACTTTTTAATAAAAGTCTATTGTTGTGCATTTTGATTCTAAGATATTCTGAGAGGCAAATAAAATGGGCTAGTAAAATTCAGAAAAAGTGGGTCTTATCATTATATATTTGCTTGTTTAAGATGTGTTAATGCTCTGCAGCGGCGGTCTGCATGCCTCAAGTTCACTCATAGATGCTGCATCTAGCATTAATTAACCATTCAGAAACCATTTTAGAGCTTATTGGATATTAAACTAAAAGTAGTTAGCCTACTTGTGATTGCTTGGACTAGGCTACTGCTATTCTTATTCTGAACAAGTAATTAAATAAATGTACTATTTAATAGAGCTACACTAAAGTTTTTATAAAGCCTAGCACTCTATTAAATGTAGCCTAGTCATACTACACATTTTTTGCTAGTATGTTGAGAGCATACAAAAATCTCGCCCAAGTCAGGCAAAACAATTAACAGCCCAGATAAATAAAGTATGAGGTGCAAACGATGCATCGCTTTCACCTGCAGGAAAAACAAACACTTTAAACAAAATGAGATGAGATTAACACTTTAATCAGTAGGTGGCAGCAGAGTAGCATTTATTTTACAATTTCTACTTTCTAAATGGGCTATAAATAGAAAAAAATTACTGAATTCCCAGAGAACAATTTGGATTCATTCTTTCCTCCATGACAAACAAAACTATTTTGTGAATAGATTATAAAGAAAGCGAACAAAGTAGGCGAATGCTCTTTTTATTTAGCGACTGATGGAACTCCTGCGAAAACTCTTTTGATAATGAATAAATTGACTAGGCCTACACTCAAACATTCTATAGGTTGTATAAAATGTACCTGGAGCTTAGGCCCTGCATTGGTTATAGCCTGAAATTGATATTTACTGTAAACTAATTCCTCAAATCTAATAGGAATATTGCTCCATGATAAAAAAGGATGTTGATTCAGGAACATTACTTGATGAAATCATGTTCACCCATTTACTAAACCCCTTTGCACATACTGTTCGCCTTCAGTGTCCTTTTACAGTTTTTCTCAGTCACTTTGGTACATTTCTTGAATCACCCTTAAGATTTGCAAACCAGTAAAAGCATTTCTCAAAATAATTCATACTAGCAGTCCCACTGGATTTCCTGCAAAAGCCTGTAACTTGATCAAAATCCGTAGTTTCTCTCTCAAAAGTGGTATTTATGTCAATGAACATATAGTGCCATCAGAATGAAAAGTACTTGTGTCATTGTTCACAAACAAGATAGTCAAAATGCTTAGTCATGTTGTCAATATAAAAGTGTACTCGTTCAGTATATTCAGATTTAAACTAGGCTACGATTTATAGTCTTGTCTTTTTCTTTATATCACAATGACATACATATACATTCATATACATATATATATTATCACAATATATATATATATATATAGAGAGAGAGAGAGAGAGAGAGAGAGATACATGTGTGTGTCTGTGTTACATTCTCTATAAAGTATATTTACTGTATAATGTAAAATGAAAGTGGACTAATACAGTAAGTATACAGTATTACAGTACAGAAAACAATGTCTGATTAGATATCTGTTCTGTCTACAAACGTTTGAATGATTGAAGACACTGTTGTTCTCCTAACATTCGGCTGTACCTTTTGATTCACTTCAGTCGTTGTAAGGTCATGATTGAGAACATGGTTCGCAAAAGTGTCCTTTATTTCATTAGAAACATCCACAATCTTGACCTCTTCCACCACACACCCTTACTCCTCCTGTTCTTTCCAGTTGTTGACCCTGTTTGTGTCCTTGTTATTCTTCCATTATCTGAATGTGTAACACTGAGTTGAGCTCTGTCTATATATGCTTGCCAAATAAAGCTTCATGAGATGCCTCTGAGATATTTCAGAGAACTGATTGATTTAATGCTTTACATTCCCCTTCATTAGTGAAATGCAAAATGTATAGCCAAGAAACTCTTGCTGTCATTAAAACATTAAAATGTAGCATGTCATGGGAACCAACAACAAGCACATACATTTAGGCTATACCCATATTTCTATTTATAACGCAGCCACTTTAAAATCACATAATGTTTCACTTCTGGGTAACAGAAATAGTATATATATTTTTTTAATATAATGAAAATTAATTGCCAACTGAGACACAAAGTTGAGGAAAAATACCAAGTAAAACACACATTTGTAAATATTTGTTTGAATGTTTCTGTAATGAGCAGTTTTTAGCTAAAAAAAAAAAAAAAGATTAATTAGAAAACCATTGTCTAAAAGGAGTAGGGTTGTGTCCAAGGCTGCATTTTTGAAAATAAAAAACCTTAATATTGTGAAGTATTATTACACATTAATAGAACTGTTTTTTATTTGAATATATTTTAAAATGAATAGGTTGAACATTAACCAGTAATCTCAATAGAACAGGGCCTTGGCGCCATCTACTGGCGATTTTATATATTTAGTAGCTTCATATTTATTTGGCCTCCTTTCATTTCGGCATTTACAACTCGGTTTAAATTAGCTTGCTAGAAGTTAATAGAACGATTATTTATAACATCGAAATTCTGAATATAGTTAAACAATGCATCCACTCTATAGAGCTTTTTATTATTGTAGCCTATAGCCTATTTCCATGCTCGTGCATAATTCATATTGTAAAATACATTCAAAGCTACTGTTGAGATTAGTTGTTTTTTTTATGTATCCAAACCCAAATAGAATTTTCTTAATATCATTCGAGGATGTTAATAAAGGCCTATGTTAAACAGCTATTAATGTGATTTTCTCTGCTGAAAATTCTTGCCCACACTGTTTGAACAGTGTCTCAAATAAGACAAGTCCATCATACAAGTAGCTGCATAAAAATGCGTGCGCTATTTTGAAATTGGCCAAGGCACGTTAAGTATTGCGTTCAGACGGGCAGACGTTAAGTAGCCTGTTGCATTCAGACGGGCAGACGAGCAGACGTTCAGACGTGCAGACGTTCTCCACACGCACGTTAACACGTCTTTAAGCTTGGTTAGGAAAGAAATGACACAAAGCGAGCGCCATACAAAAATGTAACTTTGTAGCACGCACTCGTCTCAATGAACGTGATGTCTGCGTCTACCGAACGTGACGTCTGCGTCTGCAGAACGTCTCGTCTGCGTCTGCCACATCACTCGTTCGTGTGCCGAACGTGTTGTCTACGTCTGCCGAACGTCTCGTCTGCCTCTGCCACATCACTCCTTCGTCTGCAGAATGTCACGTCTGCAGCAAGGGGGTTTCCAGCACATTCCACACACTTATTCATTCTTTATTATTTTCCCCCACTGATCTTCAATTCTATTTTATTAGCAATGAAGTGATATTACCTTGCTTATACATAGCTTTTTATTATTTTTATTATTTTATAGTAAATATTAATTTACACAAATTATCATGTTAAAATTTGTGTTTGCCATTTTTTCTTGTCAACATGTCCACATATAGCCTACTTAATCATAAAAAGATTAACCATAAAAAGCATGTAGGCCTATGTACTATTCACCACTAGGAGTCTCTTGACCAACACAAAATAACGTAGCCTAGTTGTAAACATTTGGGCTGATTTAACTAACAAATAAAATGTGTTATTTGTAATGTTTAATGTTTTAATGTGTAATATTTGTTTTTTAGAGTTTCACCAAAGTTTGATTGACACAGGCGATCTGACAGAATTATAATTAAAAACAGTTACACCTCAAAAGAGAAAGGCAAGCACAGTTTATTATTATTAGGCTATTATTGTTATTTTTATTATTTAGCCTAAATATCTTTGCTGGTGCATACAAATATTTAGATTTGTATCAACAGGTACAGAAATATTTTGGCACAATAGTCATAAAAGCCGGAAGAGAATTAACATAGAGCCAGAGTTTCTCTTTCAATTCTCCCATGATTTTTAAGAAACACTTAAACTACATCCTGATATGGAGGCGTGAGGTTATACAGAGGCGTGTTTATTAAGTCCGTTGTCATTTGCGGAGATGAGGGGAAAATAGTGTAGTACCTGCAGGATAAGCAAGGATCATGTAGCCTACAATTAATTTGTTGTCATGAGAACATTACTAAATCAAATAAATACGTTCTGAAATTGTTCTAAAATATAAAGTTAATGTTTTTAAATTTAAACGAATGCATTACAAGTTTTTATGACACGTTGAATTACTGAATGTACCCTTTCATTGTTCACAAAATGGTACAAATATTTAGCCACGTTGTCAATATAACACTACTCTCAGTATTACCTGATGTAAACTGACAATCATTGAAAACGCACACGACTGGACTTTACTATATGGTTTATATCAATTTTAACTTCACAAATTGAAACATTTTGAGTGAGTGGAATGAGTACTTAAACACAAGAGATCTTATTTTATTTTGTGTACACAAACACACAGCTGGTGCTATGAACAAATAATTGTATTAATCAAGTTTTATGACAAATAAAGACTGAAAAAAGACTAAACTTAGGGGGCTTTCACACTGGCAGTTTAGTTCGGAACGGGGCACGGTTCGCATGAAAAATCGCTAATGTGAACGCTGTCATGGGACCCGGGTGCCCACTGGGGTACCGAACCCGAGACTACCTGGAGGAGGTGGTCTGAGTTCGGTTGCTCCCGAACCGTGCTGCGATTCGCGTGTATGTGAAAGCAACACGGACTCGGGTGCGCACTTGTACAGGAAGTAAAGTATCCTGCGCATGCGTTTTAGCCGATTATGATGTATTTAGTTAAATAAAACACACGTAAGGGATGAAGATTTACCCTGGATACGAGCAAGAGTGAGTCTGCAGTGTATTCGCGCATATAGTGCGTGCAATCAGGGCAACAAATTAGTCTCCTCAAAAGAGTCCATTTGCCAGCAGCGGAAAGACAGCTTATGTGAAACACACACACAGTTAACCTGCGTTGTTTACTCAGCTATGAATAATAGCACCAAATTAATAAAAAACACAATATATTGACCCGTGTCGTGTTTTCTATCATGCGCCGTGCACGTTTGCAATGACGTAAGATGCACGCAAACGCACCAGAGTTCGATAGAATCAAGTTGAGTGTGAAACCAGACCAACGCTGCGGGGGGCGTCGGGAACAATCGCGCCCGGGCTCGGACCGCAGCAAACAGTGTAAAAGCCCCCTAACTCTCCTGGGAGTTTATTTGGCTCCAGACTTAAGAGAGTTAAAGTGTTAAAATAAGAGTGTTAAAGTTAATGAGCTAATTAAGGGATGATTGAGCATTATTTAAGATACCTGATGTTAACAGGTATCTTAAAGAAGCATTAGAACAACAGGAGAGAACATCAGTCTGTGAGTGTTTACTTTCTCATTTGATTTTAGCACGGCTCTTCGTTACTGTGTTTACCCAGGTAAAAAGGCGCGTGTGTTTGTTTGTGTGTCGTGACTGAGTTTCGCTGGCCAAATAGTTGGGCGTGGCCAAAGCCAGTTAAAGTACTTATTCTAGGCATTTGCTAACAGTTGTTAGAAGAAGCATTAGAACAACAGGAGAGAACATCAGTCTGTGAGTGTTTACTTTCTCATTTGATTTTAGCGCGGCTCTTCGTTACTGTGTTTACCCAGGTAAAAAGGCGCGTGTGTTTGTTTGTGTGTCGTGACTGAGTTTCGCTGGCCAAATAGTTGGGCGTGGCCTGCTGTATTCATTATCAGGGTATTAGGCGTGTATATAACTGGTTAGTGCACCGCGGCAGCGGTCGCGGCTGCCCTCGTGTGAAGCCCTCAGCGTGTGAAGACCAAAGAGTGTAAAGACCAGCGACTCTACCTGTGCGACTCCACCGAGCAAGGACACCGACAAGGCACTTGAGTATTAAATTCTTCTTGTTTATTTATTGTTGTTTCCTTTCACTTCTACAAACTTTTCTTTGGATCTTTCTGTTTGTGAGCTCCTTTTCACTATGTGTTTTCAAATCTCTACTATTACTAACATACGTAAATCAAACTTCACACGTCAGAGGCGGTGCAATCCTAACAATCTCCGTACCCTTCCGATGTCTTCTAATACTTTATTCTCTTTTCCTATTGGTCTCTGGAACTGCCAGTCCGCTGTTAACAAAGCTGATTTCATTACATCTTTTTCAAGTCATTCAGGTCTCAGTCTATTGGCCCTGACTGAGACCTGGATCAGACCAGAGGACACTGTCACACCTGCTGCCCTATCCACTAACTTCACTTTCTCACACACCCCCCGTCTGACCGGAAGGGGTGGTGGTACTGGTCTGCTCATCTCAAATGACTGGAAATTTGATCCTTTACCACCTCTATTTGACAACAGCTCATTTGAATCACATTCAATTACCATCACTAGTCCTATAAAAATCCATTTTGTAGTTGTATATCGTCCCCCAGGTCAACTTGGCAGTTTCTTGGAGGAGCTTGATGTGCTACTCTCATCCTTCCCTGAAGATGGTACTCCTCTTGTAATTCTTGGAGACTTCAACATCCACCTAGAAAAACCTCAGGCTGCCGATTTCCACACCCTGCTTGCATCATTCGACCTCAAACGAGTATCTACTGTGGCTACTCACAAATCAGGTAACCAATTGGACCTTATCTACACGCGCTACTGCTCTACGGACAATACACTGGTCACTCCACTGCACACCTCAGATCACTTCCTCCTCACTCTCAACCTCAACCTGCCTCAGAACACAACACACACTCCTCCACAGGTCACCTTTCGACGGAACCTACGCTCACTTTCACCCTCTCACCTACGCTCACTTTCACCCTCTCACCTATCCTCTTTGGTCTCATCCACACTTCCTCCACCTGATCAGCTCTCAACACTAGATACTAACAGTGCAACTGATACTCTTTTCTCCACTTTAACATCCTGCTTGGACAACTTCTGTCCCCTTTCCTCCAGGCCAGCCCGCGCCACACCCTCTGCCCCCTGGTTATCTGATATTCTTCGCGAACATCGTACTAAACTCAGGGGTGCAGAGAGGAAGTGGCGCAAATCGAAAGATCCGACAGACCTGGGTCTCTATCAATCCCTCCTCTCCTCCTTCTCTGCTAATATCTCTACTGCTAAAATGGCTTACTATCACAACAAAATGTTAAATTCTTCTGACTCTCGCATGCTTTTCAAAACCTTCTCCTCTCTTCTTAACCCTCCTCCTCCTCCTCCTCCATCAACCCTAACAGCTGATGATTTTGCCACATTCTTCATAGAAAAAACAACCACCATCAGCGGCCAATTTACCAATCCACAAACTGACACACACATTTTACCAACAAACGCACACATTCTACCCTCCTTCTCTCTACTTTCAGAGGCAGAAGTCTCTAAACTCCTCCTTTCCAATCACCCTACTACCTGTCCGCTTGATCCTATCCCCACTAATCTACTTCAAGCCATTTCTTACTCAGTTGTACCCACACTCACGCACATCATAAACACCTCTCTTCACACTGGTACATTTCCCACAGCTTTTAAGCAGGCTCGAGTAACCCCACTGCTTAAGAAACCCAATCTAAATCCAGCACATCTAACAAGTTACAGACCGGTATCTCTTCTTCCATTTGTCGCGAAAACACTTGAACGAGTTGTTTTCAACCAGATCTCCTCCTTTCTTACACAGAACAACCTCTTGGACGACAATCAGTCTGGTTTCAAAAGCGGACACTCAACTGAGACTGCCCTGCTCTCAGTAATTGAAGCTCTGAGACTGGCAAGAGCAGCTTCCAAATCCTCAGTCCTCATCCTGCTGGATCTGTCTGCTACTTTTGACACAGTTAACCACCAGATCCTCCTGTCGATCCTAAAGATGAAGGGCATCTCGGGAACTGCACTCCAATGGTTCGAGTCTTACCTCTCAGGTAGGTCCTTTAGGGTGTCCTGGAGAGGTGTGGCATCTAAGACCCAACATCTAGCTACTGGGGTGCCTCAGGGCTCAGTGCTTGGACCACTCCTCTTCTCCATCTACATGACATCACTAGGATCTGTGATTCAGAAACATGGCTTTTCCTATCATTGCTACGCTGATGACACGCAACTCTACCTCTCATTCCAGCCTGACGATCCGACGGTAGCTGCTCGTATCTCAGCCTGCCTGACAGACATTTCTGGCTGGATGAAGGACCACCACCTTCAACTAAACCTTGCGAAGACAGAGCTACTTGTGGTCCCGGCCAACCCAACACTTCATCACAACTTCTCCATTCAGCTAGGCTCGTCATCCATAACTCCATCAAGGTCAGCTAGGAACCTTGGGGTTTTAATTGATGATCAGTTGAAATTCACAGACCACATTGCTAGAACTGCCCGGTCCTGCAGATTTGCCTTGCACAACATTAGGAGGATCAGGCCCTTCCTTACAGAGCATGCTACACAACTCCTTGTCCAAGCACTTGTTTTATCCAGACTGGACTATTGTAATGCTCTCCTGGCTGGTCTTCCAGCTTGCTCTGTCAAACCTCTACAATTGATCCAGAATGCTGCAGCCAGAGTAGTCTTTAATGAGCCAAAGAGAGCACACGTCAATCCTCTCCTCACAAAATTACACTGGTTGCCAGTTGCCGCTCGCATTAAATTCAAGGCACTGACGTTTGCCTACAGAACAACCACTGGCACTGCTCCCTCTTACCTAAACTCATTACTTCAGACTTATGTGCCATCCAGAAACCTGCGCTCTGCTAGCGAATGTCGTCTTGTGGTACCATCTCAAAGAGGCACAAAATCTCTTTCTCGGACCTTTACCATGACTGTTCCCTGTTGGTGGAATGATCTGCCTAACTCAACCAGAGCTTCTGAGTCAGTAGCCACTTTCAAGAAACTGCTGAAGACGTATCTTTTTTGGCAGCACTTGATTCAGTAGTATTAACACTTTCTCTTCTCCTCTATTCTTAAAAAAAAAAAAAACACTGCACTTAAGTTAAACTGAGAGGGGTTATAGCACTTACGTATTGTTGTCCTACTGTTAGTTTTAACTGCTTCTATTGTTCTCATTTGTAAGTCGCTTTGGATAAAAGCGTCTGCTAAATGAATAAATGTAAATGTAAATGTAATGTAAAATGTAAATGTAACAAGCCGAATCACTGTAGGAGAAAATCAAAATTTTTAAGCCACCATTATGGAGATGAGTTTTTGCTTTACTTGGGCTCTTGACCATTAAACTATTAACATTATATTTAGTTTGGATATTGTAATTGATTTATAACTGTCAGATTAACAAAGAGAAAAGGTGATCAAGCGATGTTGGTTATGTTTGGGCGTAATCATCATTTGACCTGAATCACTGAACTCATTTTGATAATTAGGTTTACATTGTTGATTACAGCAGTGCTTTGATTCTATAGCATATGACTTTAAATAATTACACTATAATCAAAAATATTTCTTAAAACTCATTCTGATCAAAAGACTTTGAATTTCTTGGTTATTTAGACACAATAGCCTGTGAATTTCAATAATGGTGACAATAATAAAGCATGTTGCTTAATCCTTAATCGTAATGTTCTGTATGCGTTTTATAGGCTAGCCTACTTTTTGTATTTTGTATAATTATATCTCTAGGTAATGAAGATAGCCTATTAACAAAAAATATTATTATTATTATTATATAATATATAGGCTAATATAAAACTTTTATATTCAATTATAGGCTATAGAACATTTGGAATAAAAATACGCTGAAAACCCAAACAATAGCATGTGACAAACGAAACACGTCTTGTTTATTATGCTGCTGCTACAAAAACTGAATAGGCTAAATAAATAAATAAACAAACAAACGACGTCCTATAGGACATAGCCTAAACTGTTTTGTGTTCATAGCCTTGTGTTTGCAGATTGTAGAAGCCTATTATTTCGGATATCCGACATTATGTTTTTGTAACCATTTTAGTAGCCTATAGCCTAATAGTTTTATATATAGGCCTATTTATAAAAATATAATTTTTAAATTCTATTCTTCTATTTAAAGGATCTACAGAAACAGTGGTTGTGCGATCGAGTTGTCTGTTTTCTAGTTTACCAAAGTGCTGGCCTTTTAAAATTATTAAAAAAAAAACAATCCTATATTATAAATCACAGACGCAGACGTGACGTTATAAGACAGACGCAAGTGTCACGTTCATTGAAACGAGTGCATGTTGCAAAGTCATATTAAAGAACCGATTGCAACCGCTGGCACACTGCACTGAGCTGTGCTGAGTAGAGTGTTAAACCCGTGTTAGAGAAAAAAACAATTTATAACTTCACTGCTACACGTGAATGACACGTAAACGTCTGACAATACACTTCACTGCCACACGTGATTTACGTGACGTCTGCGCCTTAAATTTAATGGAATAAATAGCAGAATAAAAAAAAAAATCAAGACGTTGAGTGAGACGTTCATTGAGACGAGTGCGTGCTACAAAGTTACATTTTTGAGCCTATCGGAACGCCATAATAAACAAGGCTTTAGCCTACTGATTTAGCACGTCTGACTAGTCGACACGTGGGGTGATGACATCATCATTTCACAAAATATACGGATTGGCCGTACACACGAAGACGCAAGGGTGTCATTTTCAGATTTATCCACCCTGGGACCCGGTTTAAAAAAATAGCGTTTCAGTCTCCCAAAACGCTGGATCCGTCTGGACGAAACGCCGATCCGATAAAAAATGTGTACGTATACAGCTAAACGTGTCTCCGTGTGGACAGGGCCTATGTGTGTTGAGCAGTGCTCATAGGTGAATAAAAGACTAAACTAAATCTGTTCATTTTATAAAGTGATCATGTCTCTTCAGAAGACTTGGATAAAACCCCTCAACTCATGAGCTGCGTTCAAAATCAAATACTTCCCTACTATGTAGTATGCGAAAAACAGTTCACCAAAAAAGTAGAATGTTCGAAAAACAGTAGGCGAAAAGTAGAGGAGGAATTAGGCGCAAGTTTTGTTGAAATTGTCTTTCAATGAGGGGACAGAAAACTAATTTCAATCTAAGGTAATTTCATTAAAAATACCTTCATTTTTGTTTATCTTTTATCTTCTAAACACAATGTTATGGGTTAGGAACAAAAAGAGTAAATGATGACAGAATTTTAATTTTGGTGAACTATCCCTTTAACCCAAAAGTTATTGCAATAGTAATGCTCGTCTTGGCACCACTAATAATGAGACAAAAAGGAAGAAATGGGGATGGGGGAAAAAAGGAACTGAGAGAAGAAGAGTTGTGAGATATTTGGCAGCAAGCTCTAATCAGTCCTCTATCTTTCCCCTCAGAAGAGAGGCAACTACCTGCTCTCGGACACATGTTGCAGTGACCTCGCTGCCTAATCCACTTTCTCGCTTGAATGAAAACTCACACACACAAGAAAAAAATAAAAGAAAAATAAATAAATATATAGGCACACTTACCCTGCAAAGAAAATGTATTATATCATGACAAATCAACCTCAGTATTTTGAAATAAAACGGATATTTTGAGAACAGTGTATATTTCAGAACTCAACTTTCTTCCCAGTCCAAAATGACTATTGAAACTAACCTGCACAAATGTAACACCACAAGGATGAATACACACACACACACACACACACACACACACACCCCAACTCCACCCAGTGTTGGTGAACTACGAGAAAAGGACTTTCAATGAGAAAACTAGGACAGATATTATTACTAAACACCAGAAAACAATACTGTTATTAGAGTTTATTAGAGAAAAGTTTAATTTTAACAAGGGCCCTGATCAGTCTGATCTTATCAGCTTGAGGTACACATTTCAATACAGAACGCTTTGCGGCCCTGTTGTTGGACCCAACAGAAAACCTGCAGCCTGCAAGTAAGTGCTGTGACTCAAAGAGTCAGAGAAAGGAAGAAAAAATATAAATATTGACTAACATTATAAACAGGGCTCAAGGAAATAGAATAGGATTTGACCTTTTTAAGGAAGCACAAAGAAAAATCATAACAACAACAATTGTGTATTGTACAAAAAAGCCTCAATTCCATTAATTTATCAAATGTATCAATTAACTATCTTTACCTCTTCTAAAAAAGAATCCGCTTTTTCTCTTATTATAAAACATACAGTATTTCCAGTAGGATTATTTATAGAAGAAAATTTGAAGACTTGTTCAGCTCATCATAATGCCAGAAAGTCAAGGCCAGAATGTTACGTCTCTGAGAGACTTAAAGTGTAAAACATCTGTGGGTTTCCACCACTGTATTGTCATACAAATCACAATCCACAGCCCAAGCTTCATATCCAAACAGTTAAACAACTGCTACTGTTTAGTTCAAAACTATATAGTTCAATAATTCAACACTACAATTTATACCTCAATGCTGCTACACTTTATGTATATATTGCCTTATTTAATTCTCCGTCTTACTCTGTATACCTATTGTCTCTACCTATGGTTTCTGCCTTAAATTATTACATTGTTTAAATTAATACATTTTTAGCCAACTCTCATTTGTTGAACTTAGACAGTTACCTCTGATAACAGATGACACTAAATTGTAATGTGGACTCATGCATTTTCTGTAAAGCTGCTTTAAAACAATGTATATTGTGAAAAGCGCGATACAAATAAATGTGAATTGAATTGAATTATCTATACTTCCTATCACTATGTTTGTCACCGTTGTTCCCTGAAGGAACTGTGTTTCGTTTTTAACCATTGCCATGCAATGTGCTAAAAATTACAATGAAGTTGACTCTGACTTTGAATTAAATTGTCAAATTTAATTAAATTGTTACAGTAAATTGGTCTTAATATCGTTAAACAAACCAGAAAAAAATAATTATTGCATTATAGAGCTTAAGGCAAACCTAGATACAAATTTTTGTGTGTATACAAAGCATAAATTAGTTAGGGTTTCTGGCCAGTTGAGAAAGAGAATTTCAAACTTCCTGACAGGCAAAATTAAACTTGGAGAAAAAAATAATTCACCAATCTGCCAAAACTCGGCTCTAAAAGAATAGCCTCCATAGAACCGGGATGGGGATTACAGGATTAAGAATGACTTGCAGATCTGATTCACTTACCTCTGCAGACGGATCTGATACCCACAGGACTTCCCTTCTCCGACAGGCTCTGCCCTTTCTGAAGCCACTCTCTCTGCAACCTAAACAAAAGCACTTACTTTTAACCTCACACCTTAAATAGAAAATACTTTAGTGGGAGCACAGACACTCTACAAATTAGGTAGGAAGAGTGGGATCAGATATGCTGCTTTTTAATTAAGTTGTCCTCAAATCAAGGAGAAAGAAGAAAGAACAAAAACAAAGAGGCCTAATTATATTTAATTTCTGCAATGTATACTGAACTTGAAAGTATCTATATGGCTTGTCACTGGTCTAGTGACACAACTTGCCCCATGTTAGAAATCATGGTGTTATAAAAAAAAAGTTGATTCATCAGGAAAGAGAATAGAATACAGTTAAAAGGTTTTTAAAGAAATTAAAACCTTTAATTCTGCAACGATGTACATTAAATTGATCAAAAGTGACAGTAAATAATATGATACAGTGCCTAGCATAAGTGAACACACCCATGCTAAAGTTGACTAAAAAGAGGAATAAAAAAATCATCTTTGGAAATTTATCTTAATGCCTTAAAGGTTGGATTTTTCCTCATTTTTAAAATTAAGGACACCAATTTTCTTTGTGAATGAATAATGTATCGAAAATAAATAAATGTTCTTCCTTAAAATACAGGTTGCATAAGTCAAGACACCCCTATGTTAAATTCCCATAGAGGCAGGCAGATTTTTATTTTTAAAGGCCAGTTGTTTCATGGATCCAGGATACTATGCATCCTGATAAAGTTCCTTTGGCCTTTGGAATTAAAAAAAAAACCCACATCATCACATTCCCTTCTCCATATCTAGAGATTGGCATGGTGTTATTTCAGTATGATTTGCATTGAGAGATGATCTTATGGAAAGTGCCAATCAGGAGGACCACCAGCACTGCACATATTTGATGTCACTTATCTAACGCAGGCCAGGGTTTTCAAACTGTCCGGGGGCCCCCAGGGGGCCACAAAAGAGTGCAAGGGTGTCCGTGGAAAAGTTTAGAGAAAAACAATATTAAAATCGAATAATGCTTTTACTTACAGATATGGCACTGATACGCCGTGGCTGCGTGCAAACCACCCTGCAGAGAGAGCCCATGCCCCTCTGGATGAAGTCATCAAGGATGAACTGAGTTACCTGGGTGGTCTTACCACAGCCTGTCTCTCCACTGACTACCAGTACCTGATTAGCACTGATCAGTTTAACCAGCTCCTACAGTAAGACAAAACAAAATGGTGCATGAGAGAACTAGAAATATTAACATTCACTGGGTGATCAGCGAACTAAAATGCTTCTTCACATTAAAACTAAAGAATAAAAGAGACGTAACAACAATTTTTACATTGTAAAAAAATGTTTCTACATTTTACAGAAAAATACTGAAAAAAAAAAGTTACCTTACATATACGGTGAAAAACTGTAAATGATTCAACATCCCATTACATTTTACAGTAAAATACTGTCAAATGTATGGTTTTAGCAAGTAAAAACTATGAATTACCATAAAAAAGTACATTCCCAGAAGTCCCTGAGTTAGTACACATGATTACATATGATTACATTTTTATAAATAATGTTGTCCTTTCTTATTTATGTTATCAGTTATATACATTAGTGTGTTTTGTGTTACATTTTATGTTATTTAGTTCATGTTTATTGCTTTATTCTAGTGTCACGTGTGCAGTGGTGGAGGAAGTACTGAATCCCAGTACTTAAGTAAAAGTACAAATAACCAGTGACAAATTTACTTTAGTAAAAGTAAAAGTACCACAATTACAACCGTACTTAAGTAAAAAGTACCTGATTTTAAATATACTTTAAGTATTAAAAGTAAAAGTACTTGCATAACATGCTCAGCTCATCAGCTCATCTGGTTCTATGTCGAACACGTCCGAAATAAACAGCTCTGTACTGTTGATCCGAGAACTGCTGTACCTGTGCGCGCATGCTCAGTATCAGCTGCTCGTGCTCATCACTTCTCTCAGCACAACAAGTCTCAGTTCAGTGAACTTTTGGATTTACTGGGGTAAAATATACTCCGGGATATTGGTTTATTTCGAGTCAGAGGGACTGTCAGGCATGTCTGAAAGTGAGTAACTTTAGTAATTTGTGGATCAGCGCTGATGCAAGACGCGAACTGTTTCGAACGATTCAGTCCGATTTAGTGTACTGGTTCGACCGGTTCACTAAAAAGAACCGGTTCAAAAGAACGATTCGTTCACGAACCGGACATCACTAATATCTATGGCAACCAAACTTGGTGAGACAAACGTGCAACGGACGGATGGTCAGGAAGACGTTTTGGCATGGGGAAAACTGATCAGAAAATGTAACGAAAATGTAACGGAATGTTGTAGAAATGTAGTGGAGTAGAAAGTATAATAATTGATGTAAAATGTAACGAAGTCAAAAGTATGCACTATTGATTCTACTTAAGTAAAGTACAGATACGTGAAAAATGTACTTAAGTACACTTCGTTCCCCTGATATTTTTTTGTCTTCAGGTGTATGACCCTGCGCAGTCTTGACCATGTTTTATGAACAGACCACTTTAAGATTAACTCTGATTCATCATTTGGCTTTCTATTGTGCCATCTGTATTATTGTGGTGATTATCGGTATATTTTAAAGTCCCTCTGTGGTGAAAATCCACAGAGGGGATTTTCAATGTTAAATGTTGTTCATATGTCTATGTAATGTTTTTAATATGCTTTAAGACAAACCACGTGCAAATTCATAAGTCAACACCATTGCTGAGTATCTTCTTCCCACTGAAAACTGCAGTGAACCAAAGATGGTCTCAAAAATGCGGTTTGAAATCACTGGTGTTTCTGACGTCACAAACTACATTGTAACCAATCACGACAACGTGTGATCGTCAACGAATGGATCTCTGAGCTGGGGTGAGTGAATGGAGGTGGGGCTAATTTGCATATTCATGGAACCACATATATAAAATGAGGCAAGGGTGTTGAGTTACATTTAAGCTATTTTAAAGGTGCATTGTGTAATATTTCTGAGGATCTATTGACAGAAATGCAATATAAGATCCATAACTATGTTTTCAGTGGTGTATAAAGACCTTGCATAATGAACCGTTATGTTTTTATTACCTTAGAATGAGACATTTATATCTCCATAACCGCGGGCACCCCCTTCTATGGAGGTCGACATATTGTGTCGTCATGTTTCTACCGTAGCCGACAGCATTATGTTGTACTTCATCGAAAGAAGCTAGCTAAAGTGAATAAAACACTGACACAATGATGAACAAGTAACAATAATATTCGCAATAACATATAGTTTTACTGAATAATAAAGTAGAGATAATTTCTTAATTCATCTTTGTAAAGAAACCTCATTGCTTAACTGGCCACTCTCTGCTGTCTCAGACGACGACATCACTTCCTGTCGGCCATGTAACTTTTGATGGTTGCAATTCGTAACCTCACCACTAGAAATCACACACTGCACCTTTAAGGCATGAACAATTTTTTTTTAGAGGAACAAAACTTTTAAATATGTCATTTTGGTAATCAAAGATGAGTTTTAAGGGTTACAATTATTGACTACAGGGGGACTTTAGGGTACAAAAGGCAGATTTTGGTAGTTAAAGTAGGTATATTAACATTATACCACTTATAAAGTTAAGTTATAAAATATACAGGCATGCTGTAAAAATGTAAACATTGTCATAGTATTTTTACGGTGAATTTCTGGCAACCACAGCTGCCAAGTGTATCACAAAAGTGAATCACAAAAGGTGACATTTACCTCTCTCATCCCATAAGAAGGTAGCTTCTCTCTGAATTTCTGAAAAAGGAAATGCCACATTAAAACAAAGTTATGGGCAAAAGTGCATTTCTTTTTTTGACACATGAAGGTTTAGTGAATAGTTCTCTGTCCGTCTCACCAGCATATCAATGTATCTAGCGTTATCTTTTTTCTTCTCCTGATCTTTTTTAAGCTCCTCATCCAGTGAGGGTGTCCGCACAACATCCTGGAATAAGTATTCCAGGTCAGCGTCATTAAGCTCCTCTTTCACATTTGCTCCCAGCTCATCCTCCCGTTTCTCCTCTTTAGGCTCAATTTTTGGCACTTTCACAATGTTCTGCGGTTCCGGGGGATCATCTCCGTCAAAGTAACTGGAATGCAGACACAATTTCATTTAGCATAATTATGGAAAACACAATTTTAAAATACCTTGACAGGTCCATGATTTCAATGACTATGTGGAACCAGATGATTGTACAATATTGTTTTGCACCTGTGGCCACTGGGCTCCTCCTTCACCCTCCAGCTCTGAGACATGGAGGGATGCCCGTCTCTGCCCGGATCTCTTTGGACAGAATTCAGCAACTGAGTAATGTGCTGCTCTCGTGATTCATCCATCTGAACAACTGCCCTCTAAAATGACACAACCATTCTCAGTCAACCATTCTCATAATCATATCATATTGATTGGTCAAATAAACATTTTCCCAGACTGTTTGAAATAGTGTTGCACAAAATGGTACCACTCATAAACTTTATATTGATATACCCAACAAATGTTTCAGCACATTCGACTTTCTCATGATCTTAATCCATTAGATCTAAAGACTTTTGCTTAAATGCTTGAAATTTGTTTAGTAGACAAACATAAATTGTTCTCAATTATGAATTTCTTACAAAATCTTACTTTATTACAACTTTTTAGAATGACTTTGACCAAGTGGTGATGGAAATCAGCCACAATTGCATAAGGTTAATAATAAAAAGGTGTTTATTTCAGTTCAGAAATGTTGTGTACATTTTTATCGCCCATAATAAAATGCCTCACAAACATCAATGCCACTGACTCATATAGCTGTCAATCTCAGACAACACATTACCAAGTACTAGTATAATTCAACATTTTATAAACAAACAATCTGACATCATTGTAACCGTCTACTACTCACAGATTTCCTCTCTGCCTCAGATCGTTTAATGCCGCCCCATTTGGCATACCACAGTCCAATTTCTCGACCCTTTAAATGAGGTGGATGTTTGCCTCTTCCTCTTCCTCCTCCTCCTCCTCCTCCTCGTCCCCTTCCATATCCTTGCTCTTCCCTTGAGTCCCAGTCGGAGCTCCTCGGGTATCCTGCACCCCCACTGGATCCAGCCCCTCCATCCCACTTGGAACCTCCATCTCCGAACCGCCGACCCAATCCTCTCCGACCGCGTCTATTAACGTTACTGTACCCGTGATTCATGCCGCCGGACTAATATAGCACCGCTCAGCGATCATATGAACCAGAGTAACGTTAGCTGCTGCAACTCTGATGCCGGTTTAAAGATGATAAAGTGTTATGATGCCTCTGATTGTCATTTATTACTACGTAGTACAGTTCAGCATAACGACATTTTCTCAAATATCTGAAATGTCGTACACATATGACGAATACGTAAAACCGAGGCGACTAATATTGACGCAATGGTATGCGATTGGTGCTGGCTGCGCATGCGCTGTAAATGAAATATTCAAGCGGCGCTGCTGTGACTTCTTTTTTTTTTTTTTACTGACTTTACTCATCTACATCTTCCTAATCAAATCACAGGTAGAGTTAATATGACAGAAAAAAATCCATAAAACAAAAATAATATACGTAATCTTGTTGTATTATTTATAATCTATATTGGTATTAATATTATATCATTCACCCGAAACTAACATTCTTTCTAGTTTTAACGGGTCTCCCAGTCTGACAAGCAGTGCCCAAAACCAGCCAACAGATACTCAATAATAATAATGTGTTTTATTATTATAGTGCCTTTCAAGAACCCTAGGACACTATAGGCCTACATAATATTGACAAATAACACAAATGATACTGTTTTGTTACGAGTAAGAAAATTTAAGCACTAAGTTTCAAGTTCCAGAAGATAAACATGTTTTTCATTTATTCAGCATTTCAGTATGCTATTGTGTTCCAGGAATATTCATTTCCTATTTGTTTCCATTAAGGTCATGTTCACTTTGGCCCAGTCCCAATTTGCATACTATCCGTCCTAAATAGTATTCGAAAATAGAATTAGTACGTCCCAAATCGTAGTATGTTGAAATGAGTGTTCCAAAGATACCCGGATGGTCTACTATTTCTGGTCAGAATCCGAAGTGCAGATCGATGCACACTCTAATGGCTAATATTGCACACAATCCATCGCGCGTTGGACGAGGATTCGGTTAGAACTACAAACACGAGTGAAAAGTGTTAAAAAACTACAGACATGGAGGGCGCGCGAGTCCGGCGGTTATGTCAAGGGGGTAATCCATCAACCGGAAACTGAAGCCTCGCGGGAGCCGCCATTGTAGCAGAGCTTCACCTGCTGTTAGAATTCCATTGACTCCCATTCATTTTGGCGTCACTTTGACAGCGAATAACTTTACATCTGAGCAGGGACGTGCAGAGAGTTCCTCAGGGGCAGGGGCTCAAATGTAAAAAAAGGGCATATATATATACACACACACACACACACACACACACACACACACACACACACACACACACACACACACATATATATATATATATATATATATATATATATATATATATATATATATATATATTAGTATTATAAGTATAAACTACTATTTTTAATGTTTTTTTAAAGAAGCCTTTTATGCTCACCAAGGCTGCATTTATTTTATCTAAAATACAGAAAAAAACAGTAATATTGTGAAATATTACTACAATTTGAAAATTGTTTTCTATTGTAGCGACAATGAGTCTTACATTGAATGCATTAACATTAGCTCAAATGATATATAGGGAATTTTAATAATTAATCATGAATATGATTAATATTGCATATTACAGTTAAATTATCGAAGTTGGAAATAGATCGATTGTATATATGAATGATCAATCACAACGAATTATAATTCCTCATTCATATATCAATGGTCCCTTTCCAGATCGATTATATGAGATAACCTTTAATGGAATTAATTTAGCTATCAAACTGTTTGTCCAGCAAACGGCCGTAAGATTAACTTATCAACTTCCCAACAAGGTTATCCCTTCCTTATAATTCCAAAAAGCTATTTTCTGGCCATGAAAATTCACCTTCTTGTTATTATAAAATTTAGGTTACTGAAATAGTAACGAATTGTAAAGCTTTGTAGCTAGATCAAACACTTCATTGACTTTGTAAAAATTAGCATTTCAGACGAACAATCAAGAATATAATGGTTTTAATAATCGGACTACTAATGCATCAAACTACAATTCACACGGGATACATGTATGTACACTCGAAACAAACAAACGAAAAACATTACAAACACGAATTAAAATAGGATGAGAGAGGAAGAGAAAACGATATATATATATATATATATATATATATATATATATATATATATATATCGTTTATATATATATATATATATATAGAGAGAGAGAGAGAGAGAGAGAGAGAGAGGATGAGAAAGTGAAACTAACGGTCAGGATGAGAGATTGCAGTACGGCACAAACACAGACAAAGTGAACCATGAGAGCCACAAAGATCAAATCCCCTGAATGGGGTAAACAGATCTTAAAGCATTTAGATCGATAGGAATTACGATACTTGCATGATTCTTCGTGTGGCTGAGAACCAAAGCGTGTGTGTGTGTGTCTCTGTCCTCGTGTCACGCGTTCACGTGGTCTTTCAGAGCGAGGGAGCGCGTTAGTTTGAATGTCCTTTGAGGTGCAGTTGCTGGTTGGTTCAAAGAGTCTCTTTAAAGCCGAAGTTGCCGATTACGTTAATTTCGCTGAAAGTGAACGTAGGAAAGTCCGAAGACGAAAATAAAGAAAGATTAAAGAAAAAGGAGAAACACGGCGTAAAGCTCCCTAAGGAGCCATGGCACGGAAACCTCTCACAGGGAAAAAGCTCTCCCAGAAACTTCTGTGTCAGTCTTTTATGGAGAGGAGGGGTTCACGCCTGCTTCGCGTACGTGAACCAATCATCTTAGAGTATCTCGAGCGGGAAAAGTTTTTCTTTGTCCTGTCAGGATAATTTGTGAGGGTATGAAATTTTGTCATTTCTACCCAGAAAGATTGTACACACAGAACAATACATTTTACTGTAATATCCTATGTATGACTTGTTTAGTCAAAACAAGACGTCAAACAGGTACCAAGAATGGCCGGAAAGAGCAGAAGAAACATAAAGTTACATTCATATGCAGAATTACACACATTTAATGTTCACTCACACGACCATAAAGTCATAATACCGGCTACCATGACCTAGGAAAGATCAAATTCATGTTTATACATTTCTTAAGTGGTTTTACTTATAGAAAATATAAGATTGCAGAGTCTATTCCTCTTTCTTTATCAGAATTCAAGTGGGAGCTATGGTTCCCTTGGAATGCCTTTTGGGGGTCATAAAGTTTTATGACCTAGCAAGAGGGAGAGGCACAGAATTTGATCCTGTTAGGTATTCTTTCTTTAGAAATACACTTAAGATTCAAAGTTACAGAACAGTCTCAAATTTAATCTATAGAATAAGACAAAACTAATTAGATATGCATGCATACAGGAAGGTTAGATACAATTCTGTGTTATATACATTAAGGATATTTCTATCCTAAGTTGCACACAAAGGACGTTTGTGTGCGGGTCTGTATGGCGTGTGTGTATAAGTTCATCCCGTGGTTGGCGCGGGCTGTTGATTCCCCCTTCTTGGGAATCACGTGGGGAATCCTGTGGTCAGCATCTGTCCATCCGTGCTGTGTACCACGTGAGGGTTTCAAGAACAACAGGATTCTGTTTCTTAATTGTGCAATGCGTCATAAATGGAGTTAATCAATGACCTGCTGGCAGACATTGGGGCACCATTTCACATGATTCAAGGTTTTGTGAATTAAACATATGTGTTCATATTTGTTCAGTAGTGAAAGGAAAACAGGATCCGGTCAGTCGCTACAGATTCCCCCTTTTCGTCGGATGAAGTCCCTGTGTGAACATCATCGGACGACAATCATCACAATGGCCGACTGGCAGGTGAATCCTGATGGTCATGTAGCAGGTGGACCATGGTAGTAGGGTAGCAGGTGGAACCTGATGGTAGGATGGCAGGTGGAACCTGACGGTAGGATGGCAGGTGGATCTTAAAGCTGAGGATTCAGCTCGATGAGGTTTGGCGTGGTCTCTGACTTGGCACCCCCTTTCCGGGGATTCCGTCTGAGACCTTCAGGCACGGCTTTCGTGAGCTCGGCTGTGTCGCATCTGGTTTAGTCTTCTGTACAGAATGAATGCCACGCATAGTGTCAGAGTGTGGCTGATTACCTTTAGAGATGCACAGCACAATGTCGGCTGAGGTCCAGGCTAGGACCGCAGATGAAGTGTAGTTCTTGAAGGACGGGAGTTCCAGTGCTGTCTGATATGCTTTGCTCGGAAGATGGTACAATGCCAGATCATTCAGGTGGAATATGACACCTTTCGGGGCTTGAATCCACATACTCTGGTTGAGCATGTTGACACGGCTGGTTGTGTCATGCTGGTCGTAAGTGAGAGTAGCTGTACGCACAGGTGTGTTAACGAGCCACCTGTCACCTACAATCTCTGCTTGCATCTCTGTGACTTTTGCTCGAGGCTTAGCTTGGGCAGGGCAGCGTGTGTCGCTGACCAGGGGTTGCAACCCGCAGGTTCCTTCAGTGTTGTCTCTGAGGAAGGGTTTGCTAGGGCAGAGATAGTGAATGTCTTTGGTGAGGTATACATGTGCAGGTTTGGGGCCAGGTGTGTCGCTGTTGTGGGTTTTGCTTTTCAAAAACCTGACATTGGCAATGTCTTTAAGTCTGTAGACTTGGTTTGACTCGCTGATGGATTGGTTCAAGAGCACATCCACTCCCCTCTGCTCGTGATCGACGTAGAGTGGGATGGCGTTACCCAGAGAGTAGGCCAGGTGTATTTGTAAGGGGATCAGTTGGCCTGGTAATGGCGGAAACCAGCATAGTTAGCACAAGGCTTAAGGGTTTCAAGTACGGTGGGATTCTACCCGTGGCTGGGCTGTCATTTGAGGAGTTAACCTCCCACAGCATGTCTGTTATCAGGGCTGTAACCAGCTGAGTTTGGGCAAAGTCATTCTGGAAGACCGTAAACAGCGGTTCCATACAGTTCATGGTCTGATTCAGCAGGACGCTGTGAATGTTGAGAATGACCATGTTCTTCTCAATGTCTTGCCGATGGTTTGGAAAGATGCACTCTGCGTGGTGAGTTGCTCTTTTAGCTGTGAAAGTTCAGTCTGGATTTCAACCACATGCCGTTTCGCCGTGGCTATGTTTGCTGTGTGGACACTTGGCATACCAGTGTCGAAAAGAGTTCTGGCGGCAGCTACGGCTCCGAGCATGCTCCCAGGAACCGTTTGGAGTGTTAGTTGGTGCTTAGGAGTCCTGATTGTGTAACAGTCACTTTCCCAAGTTGGTTGGACATGTGTTCGAACCTTGGCCTTGGCGTGAGAGAGGGAGTCCTCTGTCCATCGTGCACTTGCCCAGCCGTATTGGGCTACGGTGCTGGGGTAGTGTGCTCTGTAGGCCTTGTGGCTGGATGAGTCGAACATGCGCTTAATGGGTGTAGGTCCTGCAGTCGGTGATCAGGAGTCTCAGTTGTTCTCTCGGTGGCAGCTTTCCTCTGGATGGCTGACAGCACAGCATGGCGAACCACAGCAGCAACCTGGTACAGACAACAGGGAGAGAAAGAAAGGGGAGGAAAAAGCCAGCAAGGGCTGTCTTTGGTTGGACAGGGCAGTCTTTTTATTTCATGGGTGGCAACTAGGTTTAGCTTGCCTTGGCCCATGTTTTGCCACATCTTGCTGCTGGCATGTCGCTTGCTTCAGTGTATTGTCAGTGGCTCTGGTGCTGTGGTTTGCAGCGCATGATGCGTCATGGACGTACATTGGCCTTATCCCCCCTTTGCGCCGTTGCATTACACGTGTTTGCATTGTGGTGTCAGACGGTGCACACATAGAATGTAGCTCTGTGCACGTAGCATGTGCTTGGTGTCATGCAGTGTTCTTAGTAACTGGTTGTCAGTGTGTGTAGACGGCATTCAAGGGTTGGTTGGAGGGGTCTGAGAGGTGGTGAAGCAAAGTCTTTATTGTTTCAGAAGCCCGCATGTTCGTTATGTTTGTCTTTGTAAACAGCGGAGCTAGCGTAAACTGCTCTGAGGTGGACAGTTTAGTTTGTAAAGTTCTTATGCTGTGTGTAATCACTTCAAACTTCAGGGTGGGTGGGCGGGTTTGAAGTGACCACAGCTAGTCGTTTGGTGCGCCAGGCTTGGCGAGGGTATGGGTTTGGTCATTCAAGTCTTTGTCAAGGCCCGGTTGCCTTGAGTGTCCTTTCACCTTTTTCCAGTAGACAATCATGTTGTTTGTTCTTGTGATGTCATCGCATGCCTGGAACCGGTGTTGGTGTGTGACAGGCATGTGGTTTGAAGTCTTACAGCCATTTTGTTTCCAGCCTGGAAGTTGGTATGGGAAACTGAGTGTGGCATAGTTAAAGTCTGTGCACATAAGGAGTTCTTTGATGTTATGCGTCAACGCGATGTGCAGCGTTATGAGGATGGCTGCTACCTCAGTATATTGTGATGACTGCGGGCCCAACTTGAAGTATTGTGGTGGGCACGGTATGTCATTTACCCACAGCATGCCTGCACCTGATTGACGGGTGCCCTCATGGTGGTAGGAACATCCATCGATGTAGGCTGTGGGTATACCTTGACACGCATTCTCTTTAAAGTACCTGTGACAGGTCAGTTGTTGTTGTTGGGGTTCTTCTACATCCACCGTTGCAGCTGGTGTGTTACCAGAGCAGTTTTGGCAGGCTGCCAGGCCGTTGCCTAGCGCAGACTTGTGATTTTGAGCATGACGTGCCTCAACATTGCGCGCCTGGAGGGCCATTAACCATGTGGCTATCCGTGAATTGGTGACCACACCATCTCGGATGCGCTGGCTGTTGAGGAACGTTACAGCCCATACAGTGTATAGCAGAGATTTTTCACAGTCTGAGAATGTAGTCTCTGGTGGGAGAAGTGTCTTACTGGCATATGTAACGACTCTTTTGTCTTGATCATGCCTTTGGTACAGGCCAGCACTGAGACAGTGGTTGGAGAACCCAGCTTCTGGATAGAACTCTTTTTGTGGGTCAGGGTAAGCCAGACATGGAGCTGTGCCTAGGTGTCGTTTAGCTCATTCATGGCATTTTCTTGAACTTCTGTCCATACAAATGGGCAGTCTCTTTTTTAGAAGGGCAGTTAGAGGTTTCGCAATGTCTGAGTAGCTTTTGCTGAACTGCCGTGAGTAATTGCACACCCCTAGAAAGCTTCGCAGCTCTGAGATGTTGGTGGGTGGCTTGATGTTTTGAACAGCTTGAATATGGCTGGAGTGCAGTTCGATGCCCCGTGATCCGATGAGTAGACCTGCATAGTTGACTTTGGTTCGACACCACTGTCCTTTGTGGAGGGCGTTCTTGGCGCCGGCAGTGGATAATTGGTTCAAAACATAGTCTATCTCTTTCAGGTGGTCAGCCACTGCTCTGCTTTTCATGAGCACATCATCAACGTAGATAAGGTTACCTCTCCTTCTGGCATCTGGGCATGCTTTGTTCAGGGAGGTGTTAAACTCAGTAGGTGAGTTGACATAGCCGAACGGCACCTGGTGCAGGCCACATCAAGTGTAGACAAGATTGTGTCTCCTCTGATTCTGGGTGTCTCTTGGTCCAGCTGGGTCATGGGCCATCGGGACAGTGGCACCTGTTGATGCAGTTTCCTGTAGTCAATGGTGGGGTGCCATTTGCCGTTTTGTTTGAGGACGGACCAGATGGGGGCAGAATAGGTGCTGTTGCATGGAAGGATGACACCTTTTTTCAAGCATGGGTTCGATGATCTCTTGCCCCGGTTCGTGTGAAGCGATGGGGATCTTGTACTGCCTGACAAAAGTGAGAGGAGCATTAGGGTGCATTGGGATGCGCACGGTGTGGAGTTCGGTGAGACCACAATCTAAAGAGTCTTTGGTAAAGGATGCTTTGAACTTGTAAAGTACTTTGTAGATCTGCATCATTTTTAATTGCGTCAGCGTCTTTTAGAATTTGCTGAACTTGAGACTCAAATCCTGGGTACGGCTCCTCTGTTGGTGTGTCATCTGTCGTGTTGGCAGGCAGAGGTGCAGCAGTGTCGTCAGTCTCGCAGGCAGGCTGTCTGGAGACTTTGTATGCTGCAAGGTGTTGGTCCTCTGTCAGTGCTGTTCTGCATACCTGGTCTTTGTCCATCGGCATGACCGAAGTAATGGAGATGAGTTTGAAGGGTGCTGTGAACACTGTGTGGTCTGTGTTCCCTTCGGGCATCATTGAATATGGGATGGGCCCAATGATTGGTAGTGTGAGTTCAAAAGTCATGGAAGTCGTGGCTCAATAGCCATCCCACTGGGTAGGCTTTGGGAATTGTGATGTCCCTTGCCATGCCGTTGTTGACTACACAAGATGACACTTCAGTAAGGGGTGTGGCTTGCAGCGTGAGTCCAAGTTCAACACATTCAGGTGAGGGTTGAAAGAAGCCCAGCGTGTGGTTTAGGGTTCGACCACAACGCATGTTGAGCCGGTCGGCGACCCCTTTGGTTTAAAATGGTATCACAGTTTCCTGTTCGTTGATTAGGGTGCAAACCTCAGGAATGGTCTGACCTGACAGGAGGTTCTCAGTGTTGGTTGTAACAACAGGGGGCTGTAAAGTCAATGGGGCCCACACTACCTCATTAATGATATCCACATGAGCCTTGTGGCGAGTCAGGATGTCTGCTCCGATGTAGACATCATGGGGCGGGTCCGGAAGGACCAGGAAGTAATGGGTCAGACAGTCGGTGGTTGTCATGGGTGTGCTTGCTGGCAGAAGGAAGGTCCGGTGTGTCTTCAATGAGAGCATTGAATAGTGAGACACTGATGGCTGAGTTGTCTGCCCATAGTGCAAGTACAATGTCAGTGGTGGTTACGTCATTCAACTGCAGGTCAGTTGTGACCTTGGGGCAGAAGGAATCAGAGTCTTTGGTGAGCTGAAATGTGCAGAGTGGTGAACTTGAATCTTAGTCTGGTGCTGGAACTGTGTCCCCGTGGCTGGCTGTGAGAGTTCCCGTGAACTCTGTGACCTGACAGTCTGGCTCTGCGGGAATTCTCGTAACCTCTGTGACCCAACAGTCTGGCTCGGGTGGCCTGTGTGACTGAAGGGGGAGGGGTTCCCGCACTTGAGCCCAAACTTACAGTTATTTGAAGTCCAGTAAAGGTTCAAAGCGATCTAGCAGGTCTTTGCCAATTAGAAGTGGGTAAGCGTTCATTTTTGAGATGTACACTGGGTGGATCAGATTCATAGACCCAATTGTCAGGTGGATGGGAGCTCTGTTTGAGCCGGATGTCGTTCTGGCTGTGGGATTGCACATTCAGCTCACATGTTTGAGATTTAAAAGTTCGATCTTGGCTCTTAGTTTTAGCACTGAGTCTTTCAAATAGTTGGGCTGACATTAACGTGATGTCTGAGCCGGTGTCTAGCGGGGTGTCAAGGCTCAAATCATTGTTCACAGTGGTTGTTAGGTAGAGGGTTCGGCCCACCCCCTTTTTGATCAGGTTTCCCAGAAGTCTTGGCGTCGGGGCAGGTGTGACGATCAATGGGTGGTTAGGACCGGTTTTGTGTGGCTCTCTGCGGGTGCAGATAGCCAAAACAGCATTTTCTGGTACCTTGGGATAGTGGTACCTGATATGAGGAAGTGTGTGGTCTCATTCATGGTGTGCAGCTGTCAGCTGTGGAGCTTGGGTGATGCTGACACCTTGTGATGTGACAGTTAGCTCTGTGGTCTTTGGCTGACGAGCAGTGTTCTGTGTGCCTGTTTCAAGTCTTACGCTTAGACATAGGACGCCTGGCTCGTCCCTCTTGTTTCTGCTGCCTGGGTTTGAGTCTCTTGGTGATGGGGATAAGCTGTTTCTGGGTCGCCGGCAGGCTTCCCAGAATCTTTCAGAGCGCTCGCTCTGGTGCCTTGGACGAGCACCATTGCGGCTGTGCTGCCCTCTGCTGGCTTGGAACTGTCTTGACTCTCTTTACAAAGGTCTGTGGTGTTGTGAGGCGCCCTCTAGAGTCAGCTCTGAATAGTGTTCGGAGACAGGGAAGATGGTCTTGTTTTTCACAGTCTTTCTGGACACAGTCTTTTGCTTGACATAAGCTTTGTGAGCCAAGTCTCGTAGCTGTTGGGCAGACATGGTCCATGCACAGGCCAGGATGCCCATGTGATGACTCACTGTGGGATGCAGGTTTTGGAGAAACAGAGTTCTGAAGTTTGAAATCCTCTTCCATACCTGGCTCTTTCCGTGCTCCGAAGTAGGCTTTTCGGAATCGGCCGTAGTAGGTCTGTGGGGTTTCAAGTCTTGTCTGCTTGAGGTCCATGGTGATGAGGACCCCTTGGTCTGATTCTGGGTCAGAAAATGCTCGGATCAAAGCTTGTCGCAGCTGCTGGTAGTCAGTTTTGACAGTCTCTGGTTGACGATATAGGGAGCTGCGCATGTCACAGCTAGACGTAATCCTTAGCAGGTGAAATCTGTCACAGTCTGTGAATGAAAGTCAATGTCTTGCAGGGTTAGGAGTGAAC
Source organism: Gila orcuttii (assembly GCA_026230005.1). Taxonomy (NCBI): domain Eukaryota; kingdom Metazoa; phylum Chordata; class Actinopteri; order Cypriniformes; family Leuciscidae; genus Gila; species Gila orcuttii. The sequence continues at coordinate 33,212,440 of JAPDVR010000005.1, read as the reverse complement.
GTAGGGATGTTTCTGGCCAGCTTGACGAGTTCTTTGGGGGCCATGCCATGGTTAGCGGCAGGGGTTCTCTGGAAGCTGGCTGGTGACATTTTGAGCAATGGGCTTTTAACCCCCCCCCCCCTTTCAGCTCTGAGTTAGTGGCTGAAAGGTACGGACCGGCTGGTTAGGGGAAACTTTGTGGTGTGCGTTTCCCCTTCCCGGTCATTCTGCAGTCTATAAGAGTGTTTCAACTCTTCGTGAACAATGTCAAGTTCGTTTTTGAGATCGTGTCTCTGCTGAGTAAGCTCGTGGATTTCAGCTCGGGCTGCGTGCAAGTGGTTTTTGCATGCCTTGGCTTTTTTGCATGCCTTGGCGTCTCTTTCTTTTAGTTCAGCCTCTGCTCTTGCAAGGAGAGCTTCACCTTGTCGGAGTTTCTCGTTGAGTTCCTCTCTGGCGTTTCTCTCCGCTTGCTTTCTTTGGTCTGTGTCGAGACGAAGATCACACAGGGCCTTTTGAAGTCTTTCCGCTTCTTTCTGTAGCGCTGGGTCTGTTGCATCCTCTGTCCCGCGCTGGCCGTGGGTCTCGCGGAGTAGTTGATCTAGATGGCTCTGCGCGTGGGCCTGGTTCCTCTGCTTGAAGCTTTAGCGTTGTGGCTTCCTGCTCCAGGCTGATGCTGCTCCTTTCGCTGAGCCGTGCCTGGGCGACGGGGTTGTGTGCGATGCCTCCGACGATTATGGCCCAGTCTTTGTAGTTGTAGCTCTGGGTCGGATCGTGGGCCATCAGCTTGTCCACGTCGGCGTCCTTAGGCAGGAAGGAGGTCGTCATGGCTCTCGACCATGACTGTAGGACCGGAACATACTGGCTCACTGTGGGCGAGAGGAACACAACACACAAAACAAAGAGACCAGTGCAAGTTCGTTCTAAGGTTAACGAGCTCTACTCATACGGGCTATGCCGTTTATGAGAATTTTGGGGCTAACTGATGTAAACAGTTAGCAGAGCCAATTGATTTGGGTCGACGAAGGACCCGAACTACAGTTTTGACAGGCAGTAGCCTAGCGGGTCACGTGATGACACCGGTTGCGTAATTGTCACTCTATTCTATTATTTAGCTTCCTTGGTGGCTCTCACAGGTTACTGTCTCTAAGTGAAATGAAAGAAACAAATCACAACAGAACACAAGATAGAAATCAGAATGAAATAAAACAATAGGTCTGTAAAGAACTGGAATAAATACTAACACTGGAAGTGTTAGGGAGACTAAGGAGGCCTAAACCTACTACCGCTGATAGGGTTTAAGATAGGGCCTACGGGTGAGTGGGGTTGTCAGGATAGCAACCTAAGAAGAGGTGGCTTGGAGAAGAGATGGGCCAAACACTTAAAATATCTGGGAGATATCTAGTATTTTGTGGCTTATAGTAAGTGGGATGGGTTTTTTTTTTTTAATTAAATTTAGTTTACCTGCGGTGAATTGAGTCCACTCCGGTGAGAACCAGTGGCATGGTCAACCTCCCTGGCGCTTCCCAAACACTCAACCACGGTGTCCTCGGCCCTCCGTTACTCTGTGTCGCGTTGCGCCCTCCCAAACAGTCTTTTTGACTTTAAACACAACTCGGCAACGCCAAGATGTCAACCGCCAGACAACACTACAAAATTGGGCTGTTCCCCAGAACCCTCCCGGAGGAGTGGCCTCTTTTTAGGCCCCGGTTTAGGTACTGGTCCCAGAAATTGCCTTTTTGTGTCGGCTGGACTGGTTGACTACCTTTGGATTGCCAAATTGCTGATGTCAGCACTGCGGGCCGCAACGACGGACAGAGATAAGAGAAACCGAGATTCACGCACAGCCAGTGTTGGTAACGCTGGTCGCACAACCCTGCTGGCCGGAACACCACCAGAGATGACTTCAAATCACCAAGGGAGTTACTACAATAGATACACAAAAAGGATGAACAAGGGAAGCATAAAGTGAATTAAGGCTTGTTTGTTTAAACCAAATTGAGTAATTATTTATGTAGCAATAAGAGTCGAAGGTTTTACTAAATAATAATAAACAAGAGGGAATTATGATAATGTTGGTCTTTATCAAAATAACCTAACCCAAAAGAGAGGAAAAATAATAAAAATCAAAATATAAAGAGACAGGATTGAAGCACGGTAGAAGAAGCAGGCCGCAGTAGTAGGTTTTCACCACAAGGGGGCGTACTCCTTCTCCGTGCTTTGCCTGGGGAACAGAACACTTGATTCAAATTCAAAATTCAAAACTTGTTTAAATTTAAAATTTAAAACAAGCAGGAAAGAATTAAAAGGGAAATCAGAATGATATCCTATAATAGCTAATAAGGTAAAGCATCATTAATAACTATAAAATAATCAAAAGGGGAAGATGAGATAGATGCACAATTCAAAACAGAGTAAAAGGAGGAAAAGCGTGATGTCGACTTAGTGAGGAAGGCCACAGGGTGGCGCTGTTTCCTCCACATGGATATCAGTGGTTGACAGGCAAACGACATAAATTTACACTGGTTTAAATCCAAATTAAAATAAGCGTGAAAGGAGATTGAGAAATCAGGATAATATTTTATAATAATTAACGATAACAGTAAAGTGTCATCAATAACTATAAAATAGTCAAAAGAGAAAAGTAGAAATAGGCAATTCAGAACAGAATTGAAAAGAGAGACAAGGAGAGTTGAGTGAGCGGACTTAAAAGGCGGCCACTAGGGGACTTCTAAGTGGGCTCTCTCTGGCTGTGCTGGGATTTAGTTTAAGTTTTAATTCAAATCTTGTTTGACCAAACTTAAAGTAAATGTACCAGTCAAAAGCAGAAAAATTTGTCTACCACAAAATAATATTCGCACAAGCAAAGCTATAAATGCAAATAATTATTGAGAATTTAGACAGGCTAATTCATTCAGCAGTAAAGAGAGCATTACCTTAAACGGCCACGAGCTGGCGTAATTGTGCTCATGCATGCTGAAGTCAGAAGGCGGGGCGTAATTTGAGACTTCTAAATACCTAAAGGAACGCCCTCTGGTGTTTAGCAAGCGGAATTACAACCGACTTTAATGTGATTCAAACTAAGAGCTTTCAGCTCGCCTTGTGCGCTGATTTCCTGCAATAAATCAGAAATAAACAAACAGATCTCTGTGGATCTTTCGGTGCTATACTGCACAGGAGTATATGGCGGGATTTCTTCGCCGCACATACACAAATGTGGACGACAGGAATTTTCGTCTGTTGGTTCGAACTCCAATAAACATTTTTCACAATAGCACTTATGATTTAAATGTATTAGATCTTCAATTGGGTAGCTACGCCAATTTTTGACCAGGAGTTTATCGTTTTTGTTGAATATCACTGGGTTAACCACGAATTCAATAACGACAGTATGTAAGTAAGTAAGGCCTTTTACCACTGAACAGAGGAAACTCGCTCTCGATCAGATTTACGTCTTGCTCTGATAAAGAGATTCTCGTCTTAATCAGGCGTTTAAATAATATTAACATGTACCAGCTGCAAAGAGTTTGCTTCGTCTTTACAGGGACAGGTATAATATTATGAACTGCAGTTTAATTTAGCAATTAACAGTGTTCACATGTTAAACATATTTACCAGGGTCAATTTGCTTAACTGAGTTTGGCTTCGTGCCGATCAGTTCTACAGTGGGTTGCGTTGCGCGACTTTCACTGGAGCGCGCAAAAAAAAATTAATACACAATATACTCATAGATTGACACTGAATTTGCTCATAAAACAAAGTTTGAAATGCCCGCATTCTCCACCAAACATGTAGCGACAATGAGTCTTACATTGAATGCATTAACATTAGCTCAAATGATATATAGGGAATTTTAATAATTAATCATGAATATGATTAATATTGCATATTACAGTTAAATTATCGAAGTTGGAAATAGATCGATTGTATATATGAATGATCAATCACAACGAATTATAATTCCTCATTCATATATCAATGGTCCCTTTCCAGATCGATTATATGAGATAACCTTTAATGGAATTAATTTAGCTATCAAACTGTTTGTCCAGCAAACGGCCGTAAGATTAACTTATCAACTTCCCAACAAGGTTATCCCTTCCTTATAATTCCAAAAAGCTATTTTCTGGCCATGAAAATTCACCTTCTTGTTATTATAAAATTTAGGTTACTGAAATAGTAACGAATTGTAAAGCTTTGTAGCTAGATCAAACACTTCATTGACTTTGTAAAAATTAGCATTTCAGACGAACAATCAAGAATATAATGGTTTTAATAATCGGACTACTAATGCATCAAACTACAATTCACACGGGATACATGTATGCACACTCGAAACAAACAAACGAAAAACATTACAAACACAAATTAAAATAGGATGAGAGAGGGAGAGAAAACGATATATATATATATATATATATATATATATATATATATCGTTTATATATATATATATATATATATATATATATATAGAGAGAGAGAGAGAGAGAGAGAGAGAGAGAGAGAGAGAGGATGAGAAAGTGAAACTAACGGTCAGGACTAGAGATTGCAGTACGGCACAAACACAGACAAAGTGAACCATGAGAGCCACAAAGATCAAATCCCCTGAATGGGGTAAACAGATCTTAAAGCATTTAGATCGATAGGAATTACGATACTTGCATGATTCTTCGTGTGGCTGAGAACCAAAGCGTGTGTGTGTGTGTCTCTGTCCTCGTGTCACGCGTTCACGTGGTCTTTCAGAGCAAGGGAGCGCGTTAGTTTGAATGTCCTTTGAGGTGCAGTTGCTGGTTGGTTCAAAGAGTCTCTTTAAAGTCGAAGTTGCCGATTACGTTCATTTCGCTGAAAGTGAACGTAGGAAAGTCCGAAGACGAAAATAAAGAAAGATTAAAGAAAAAGGAGAAACACGGCGTAAAGCTCCCTAAGGAGCCATGGCACGGAAACCTCTCACAGGGAAAAAGCTCTCCCAGAAACTTCTGTGTCAGTCTTTTATGGAGAGGAGGGGTTCACGCCTGCTTCGCGTACGTGAACCAATCATCTTAGAGTATCTCGAGCGGGAAAAGTTTTCCTTTGTCCTGTCAGGATAATTTGTGAGGGTATGAAATTTTGTCATTTCTACCCAGAAAGATTGTACACACAGAACAATACATTTTACTGTAATATCCTATGTATGACTTGTTTAGTCAAAACAAGACGGTCAAACAGGTACCAAGAATGGCCGGAAAGAGCAGAAGAAACATAAAGTTACATTCATATGCAGAATTACACACATTTAATGTTCACTCACACGACCATAAAGTCATAATACCGGCTACCATGACCTAGGAAAGATCAAATTCATGTTTATACATTTCTTAAGTGGTTATACTTATAGAAAATATAAGATTGCAGAGTCTATTCCTCTTTCTTTATCAGAATTCAAGTGGGAGCTATGGTTCCCTTGGAATGCCTTTTGGGGGTCATAAAGTTTTATGACCTAGCAAGAGGGAGAGGCACAGAATTTGATCCTGTTAGGTATTCTTTCTTTAGAAATACACTTAAGATTCAAAGTTACAGAACAGCCTCAAATTTAATCTATAGAAAAGGACAAAACTAATTAGATATGCATGCATACAGGAAGGTTAGATACAATTCTGTGTTATATACATTAAGGATATTTCTATCCTAAGTTGCACACAAAGGACGTTTGTGTGCGGGTCTGTATGGCGTATAAGTTCATCCCGTGGTTGGCGCGGGCTGTTGATTCCCCCTTCTTGGGGAATCACGTGGGGAATCCTGTGGTCAGCATCTGTCCATCCGTGGTGTGTACCACGTGAGGGTTTCAAGAACAACAGGGTTCTGTTTCTTAATTGTGCAATGCGTCATAAAAAATCAAGTTAATCAATGACCTGCTGGCAGACATTGGAGCACCATTTCACATGATTCAAGGTTTTGTGAATTAAACATATATGTGTTCATATTTGTTCAGTAGTGAAAGGAAAACAGGATCCGGTCAGTCGCTACACTATTATAATACACAATACTATTATAATATACTAACCTTTGATACTTTTTTCAGGATTGTTAGTTAAAAAAAGAACAGCATCTTAAAATAGAAATATTTTGTACCAATATACACATACCGTTCAAAAGTGTGGGGTCAATCATTTTCTTTCTTTTTTTTTATAAAAGAAATTAATACTTTTATTCAGCAAGGATGTGCTAAATTGATATGAAAAAGTGACAATTGAAGACTTATAAAAGAATTTCTATTTTAATTTAATGTTGTTCTATTTAACTTTTTATTCATCAGTGAATCCTGATCCTGAAAGTATCACAGGTTCAATAAAAAAAAAAAAAAAAACTGTTTCCAACATTGATAATAAATCAGCATATTAGAATGATTTCTTAAGAATCATGTGACACTAAAGAATAAAGTTATGGCGGTTGAAAATCCAGCTTTGCATCACAGAAATAAATTAAATAGGCTATATATTTTAAAGTATATTAAAATAGAAAACTATTATTTTAAAATGTAATTTTTTTTAAATGTAAGTAATTTTTACTACTTACCATTAATGCTACTTTTGGTGCTGTTTTGTGCAGTGCTTTGCAGTCAATTAGCATCCACTAATTTAACGACGCAGATTCAGATCGCTTCATCAATGTAATTTTCAAACGATTTATGAATGATTAGAAAATTAACGCTCCACTTCACATTGTCCAATGAAATTTGAACTACTTGTGCACTGCATGTGCCTGATGACGATTGGTCGGTGTATTAGACATGACAAACAGGCTTCAATGAATTATATAATATTTTAAAATATGTGATATGTTGATTTTTATTTGAATTAACACACTATCTTTTATTATTGAAAAATTTTTGAAAAAATTGCCGTCGTGCCATATAGGCCTACTCACTGAAATTATGGAATGCCAAAGCTTACTTAATTAAAAATAAATAAATACATAAATAAATATACGAAGAAATGTAAAAAAGCAAAAATACATAAATAAATACATAAATAAATATACAAAGAAATGTAAAAAAGTACAAATAAATGAGTATTTATACTTTTATTTCCTTATTTATGTATAATTGTATTTTTTCACACATTTATTTATTTTTTTATTTATACATTTATTCATTTATTTATTTCCACTTTTATTTATTTCCACATTCATTTATGTATATATGTTTTTATGTCTACATTTATTTATTTTCACATTTATTTATTTCTACATTTATTTATTTCCACATTTATTTATTTCTACATTTATTTATTTCTACATTTCTTTGTCCGTATGCTAATGAGGGGGGGCGTGTTTAACCTCAGACATCAGCAATAGAGCTCAGAGTGGCAGTGCTGAAGCTTTGAGGCCACAGTAACACCTTGTGGTGTGTGACCAAACGAAACGCAAGAGGTGTGCGGAGAATATCACATTTTAAGTCATGTATATCACCCTAATGGCGCTTTTCCACTACACAGTACCAGCTCGGCTCGGCTCGACTCGACTCGACTCCCCAGATAGCACACTTCTATTTGATGTGATATTTACATCTGGAAGACGTATTTTTAAGAGTGTTTGCTCATCTGCAATACGTCTATAGGACGTTTCCTGTCAGATGTAAAATAGACGTTTAGAAGATGTCTTCAAGATGTAATGATTTAGAATGCATGTTAAACTGACATCTTCTAAACGTCTATTTTACATCTGACCGGAAACGTCCTATAGACGTATTGCAGATGAGCAAACACTCTTAAAAATACGTCTTCCAGATGTAAATATCACATTAAATAGAAGTGTGCTATCTGGGTCGCCTTTGTTTGGTTTTCCACTGTGTAAAAGTTGTACCTGTACCTGCTTTCGGGTACTTTTTTTCGTACCACCTCCGGCGAGGTTCTAAGCGAGCTGAGGCGAGCTAAGGCGATACTAAAATGTGACGTGAAAACAATGCCGACTGCTGATTGGTCAGAGAGAATCGTCACTATTCACTGCGTCATCATTGCACGCGCCAGATGGAGTATCCAGAATAACCCCGCGATTTTTAAATAGTTTAGCCAGAGATAGTTACTAAACTTACTACTATTATTATGGCAACTCGGAAGAATACGCCGTGGTCAAACGAGGAGGTGCAGACATTCCTTTGTTTGGTTGCCGAAGAGAGGATCCAGCGAGAGCTTGATGGGGCAACGAGGAACGAAAGGCGTCGCTATGACGACCGGGTACTATTTGTGGCGATACTTTCTGCAATGGAAAACGGAACGAAAAGCGAGCCGAGTCGAGGCGAGCCAAGGCGAGTCGAGTCGAGTCGAGCTGGTACTGGTAATGGAAAAGCGCCATAACTGTATGTAGGGTAGGCTATATAGGGTTAACACACATAGCACACATGAACAGAAACTGCACTTCAACGGGTCTGATAGCAGACACTTGGACATGGAAGCGCATGAAAGCATCCACTATTAATAACAATGTAAACGCGGTGGATAGGGCTGATAAGAGCTTGCGTTTATTGTCGATGAGACTCGCACACCAGCGCAGAACGCGGAGAGAAACCAGCGCACATTTCACTGATCCTACGCAAGCATATTGATCAATGAGTTTGAAACGCGACTCAATACACGGTTTACATTCGCGTTTCATAATGCATCCCACGCATCTCACCCCATGCAGTGGAGGACAGAATCATCATGCCCATTCAAACAGCACCTGTCGTGCCCATGCTCGTGGTGATATTTCCCTCTATAAAATGATTTTATATCTACCCAAACCTTATTAAATAGGTAGGCTATACATCATCATATATGTCCAGTTCTTAATATTAATCGATAAACTACTCAGTTATAATTATAATAAGGCACTATGGCTGTTATCAGTACAATAAAATTAACAAAAGTCATTAAGTCATTAAAAGTCAAAATCTTAATACAGAGGAGAATGCTTTTACACTGCCATTACAATTGCATAAAAGTCGTTATGAGATTGATATGACTCACTCGTTTAAGACAGTGACTTACCGCCACCTACTGGCTGTTTTAGTTTCATATTTAAACACAATTTAATTGATTCCATCATTTCATACTTCTATATTCATTTATTTTTAACATTAATCTCATAACGACTTTTACTTTCTACCTATTTAATAAGGTTTGGGTAGATATAAAATCAATTTATAGGGGGAAATATCACCACGAGCATGGGCACGACAGGTGCTGTTTGAATGGGCATGATGATGCTTCTGTCCTCCACTGCATGGGGTGAGATGCGTGGATCACTAGCTGCATTTACATGAGCCCCTTTTGTTTGATTTAAGAATAATTCCAAATTGATGATTTGTGATTAATCAGTATCTAAGAGCAGCATCTATGAAATATGGGTTGTGTTTTAAGCATTTGAATTGTCACCTGTTATGCATACGAAATTATGAAACGCGAATGTAAACCGTGTATTGAGTCGCGTTTCAAACTCATTGATCAATATGCTTGCGTAGGATCAGTGAAATGTGCGCTGGTTTCTCTCCGCATTCTGCGCTGGTGTGCGAGTCTCATCGACAATAAACGCAAGCTCTTATCAGCCCTATCCACTGCGTTTACATTGTTATTAATAGTGGATACTTTCATGCGCTTCCATGTCCAAGTGTCTGTTATCAGACCCGTTGAAGTGCAGTTTTTGTTCATGTGTGCTATGTGTGTTAACCCTATATAGCCTACCCTACATACAGTTAGGGTGATATACATCTTAAAATGTAATATTGTCCGCACACCTCTTGCGTTTCGTGTCACTGTGGCCTCAAAGCTTCAGCACTGCCACTCTGAGCTCGATTGCTGATGTCTGAGTTCAAACACGCCCCCCTCATTAGCATACGGACAAAGAAATGTAGAAATAAATAAATGTAGAAATAAATAAATGTGGAAATAAATAATTATAGAAATAAATAAATGTGAAAATAAATAAATGTACATAAAAACATATATACATAAATGGATGTGGAAATAAATAAAAGTGGAAAAAAATGTATAAATAAAAAAATAAATAAATGTGTGAAAAAATACAATTATACATAAATAAGGAAATAAAAGTATAAATACTCATTTATTTGTACTTTTTTACATTTATTTGTATATTTATTTATGTATTTATGTATTTTTGCTTTTTTACATTTCTTTGTATATTTATTTATGTATTTATTTATTTTTAATTAAGTCAGCTTTGGCATTCCATATGAAATAACCATATTTGGCTCGACAGCGTCGGTTGCCGAGCAGGCTGTGGAATATGTTTTACACAGTGCATTTTCATTTTAAATGCATAACCTTCGCTACGGTTGCGCCTGCTGTCCACACACACTACTCCGGAGTTTTCGACCCTCGAAGGGAGACTGATCTCTTCTGCCAAGTCCGAAGCAAGACAGTCACACGCAAGTGATGCAACCCATAGCAACGCGTTATGGCAACGACATGTCAGACTCAGACTGAAGAAACGTAAAAACATACGAGTGCGCCGCTGCGCAAAGCCGCAGAAGGGAGAGAGAGAGAGCACTTCAGAACTCCTGACCTGATATTTAGATACACTATTCAATAAATATATTTGTTTGACAGGGAAGCTGTGCGCAAACAGGAATATATATTATTTTTCAAAAAAAAAAAAAAAAACCACCCCAGAAAAAAGGCCACTTTCTCTCCAGGAATAAAAAGGGCAGGTGCTCAAGCCCCCTTTGATGTCTATGTGTGCACGTGCCTGCATCTGAGGCGTCCAAAGACTTCATTTGTCCATTATTTATTTCGAAAGAAACACGACAATGTATAAAAGGCTCCATTACTTTGTATCTTACGTTATGGCCCCGTAGAAGCCGTTTTTGTTAAAAACAGGCTAACGATTGCGTCATAACCACGCGACTTTATGTCGCACAATAGAGACATTACCGTATAGACAGGAGGAGAAGCTGGCAGGCAATCTTTTACTGTCTATGAGGCAATCGGGGGGACATAGAGGCATAAAGTCAAGGGAGAAGCCCATAGATAGAGAGTCCATAAAAGCAACGGGACAAAATATTTCAACAACGTTTTTGAGGAATTAGGTGATTCAGATTTGTCTTGGCACAGCTACTAGAAGATTTACAACTGTCAGACTGTCGTCAAGCTCAGTTTGAGCCTGCGCAGTCGCTCAGCCATCAGACAGGAAGTGCAATAATCGGGCTTCAGTCTTCTCCGTTGAAATCAATGGGGTCGCTGTGTCCATTTCTTTTACTGTCTATGGGTTATGTAGAGAGATTTAGATAAAGGGGTTTGAGTGATTAATTATCAGTATCTAACCTGACGAAAAGGTATTTATTCAACGTTGTCTGCATAATATTGCATCTGCAGCAGCATTGTGAACTTTTGTAAAGATACTTTTAGCCATTACCTTTTAAATGCATCATTATATTCAAATTGCAAACACATGAGGAGAGTCTCCGCATGAAAGACCCACGACTGGCAGATGAACGTGTTCTCCGAAACGGTAGGAACTAAAATTAGATTGAATGGAGGATTTTAACTGCGTCAAGATGATTGACAGGGCAGTTTACGGTGACAGGAACGTAATTACACGCGACAGAGCTGTCCGTTAAAGGTGACGTGATAGTATGTCCCAAAGCTTGCCTACTCTTTTGCTACACACTCAAAAGTATGTACTTTTTCTTCACAAAAAGAGTACATACTTTTAGGTCGTAGTATAAGTAGGCGAATTGGGACTGGGCCCATAAGATTGCATGGTTCTAAATGTCCTTTCCCGTGACCCGTAGTCTGAAGGAAAACTCTCACACTTAAAGCGCGTTTCAAGTCTGTTAAATCCATCGCATTTCATTCGTATCTGTCGACTTCTTGTGTCTGGTGTAGCATCGTCGGTATGTATACCTTGTTTTGTGAAATTGTCTGTAGTTATCCTTCATTATTTTGTCAATAATTTAAGTTTGTAGAGTGTAATCTGAGGAGATAGTCTAATATACAGCTATGTGTATGCTAGCTAATGCGTGTGTCATTTGTCAATAAGCTGCACTTTAAAAGTGCTTTAATTACCTGAATGTTGTTCACGTGTATTTCTGCTCTTATATTAATGTAAAATGAGTACAAACGAAATGCAACGGTAATAGTGCAAATTAGCCTTTATTCATGTGGAGTTGAGGTTGAATGAAATTGGTGTTATGCTAATTTTTCCTTGCTCTTTTGTGTTGCAGTTTCACTTTTCCCTGTAACGTTATCTCCAATAAACCTGTGGAACTAGAATTAATCTTCAGAGTCTTGGGGTGGGGAAAAAGTTTAGCTGGCCGTCAGGATATTAAGTTGACATATCGAGGACGGCACAAATACAGATGAATAATCAGGGAACAACAAAGTGAACAAGTAGTCAAACAGTGATTATATAACATAATAACTGAAATAAGTATGGATCTGACAATGTATATGTAGGCTAGACTATGAACAAATATATATTTTAATTTCGTGAGTCAGTGGCTAAACTCACCCATATAAATGTCTTAGTAGTGATTGAATACATCAGAGGATCACCTCACCTTACTGAAACATCCATGAAAAATCCTGTTCTATCCCGCTATCAACTGGAATAAAATCATTAACCGTTGTGGTTGAACATGATTTAACCAAATGGAGGGAAAATGTATACCTCTTGAAAAAAAAAACTGCGAATGAGTTTTCCCACACAGAAAAGGCAGTATCATGAAAGTTTAATGTTCATCTCAAGACCCGGGAACACTAATTATGTTCACTTAGCATCTCCATTGGTGGTGTAATCTTTCAAGTCCAAGAGTTATTGAGCATGAAGACTTCAGGCAATAGGCTAAATGCCAACGGCTGTTGTGACATACTTCCGCTGAAATGTCAGCCACCGCGAATACTTCCGGTTAGCCTACGCGTCCACTTGTTTTGGTAGGTGGCTGCTACGCTAGTTGACATGAAAAAGTCAAAGTTTAAATACCAGAGACAGTCTGGTACAACTGCCGAACACTGCTGTGTGCCACAGTGCCAGGCATCTGGAAAGTACAATACTGTACTAAGTTTTTTTACTTTTCCTGCCAATGAGGAGCTTAGGCGTATGTGGATCGTCGCTATCCGCAGGGACAAATTCACTGTAACGCATCACACCCGGGTGTGTAGCCGGCACTTCAAAACGGAAGACATCCGTGAACCAGCATCAGAAACAGGTCGACGGCTGTTAAAAAAGGGTGCTTTTCCCTAGTTATTTGAGTTGAACAACTTCTCCCTTCCACCTACAAGACTGGGGGTTTGGGAGAGAAGGGAAAGACCGCCGCCAGAGGATGACAGGGAGGATACACCGGACCACGTAACATTCGGCGTCCCCATGCAACACGACTACGCGTCTAAACCTGAAGCTGCAGTCTTTGATTTGGTGTTGGAGGAAAATGCGTCTCCGGGAGGAAAATCGCCTGTTACGCCAACAGATCGAGGGCCTTACACTGAGGCAGCGGTTCGGCATTCACTGTTTTGCTGCCTCGGACAAGGATATCAGGTTCTTTACAAGGTAAGTATAGACAGGTAGGCTAACGTGTGAGTGAGTGAGTGAGTGAGTGTGTGTGTGTGTTGTGATGTGACTGAGGGATGGGGAGGTTGTAAAGTGCAATATATCAGGGTATAGTATATTTATAGGTAAAAACAATGTTTTTGTTTTTTTATTCACCAATCACTTTTTAGGTTTTAGGATTTTTTTTAACCAAACTTTGTTGAATAATTATTAGGAATATTGATATGTAATTTCTTTCCCTATTCACTTGTTCTGTCACCCAAAATGCCTGATAAACATGATTTAAGTCTTTGTGTCCTCTACAGTGGACATGTAGAAATAAATGTCCTGTTTTGTAACAGAAAGTCGTATTTTGATTAGAAACCCCAAACATTTTCCTAAGATGTTGATTTATAACAAACAACTTTTAAAATTAATCCGATTTAAATAATTATGAAATATTATCATATTTCCATAACATTTCCAGTGCAACATTTGATCACTACATTAATGTCAGTCATTTTTAAAACAAAGGAGAAGTTGTTGAAACTCTTGTGGTGTAATAGTAACACTGCCACCCATGGGTGGAGACTCCAGGTGCAAGTCCTGGCAAGAGTTAGACATCCATTTGGGTAGCTAGTCCACTAGTTTTGTACCAAAACTCCTTAGTGTTTTCAATTTTGCACAGATACATTTAATTAAAGTTATGTGTGTAAATGTTGTGTAGTTAATTATGAACAGTTATTAATAGAGTGTCTGTATTCCATTTCTTTAGGTTTGCATCATATGATCTACTGATGCGTTTCTGGGGCTTGATTGTGAACTCTCTACCATCCATGGTCAGTGTTCGACAAGCACAAAGAGGAGCCCTCACAGAGTCAAATGCTACAACTCATTCCCTGCAGCCCATTGACGAGTTTTTCTTACTTTTGAATTACCTTGCCCTTGGGTCCAAGCAACGGGACCTTGCTGACCGGTACGGTATCCATCAGTCCACGGTCAGCAGAATAATAACAACATGGAGCAACTTCCTGTTCACAGTACTCGGCTCAGTGAGGATCTGGATACCTGAAGAGGAGATACGGAGAGAACTGCCTGCAGACTTTAAGGACTACCCTGACACCACAGTCATCCTTGACTGCACTGAGCTGAGGTGTCAATGCCCATCTTCCCCTCTCCTCCAGAGTGAGGTATTTTCCTCCAACAAGTCCCACTACACTCTGAAGGGGCTCATTGGGATCGCGCCACATGGGCCAGTGACATTTGTCTCTGCGCTGTATGCTGGGTCTATCAGCGACAAACAGATTACCCGTGAATCTGGTGTCCTCAGTCTGCTCAAACCTGGGATGGCTGTCATGGTAGACAGAGGTTTCCTTATTAATGGCATTGTGCCCTGCAAGGTTTACAGGCCAGCCTTCCTCTCTGGCAGGCCTCAAATGTCTGCATCTGAGGTTAGGGAGACCCAGGCCATTGCACGTCTAAGGGTGCATGTGGAGCGCTCCATTCGCCGGGTCAAAGAGCACAAGTTTTTCGATTCTGTGATTCCCCTACGGGTTTTTGGGAGCATCAATCAGCTGTACACGGTGGCTTGTCTCCTTACTAACTATGAAAATGGGCCACTGGTAAAGGCCTGGGCAAAGAAGCCTGAGGTCTGAGGGCAACCACATTGTATATTTATACACTTTCATAAAGGCACTGCATATCAGGCTTTCAGCCAGACGACCTTCAACAAGGCATTGCACATAACATACATACTTTGTATGATATGTACAGTCCCCTGATGAGGGACGCCTGAGTGAAAGCTTGATATGCAGTGCCTTTATGAAAACGTATTGATATTAAAAATTATTTGTTTATACATTCATAAAATCTTAATTTTGTTCTAGAATCCTTTTTTAAACCCCTTTCAATTCCTTAATCTTATCAGAGTTTATATTTGTTTGAAATTTGTTTGTATACAGTTTAGGCCTTTGAATGCTACCTTGTTAAAATACTTCTTTGGTCAATTCAAGTAGTAATCTGCTTTTGTTTGGTCTCATTTTTAAGTCCTGTCTCTTACCTTTTAAAACTAAACTGAAGCCGTACAAAACACAGAAATGCTTAGATCCAAGTCATTTATTACTTATTTACCCTAAACATTACATCACAATCAAAAACACATTGCAGCAACATTTTACTGATGAGGTTGACGTTTATTTCCTACACAGTAACTTCAAATACATTTACACTGCGATCAAGTCATTAATTGGCCAAGAAGGCACTGAGGTATAAATAAAAAAAGAAATAGTCAACTTTTTCTTTAATGGTTTGTATGACTTCCATGTCACGGGAATTCTCTGAATGAACATGTCATCTTTTGTGTAAATGACAAAGTCACACCAGTCACGAGGCACCTTGCAGTACTCCTCCACTGCTATAGGCTCCAAGGCAAGACCCCGCAGCATGTCAGCAGTCTGATGGCAAGATCCCAGAAGCCTTTTTGCATGATTTTCAGCAGAGCTTTCCCCCCTGGTGTGGCAAACTTCTCTGAATTCAGTAGAGGTGATGCGGCACCTCCTTAGTTGGTGCCACTCAGCGCAGGAACTCTGATCTCGTGTGCTGTTTTCAATTTTGTGTGCTGTCTCCAAAGATGTCGCAAGGGATGCCAGATGATGGTGCTGATGTTCAGAAAAGACAGCTGCACAGGTAGAGGGTCCCAGTCTGTAATCCGAGAGTGGCAGCTGTGGGGGAGAAGGGGCATCTGTGTGTGGACAGGTACTGGGGACTGTCCTTACTGGTAGCTGATAGGAAAGCACACTTCCCTCCTGCACCAGACCGAACATGGACTCCACCAGAGGTACATCACTTGAGATAGCCATTGCTGTGATCATGGGAGCTTCGTCTGCACTAAGTCCATGGTACGCCTCCTGAATTTGGAGAAGTCTGGCAGAGGGCAGCTAACTCCTTTATACAAGTTGTTTCTGTGGAAAAAATGCAAACAAATGTGTCACAATTAAGAAGTACATGTGCAAAGGCATGTACTGAATGTAACTAAATGAGTTTTGTGCACGTGACAGTGTGTGCGCGCACTCGTGGGTTGCTTGTATGAAGGAGGGAGTGTGTGTGTGTGGATACATACATACATACATACTCTCGTTCTTCTACCTACCGACAGGCAGCACTCAGTTACTGCCAACTGCATACATTTTGGCACAGCTGTGTATTTTTATTGGAGTTTTACTATTTCATCCCCATTTCCTTTATTTTAGACTAGTAACACAGAATAGTCCCTCTCAGTGCCTTTTGGACAAAAAATGTCCCCATTCAAACTGCAATTTTTAATCCTGTGCCATTTAACTATAAAATGATGCAATCTTTGTTAATAGGCTTTCATTCTGTTGGCAAGGGTTCAAAACTAAAATTAATATTTTTTTACCAGATGGTGCAATTTTTTCAGGTTTGGCCTATAAAGCAAAATACTCACTTTATTCCTGTTTTCTGCTTATGTGTATGGGGCGAGCAGGACGAGGCAGAGGGCTGTGAGAGAGTGTTTATTTATTTATTAAAATCGTTGAACATTCGCCGGTGCCCACCTCCTTCCCATAACAACTGAACCTCGTTACAGTGTATTATAGAGCCAATTGGATAAATTATGAAGCTATAATTGTGTGGGTGTGTTGGTATGGATGTATAATATATATATTTTATATAAAATAATGTTCATAAATCAATTTCCTAAACTTAAATCTCTAACTTTTTTTGGTTTTACTTTTTAAACTTTTTTTTTTACTTCAACAATAATCTGCCACAGGTCTTCTTTAAAATGAGACCACACTTAAGTCTGTGCTCTCAAGCTTCAAATTTTTATGACAATTTTTGGACATATTTTTGTCCACTATGGACCTATGTGTAACTTTTTTTAATTGATGCACAAGGGTTAAGCAGGTAAGTACTTTTGAGCGTGCGTAAATGTATGTGTGCAAATGGATTTGTTGTGTGTGTGTAGTATAGACAACAACACATACCTGATTCCTTCTGCAAGTCTCCTCTCTCTTGGTCTGGCTGATATGATGACCATGTCATTAACTGGACCAGGTTTAATACCCTGCATCGAAATAAAAACATGTTTGAGAAAAAGTCAAGAAATATCCATACATAAAATGAAAGAGTCATTAAAAGGCTTGCTACCATGGTCCTTGGTTTGTGCCACTTTTGTTCAGTTTCTGTGCAGCTGAACATTGGGGGGACTGATGTAAGCCTCAGCTGGGAGTAGTGCGCCGTCTGGTACAGTAGAGCTGCCACATGACTGCACAAGGCTGTACCTGCCACACAGGTACACTGGCATCGCTGTAACACCACCGGCTTTGAATCCCTTAGCACAATCTGTTACAACACCAAATATTTGTTAGAGAAAATGTAACTAAACAAACAACGTAACAAACGCACTAAATTTGTGAACTTTTTGTTAGTGAAAATCTGTTAGTGAACTTTAAAATGTATAAAGTGATACAGGGATTGTTACAATTTATTTAGCCTATAGTTGACCATGTCAAATGTAATAGATCATTATTAATCTCACTTTACTCATTTTAAAATAGCAGTGCAGAATAAGTAATGAAGAAATTATATGAACACTTAACAAAATCTTGCTTCTGTGGGAGCCATTAACTTTACATTCTTTCTGGCACAGCAGGCACACCCTGTATTCATATTTCACATGATATCTCAGGTACCATATGATTCAAATAGTGCAATGATGGTGTCTATCTGCATCTAATTAACAGCAATGATATGACTCACAGAAACTTCATTTTGACAAACAGGAGCCTGTTTCTTTTGAACCTGAACTGAACCTGCACCGAACCTGCAGGATGACTTTCCATTACACTCAGACAGTGAGGCTTCTGGCTTTTCCTCATAGATCTGAAGCACTCCGACCTAACCGTGACCTCTCCTGACTCATTGTTTGAAACTGTGATTAACATAGAGGTTAGGGTATTGCATTTCAGAAACACAAAATATTCATGCCGTTAACCTATCACTCTGCTAACGTTATTAATGTTGCCTCCTCACTGTGCTAACTTTGGCTAGTAAAGAGCCAAGGAGATAGCATATTCATCGTTAACTCAAAACAGAGGCTTGTTAACTTACCTTCATAGTTGTTTATATAGCTGGACACATACAATTTAAAACCTTTGTCTTTTTTTGACGTTGGTGTCTTCGATGTGGCCTGGATGATCCTATGTACATCGTTTGCCGTTATCCTCGGCAGGTCCTGCAGCGATCGCGTAAAAAACAACATAGCTACAGCAAACGCTAACGTGAACCGGAAGTACTGAAGCTGGCTGAAGAGTCCGGAAGCATCAGAACGGAAGTCCGCAGCATTTAGGGTATTGTCCTAATGCTTATACTCTAATTGGCCTCTGCTCATATTGTCAATGGTGTCTTGTTTAAAGGCAGCAGAGCATACAGGCAGGGATTAACAAGGAGCTGAAACAGCGACTGTTTTAACAAAAGGCAGGGAGCTAATTAGAACCCTGTGGCGTTGTAGAACTGCGTGGGGAATGTGCGGAGGACTTATCCTGCGGAAACTTCCATACCATGTCATGAAACATGTATTACATTTTTAAATGAACCTACACCCACCATTCTTTCTCTTCTTTTTTCTCTCTCTTGTTATGTCTGAACATTCTACCACAAACACTCACACCTTGAATTGTGTTTTCAAGAAAATGTGTAAACTTTAAAAATAGCATTGATTATCTTTTTGAAACATAAGTTCTAGAGATTTTTGACTCCAAGGCCCCCACATTGTGAGACTCTCTCTCTCTCTCTCTATATATATATATATATATATATATATATATATATATATATATATTAGGGCTGGGCAAGTTAACGCGTTATTATCGCGTTAACGCATTTATTAATTAATGCCGATAATTTTTTTATCGCACGTTAACGCAGTTTTTTTATTATTATTTTGAAATTCCGTTGCTCACTGGCTCTGAATAAACATAGGCCTACAGTCAAACCATGATCACAGGAGGGGTGGGATGTTGGTCAGCCAGCAAATAACCCACCCAAACAAGCAGTGGAGAGAGGCAGGTTCTCTCTGGTGAACAGTTAAAGGGTTGCGCTCCGCGAGTGAATGACAGGCGCTCTATGGATAGTACCTATAAAACCTATAGCCTAGATAATAACTATTTAGATTCTGGAAACTCACTAACAGCGAGCCGAGGATCAGTCTCTCTTCTAATGATTTGTGCTGCGCGTCCTTTATAAAAAGTTATAGACAATTCAACTTCGGCAACGAGCGGGCGCGGGCGCGTGCGTGAGGCGAGCATGACCGCAACAGTTTCACAGGAACGCACCCGCTTGTCGCTGCACCTTGTGCTCGACCACTTCACCTCACTCTTGGCTGATTTATACTTCTGCGTCGGACTTACGCCGAAGACTATAGGCTACGCTATAGACTACGCGTTGGTTTTCATTTATATCTCTGCGTCGTTGTCCGCGTTGACGCGCAATTACACATGCACAGGGAGCATGTGAAACCCGGGTAGCGGTTCTAGCAATCACAGCGCTTGCGGTACGCGTAGAATTGACGTTACATTTTTGGAGAGGTGCACGTCAGGGTACGCCGAAGTGTACGCGCGCTACACAGCCACGGCGTGAGTATAAAGTATACATTGTTTTTTTACTCTGTTTCACGAGTTCACACTTACAAATAAGTCAGATAGAATAAATGCATATTTGGCGTGCTGTCCGAGGAGAGGGCTCCGGGCTCGATATTCGGCCCGAACCCAGAGCACTCCCCCCGTATTCCTGGCTGTGAAATAAATAAATAAGATAAGCCAAGAGTGAGGAGTCGGGGTGGTGGAGGGATGCTGAAACTGTCAAGGAATGTTAGGTGAGTTGACAGTGGATATTTATATATGCTTCCTCTCGTGCTGATAGGGTAGACGTGTAATAGTTTGGTGACGAGTTGATTGGAATGATTTATTTGAACGTGCTCCTCCCGAACCTTGTTTATAAAACATCATTTAATGTAATCTTACGTGGGAAACCATGGCATAACCAAACCTAAGCTACTATAAGTAACGTTGGTCGACTTATATCTGTAGTAGTGATCATGACCTCTGACTACTACATAGACTGTTTCTGCTGCTCCCTGATAAAAGATACCTGTTGATACCTGTTCAGAAAAAAAAAAACAAGAAAACTGGACTCGTTTTAACAAACTAGATAAAAGGTAATGCCCTGGCAGTGGCAAATAGCTTTGTTTAAATATTTGATTTGATTACATTAATGTTTAAGTTGAGATTTGAGATTACTGTGTAAAGGGAATACTGCTGGTATAAAAGCACCTTATTTGTTTAAAGTTATTGCACTTTTGTGAATATAGCAGTACATTTAAATCAAAAGTGCGCAATACACTACTTTAGAAGTCATTATTCAATTTTGCGCATAACAATGCGATTAATCGCGATTAATTGCAAGAAAATCATGCGATTAATCGCGATTAAAAATTTTAATCGTTGCCCAGCACTAATATATATATATATACATATACATTTTAAAGGGTTAGTTCACCAAAAAATTAAGGAAATAATGTGATCAACAGATTGAATTTAGGCTTTTATTCATAATTTCATATATAAATGTAACGGAGGGCAGCTAGTAGAAGCTGTGCGAGTAAAACCTCACTCCTCCGATCTCAATAGGCGCTCTAGCTACGGACGCTAGAGGCTGCAGTCTTTAGCCTCCTTGTTAGAGCGCCTGACTCTCACGCAGGACCCGGGTGGAGGGGTTACATAAACATTGATCAGCGAACATAAACAGAAGGTCAACCGTACTTGCTTGATGTGCAGGAACAAACCTCATTGGCTCTTGCAGAAGCTCAAATGTGCTGCATATAACACACAATAATGAACCTCATTGGTTCTTGCACATCAAGCGGACAGGCTTGAGCTTCCATTTACCAACTGATGTGTGCGGTGCATTGATTAATGTTTATATGTGAAAAAATCTGTTTAACATATAAAGCAATCATGTCTCTTCAGAAAATTTGGACTGAACCACTCAATTCAAATGGATTCGTTTTTCGTCCGGAAGCTAGTTATTTTACTTTATAAAGTTTTAAATATGAATATTTTTCTTACATAAACTCGCTTTGCTTCAGAAGGCCTTTATTAACCCCCCGGAGCCATGGGGAGTTTGTTTATGATGGATGAATGCACCTTTTTCAGCTTAATCAGCTTCAAATGGATGGTTGCAATCCACTGCCATTGTTTATTAATATAACTACGATTGTATTAGTCTGACAGAAGAAAGTCATATACACCTAGGATGGCTTGAGGGTAAATAAATCATGGGGTAATTTTCATTTTAAAGTGAAATACTCCTTTAATGCTGATGGTGAGGAATTACAGTTGAAACGTCTCATAATGTACCTCAAACTGAGTAGCGGATCACTGAGAAATGTCCTGTTAAAGTCGTCCTTGCGATGGCAGTTTGGGTTGAATAACTAGTTATTCCAATGTTTCATAATTGGACTCGCGCTCAGATATGGTACAATCAACGTCATCGTTGCTGTTTTTACAGTTCAATCGCTGAACTAAAAGCCTCCGGACAGAGCTGATGGCCATTTATGGTAATGACAGTTAGGCGCTGTACGCGGTAGACCAATCACAATAGAATGGGCCATCTGGCCAATCAGATCAGAGCAGGCTATTGGAAAGGAGGGATTTAAAGAGACTGATTCATCCATCGAGTCGTTTGAGAATCATTGAACAATGTGGTGATGTGCAATTTTTACTTTTTATGCATGTAAACCTGTTGTAGGAGACCTCCAAAACAAAATTAGGAGCTTTTAAAATAGCATAAAAGGGGCACTTTAAGATTTTATTAATAGGCTACCACAATACCCATGTTTTCCAAGACAGTGAGCAATGGTTCTTCAAAGAAAAAATACAGTTGTTGATTAGGTGAATTAACATGATGGAAGCATCTTAATTTTAGTTGTTTTAGCTCATTTTAATGCTTGTTTTGTCTTATTTTATATAATTTTAAGTCATAGTGATGCCCCCTAGTGGGCCCTGACCCCCTGGTTAAGATCCACTGTTCTAGACTGTTAGCAACTGGTGCTATCCCTGCTAAGAAGAATAACAAAGCTGCTCACAAACTCATTTCTTTAATAGCAGCTCTGCTGTGAACTTGTGATGGGTCACTCCAAATCAGCCCGCAGTCCCTCCAATGCCCTGTGGCTTCAGCAACCGATGTCTGCAGGTCCAAAAGAGGCAAAGGAAAATTTGCCTGAGACGTGATAATATTTAATATATTTCAGAAAGATTTAGAGAGTCCTTTGGATAATAAAAGTACTTGTAAAAGAGTATTTCAGGGAAATCCATCCAAGGATTCTGAATGTGGAAATAAGTATTAAATGGGGGCAGGGCTAGATGTCACATATTTTATTAATGTTACTCAAAGTTGGTTTATTTTTTTATGTATTTTTTTCTTCTTCATTTGTTAACCCAGATTATTAAAAACATAGTTTTGATAACATAATTCACTAAAATATTCTAATTAAGACAGTTCAAAGAAAAGAAAAATGTGCTGTTAAATTTACCCAATTGTGAAAAAGAAGTACATTTAGCATGCTATTAAAAGAAGTAAACTTTAAAGGAATAACAGAATGTAATGTTTTCAGGCACTTCAGGTATTGCTTTAATTGCAATTAAATGTAAATTTATTATTATAGCTAATTTATATTACAGTTTTTTTTTACAGTTTGCTTACACACATTTTCTCAAACTATGGGTCCTTTTCTCTATACTCACAAAACCTCAAAACATGCAACAGTTCCAAGACAATGCAACATGCCTCTCTTACAAACAGAGCAATTCAAGTTGTTTTGTTTTGTTTGTGAACTCATACAGGTTTGGAACAACTTGAGGGTAAGTAAATTATGACACAATTTTCATTCTTGGATGAACTATACCTTTAAATTTGAACTAAACCCTTTTATTTTTGTTAATACTATATTATCTGCAAGTGCAGTTAAAAAAAAATACTTTTAAGATTTTAAGTACAATACAAGTGTACATTTATTACAATTATGTTTTTTTGTTTTTTACTATAATATGAGGATATTAAAGGAGCTGTATGTAAGAAATTTATTTCAATTAATCATAAAATGGCCCTGATATGTCACTAGACATTAAGAAATCATGTTCATTTCAAATACTTATATCACTGACAACAGTAGTCCGGCCAGGATATTGTCATTTAAAAAGTGAAGTTGCAGCCCTCAACTGATGTTGATGTTGTCATGTTGTGTTTTGGTCTGATGAGCCACCCTCCACCTATCTACCAATCACAAAGTCAGTAGTGTTGTGGCATCCGGGTTGCCAGCTCTGCTCTAGTTACCACAGCTGCAGCTACAAATGTGTCGGAATCGGATAAAAAAAATGTCTAACGTTGCGAAACCAAAATAAAACTCGTTATGAATCAGAAATACTTCGTGACAAAGTCCGAAATAAAACAAGGATCTGTATAGGAGATGCCTTTGAAGGATGGAGACGGCTGAAAACGGAGAAGAATTTGAAGACAGACGCCAACATTGCTAATTTTCTCCTGGACAGGTAAGATTAATCTATGTTTGGCTAACTTGTACTTGATGTAAATGGACATTTCAAATATTCATAACAGTCGAACAAAGTTATGCATGTTCGTGCAAAGTAACGTTACGTTAGCTCAAATGGAGGAGGTGGGTCATCGAATTGGAAGCACTAGGCGCAATTCCACGGTAAAATAACTTTTTCTAATGTCCATAACACCAATGAAAAGCACATTGTAGCCTATGATGTGAATAATGTGTCCCACTTGGAACGTTTTGTAGCCTACTTGTTTATCATGCAAGTTCTACAGCCAAAAATAATAGAATGACATGTAATCTTTCACATCACATATTTTAGCGTTATGGACGTGTACTGCAGGGTAAGTTAAAAAATACAGCTGGTCGCTTTCACTTATAGCGTCAGCTAAATGAATAGCTGTATCTTTGATATCGATTACACACAGTGAACGAGGCTTGTGCTTGTACTTACGTTAATGACAGATACCTACCGTTACAAGTTATACTAACAGCTACTGTTCTAACAATGTACTGTCACATACAAGCGTACATCTTTACGATTATATTTGGCTAATCGCCATTAGTAAATTTTTGCGATATATAATTACTTTGCAAAACATCTCTCATTTGAAGCATAAACATAATTAACAGAAAAAAAACTTACTGTGTAGGACTCGTCACTTGCCATTGGAAGCTTCTGTAGCAGCCTACGTTCCTGCTGGATCCTGCAGCCTATCTGGCAACCTCGAGTCAGGGAGGAGGGGAAGGAGATACACCACTCTACAGTAATTTGAAGGTGATTGCAGTACCAGTTTTGGCCACAATCCTACATACGGCTCCTTTAAATGAACACTTAGGCTATATGACAATTTTTCTTCTCAGCTTTAATCATCATTTCCAATTATTAAACACTTTCTCCCAGACTGTTACATGTATGCTCTGTGTCGTGTTTCCCTAATCTACTATTCTGAATATACGTATATTTAAAAACACATTGATTTAACATTTGAAAATAATAAGAAATAATGTCTACAGTAAATTATAAATAATTATTAGAGCTACACAAGTCTCCACGAATGGCCTTTGTATTTAATTTTCACATTTTTATATAGTTGTTCAACACACTGATATGGCAGAGCTCAAATGAAAAACAGCGTAATCATGCCTGCATTTTACTGGGATCTATTGAATCATCCATGAATGTTCCATTTCAGAGCTGAATTTATGCCAGTATTAAATGCAAGCAAGTGGCCAGGGTCACATTTCTGATTGCAAATGCAGTGCACTGAAAATGGGGGAAAGGATTCCAAGTGGCTCAAAAATGAGCACACTTGCAGACACATTAACACATAAAATAAGCCCATGCACCACACTCACATCTACATTTGTGGAATGTTCCATTGACAGAATCTCTCTCTTGCTTTTTTCAACAGTCAAGTCGGGAATGTAAGCAGAACGTAAGTTCAGGGCTTTAGTACAACAAAGATATACAAATACCCACATACAGAAGCAAGCATACATACAGCTATCAGCATTTACATATACACTCATACTAATATTGCAACTGAAGGTATATTGCTGGCTTAATGTAAATCAAGCTTTTTTGACAGTATTTTTGGCATAATATTAATTAAAGGTGCAATGTGTAACATTTCTGAGGATCTATTGACAGAAATGCAATATAAGATCCATAACTATGTTTTCAGTGGTGTATAAAGACCTTGCATAATGAACCATTATGTTTTTATTACCTTAGAATGAGACATTTATATCTCCATAACCGCGGGCACCCCTGACTAGGAGGTCGACATATTGTGTCGTCATGTTTCTACCGTAGCCCTAAACGGACAAGCGCGTTTAGTTACTATGTTGCTCTTCGTGCAAGGAAGCAAGCTTAGTTCAGCGAATAAAACACTGACACAATGATGAACAAGTAACAATAATATTTGCAATAACATATAGTTTTACTGAATAATTAAGTAAACATAATGTCTTAATTGTAAAGAAACCTCATTGCTGAACTGGCTACTCTCTGCTGTCTCAGACGATGACATATTTTCCTGTCGGCCACCGTAACTTTTGTTGGTTGCAATTCGTAACCTCACCACTAGATGCCGCTAAAAATCACACACTGCACCTTTAATTAATTTCCACACTTTCCTAGTTTTCCTTTAAAAAAAATAAAGACGCATATGTGAAGGTTGTATTTTAAAAAAAAGCACTAACATTAATTCTTCTTTTAAATGTGTGTATTATTTGAGCTTCCGTGTTGTTCTTGTCATTTTTGCAGTCATTTTAGGGTTTTAGGTATGTTGTCATGGCAACAAAGTTTAAAAATTGGATATAAATTTAAACAGAAGTCTTTTTTTAACAGAATTTTTTCACACTGCTTAACTTGCTTTACTTTAATAATCCTAACACATTTTGTTTACATCTTATGGCTGAGTATTTAAAAATGTACATTACAAAACAGTACATTTATTTATTTGGTGGCAATCAACATTGCGCCACAAGTGCTGTCGATTTCACTTAATTTGTGTTGAACCCAGAATATACCTTTAAACAGTCCCACACACTAGATGACATTGTAAATAAATACACATTGAATGTGTTATGCAGAACAACATAATAAAAAAACATTAAAAAAATAATAAAAAAAACAATGATTAGCGATGTACACATTTGGCAAGTTTTATTTCAGCATTTCATATGGTCTATGACTGATCTAGAATACTAAAATTACATTTTAGCTTTTTTTCTTTCTTCACACACCCTTGGAAACCCGTTCTTTGTCCATCTCAACAGACGAACATACAAGTAGTCTATATGAGACACTACCTGTCAAAATGATTGATTGACAGGTGGGCGTGTCTATCCTTTGATCTTCCCCCGCCCCTTCCGGTTCCTCCCCTTCCTGTCCCACCCCTTGTCCCGCCCCTTCCGGTTCCGCCCCTTCCTGTTACCTTTGACCTAGTCCCGCCCCTTCCTGTTACCTTTGACCTAGTTTCCGCCCCTTCCGGTTACACTTTCTGTCAAAATGATGGATGGTTACCTTTGACCTAGTTCCGCCCCTTGCGGTTACACTTTCTGTCAAAATGATGGATTGTTTGAAGTTTGTTTGATCAAGAAAAGGGAGGTATTGGCCTTTGATGTTAACATAAGCTTTGATGTTACACTTACAAAGTGATGTGACAGTTAGTTTGATCGTTTGAAGTTAGTGTTTTGTCACCGCATCCCCTCGCTATCCCTAAGCTTATCATGGGAGGTGTGAAAGTGATGAGAAAAAACTGTAATAGTTTATCTGACAAAAACGTAAAAAATAAAAAAAACATTCTTTTCTTTAAAAGAATATAAACGTTTATAAAATAAATAATATAAATAAATCATACTAAAACCTCACACAAAAGTTTAAATAAATGTAGGACTATTCACTGAAGCAAGCATTTCAGATTAAATAAAATGGAGCCATAAAAAATTGTAAACAGTTAAAAATGTATTAGAGTTGAAGAAATGATGGGCAGCTGTGAAAGTGATAAGACAAAAAAATGTAGAACTATTCACTGAACCAAGAATTTCTGTTTAAATAAAATGGTGGAAGTTTATCTGTTCTTTAAAAGAATATAAAATAAAATCTCACACAAAAAGTTTGAATAAAATGGAGCCACAAAAATATTGCAAACAATCCAATGTATGAAAGACCTTGCACTGTCTCAAAAACATAGCGAGCGAGCGTCTCTGTATGTGTGTGTGTGTGTGTGTGTGTGTGTGTGTGTGTCAAAGTAGGAATTCCCCTCCCTCCACATTGCTGAGGACGTTGGAAGTTTATCTCACACAGAAGTTGAAAAAGCATTATGTTCATTTAAATGAAATGGTTATAAAATTTACATTTAGTCATTCACAAATATTTGACACTGACTCAAGTTGAAAAACCATGCTGTTCAATTAAAAGTATATAAATTAAACAAAAATAAAATCATCTTACTGTTTCACCATGGTTGAAAAAAAAACACAAGTGTTTCTCCTGAAGTCTTTTCTCTCTGTCACACCAGCATGTGGCTGGCCTGGTATCTGTTTTTGTGACACGTTCCTGAGCCCATTGAGAAATATCTTACACAACAGTTGAAAAGCATTGTGTTCCTTTAAAAGTGTATAGATTAAAATATATCATATATAAAATAAATAGTTTACTAATTTAACTAAAGTTGAAAAGCATGTTGTTTATTTAAAATCTTACTAAATTACTGAAGTTGAAAATCATGCCGTTCATTAAAAAATCTTACTAAATTACTGAAGTTGAAAAGCATTCTGTTCATTTAAAATAAATATTTTACAAATTTACTGTACCAATTATGTTAGATCATCTTACATTTTCACCAGGGTTGAAGAAAAAAAAATCACACAGGTAGTGCCTGCCAGCATGGACAGTGTGCATGACAAATAAGTGATATCATCGCTGTTTTCGTACCACCGGTAATAAATTACTTTTAATTCATAAGACTTATTTTCAGGAGTGACAGTTATCAGTGAAATATGGCGCTCGTGTAATCAAAAGGTCTGGCTACCCCCTGGGAATGTGAATTGGCCTTGAACCTAAACACTTCCATTCATAGAGTACTGAAAGAATATAGTGGACACACAGCTCCGCCGTTTTCCCATAGTTTTCCACAGGCTCTTACTGTAAAAGGGTATAAAATAGCCAAGACACATGGACGTGTGCCATACCCCATGTCTGGACCAAAAACTTTTGCACCCTCTCTTCTATGACCACCTTATAAAAAATGCAAAACAGTGAGTACTTTCTCTATAATTAATTTATGCTACGGTGCTGTTTATCTTTATTATGCAATGATTTTTAATTTGAAAAATTGTTTATACATAAGGAAAAGACGGTATAATTCATTAGTGTTTTAAATAGCCCAGGCTACGTATTTGTTTTATCCACATTATGCTATTAGTATTTTTATCTGCTGTAACTGGTGATACAGATATTAAAATGTATCTACTATATTAATTTATCAAAGTATGGGTTTAAAAATATGGAGCATTGTATTATGATATTGATGTGATACAGATATTAACATGTATCTACTATATTAATTTATCATAAATTATGATTTTTTTTTAAATATGGAGCATTGTATTATGATATCGATGTGATACAGATATTAACATGTATCTACTATATTAATTTATCAAAGTATGATTTTTTTTTAATATGGAGCATTGTATTATGATATTGATGTGATACAGATATTAACATGTATCTACTATATTA
This sequence comes from Gila orcuttii, assembly GCA_026230005.1. NCBI lineage: Eukaryota > Metazoa > Chordata > Actinopteri > Cypriniformes > Leuciscidae > Gila > Gila orcuttii. Next base: position 33,183,068 of record JAPDVR010000005.1, on the reverse strand, counting down.
ATTTATCATAAAGTATGATTTTAAAAATGTACAACATTGTTTATGTTCATTATGCTATGTTTTTTTTAAACCATATCACAAAAGTATCAGTTTAACATGACTGTTTTACAGCAATGTTTATTTTGCATTATGCTATGTTGTTTTAACTGTTGTATTTTTTATCTGATGTAACTAAAATCTGCAGCATCGTTTATTTAAGCTTCGGGGTTTCCATAAAGGACCTTAAAATAAATGTTTTGGATTTATTCAGTTTTAAATCTTATTTAGAGATTATTTTAGTCAGACATGCTTATATGTGCATAGGCCTATTTTACACCTCTTCAGTTACTTACTCTTTAAATTTTGGTAGGTTACTTTTTAATTCTTCTTTTACTCGGTCTTTGATTTTAACTTTTAGCAATTTGCATGATAAATTGTTTAACATGTAAGCTATATGAATGACACTGTCACAATGTGATAAGCAAAACATATAAAAGTCAAGTCAAAGCTATTTATATAGGCTAGCGCTTTTCATTGCCATTTAAAATAACATGGTCTTTCCTTCTCTCTCTCTAGAGACAGCAAACACTGCAGGACAATCAGGCATCCAACTAACATGTTAGTATGGTTTATATTTTATTTTTAATGAGAAAACATTATAGAGTGCAACAGGCGGTTTCTGGAAGTAAAAACATTTAATTTCTCCATACAGAAATTAATTTTAAAGACAGACCTACTGTGAGCTAAGAGGTTGTTAATACATGGTATTTGCTTCTGATAAAGCTTTCAGCTTATTTTTTTGTAAATAATCGTGTTTCACAGTTGAACTCCTGGTGAAAACTACATTACCCATGAGCCATGATACTGTAGTGAAAATTATGTCAAACATAGTTTTTTAAAAAAAAGCAACACACTCCAAAATAGCTCTGCCCACTCCCATGAAGCACTGCGAATGACATAATCTCCCTACCCTCTCAAAATACTGAAATGTTTGTATAACCTATATATGCATATTTTGCATATTTATATATAAATATATATATTTTTAAAATCACTATGGGAAATAAGAATGAAAAAGGGGGGAGGCACTGTTGCACTCTATGTATAATGAACAATTGGCAGATGAACTGACAGATATTTTATGTAAACAGGCAAAATCTCTGCATCTGATGATGGCCATGTGTTTTCGCCGATCATAACTGGTTTAACTCTTGGCTCCTTTGAGATCAATATGACTTCTGCCAAACCAAATGTGCCGGCATATTGTAAGTGTAATACACGAGAAACTATTAAAACAGTTTTCGCCTATGTAATGTATAAAATTAATCTTAATTAAGCAGTCGTAGTTAACTATTTGGGGCCAATTTTAAGGAAGGTCGCATTCTGGTCTAACATTGGCATGTGCACATTTGCAATACAGAATGTTTTTATGTTTTTGGTACTATTGGATCGAGTTTTGTAGAATAAGCCAAGATTAATTTATTTTATGCGGTGTCATGCTCCTGGATTATTCAGACTCAGAATTGTAATTATTACTACAGCCTTCATCAGCCATTTATTTTACTGCAGACTTATCAAACTTATTTATTTACTGCAGATTTGATCAAAGCCAAATACTGCCCAAACGGGGATACTGGGAAAGAAGAGAAACAGGATAATACAAGGTTAGATTCAATCTTTATATTCTTTCCCATTTTGCCTTCATTTTCCTTTTTCCTGTTATTGTTTTAATTTTTATATTCTCAGATCATCAAAGGTTTCTGAAAGCAAACACCAGTCAGTTGGTTGAAAAAGTGAAGAACATTGATCCAATAATTGACAGTCTTGATTGCTCAATGAATCAGTTACAAATGTGCGAGCGAATCCAACACACCACATGAAGACGAGGGAACCGCTGGACCATGTGAATTGTGAAAGCATTGCCAACGACCTGGTCAACGCTTTGTTCAAGCATGAAGAATCTCTCATGAAGAAACTGCAATAACAACTGTTGTAGCCTATTGTTTGGCATTATGTACTTAAACAGTTTTTAAAAAAATAAAATGTTTTTAATAATTGATTGGTGATGGAGTTTTAATTTTTGTATTTAGAACCAAGTATATTGTACAAGTAAGAAGAAACCAAACTGGCCATATAATGATATATTGCACATAATAAACAATGGCAAAGTTTGTATTCCTTAAAAAACAGGCCAATGTTTGAGAACCCTAATATTGGTGTAATCTCTGCGAGGTCTCACCCACAAATGCAAAACTTTGTGGTGGGTGATACGGGCATAGCTTTACTAAAGGAAAATATTATGGAAGTAATTTTCAAACTATATTTTATTTATTTATATTATGGTTTTCATGTTGATTTAAAGTTTTTGTTATTAACTAATAACTTTATTTTTTACATCCAGCACAAAATTTTGTTAAAAAATCGTTCTCTGACCCCAAATAATCAGATAATGGTGTGTTCACAATCTACAATTAGATATTATCCTGCTTAGTATGTGTGTAAATAGTTGTGCTTAAATGTTTGGATGTATTTTTACACGCCACATATTTTGTCACACCGTAGTGATGCAAAGTTCCACACTCTTGTAAAGACTATGGTCTAACTTTAAAACATAATCTTTATACATGAATTCAAAAGACCAAATCACTAATAAAACAGGGGTGAAAAGCACCGTTTATAATAAATACACAAAGTATTAACGCAAAAAGTAAGTGTATGCTGTTTCACACTTAAAATATTACAACAGAATCACATCTGACTATGCAGATAAAATTGCACAAAAGTAAATTCTAGTGATCAACTTTGCTAAAGAGTAAATACAACATGAGCCATTTAAAGCAAATACGAAAAGCCACTTGTGTTCAGTTTTGTATGTTTGTAATTGACATTTTATATAGTCAATTAGGCCGTTTACATCTTGCTTCTTTTTGTTTTTGTACAGTTTGCAAAAACTATAGTCTCCGAGCGTGGTCAAACATATAGGAATTTATGAAAAACATGAACACATATTTCTACATGAGATATTTCTTTTAGAACATCTTTCAGCTATGTCTATGAAACATTGACATGAAAGATGAGTATTGCTGTTTTTCTGTTACCTATAAAACTATAATACTTCAAACTCGTCTAGCTATTGCCCATTTCACAGCACAGTCATAGATACACAGTTATTTTATGTATGTGGCTAAACAACGGTTAAGCTAATGAATTACCGGCTATATTTTTACGTGAATGGCGGGATGATTCATTTTTTAATCCGTCTACACCGATACTTTGACACAAGAGTTTTAGGTCTGATCCAGAAAACAGACGGTAAGCAGTAAGTTATGAAAACATGTAATAAGCAGTTTTGGCCTCATCATCAAAATGTTTTAACAGCGCAAGTTTCAATTGTTTGATAAATTATCTAACGATTATACCTAACTATCAACAGTTATATGTGAAACAAGCTCAGTCACATTAGAGTTGGATTCTTGTTTATATTGTACATTGTTATTGAACCGCATGTTTAACAGTGCTAGTGTTCTTAAATTGTTTACCACGGTTTCATTTTTAACAACACTATCGCAACACTTATCGTATTGCCGGGTGTGATTGTAATGTTTTGTATGGTGTCTTCTTTACACTTTCACCCCATGGATATCTGTTTCCTACAGTTAGCTGTAGTGAACTCTAGGTCTTCTCTTTGTTCATATACGACAGTATGCACATGAATTGGCTTGATTTAATAAAATGATGGTTTAAACCACATTATTTTATTATACCATTTTTAAATAGCGCTTAAATGTATATTTTATATTTTAACCCTTTATGCAAATATAGAATAGGCCTACCGCACAAGGATCTCTGAAATATTTTTTTTCGTGTAAAACATCTATGTAGATCTATCTATGTTTTTAAAAATACAAAGACATCTTTCTACCAGCGACCCTCAAAATCTGGGCATACAACAAAACACAGTGCATCCGTGTACGATGATTGATCAGGAAATTACTTTTGTCGCTTTGTTTGAAGAAACACTTTAATCAGCTGGTGCTTGATAACTATTAAAATTATTAAACAACCCTCAATTCGGTAATGATGCGATATTGATATCACGTTTTAATTTCAACTCAATGCGCTAAAGGTCTATAACTGAACTTCAACGTCTTAATATTTGGTAAAAGTTAACTTAAAGCCTTACTTTCTAAACGCTTTTTACGGAACTTGTTGCGGACATTCACCCATCCATATGTTAAAAAAAAAATATATATATATATATATATATATATTGGTGTAATTAATAGAATTCTCTCTGGCAGTATATGCATAACTTCTCCATGACTTTACTTCTGATTCAACGAGGCTTTAATCCTACGTAGCGGTTTACGACGTCATGACGATGACACCCCTATACAACTCCTCCTACGGGGCGGGCTGAGCACTATCAGTTGTCCTGATAAACTCTACACAGAGCCCAGCCTCAGTTATCGCACACAACCCCTGGCTCTAGCTCTAATAGTCACGGACTGCTGTGCTACTGCAACATCTCATTGATCAAAAGTGGAAGGAATTGATCAGAAGTTCCGTTTTGTCTGAGCCTGCCGCAAACTACACTTTTTTCGACTCACACTTCTAACCCAAAAACTTTGCTAACGCACAAGGCCTGGACGATTGTGCTGCAAGGACTCGCTCAAGAGATTTATGGAACTAACAGAATCTTTCACCATCGAATAGGGGACCGAAAAATCTGAAAACTTCAGAAATGGCGACGCAAAAGCTGATGGAGAGCGACTCCCCGTCGAGTTCTGGCGATGCGGGACACAAGTATCATCCGGCGTGTGAGTGCGCCACGGGGAATGGATAAAGAGATACGGTAGACTCTATGTTTAAAGATCATTTTAGAGGCCCGATGGTTAGCTTGATGCACAGGATCATCGAGGCTGCGTTTGATGAGAATAACGATTGTGCGAGGGATACCAAACGTGTGAAAAATCTCAAAAAAGAAATGGATGTCATAAGAGGCTTGGTTGGATCCTGGACAGATGTTACGCCCATGTTTTTAAACGGCAAAGAACCGATCGGCGTAATCCTCAAAAAAGTTCTGGATGTGATGCTTGAATCTCGTGAGGAATTCGAAGTCGACGAACTACTCTGTATGTGTACGTTTGTAACAGATTTCTGTGTGTCACTGTTGTCAAAAAATGCAAAAACAGATGTTGACGAAATAGTTGAAAGTCTGGTCAGCTATGCCCTAGAGCAAAACATGATTGCGTGCCGCAACTTTGTATTCTGGCTGGATCACCTGTAAATGTCGTTATTGTTTTACTTCACTATGTTGAAATAAAAAATTACAAAATTGTATTTTGTGGTCATGTCCGAGCTCATAAAAATAGTATTACGCAACTTATTCTATAGGAGGTAAAAAATTATTATATATTAGAAAGTAGCTAGGATGTATTTTATTTTGTGCATGCTTTAAGTTAACTTTTACCAAATATTAAGACGTTAAAGTTCAGTTATAGACCTTTAGCACATTGAGTTGAAATTAAAACGTGATATCAATATCGCATCATTACCGAATTGAGGGTTGTTTAATAATTTTAATAGTTATCAAGCACCAGCTGATTAAAGTGTTTCTTCAAACAAGTGTTTCTTGCAATATATCATTATATGGCCAGTTTGGTTTCTTTTTACTTGTACAATATACTTGGTTCTAAATACAAAAATTAAAACTCCATCACCAATCAATTATAAAAAACATTTTATTTTTTTAAAAAACTGTTTAAGTACATAATGCCAAACAATAGGCTACAACAGTTGGCCAAGATTGTCAATTATTGGATCAATGTTCTTCACTTTTTCAACCAACTGACTGGTGTTTGCTTTCAGAAACCTTTGATGATCTGAGAATATAAAAATTAAAACAATAACAGGAAAAAGGAAAATGAAGGCAAAATGGGAAAGAATATAAAGATTGAATCTAACCTTGTATTATCCTGTTTCTCTTCTTTCCCAGTATCCCCGTTTGGGCAGTATTTGGCTTTGATCAAATCTGCAGTAAATAAATAAGTTTGATAAGTCTGCAGTAAAATAAATGGCTGATGAAGGCTGTAGTAATAGTTACAATTCTGAGTCTGAATAATCCAGGAGCATGACACCGCATAAAATAAATTAATCTTGGCTTATTCTACAAAACTCGATCCAATAGTACCAAAAACATAAAAACATTCTGTATTGCAAATGTGCACATGCCAATTTTAGACCAGAATGCGACCTTCCTTAAAATTGGCCCCAAATAGTTAACTACGACTGCTTAATTAAGATTAATTTTATACATTACATAGGCGAAAACTGTTTTAATAGTTTCTCGTGTATTACACTTACAATATGCCGGCACATTTGGTTTGGCAGAAGTCATATTGATCTCAAAGGAGCCAAGAGTTAAACCAGTTATGATCGGCGAAAACACATGGCCATCATCAGATGCAGAGATTTTGCCTGTTTACATAAAATATCTGTCAGTTCATCTGCCAATTGTTCCTTATACATAGAGTGCAACAGTGCCTCCCCCCTTTTTCATTCTTATTTCCCATAGTGATTTAAAAAAATATATATTTATATATAAATATGCAAAATATGCATATATAGCTTATACAAACATTTCAGTATTTTGAGAGGGTAGGGAGATTATGTCATTCGCAGTGCTTCATGGGAGTGGGCAGAGCTATTTTGGAGTGTGTTGCTTTTTAAAAAAAAAACTATGTTTGACATAATTTTCACTACAGTATCATGGCTCATGGGTAATGTAGTTTTCACCAGGAGTTCAACTGTGAAACACGATTATTTACAAAAAAATAAGCTGAAGGCTTTATCAGAAGCAAATACCATGTATTAACAACCTCTTAGCTCACAGTAGGTCTGTCTTTAAAATTAATTTCTGTATGGAGAAAGTAGATGTTTTTACTTCCAGAAACCGCCTGTTGCACTCTATAATGTTTTGTCATTAAAAATAAAATATAAACCATACTAACATGTTAGTTGGATGCCTGATTGTCCTGCAGTGTTGGCTGTCTCTAGAGAGAGAGAAGGAAAGACCATGTTATTTTAAATGGCAATGAAAAGCGCTAGCCTATGTAAATAGCTTTGACTTGACTTTTATATGTTTTGCTTATCACATTGTGACAGTGTCATTCATATAGCTTACATGTTAAACAATTTATCATGCAAATTGCTAACAGTTAAAATCAAAGACAGAGTAAAAGAAGAATTAAAAAGTAACCTACCAAAATTTAAAGAGTAAGTAACTGAAGAGGTATAAAATAGGCCTTTGCAAATATAAGCATGTCTGACTAAAATAATCTCTAAATAAGTTTTAAAACTGGATAAATCCAAAACATTTATTTTAAGGTCCTTTATGGAAACCCCGCAGCTTAAATAAACGATGCTGCAGATTTTAGTTACATCAGATAAAAAATACAACAGTTAAAACAAAATAGCATAAAGCAAAATAAACATTGCTGTAAAACAGTCATGTTAAACTGATACTTTTGTGATATGGTTTAAAAAAAACATAGCATAATGAACATAAACAATGTTGTACATTTTTAAAATCATACTTTATGATAAATTAATATAGTAGATACATGTTAATATCTGTATCACATCAATATCATAATACAATGCTCCATATTAAAAAGAAATCATACTTTGATAAATTAATATAGTAGATACATGTTAATATCTGTATCACATCGATATCATAATACAATGCTCCATATTTAAAAAAAAAATCATACTTTATGATAAATTAATATAGTAGATACATGTTAATATCTGTATCACATCAATATCATAATACAATGCTCCATATTTTAAAACCCATACTTTGATAAATTAATATAGTAGATACATGTTAATATCTGTATCACCAGTTACAGCAGATATAAATACTAATAGCATAATGTGGATAAAACAAATACGTAGCCTGGGCTATTTAAAACACTAATGAATTATACCGTCTTTTCCTTATGTATAAACAATTTTTCAAATTAAACATCATTGCATAATACAGATAAACAGCACCGTAGCATAAATTAATTATAGAGAAAGTACTCACTGTTTTGCATTTTTGATGAGGTCATAGAAGAGAGGGTGCAAAAGTTTTTGGTCCAGACATGGGGTATGGCACACGTCCATGTGTCTTGGCTATTTTATACCCTTTTACAGTAAGAGCCTGTGGAAACTATGGGAAAACGGCGGAGCTGTGTGTCCACTATATTCTTTCAGTACTCTATGAATGGAAGTGTTTAGGTTCAAGGCCAATTCACATTCCCAGGGGGTAGCCAGACCTTTTGATTACACGAGCGCCATATTTCACTGATAACTGTCACTCCTGAAAATAAGTCTTATGAATTAAAAGTAATTTATTACCGGTGGTACGAAAACAGCGATGATATCACTTATTTGTCACGCACACTGTCCATGCTGGCAGGCACTACCTGTGTGATTTTTTTTTCTTCAACCCTGGTGAAAATGTAAGATGATTTTATTTTTATCTAAATCTAACATAATTGGTACAGTAAATTTGTAAAATATTTATTTTAAATGAACAGAATGCTTTTCATCTTCAGTAATTTAGTAAGATTTTTTAATGAACGGCATGAATTTCAACTTCAGTAATTTAGTAAGATTTTAAATGAACAACATGCTTTTCAACTTTAGTTAAATTAGTAAACTATTTATTTTATATATGATATATTTTAATTTATACACTTTTAAAGGAACACAATGCTTTTCAACTGTTGTGTAAGATATTTCTCAATGGGCTCAGGAACGTGTCACAAAAACAGATACCAGGCCAGCCACATGCTGGTGTGACAGAGAGAAAAGACTTCAGGGGAAACACTTGTGTTTTTTTTTCAACCATGGTGAAACAGTAAGATGATTTTATTTTTGTTTAATTTATATACTTTTAATTGAACAGCATGGTTTTTCAACTTGAGTCAGTGTCAAATATTTGTGAATGACTAAATGTAAATTTTATAACCATTTCATTTAAATGAACATAATGCTTTTTCAACTTCTGTGTGAGATAAACTTCTAACGTCCTCAGCAATGCGGAGGGAGGGGAATTCCTGCTTTGACACACACACACACACACACACACACACATACATAGACGCGCGCTCCCTATGTTTTGAGTCAGTGTGAGATCATTCATACATTGCATTGTTTTTTTTCTTCAACTCTCTAATACATTTTTAACTGTTTGCAATTTTTTGTGTGTCCATTTTATTTAACCTTTTTGTGTGAGGTTTTACATAAGCTGTATGTTTTTCTTCAACTCTCTAATACATTTTTTTAACTGTTTGGAATATTTTTGTGGCTCCATTTTATTTAAACTGAAATGCTTGGTTCAGTGAATAGTTCTACATTTATTTTAAACTTTTTGTGTGAGGTTTTATTTTATATTCTTCTACAGAACAGATAAACTTCCACAATTTTTTTCTTATCACTTTCACAGCTGCCCGTGATAAGCTCAGGGTTATGGAAGGGATGCGGCGACAAAACACCTACTTCAAACGATCAAACTAACTGTCACCATCAAAGCCAATACATCTCAAACTATCTGTCACACATCCTATATCCCTTTTTTTCTTGATCAAACTAACTTCAAACGATCAAACTTACTGTCACACATCCTATACCCCCTTTTTCTTGAACAAACTAACTTCAAACGATCAAACTAACTGTCAAACATCCTATACCCCCCTTTTTCTTGATCAAACTAACTTCAAAGGTAGGAAACTAGGTCAAAGGTAACAGGAAGGGGCAGAACTAGGTCAAAGGTAACAGGAAGGGGCGGAACCGGAAGGGGCGGGGCAAGGGGCGGGACATGAAGGGGAGGAACCGGAAGCGGCGGGGGAAGATCAAAGGATAGACACGCCCATTGTCAATCAATCATTTTGACTGGTAGGGTATCATATAGACTACTCATACACATTATCTATCCTTCTCTATTCAACCCTCTCCTCAAGCCCCTCTGTCTACGCACTTATATTTGTATTCAATAAATGAAAGAACATCAGAGAAGTGAGTCCATTCCTCCTTCTTTGTACCCAATAACCTTTATTTCACATCACCTTCAACCACTCAAGGACTTCAGCCTTATTCTACAGTGCTTCATTCATACAATGGTAGCCCCACTTCAAACCATCCAAGAGTCACCATTACCGCTGTAACCCCCTGATCTATCCTCACTGAGGCTTGAAATTGTGGGCAAATCTGAACAAACCACAAAAAAACTGTGTCTCATCTTCAGATTTGTTGCACCTCTGAGCACATTTTAGTTGCACTTTGGCAGATACATCACTCCCCTTTCCAAACGTACAGCTATTCGTGTGGCATGCTAACCTTGAATTTTAATTGTAAAAGCATTTAAAATATCTCATCATGCTTCCAGACTATTTTTTATCCCACAATTGCTTACTAAAGACAGCTTGGCAGATTAATGCCTCTCTTGTGGTTCATTGATATGGATTTTCACATTACTACCTCTGATCAAGCTGCTACTCTAGTTGTGCTTAGATGGTAATCAGATTTTTAGGTCTGGGTGCTTCAGTCTACCCTGAACTTGCAACACTATGAGCTTTTGTCACAATCTTTCATCCAAACATTCTATACTTTTATACCTGGGTCTCAGCCCATTGGCATAGCCTAGTATATCTGGTTATGTCAGTTCCCCTGATCACCTGCCTGCCTCCTATAGGCTTCATTGAGCAGCTGTATCTCTTCCTGGTAACCTCCAGCCTCCTGGTGCTGTCTCCGGCTGTTCTGTCTGTGCGCTTCTACCGTATCCGGAATGTGGATGTTGATGTTGTCCGTGTCCGGGTTACTCGTGGGGATCAACAGGGAGTATGAGGCTGTTTCGCCAAGGTCACATGACACAAAGCGGTTCTCACGACGAGAGTAGCGTAGCGAAGGCGAGCGCGCATGTGTGGATGACTGGCTGATATTGGAGACAATAGAGACGCTGTCCATTGCCTCTTCATTGTCGCAGATCTCCAGAACTTCCAAGTGGATTTTTACATTTGTGTCTCCAACTCCCCCACCCCCAGTGCTGGAGTTGGGCTCTTCTGCACTAGGTTCATGACCCACCGATTTTGAACGGTACACCTCAACTTTCTTCGCATTGTTGGAGGAGATCTTTAGGCCATCGCTGCTGACTTCATAGGTGGAGAGGGACAGTGTTTTGCCCGTGGGGGCATGGAGGGAAACGGTGCCCTGAAAGGCACATAATGGAATGGCCAACCCAGCCGTGGATCTCTGTTTAGAAATAAAAAGAAAATTAGACATGCTGTCAACTGATTCGTCTGTGATTCCTGACAGCAGGTGTTTTGAGTTGATTAGCTGATTAGAGATCTTGTCAGGTCGTATAAAAAATTCTTTGTTCTAAAATTCTAATACATTTTGAGATAGGCGTACTGGAGTTTTGATTTCCATGAGCTGTAAGCCCTTATCATCAAGATTAAAACAATAAAAGGCTTGAAATATTTTACTTTTTATGTAATGAATGTAGAATATATTAAAGATTTACTTTTTAAATTAAAGTATGGGGGGGGAAATAACTTGTTGACGATATTGATGCATTTGTACTTGGAATTGTTGTCATCACAGCGGATTCACATGTACACTTGTCCGCCGTTCGTCTGACGCTGCTTCTGAATCTCTCTCCGGCCGGTGAGGTTTACTGTTAGTGTTCCGTATAAAAAACTTTGTAATGTCCATAATAACTTCAGCCGGTTAGCCAGTAAGCTTTTTGGACAACGCATTATTTTACTGTAACATATTACACAATATAATCTATATTTAATGCAGCAATTCTGAACAAAAAGTATACATATTTAATAATAAGACACAGGTCTTTGGAACTTTAATTGCACACATGAGACTTAAATTATTATCAGCGAGTTATGGTGGCGTTTTGGCCCCAGTCTAAAAGGGCTGTTATAAGTTTTACATGCCACCGGATACCACGGTGTTTTACCTATGTAGGCTAACTTAAAAATAGTCAGATAATGGTTGCCTCTTTTTAGTTGCCAGGGGTGAAAATGAGTCATCCTTAACATTTTTGGTGTTTTGGATTCACTACAACTGGAGAACAATTAAATACAAAATAGGTTGTAGGCTCTACTGGGTGAATTTTTTTTTACTATCATAATTTTCCCAGATAGTGTATAGATTTTTAGGCATTCTATTATCTAAAACAGCCTGAAAAATAGTGCATTTAGCTGACGTAAATGGGAAAAAAATCTCCCCGGGGGAGTATGCCCCCGGACCCCCCTAGGTTTGGGCTAAGCCCTGAATGTTTACATCGTCTGGCTCTGCCCCTGGCGGGTATGATGTCATTGATAGGCAACGCAAAGACACGGTCCGTGTCCAGGTTAAAACTGCTTTTTTCCTCTGGATTTAAACATTCTTACAAACATTTGGGATACTGTACACAAATCATCAAAATATATAACATTGTTCAAGTGGTTAGGTTTATAGATCTAGATGGTATAGATAGCTATGTTTTGATCCAAAAATCTTACTTAGTGTGCCTTTAAATGGATAGAAGCAAAGATGTTCAATTGAGCCATAAATTATTTAAATTTTAACATAATTTGTAATTTAAACGTAACTATTTGTAATTATTTTAAAGTTTTATGCATCTGTAAACTGCACAATTATCATTTAGAAATCCCCCATTCACGTCTACATTTGGTTATTCCAATTAAATAGCACCTTCGTTCAATCTCTTCTGCTCATACACAGAGTATTAAAACTAAATGGGAAGAAGAGTTAGCTACTAACATTGATGATGAAACATGGGATGACATTTGGTCTTATGTTAAGAAAATATCTGTTTGTATATGTACAAGAGAAATACAATTTCCATATTTCCCCTAATAGCAGATATTTTTAAACCCCTCTCTATGTGTTTAAAATGTAAAACTGAAATAGGTATTTTAACACATGACTCTGTGGTCATGTAACATACTGCAGTGGTATTTGGTTCTGGGGGAAATGGAAAAGATCTTTAATATTCAGTTGGATTTTGACCCAGTCTCACTGGTGTTGGGTATCCCTAATGGATGCATTGTTTCATATGCTAGTAAGAAATTGTATAATATTCTATCCTTTGCTGCCAGAAAAAATATTTTACTTAATTGGATCAGTGATAAATCTCCATCTCTTAAAGGTTGGCATTAGGTTAATTTTGAGTTGATTCCCCTGGAGCTATCTGGACTATTTGGGAACTCATATTCGCCTTATTATATTATAAGGAATATTGTAATTGTATAACTCTCGAAACATTGAAACTTTTTCCTCTTCTGCATTTTTTTGAAATATGTTATTGTTTTGTTTGTATTCTCTAATCTGTTTTATTATGGTGTCGTTCTGTGTTATATACAAATCTGAGCTATTGGTGTTCCTTTATTTTATTGTATTTTTTTGTGATGCCTTGTTATATTTGTATTATAATGAAAATTCAGTAAACATAATTAGAAAAAAAAGTAGCACCATCTGCAGATAATTTTCTAAACTATAAATTCTGTCATTATCTACCCACACTCATGTTGCTCCAAACTCATGACTTTTTTTCAATAGAAAGACATGCTGAAAGACAATATAATTGTCTGGTTCATGTTCAATTACAATTTGCTTGTTTTCCTAGAAAAAATATATACAAACTTGGGATTTCAACCCAGATACAATTTCATGCTAGCTCTACATCCTGCCTTAAGCGTATATAAAGAACAACGGAGGAGTGTTTTTTTCTCTTTTCTCTATCTTGCCTAAAGGCACCAATCAAGCCAGGACTGGCACTGGTGCCCCCTTCAAAAAGTATAGGTGCCTAATGCCCCTGGTACAGTTTATACAGAATGTGACAAAGATCTGAGCGGTGCTGCAACTACCCATTACAGGAACTACCCATCACATTCTTCCATCATAAAATCAGCTTGTACATTGTCAATATATATTGCAACACATTTTATCAATGTGGTCCAGTGCAATGATGTTTAATGAGTATAAAATCTGTCTCACAGGATGATAATCTGGACATGGAGACATAAAATTATCAGAATTATTTCAAAGGTCAAAAAATACACAAAGTCAATGATATTTAAAAAGCAGGCTGATGAATGTAATTCCATTTTACCAGACATGTTTCATGAGTTAATGAGCCCTGTGTATATATCAGCCCCGTTGAGAACAAAAGCTCTGGTCAAATTACGTCAAGGACCATAAACACCCATAGCTCCATTGGGCCATCTTTCTCCGTTCAGCAACTTCAGTCATATAACGTCACACTACAGAGAAATTGAGTTTAGTGGAGTTGTCATTATCATTTCATAATAAAGAGAGACAATCGGCAAGGAGGCTGCGTAATAGATTGAAACGTCATGCCATACTGAAGACTGTGAATAATTCAAGCATTTTGAGCTGATTTCATCTGACCATTCAGCACAGCAGCCGTAGATAAGGATCTCTCCCTACCTCCTTTAATTACTTCTCTCTCATTACATTATAAAGGCTGAGAAATGAGATGTCAACAATAAGATGTGTGCCTCCAACAGGCTTTGCCCAAAGCGCAGCATATCATTCAAATGAAATAACGCTTATCAGAGGTCAGACACAGTGTGACTGGGGAAAAGGTATGACTTGCATATGAGTTTACCCACCGGATGAGTTAGAGGCACTGGTGCAATGAAGGATAATAACCACATCAGAGTTGAGGCAGAAAAGCAGACAGAGAAAATGACAAATGCAAAAAAGGCTCAGACTTTTTATGATGTTTATGATTATGTGTGCGAGTGACCTAGTTTCCCATAATTCCCCGGCGAGTTGGCCTATATGCAGTGAGGGGTGTTGATGTAGAGATACTCGACCACATAAATCTTGCATCACACCTACATACATATAATGCTTTACTCACAAAGACAACTGATCTTTATTTACAGAGCAACTCATATTAATCTTAAACAGATGGCCTTTTGCAAGATTAAACATGACCGGAGTTCTCAATATACTCAGAAATAATAATCTGCCCCAGGTTAATCTTTGCCAGTTCTGACCTCTCCTCCTACTCTGGGTCATCACCACTGGAGGATCTGAAGGTCTAAGTTGTGATCTAGCTTCCTGCTTTCTGTGGCAGATACACAGTGACAGTCGTAGGCTTCTGTGCTGCAGCACCCCAGTGGGTTGTCAGGAACACCTGACTCGGAGACTGAGATTAAACCCAAACATCTATAAATCTATAAATAAATTACAATACAACAGGTATTTATTGACAGTGATGAATTAAACAGAAAGCAGGTGAGAAATGGCACAGTCAGAATAATGGGCAGATGAATATGAACTAAATAAGTCTCTTTTCCTTTACCAGGGTGACAGCAGAGCAATGATGACAAGAGCGTGATAGTAGAGAGAGCACACACCTCTTCACAGGATTATGGGGAGTAGACAGTTACGTATAATGGTCCAAAGAGTATCTTACAGGAGATTGCTGGAGTGTCACAAGGGAAATAAAATCTCTGGAGAATCACAAGGATATCTACTAGGTAAGAGCGGGTAAGTAGTCTGTTATCAGTAGTTGAGATCAGGCCAGGGGTCCATTCTACCTAACTTAATACATCTGAGATGTACAGATGTGACAGATGCTAGATCTTCTAATCATGATAACTGATCTCTGGCTAATTTGGTTCAAACATATTTGTGGATTTGTTTAAAATATCTGGACTAAGTTGTCTTATTGCACGTTCTTGGGTTCAATGGAAAGGCCAGATATATCGATACTCGAAACCATGATCAGCAATGCAGCTATTGGCTGACAGGAAGACAGCAACGTAATGACATCATATAAAAAAAAAATAAAAAAAAAACACATGACGAAATTAAAGCTGAAAGCAGCATTGAAAGGGCCCTCGCACCCGTGCCACCGCCACCCGGTGGCTTTAGGAAGACAGAGCACGGTGGGCAATGTGCATTTAAGTAGGTAAATATAGGAGGAGTATGTCAAAGTCAGTTACAAAAATGTCCTTTATTATGGGGATAATAGCATGCATTATCACTCAGATAAGTGTTGCTAACATGTTTTAGCATGTTTCTAGCATGTTTAGAACTCAATGGCATATTTAATATGTTGCTAGTAGCCTACTGCATCACAGTGTAAAACATGTCACTTCCTGTCGACAGTAGATGGCGCTATTACTTTAACTTAAAATTGTCATGTAGATGTGTTCAGGGCAGGACTCTTATCAAACGTGTGAAGTTTGGGGCAGATTGGACATTGTCTTCTTCAGTAACAACAACTTCCTGTTTCATTGCATTAGCATGCTTTAGCACTTAGCTAAGAATTGCTAGCATGTTTTAATATGTTTATAACATGTTTATAACTCAATGGCATATTTAATATGTTGCTAGTACTGCATCACACTGGTAAACATGTCACTTCCTGTTGCCAGTAGGTGGCGCTATTACTATGACTGAATATTCTCATGTAGATGTGTTCAGGCCATGACTCTTATCAAACGTGTGAAGTTTGGGGCAGATTGGACATTGCCTTCTTAAGTAACAACAACTTCCTGCTTCATTGCATTAGCATGCTTTAGCACTTAGCTAAGAATTGCTAGCATGTCTTAACATGTTTATAATTCAATGGCATATTTACTATGTTGCTAGTACTGCATCACACTGTTAAACATGTCACTTCCTGTTGCCAGTAGGTGGCGCTATTACTTTAACTGAATATTCTCATGTAGATGTGTTCAGGGCAGAACTCTTATCAAACGTGTGAACTTTGGGGCAGATTGGACATTGCCTTCTTAAGTAACAACAACTTCCTGTTTCATTGCATTAGCATGCTTTAGCACTTAGCTATGAATTGCTAGCATGTTTTAACATGTTTATAACGTGTTTATAATTCAATGGCATATTTAATATGTTGCTAGTACTGCATCACAGTGTTAAACATGTCACTTCCTGTTGCCAGTAGGTGGCGCTATTACTATAACTGAATATTCTCATGTAGATGTGTTCAGGCCATGACTCTTATCAAACGTGTTAAGTTTGGGGAATATTTGATATTCCATGCCTGAGTTACAGCAAATTCCTATTTAATTGCAGTAATAGCATGCTTTAGCACTTAGCTAAGTGTTTCTAGTATGTTGCTAGCATGTTTAGCACTTGCTGGCACTTTTTTACATGTTATTAGGAGTCCACAACAGTATTAAACATGTCACTTCCTGTTGCCAGTAGGTGGCGCTATGACTATAACTGAATATGAGCATGGATATGTGTTCAGGACAGAACTCTTATCAAACGTGTGAAGTTTGGGACAGATTGGACATTGTTTGCCTGAGTTACAGCAACTTCCTGTTTCATGGCGAAACATCGAAATTTGTCAGGCCGCCGAGGACACGCCCTTCGACGAAAACTCAAGATCTTCGCAATTTAACGTCGCAAAGGCCTTAAGATTACACTCACCAAATTTGAAGATGATCAGATTAAAACTGTAGGAGGAGTTCGTTAAAGTACGAGGCCTGAAAATGGCAAAAACTGCAGAAAAATCTGAGAGGAAGTTCAAACTGGCTGACTTCCTGTTGTGTTTAGGGCTATCCTCCAAGAGTCTTTTTTGTAGGTATTGGGCCATTACATGTATGTACCGAATTTTGTACACGTACGTGAAACGTAGCGGGAGGCACACTCCGTTGAACCTTTATAGGTGGCGCTATCGAGCCATTTTGCCCCGCCCAATTCTGAAACACATATCAGATGTAAATTTTCGCCAGTTCTGCCGCGTGTGCAAATTTTCGTGACTTTTCGTGCATGTTTAGGCCCTCAAAAATGCGATTCATTGCGGAGAATAATAATAATAAATATAGCTGCGAGCAGCGATTACGGGCCCAAGCCGGTGGCACCACCACCCTGGTGCACCAGGGTGGCGGTACCGCCGGCTTTGGCCCTTCATCGCTGCTCGCAGCTATATTTATATATATATAAAAACAAGCCGCAACCCCGGTGCCTTTAGGGTTATTGTGCACGACGTGCACGACGTGCTTTGACTGTCGAAAAGAAGTGTGCTGTAGAGTTTGCATCAATGTGGGCTCTGCAAAAGTGCGCATCGAGGGCACATATCAAAAATACATATATAACAGAACAAAAAATACATTTACAAAAATACATATTTTATAATTCAGATGAGAATAATTTTAAGGAAAACAAATATATTGATCTGAAATATAGCACATGTTTTTGTAAAATAATTTCAAGCAAAAAAGCTCACGGCTGCACAGGCATTCATAACGGTGCGCGTCCAACGCGAGGAGTGAGCAGAACAGAGCGAACGTTTTTTAGTTAATTTCTAGAAAAACTTAACTTTCATAGCGATTCATTCCAGCGCACTGCGAGCGCCACCATAATCAATGTCCGTGCAGACGTCCGTACTTACTTTCACTTTTATATTAGTGATTTAGAAGCCCTCGCTGGTGTCACACGTCGGTTAACCGGTGGGAAAATATCATCACAGCCATATACCTAATATATTTATATATAAATACAATAGGCATACCTGATAAAATAGTTTTATGTACTATGTTGATATCATTTTGGACACAAGAGGGCAGTATAGCCCTATGAATGATTTTTTCAGATAGCACTAAATAGCCTGTTTTAAACTTTTTCATACTTCTTGAATTGAAAAAAAAAGAATAAAATGGGTTTAGTTGTAATATTTTTGTATAATTTTATATAAAACTAAATGGTGTATAATTACATTTTAGAAAGATATGAGACGTTTCCTGATTCTTTTTTACATTACTTTAATCCCTCACCATAGCAAAACCATATGAGATATTCATTATGCGTTCACAATTTAGCATCTTTAATGTATTTTCATCATGTTGAAAAAGTTTGGTGGGAATAAAATAAACCACTTAAGAGGAGTGAGTAAAAATGTACAAGCTGGTTTTGCAAAACATCCACATTCAGACCAAAATAGCCCACTTTCTGTTGGGCTGGCTTAAAACATAGAGCACGAAAGTTGTACGGCCAGATTAGATCTATATGTGTACCAAGTGTTACATTATTATAGTACATAGTATACATGCAAGCATGTTTGATTTATGGACCAAATTTTCAGACTAAGTTTATGGACCAAGTTAATTTAATTAATAAACTAATTATATAAAACTATTGTTAATGCACTACAATTAAACTGGTTATTTGCCTTTACTTTATTAATAAAACTTATTTAAAAAATACAAGGCTTAAGACATTTATTTTCCTTTTCAATGCAGGCCAAACCACAAAGCAGTGAAATGGTTAATCTAGCCACCCTCCCCTACACACACACATACACACACACGCACGCACGCACACGCACGCACACACACACACACACACACACACACACACACACACACACACACACACACACACACACACACACACACACACACACACAGTATCTTTTTAAAGATACTAGTACTTCTTCATTACATACTAGTCCTTATTTATTAGATACTAGTGCATATTCATTCGTTACTAGTACTTATTCATTAGATTGTAGTTGCTATTAAATTGGTATTAGTACTTAATCATTAGATACTAGTACTTGTTCATTAGTTACTAGTACTTATTCATTAGTTACTAGTACTTATTCATTAGTTACTAGTAGTTATTATTAGATACTAGTACTTATTCATTAGATACTAGTACTTATTTCAATAGTGACTAGTAACTATTCTTTTGTTACTAGTAAGACATTTTTTTTTTTGCCATTGACTTCTATGGGGATCTGTCATTTAGATATCAACTATTCAGTTCTGACTAGTATGTATTCCAATTGTGACTAGTACATATATATTACATTTTAGTAGTTATTCATTAGGTACTAGTACTTATTTTTTAGATACTAGTACCTATTAAAAAATACTAGTATTTATTCAATAAACACTAGTACTAAGTCATTAGATACTAGTACCTATTAAATAGATACCAGAACTTATTCATTAGCTTCTAATACATATTCAAAAGAATATCTAAAGAATAAGCAATAGTATCTAAAGAATAGGCACTAGTACTAAAGAACAAGCACTAGTCGCTAATGAATAAGTACTAGTACTTAATTGAATAGATACTAGTATCTAAAAAATAAGTACTAGTAGCATGAAAATAGAGACTAGTAGGTTAAAATGATTAAATGTTAAAACGGCTTGCCATATTGGCTCAGAGAGAGAGAGAGAGAGAGAGAGAGAGAGAGAGAGAGAGAGAGAGAGAGAGAGAGAGAGAGAGAGAGAGAGAGAAAATGTCCACATTCAAACTACAATATCTGACTTTCTGTTGGTCTGAGCTAATGGCTGTAAATTAGAAATTTGTTCAGCTTGAGGAGAAGAATATACACGCTGAGTTTTGTAACTGTAGGTAAAACTAACTAAGTTATAACACACTTTATATGTCCTATTTTAGTCATGGAAATTCATTTCCTCGCCGCGGCCAAACCGTTCGAGATATCAAAAATCCGTCCGCAATTTAGCATCCTCAAAGTCTGGACTTCATGCACACCGAGTTTGGCGATGATTGAATGAATTGCCTAGGAGGAGTACTTTAAATTCCACAGCAAACGTTTTCCAAACAACCCAAAATAGCCGACTTCCTGTTGGGCTGGCGTAAAACTTGACCGGGGGAAAGATGTTCGGCCCGATGAGATCTATATGTGTACTGAGTTTCATATTAATTGATGCAAGCGTGTTTGATATATGGACCAAATAGTCGGATCCCGTTCAAGGGGGCGCTGTCGAGCCCCCCTGCCACGCCCGGGTACCAGCTTCAGCCCGGCCCTGATGGCCGTGGGTTCTGACCTGTGTGCAAAATTGCAGACAGTTTAGTTTTTGAGCACGTTAAGAGCCCCAAAAGCCCCTGAAACCTTGAAATCCATTAAAAGCAATACACAAATCCCTCACACACAGAGACGGAGAGAGAGGGAGAGAAATTTCTCAGAAACATCCACATTCAAACTAAAATATCTGACTTCCTCTTGGTCTGAGCTAATGACAGTTAATTAGAAAGTTGTCCAGTTTGATCTGAACAATATGCGTACCGAGTTTTATGATTGTAGGTAAAACTATAGACCTAACTCCCCCTCTTTTGTCAAAAGGTGGCGCTACTGAGTCCCTGCACCACGCCCGTTTCTGAAACTTTGCACATGTCTACTGGCTAATAAATGTGATCTGTCTGTCGAGTTTCATGCAATTTTAAGCAATTTCAGGCATGCTAAGAGTCTCAAAAGCATCCAAAAAGAATATTAAAGTTTGCTGCGTTGCCATGGCAACAGTTTCTAAGATATCAATAATCCTTTCACAGGTCTACATCTGGCGAGTGTCTACATTATACACATCAAGTTTGAAGCAAATCGGGTAAAAATAAGAGGGTGATTTCAAAGCATTTTGAAAGTGACACACTTCCTGCTGCCAGTTGGTGGCGCTATAACTTTGACTCACAATAGTCACAATAGTAAATAATTTTAAGGAAAACAAATATATTGATCTGAAATATAGCACATGTTTTTGTAAAATAATTTCAAGCAAAAAAGCTCACGGCTGCACAGGCATTCATAACGGTGCGCGTCCAACGCGAGGAGTGAGCAGAACAGAGCGAACGTTTTTTAGTTAATTTCTAGAAAAACTTAACTTTCATAGCGATTCATTCCAGCGCACTGCGAGCGCCACCATAATCAATGTCCGTGCAGACGTCCGTACTTACTTTCACTTTTATATTAGTGATTTAGAAGCCCTCGCTGGTGTCACACGTCGGTTAACCGGTGGGAAAATATCATCACAGCCATATACCTAATATATTTATATATAAATACAATAGGCATACCTGATAAAATAGTTTTATGTACTATGTTGATATCATTTTGGACACAAGAGGGCAGTATAGCCCTATGAATGATTTTTTCAGATAGCACTAAATAGCCTGTTTTAAACTTTTTCATACTTCTTGAATTGAAAAAAAAGAATAAAATGGGTTTAGTTGTAATATTTTTGTATAATTTTATATAAAACTAAATGGTGTATAATTACATTTTAGAAAGATATGAGACGTTTCCTGATTCTTTTTTACATTACTTTAATCCCTCACCATAGCAAAACCATATGAGATATTCATTATGCGTTCACAATTTAGCATCTTTAATGTATTTTCATCATGTTGAAAAAGTTTGGTGGGAATAAAATAAACCACTTAAGAGGAGTGAGTAAAAATGTACAAGCTGGTTTTGCAAAACATCCACATTCAGACCAAAATAGCCCACTTTCTGTTGGGCTGGCTTAAAACATAGATAATTTAGTTAATTTAATTAATAAACTAATTATATAAAACTATTGTTAATGCACTACAATTAAACTGGTTATTTGCCTTTACTTTATTAATAAAACTTATTTAAAAAATACAAGGCTTAAGACATTTATTTTCCTTTTCAATGCAGGCCAAACCACAAAGCAGTGAAATGGTTAATCTAGCCACCCTCCCCTACACACACACATACACACACACGCACGCACGCACACGCACACACACACACACACACACACACACACACACACACACACACACACACACACACACACACACACACACACACACACACACACACACACACACACACATAGTATCTTTTTAAAGATACTAGTACTTCTTCATTACATACTAGTCCTTATTTATTAGATACTAGTGCATATTCATTCGTTACTAGTACTTATTCATTAGATTGTAGTTGCTATTAAATTGGTATTAGTACTTAATCATTAGATACTAGTACTTGTTCATTAGTTACTAGTACTTATTCATTAGTTACTAGTACTTATTCATTAGTTACTAGTAGTTATTATTAGATACTAGTACTTATTCATTAGATACTAGTACTTATTTCAATAGTGACTAGTAACTATTCTTTTGTTACTAGTAAGACATTTTTTTTTTGCCATTGACTTCTATGGGGATCTGTCATTTAGATATCAACTATTCAGTTCTGACTAGTATGTATTCCAATTGTGACTAGTACATATATATTACATTTTAGTAGTTATTCATTAGGTACTAGTACTTATTTTTTAGATACTAGTACCTATTAATAAATACTAGTATTTATTCAATAAACACTAGTACTAAGTCATTAGATACTAGTACCTATTAAATAGATACCAGAACTTATTCATTAGCTTCTAATACATATTCAAAAGAATATCTAAAGAATAAGCAATAGTATCTAAAGAATAGGCACTAGTACTAAAGAACAAGCACTAGTCGCTAATGAATAAGTACTAGTACTTAATTGAATAGATACTAGTATCTAAAAAATAAGTACTAGTAGCATGAAAATAGAGACTAGTAGGTTAAAATGATTAAATGTTAAAACGGCTTGCCATATTGGCTCAGAGAGAGAGAGAGAGAGAGAGAGAGAGAGAGAGAGAGAGAGAGAGAGAGAGAGAGAGAGAGAGAGAGAGAGAGAGAGAGAAAATGTCCACATTCAAACTACAATATCTGACTTTCTGTTGGTCTGAGCTAATGGCTGTAAATTAGAAATTTGTTCAGCTTGAGGAGAAGAATATACACGCTGAGTTTTGTAACTGTAGGTAAAACTAACTAAGTTATAACACACTTTATATGTCCTATTTTAGTCATGGAAATTCATTTCCTCGCCGCGGCCAAACCGTTCGAGATATCAAAAATCCGTCCGCAATTTAGCATCCTCAAAGTCTGGACTTCATGCACACCGAGTTTGGCGATGATTGAATGAATTGCCTAGGAGGAGTACTTTAAATTCCACAGCAAACGTTTTCCAAACAACCCAAAATAGCCGACTTCCTGTTGGGCTGGCGTAAAACTTGACCGGGGGAAAGATGTTCGGCCCGATGAGATCTATATGTGTACTGAGTTTCATATTAATTGATGCAAGCGTGTTTGATATATGGACCAAATAGTCGGATCCCGTTCAAGGGGGCGCTGTCGAGCCCCCCTGCCACGCCCGGGTACCAGCTTCAGCCCGGCCCTGATGGCCGTGGGTTCTGACCTGTGTGCAAAATTGCAGACAGTTTAGTTTTTGAGCACGTTAAGAGCCCCAAAAGCCCCTGAAACCTTGAAATCCATTAAAAGCAATACACAAATCCCTCACACACAGAGACGGAGAGAGAGGGAGAGAAATTTCTCAGAAACATCCACATTCAAACTAAAATATCTGACTTCCTCTTGGTCTGAGCTAATGACAGTTAATTAGAAAGTTGTCCAGTTTGATCTGAACAATATGCGTACCGAGTTTTATGATTGTAGGTAAAACTATAGACCTAACTCCCCCTCTTTTGTCAAAAGGTGGCGCTACTGAGTCCCTGCACCACGCCCGTTTCTGAAACTTTGCACATGTCTACTGGCTAATAAATGTGATCTGTCTGTCGAGTTTCATGCAATTTTAAGCAATTTCAGGCATGCTAAGAGTCTCAAAAGCATCCAAAAAGAATATTAAAGTTTGCTGCGTTGCCATGGCAACAGTTTCTAAGATATCAATAATCCTTTCACAGGTCTACATCTGGCGAGTGTCTACATTATACACATCAAGTTTGAAGCAAATCGGGTAAAAATAAGAGGGTGATTTCAAAGCATTTTGAAAGTGACACACTTCCTGCTGCCAGTTGGTGGCGCTATAACTTTGACTCACAATAGTCACATCCATGTGATCGGCCTCTTACAGCGAACACACTGTTGAAGTTTCATCAAGATCAGTTAATGTATGCAGAAGTTATAACACACTTCCTGTTTCCATTATTCGCCATAAATTCGTTTCCTCGCCACGGCCAAATCGTTCGAGATATCAAAAATCCCCTGGCAATTTTTCATCCTCAATGTCTTGACTTCATGCTGACCGAGTTTCGTGGCGATTGGTTAAATTCTCTACGAGGAGTATATCGAATTCCAGGGGCATACGCTTCCAAACAAACCATAATAGCCGACTTCCTGTTGGGCTGGGGTAAAAAGTAAAAGTACAAAGGATATATGAACCGATGAGATCTATATGTGTACCGAGTTTCATATTATTACATGCAAGCGTGTTTGATTTATGGACCAAGTTTTCGGACCCCGTTCCAGGGGGCGCTGTCGAGCCCCCCTGCCACGCCCAGATACCAGCTTCAGCCCGGCCCTGATGGCCGCGGGTTCTGACCCGTGTGCAAAGTTTCAAGAGTTTTTGAGCATGTTAAGGGCCCCAAAATTGCTCAAATAGTCGTAAGAAAAATATAGAAAATGACTTTCCAAACAACCCATAATAACCGACTTCCTGTTGGGCTGACGTAAAACTTAGAGCGCGAAAGTTGTTCAGCCCGATGAGATCTATAAGTGTACCGAGTTTCAAATTATTACATGCAAGCGTGTTTGATATATGGACAAGTGTTCAAACACCATTCCAGGGGGCGCTGTCGAGCCCCCCTGCCACGCCCGGGTACCATCTTCAGCCCGGCCCTGATGGCCGCGGGTTCTGACCCGTGTGCAAAGTTTCAAGAGTTTTCGAGCACGTTAAGGCCCCCAAAAGTGCCCAAAAGGTAGTAAAATAATAATAAAGAATATAGGGCCTTCGCCTTTTCAAGGCTTGGGCCCTAATAAATAATGCTAAGGAAAACAATAGGGCCTTCGCCTTTTCAAGGCTTTGGCCCTAATAAACAGAGCAATTCCAAGAGGGTCCTCACACCATCGGTGCTCGGGCCCTAATAAACAGAGCAATTCCAAGAGGGTCCTCACACCATCGGTGCTCGGGCCCTAAAAATGTCTGTACCTTTATAAGGAAACAGCCAAATGACTAAAATTACATAAAAGTTCTAATACATCAATAAAATATATACTATTTGCAACATGATTCCCAATTATTTCCATTGTTTTACGATTTCTAGTATTTGTATAGGCTTTTATTTCAATATTTTTTTACATGACAGCATTAATTAAAGTTTCTTATGGGTCAAGAACATTTTTCGAAGTTATCTGCACCTCCTGCGCTGCATCAAGCCAGTCCCATAATAGCTGTTCAAGTTAATGCACAGCTTAAACTAACTGTACATGATGTGTGCAAGACTATTAGATTTTTAGGTGAAAAAGATTTTTAGGTAATTATTCCCGCACGAATAAATCTCTCTCAATGAGTAAAACTGTAGGGCCTGGAGGCCAAGTCGGAGGTGTAGTGAAGAGCGGCCTAGTTTGAACCAGGGTGCCAGAGAACTGAGGCAGATCCGGTGTGATTGAGCACCTTGTTGGGTGCTGACTCTGACTCTTGACTCATGATGGACTCTGGCTTAGGTTCTGGGTCTGTGGTGGGCTCTGGCTCTGTGACCGTGATGGGTGGGGTAAGGGGCTGTCAGAGTTCGGGGTCTGGCTCTTGACTTTTGGTTAGTTCTGGCATGTCTCTGAGATGAAGACCGACGGCACCAGGAGGACTGGAGTGGGTTGGGGAGGCTGCGACGGAGGGGCAATGTTGTCTTCATCCACTTTGACTACTGTGGAGGAGGAGCCACTCAGCCACAGTACATATTCTACATATTGTTTCAGGATACAGGTGGTAGATTCCACTGGTGGCTGTTTGAAGAGATGATCATCCCACCCCAGAAGACTAAACTTCTGTTCCCTCAGGAACATTTTCCTGGTTGCATTCGTACTGCCAGTAGGAACTCTGAAGTGACGTAAGCAGCGCTTGTTGTTGTAACTTTTATTTTGATGGCGCGGCGGACATTTATTTTAACGGTGCTGAAAACACCAGAGCCTGAGCACACAGCGCTCACATTCTCCGTCTTCATTAGTTTACGATCTGTCTAACAGTCTTGTCTAATACGTTATTAGATAGAACTGTTAAACACAGAAAGTAGACAGTATATGAAAAAGTATTATAGAGTTTGCAGTGTGGTTGATGCTCAATGTCGCTAGCTGAGCAGAAATACATAATCATGTTTCACCTGGTCCCCTCAAAGTTACATTGGATTTTCTCCTTAGCATAAAGGTTGAGAGGTCCATCTATCACTGTTTTCCATGTTCGTAGAGTTAGTTTGTCGAGTATATATATAGGCTATAAACTGTGTACACAGCTTTTTTTTTTTTTTTTCAGTTTCGCTTAAATACACTTACATCACTGGTAGTTCCTATTGTGCTGGGTTCTGAAGTAGGAGCTAATTTAGTTCTCTCAAAAGGAGTTCCTAGAACCAAATTCGTTCCCAGTTCATGCAGTGCAAACGCGCCAAAAATTGGTTACTTCCGCCATTTGTTCTAGGAACAATGAAAAGGTTTGTCTGGTCCATTCGAAAGCCCCTAGAGCAGTGGTCCTCAAACTTTGGTCGCATATTGACATTATTACAGATCGTTTGACCTGTACTGAGTATGTATGCGTTTTTAACCTATATGACTGAATTTCACCGGCTGCTAAACATCGGAAGTTTTAAAAACAATCCAACACGTGTACTGACAGGTGCATTGAACAGCAAAACTGTTGACCAATCATTCCAGTGGTTGTTTACTTCCGAGTCTACAATCCGCCACGCCTATTCAAACCGTGTGTTTCGATGAGGGGGGTCAAAACAGGACAGAAAATAGCCTATTACTTTTAAATTAAGATGTTTTTTGAAGTAAAAATATGATATCATAATAAGTGGACCTCAGAGAACAGTACTAAATAATAATGTTAGGCTGCATAGTTTAGATCAGCTGGAACCGGGAACACTTCCCATAAACCCTGATGTACTTGGTACATCATAAGAAGGATGACGTCTACGCTACTATTAGTCTCTGTTTATCCCGAGGTTTACCGCAAACCGCCGGATCCAGGCAATATCCAGATCTGATGAAGGACCATCACATGGACACGACGACAACGCATCCCTGAAGTGCCAGCCTCATCAGCCCTGTGAAGGACTGTGATGGACCCCTCAACAAACTCGTCTCCATACCGGAATGATGACTCCGACCCCAACCAGACGGAACTAGATAAATATTGTGAAAGTTCTGATCCAGTCTGACTTCTGACCTATAATGCTGCCTAAATCATAATCATACTCTGTTCGTTCGTTGACCAAAGGAGGACTGGCCCCCTGACTGAGCTTGGGTTCTCCCAAGGTTTTTTTCTCCATTCTGTCACCTGATGGAGTTTTGGTTCCTTGCCACTGTCGCCTTTTTCGCCTTTCTTCGCCTTTGTCGCCATTGGCTTTTGGCTTGCTTAGTTGGGGACATTTAATTTTATATTTAACACCATTATTACAACATTATTTTCCTGTTATAAAAGCTGCTTTGAAACAAACTGTATTGTAAAAAGCGCTATATAAATAAGGTGACTTGACTTGACTAATAACAAAGGCAGTTCTTGACCCCTTTAAATTGAATGCAATGAAAACCACCTGCAACCATCTGTCTTATTTTTTTAATGTCATTGTATCATATAACAGTAAGAGAGAATAATAGATCAGAACTTAAATTTAATTTAAATAAACAAAAACATTTAAATATTTCAGTGATTCTTTGGATTAACAATATATAAAAGCGCTAAACAGCTTTTGACAGCGCCTCATGAGCTCAGCTTTTTGTTCGTCTTCTCACCGGAACAGACACAGCAGCGGAGTGGCGTGTTCACAATGGTAGCTTTGCAGTGATTCGGTCCGCTGAAGAGGTGCTTTTTTATGACGAGCAACTTCTATGTTGGGCTTGTTCCGACGCTGACAAGTCAACGGTGTGAAGATGAACGATTCAGTGCAATTGCCGTTCGATGGCGCTTTATAAAGGCAGAGCGCTAACCGCTATTCACGCACTTGAACGCCTTTGCAATGGGCTGTTTTGTTCCCCCTTTTTTTCTGCTGAGCTCTGACGCCTATGAGCATTCCTGGCTCATAGAAGTGTATGCTAGGGCGATAGCGTCCACCAGCCATCGGGATAATCTTTGCTTCGTGACCACATGCCCTTTGGTGCGGCCACTGTAGTTTACAAAGAGCTACTCCGACTGTCTGTACTGGGCGGAGCGTTGCACATAAGTTCTCAGAGCCCGAACAGGGCAGAGTAGGTGTAATTGTTGCTCGTCTTCCGATGTGGGAAGATGCCCTCGGGGCCTGAGGACCGTTGAGAGGGCCCAGGAGGGCACTGTAGGGGGGCGTGGAGGGCCAAGCCTCCTTGCTCCCCTTAGGAAGCGGACAATCATGTCGCTTTTCCCTATCGACTGGGCGGCCACTGGGGCATGGAAGACTCCGATGGCTGCCACATAGACTTTGAGCGTGGATGGGGTACAGCCTGCGTCCAGCAGCTCTTGGAGAAATGAAAGTATCAGAGATACTACACATAAAGTAGGGTTCTTGTTCCTGGTTGAGCACCAGACGGAGAACACAGACCACTTAAGAGCATAGAGGCATCTCGTAGATGGAGCTATAGCCTCGCTAATTGTGCTCAGGACTCTCGCTGGGAGGTCCGCAAGCTCCCATCGAGAAGCCACACATGGAGGGGCCATAGTTTGGGACGGGGGTGCCAAATTGTCCTTTTCGCCTGGGAAAGAAGGTCTTCCCTCAGGGGTATTGGCCACGGGGCTGCTGTGAGCAGATGAATCAACTCGCGGAACCAAGGTTGGTTTCCAAGAGGGGGGCCACAAGTAGGACTGTGTGTCTGCCCTCTCTGATCCTTTTTATGACTTGAGGTAGGAGAGCGACCGGAGGAAAAGCATACAGGGGAAGGCTGGGCCATTCATGGGCCAGCACATCCCTGCCCTTCGAGAAAGATATTGGGCAGTGAGAGTTGTCTTCGGAGGCAAAGGGGTCGACCTCTGCCCTCCCGAAAACATCCCAGATCATTTGAACCGTTTGGGGATGGAGGGTCCATTCCCCTGGGGATACGCATATCTGCTCCCTGGTTCAGTTTGCCTGGCACATGCGTGGCTCTCAGCGAGCGCAGGTTGCTTTTCGTCCATAGGAGGAGACTTTTGGCCAGTTCGTACAGACGTCTCGACCTGAGTCCGCCCTGGCGGTTTATATAGGACACCACTGTCGTGTTGTCCGTCCGGACCAGGACGTGGTGACCTGCCAGGTGTGGTAGGAAGGTTTTGAGGGCCAGCAAAATCGCCAGCATTTCTAGGCAGTTGATATGCAACCGTCCCCAAGAGCCGGAGGCCGGTTTGCCCTTGCACAGAGCACCCCAACCTGTGTTGGAGGCATCTGTCGTGACCACCATCCCTATTGAGACTATGCCCAAGCTTACCCCTGACTCGAAGAAGCTGCGTTTTATCCAAGGGGCCAGGGTTCTTGTGGAACCGTGGTCCACCCTGATATGAAGATGGCCTGAGCGCCATGCCTGGGGAGGAACCTGCTGTCTCAGCCAGTACTGCAGGTGGCGCCTTTGAAGCATACCCAGGCATATCCAGCGGAAGTACTGATGACACAGAGGCCATGAGGCCTAGCATCCTCTGAAAGGTTCTGATGGGGCACTTGGTTCCCACTCTGAACGAGCTTGCGAGTCGCTGAATAGCCAGAATGCGCTCGTCTGACAGCCACGCCCTCATTTGAGCCGAGTCTATAACTGCACCCAGGAAGGAGATCCTCTGACTGGGAAGCAGAGAGCTCTTGACTGTGTTTATTCTGAGTCCCAAATGGCTGAGGAGCACAGATCTGTGAGAGTTCAGTTCCGTCTCCGACTGGGGCAGAATTAGCCAGTCGTCGAGGTAGTTCAAGATACGCATTCCCTTCTGTCTCAAGGGGGAAAGTGCTGCATCCATGCACTTCGTGAAAGTGCGTGGGGCCAGGGACAGCCTGAACGGCAGAACTGTAGAGTGGTAAGCCACCCCTTCAAACGAGAATCTCAAAAACGGTCTGTGACGGTCACTGCCTCTATCGCCCCTTTTTCCAGTAAACTCATTACTTCGTTACGGAGGACGTGAGACACGTTGCTCTTCACCGAAGTGTCAACTATGCCCGCGAAGCGGGGTGGATTGCGAGTGAATTGGAGCGAGTAGCCTTATTCTACCGTTTTCATAACCCATTGTGACACACCAGGGATGGCTTTCTATGCCTTGGCTTTCTATGCCCGGCTGGTTATGGGTTGAATAATTTTGTGTGGCGGCGCACTACATTTGAGCAGGGAACTGACACTCGCATGGTGTGGAAGAGGAAAAGTGCTCTTTTGCAGAGTATTTTTGTTTTTTATTTTTTTTGCTGAAACAGCGGTCGATTGCAAAGGGGATTGGATCTGGATACAGTCCGTTGGCTTGCTTGCTGTTCCGCTGCTTGGCTCTGATGATCACGGCGAGGAAGGCGAAGGCTTGTAGTCGAGCAGTTCTGCGAGGTCCGTAGATCATAGCTGAAGGAGATAAATCTGAATCTATGGTGAAATCGAACGTCTTTTATAGGCATTCTGGCGGGCACTGAGCTCAGTTCGGCGGACTTTGCAACGATTGTATCGCGCAGTTACGCCGCTCTGCCTTAGGTTCGTGCAGTTACCACTGACCAGCCAATAGCGTGAGAGTAGTCCCTGCACTAGCACTGCGTTATTATACAAAAAGCTTCAGTATTCGGAGAAAAAGTAGTTTTTCCTCATAGCGTATAGCTACGCAATACGACTGATCGTTCGAAAGGGAACTGTATTTTTTTTTAACTCCCAATTACTCGCTGTTTCAAAGTGATAGCTTGCAGTAGAGCCCACTGTAGGGGGCAGGAGGAGGAACCGCCTTTGTTGTCATAAATACTATATTCCACATTTGCCCATCAACAACAATTGTTTACTGTTGACTCGAAAATGGAACAGTGCAAATTATATAATAATCAAACCTGCTGTTGTATATTACAGTACTGAAGCATGTTTCATATTTAATGTTTCAATTAACCCTCTGGGGTCCAGAAACGCGCCGGCGCGTTTTGCTGTTTTTTTTCCACATAGCAGCAACATAGACTTAAAATACTCCGTCATTTTTGGTCATATAAATAAAATCAATACATGATTATAAACTATAGAGGGTCTTCTTTTTTTGTGTACACTCACATTAACATCAAAACCGTGTGCTTTTGTAAAATGAAGAAAATAAACAGGGTGTGCTTTCTGTCTCTCCGTCTCCGTTAACTTTTTTTCTGGAGCACGTCTCTAAACTTAAACAAAGCTCAGCGAATACTATTCACACAAGCATGAGCAATATATCTTTATGATCATTTAAGTTTGTACTATTAATATATCTAATTCAAAACTAAAATAAATATTCTCTGTTTATGTAATCTATAAAAAAAGAGAGAGGTGTCAGCCGATCTCATTATCTTTCTCTCAGCTCATTATTCTGCTAATGTGACACGCCCACGGAGAGCGCGCGGTATTCAAACGCAAATGATCTAAGGCAAGCCATTCAAACATGCCAACGCCCACCAGCTGGTTTATAAAACACATCATGTTTGATAAAAACTTGTACTTTACCTCGTCTTGCTACCTGTGAGGAATAATACTATCTAATAACCCTGGAAAATGTACCAGAAGTGCTGGTAGTTTCATTTCGAGGAGCAACGGATCTAGCTGATGTAGTAAGTTATTTATTCTTAAGTGCTTTGTTCTAATCGCGATATTGGATAGTGTCTGTAAACCGCAAAAAGACTGTTTAAATATGAATTGCGTGTCTGTGTGTAGGCTAAATGATGAATGAACAGCACAGGCGCGTGCGCTTTGTTTACTTTCAGTTATACAGCGCGTGTCTGTGCCGTTCATTCACTCTCGCATCTACATTAGTAAACGTTATTTTTACATGAACACATCCAAACTATATTGCTATAGCCTACTAAGATGAGTAAAAATAGACTGAAATATGTTGAAATAAAATGTCTGTATAAGCAACAAACTGCAAATTAACATATATATGCTAATATATCATACACAATATGTTATAGATTAAATATGAATGTTTAGACAAGATTTTGTGATTAGTTTTGGATAGATTATAAAGTTTTGACTGTAAAAAAAGACTACTGTCACATTAAATAGTTAAGCTTTTGTTCACCAATTTCTGCTCATATGTTAAATATACTATAGTATGATGTTTTGTCAAAAATAAAGTAGGTATATTGAATTATCAACTAAGATGTTATTATAGTGTTTGTTCCAATGTTCAAACTAATCCTTACCTTACCTTACCTAATCCTTACCTTTTTTAATACGTATGATCAAATGTATACTTTTTTTACAAAGAAAGAGTACACTTGAAATATTGTTAAAATTGTAATTGTTGTTGTAATTGTAACCTATTTGTAATTGGTTACAATTTATAATTGTAAAATATGTATATATAGATAATTTATTTTGTCCTTGCATTCTTTGGGACCCTGTGAAACTCCTGTGTGAAAGCCAGGCTAATTAATATGCAGCTCATTATGTATGTGGCACATTATCCGGCCTTTGTCTTCTCAGGTGTGAACACGCCTCCACGCATATTGCCTTTCCAAACAAAAGGTGTCTTATAAAATTTAAATCAATGTATTGTTTTGTGTAAATGATTAGGCAGGATTTTCAGATCATTTTGAAGCAAAAATTCTAGGCAACAACACTCATTAGTCAAAAGTCTTGTGGACACATATTTAGTATGTGTTTTGTGGCCTTATTTCAGACACTTTAAGTTTTAGTTTTTTCAATAACCATGCATAAACAATATTCTCTCAAAAATACAAACATGTACATACATCTTGCTCACATATTATGGTAGCCCTGTTTGTGCTATATAGAGTGAATTTACACCTTTATCATTAACATGTTTATAAATAACTGAAAAAAGCACAAATGTCAGAGCATGTCAGAACACCTCCAGGACCCAGAAAACACCTTGGACCCCAAAGGGTTAAATATTAAAATATTCAGTCATACAGTATTACTGTAAAAAATAGTGCATAGCTACATTGATAGAAGTTGATGCAACTCAAATTCAGCTGAATAATGTCACTATTGTCTTTTTAAAGCTGATTTGAATTGAATTCTGTTTGTATCATTGAATCATTACGTTCCTGTTTATCACTGTAAACCTGCTTCGAAACAATCTGTATTGTATAAAGCGCTATATAAATAAAGGTGACTTGACTTGACTACAAGTTATATGTATTATTAGCCTACAATTGTGAATAAAAATAGCTGTCGATGTAACCGTTAACAATTCCAGAGAAAAACAAGACAAAACAAATTAGTTAAGTAATCACCTTCAGCCTCTAGTGCAGCCAGGGTGCGATTTGCCGGGGGGGGATGCGTGGGATTTCCCCCTTTCTGGTCAATGTAGACCAGAACCCCCCCCCCCAAAAGTGATCAGTGCTACTACTAGTGGCGAGACGGATCACAAAACTTATCACGGATCCGTGGTTTGATTAAAGTAAATTTTATTTTAAAATGTGCTACTTTGGCTGGCTCTGATATAGCTGCCGCAGCCTCTCTGTGATCACTACTGCAGACTTGCTCAATGTCCCGCCCACGGCGCTATCTGATTGGTTACACCTCACGAGTAATAGCCTATAGAGAATGGCAACTGACGTCACTGCGACGTCATCGCGCAATGTATTGTGGGGAGTAACCGCCATTTTGTGAGGCCACACAAGCCGGTAACCAAGCAACACACAATGTTTATGTCATAAGTTAGACTGTATGAATTATTTATTCGAGCATGCTTAAAACTAGTTTAAAACAAGGTGGATTGTACAGAGACAAACTCCTACCGGACGCCAAGAAACGCTATCTTGAAAAAATTAACTTTATTGGAAATGTCGATCCTTATGAAGTCCCAAAAGATCAGTGGATCCGCGACCCTGACGCCTTACCTCCCGTCACATTTCCTGATATTTTTACCTATTTTGTTTGTGGTGTCAGTGCCTAAACCGCTGAGCAGTTTCGTAATTATAAGTCTCTGGAAGCCCACGTTCAGTTTACCAATGGTTGGGTACATGATCTTGAATGTTTTAAGTCTGTCAACTGTGAAAACACTGT
The DNA here is from genome assembly GCA_026230005.1 of Gila orcuttii. Classification (NCBI taxonomy): domain Eukaryota; kingdom Metazoa; phylum Chordata; class Actinopteri; order Cypriniformes; family Leuciscidae; genus Gila; species Gila orcuttii. Next base: position 33,148,091 of record JAPDVR010000005.1, on the reverse strand, counting down.
CATCCGAACGAAGGTAAGTTACCAGATTTCTTTCTTTTAGCATGTTTCTATAACCGGCAACGTTACAAAGGTATTAGGCAATTTAGGTTGTTTATTTGTCATTATACAAGACAGGGTTGTATACCGATAATTAAAAATAAATAAATAAATTAACGATTAAAACACTGTCGAAGGTAACTTGACCGGCATTCGTTCTTTTAGCATAGTTGTAGACTACGACACCAGCAATAAGGTTGTATATGTGTCATTGTACAGCACAAGCTTCCTTAAACAGACAAAGTGTAACGTTAGCGAAGTTTGAAGTTTTACAAGCGCTTCCAGTTGCAAAAGCAGAGAGAGAGAATACATTAACATTACAATATCCACCTGTTTTACAATATTCACATTTGTTTTGTCTTTGTTAAGGTCATGTACTCTCAGTGACTGAATGAACCGCCTTTAAAGCCATGGGTGATCGTCAGTAGCAGTGGAAAGGTGGAGTGTGCACACTGTACATGTATGGCAGGAGTAGCGGAGACATATATGTATTAAGTTTGTTCTCAACATGATTGCACTGTATATAATAGATATATATTAAGTTTGTTTGCAACATGATTGCACTGTATATAATAGATAGGCCTATATATTAAGTTTGTTCTTAACATGATTGCACTGTATATAATAGATATATTAAGTTTGTTCTCAACATGATTGCACTTTATATAATACATTATATTAAGTTTGTTCTCAACATGATTGCACTGTATATAATAGATATATATTAAGTTTGTTTGCAACATGATTGCACTGTATATAATAGATAGGCCTATATATTAAGTTCCCTTTCGAAGGGAACTCAACAATACGTCAACGACGTTATGGGGAACGCCTCAGGCGTGACAGGTGTCTGAAATCACTATCAAATCACGTCAATCATATTGACCGGCGACAGCCCGTGAATCATTAGCGTGAATGATTAACGTGCGACCTGGAAGTATAAAGGGGCGCCTTGCACACATGACAAATCATCTCATCGTCTTCAGGGACTGTCTGTTTGAAAACGCTACTCAATGAAACGGTAAGAAAATTAAATGTACAGCACACGAGTGTGCTTTTCCTGCCTGGGAGAAGAGCGCGCACGGGAGATTCTCGAGGGAATCCTCTGTGTGAACTGTGAGCGTTTTTCTTTTAAAACGCTCGCTCTCGTCTGGCCCTCTTCTCGAGTGAAGGGGGTTCAACGTCTGGTTCTCGTGGTCCCGCTCGTGCCGAGGCAGAGCGGCGACTTGCATCATGGGCTTCCAGATAGAGCTCGTCGATCATCTTGAGAGTGCTGTAAACCTCTCAGATGATTCGACGGCTGACGAGGGCGAAGCAGGTGCTCTTGCTGCTCTTCAGGACGAGCAGGAGATGGCTGAGGAGGTTTATAATCAGGTAGATCCTGAACCCTCTCAGCCACCCTGCCCCGTGTATGCAGGTCTGGTGGATGTTGTGGAGCGCGCCGCCAACAGGCTGTAGCTGCCATGGCAACGCACTAGAGGAGAGACCGCTCGCGTAGGCTCGGCGATCGGTTTCTCCCCGGCCATACACCACCAGCTCAGGTGAGCCTAATCCATTCCTTCCTGATCTTCACACAGAGATCTAGAGGGCATGGAAGAGCCCATTCTCTGCCAGTATTCACTGACATCAGCGGGTTAATTTCGCTGATGTTGAGGGGATCGCAGAGCATGGGTATGTGTCGATGCCGCCCATTTGACGAGTCGTTTGCGAACTATCTCATGTCTGGGCAGGCGTCGACACTGAGAGCTCCATTTCTGCCATCCAAACCGCTAGAGACAACAGCGCGTTTGAATCGCAGAGCATACACGGCAGCAGTTCAGGCTGGTGCTTCCCTGCACACCATGGCGGTGCTGCAGGCATACCAGGCCGACCTGCTGCAGGATCTCGACCAGGGGGCAGGGATGTCCCCTGAGGCGGTTACTGAGCCGCGCCGAACCACGGTTTTTGCGCTCCGGGCCACCAAACAGACTGCTGCCACGATCAGTCGGTCGATGGCGGCGATGGTGGCCACGGAGAGACAGCTTTGGTTAAACCTGGCCGACGTTGAGGAGAAAGAGAAGGCCTTTCTCCTCGATTCGTCGGTTTCGCCCTCTGAACTCTTTGGCCCCTCCGTGGAGGCGGGGCTTGGGAAGTTCAGGGAGGCGAAGGCGCGCTCAGCTGCTTTTAGGAAAAAACCTGCATACCGCTGAGATCCGGTTCCACGCCCAGGCAGGCGGGAGGGCCTGGCCCTTCACGGTCTGAGGACCATAGACAGGGCCAGAGAGCCAGTGTCGCCTCTCGTGCGCCCCCTCTGTGGAGGAACAGGGCGCAGGAAAGGCGTGACTCCCGCTAGAAGAGGGATCTGAGGGAGGTTATCCAGCACAAGCGCATACAGCGTCGCTGATGGATAATCTCCCCGGAGGGCTTCATTAAAAAGAGAAATCCAGCCCTCTCCTCTCTTCTGACTCCCCAGACGTGCATTACATCAGGCCTGGCGCTGGGCCTATGATAAGAACGATGTTCCGATGGCCCGCCTAGGCTTGGTTAGTAGAAACGCCTCTTTCAGGCATCTAAAGTGGTGGACCCCAGGTTCATAAAGAACTATCTGGCGAGTCTTCACTCCGCACGCCGCAGGTGAGCTGTCTGGTCTTTTCAAGAGTCAATTTTGTGAATTAAAATTCCGAAATGTATCTCTCTACAGACCTCGTTCCCTGTATAGAGCTATGGGGTCATGTCATTTGCTATGTCATCAGGTAATAAGGTAAGAGAAGTTTCCTGGATTATTAGGGCCCTGAAGTTCCCCATTAGGTGGCCAGAACGATAACTATGTTAGCCTTCGGGCTGTTAGCCACCTCAGGGTAGAGTAGTTGGTCTCTCTCTTAGAATTTTTTACTTAGAGTGTTGACTGACGCTAGAGCTTCAGATAGATCTTATGTCCGGCCCACGGGTCCGTTTGACTGCTTCCTGAGTATTTCGCCCCTTGAGCTCTGTTTCGGTTTTCATTAGGCTGAGCGATCATGCAGCCCTTTGTATGGAATAATACAGACTATATTCTTTAGTAAGGCTGTGGCTCCTCCGAGCCCTCAGATAGATCTATGCCTGCAGGCTGGCCCTCACCAGGGCCGCCTCTGTAGCTGGCCTAGGCTGTGCCAGGGATAATAGGAGTGCTCTTCTAAAATTTAGCATTGCTTCCTCTGAACCTTCACTTTGTGAATGTAGGTTTCTAGCATCCCTGTATAAACAGCCTCCTCCCATGGGAGTCGTTAGGCCAAGGCCCGCCCCCTTCTCTGCATTCTGGGGTGACTAGAGTAATGCAGCATGGTGCAGAGGATGGTTTGTAAGGACATGGTAGGCCTCAAACAGGCCTCCGTGGTATATATGTCTTTATTGAGCAGGGTTAGGCCGTCTTTCGCTTCACGAAGAAGACTGGGTTTCCTGCCCGACCCTGCCATGCAGAACTGGCCTACGGATTTAGGCCGCCAGTTTAGGCTTCACTCACCTCGCTGAGCTACTGCTCGAGCGCTAGGTTGTAGGTGGATGGCTTTCATTCAAGCCCCACTCCCCTAGGTTGGGCACAGATAAATTTCTGTCACCCCTAGAGCCGCTGGCAGGCCCGGACCCTGGTAACCTCAGGGTGAGGTGTGAGTATCCCCCTGTGATACAGGGTAGGTCTGAGCACTTCACTCCCAGTTCTGTTTATCCTACCTCGCACCACTATGGCTCGGGTCGAGTATGAAGTAAGCTTCACTTCTTCTTTGGTCGAAGTACGCTCCCCTGAAGCCAGAGCATTGCCCTGAGCTGACGCCCATGCATAGATGGTAGGCCCCTGACTAATGGGGCCTCCGTTGAGGCAGAGTGGCGTATGTTGTACTCCCCTTGTTTTAAGGGTGCTAGCTTTTTTGCGGAGTACACTGCCATGGGCAATGTGATTAGGCACCAGGATGCTGTAGGCGCTGCGTAAACACCTTTGCTGCCAACGAAGGCTGCGCCATTAGGTAGTAGGCCTCAGCAGGCCTCCTTGATTGGACAGCCCCCTAGAGGGCACTGTAGGCCAGCTCACTTTACGTGGTTGGCCTTGGTGGTTCGGGCAGTTGACTCACTGATGGGTAGTAGGCCTTAAACAGGCCTCCTCGGAGGTGAGTCCCAACATTGTGGGACATACCTTATAGCGCTACTGGAAGCCCATTAGTAAATTATGCTTGTGTAGTATGGTTCCCAACAGTGTACTTTATAGCAGAATATGACTTGCTATTAGCTAGTAGGCCCGACCAGGCCTCCCTGATAGGCGAGTCCCCAGCTGGCTGGCCTTAGCAGGCCACCTTATACTATCACCCGGACTCAGGGCTCAAAGCTAACAGTGGTTATCAGGTAGTAGGCCACTCAGGCCTCCCTGAAGGTGAATTCCCACTTAAGATGGTTATCAGGTAGTAGGCCTCAGCCGGCCGCCCTGAAGGCGAATTCCCACTTAAGTTGGCTATCAGGTAGTAGGGCTCTCTGGGCCTCCCTGTAGGTGAGCTCCCAAATATTGTGGCTGTCAGGTAGTAGGCCGCTCTGGGCCTCCCTGAATGTGAGCGCCCAAATATTTTGGGTGTCAGGTAGTAGGCCTCACCAGGCCTCCCTGAAGGTGAGTTCCCACATGCTGTTATTATCAGGTAGTAGGCTCCTCCAGGCCTCCTTGAATGAGTACGGTCAGGTAGTAGGCCTCACCAGGCCTCCCTGAAGGTGAGCTCCCCACATACTGTGGTTGTAAGGTAGCAGGCCTCACCGGGCCTCCCTGAAGGTGAGTTCCCACGTACTGTGGTTATCAGGTAGTAGGCCTCTCTTGGCCTCTCTGAAGGTGAGCACCCCACATACTGTGGTTATCAGGTAGTAGGCCTCTCTGGGCCTCCCTGAAGGTGAGCACCCCACTTACTGTGGTTATCAGGTAGTAGGCCTCACGGGCCTCTCTGAAGGTGAATTCCCACTTACGTTGGCTATCAGGTAGTAGGCCTCTCCAGGCCTCCCTGTAACGTTCCCTAGTGGTGCTGGGTTTATGAAGCTAGTGGTCTCTTGCTATCAGTTTCAGCTAGCCTTAATAGGCAGCTGCTGAAGGCGAGCTTGCGCCCTGGCTCGCTAAAGTGTTCATTCTCTGCTATTGGTTCCCTCCCGGAACTTTTTCTGCCTACAGCCTGGTTTGCCTACCAGGCAGACCTGTGCTCCCCTCACCGAGGGTCTCTATGAGCATGCGGCTTCCTGAGTCTGGTCAGACGGTCGTAGGCCTCTCGTGAGGCCTCCCAGTTAGATCAGCCCTTAGGCCTTCACAGGCCTCCTCAGTGTTTTGAAACACAGACACTGGGTTGATCCGTGGATAGAGTAGAGAAACTCCCCTCGCTAGCAAGGGTTGGAAAGCACTATGCTGAGTCATACTCTCCGGGATATCCCGTCTCTGAGATCCGGGCCAGGTGGTTCACTGCCAGCTTCGCAGTCCCTCGGGTTGGATGCCTTTCTTAAGGCTTTGTTGTCCAGAGGCTCTGTCTTCAGACAGACAGGATTTGGCCAGACTAGTGTCTATGTACTGACGCCAGGTCAGGCCGTCCTGGTGGCATTTCGGGGTGAGTACGTTCCCCTGAATAGTGACTGGCTGGGGTTCCTTCGGGTTCCCTAGCCACATTCCCTAGAAGGGACCCCTTCTAATCGGAAGCTGTGGTTCCAGGCCCGGAGCCGGCCCAGATAGACCTTTTTATTTAACCATGTTTATGAAGGTTTTTCTGTGAGGCTGTAGCTTGGGCTATGACCGTAGGGAATGCTGTCACTGACAGCCCAGTGTGACCTGAGGGTGAGTGGTTCTAGCGTTTCATTTGAAGTTGCTGGTTCTGACAGTTGTCACTGCCACTTGGCATGCACTCCCCTTAGCATGGCGGAGTTGGTATATCGTTCCCCATAACGTTGTTGACGTATTGTTGAGTTCCCTTCGAAAGGGAACGTCTCAGGTTACGACTGTAACCTATGTTCCCTGAGAACAGGGAACGAGACAATACGTCTCCCTGCCATGCCTCGGGGCTTGCCTACCGTACAGTCCCTTCAGACGATAAGGTGATTTGTCATGTGTGCAAGGCGCCCCTTTATACTTCCAGGTCGCACGTTAATCATTCACGCTAATGATTCACGGGCTGTCGCCGGTCAATATGATTGACGTGATTTGATAGTGATTTCAGACACCTGTCACGCCTGAGGCGTTCCCCATAACGTCGTTGACGTATTGTCTCGTTCCCTGTTCTCAGGGAACATAGGTTACAGTCGTAACCTGAGACGTTTGTTCTTAACATGATTGCACTGTATATAATAGATATATTAAGTTTGTTCTCAACATGATTGCACTGTATATAATAGATATATAAAGTTTGTTCTCAACATGATTGCACTTTATATAATACATTATATTAAGTTTGTTCTCAACATAATTGCACTGTATATAATTATAGTTATATTATATATAGATGTGGTTGATACGTTGCAACAAGTTGTAAGCTTTTTTGTTGCAGTTTCTGAAGAGGTTTACACAGACATGTTTACATTTATCGCTGGAAAAAGTCAACTAAATTTCCACCCGCAAAAAACTTGTTTTTGTACTTGCAAAATAAATTTTTATTAAACCAGTTTTTACAAATTCATATTGTGTCATCTGTTTTCAATAGAAGTATTTAAGTATACAAACATGTCATCAAAACAAATATACGTCTAATATACATATTTACATTAAAATGAAACAGTTTTAACATGCACATTTTCCATTTTCATCTGGTTTTACAACCACACTGGGACACATGTTTAGAAGTATACAGCAAACATTTACTATCTTGTCAAGAAGTGTCGTCTCCTCCCCCTCACATGGCAGTAACAAACTAATTGGTATTCTCTTATGTAACATTGTGTACTTGTTGCGCAGACTGCCAATCACCCTTTCAACATGAATCCTCAGGTGTGCTATTGCTCGTGTGTTTTCCACATCTTTAGCATCGAGTTGACATCTTCCTTTAGTGAACGCAGGAACTTTGACCTCTGCACACATCATCCCCACACTATCCTTGATATCGAAGCCTCGATCAGCTAGCACTATGTCACCAGTTTGTTAAGAAGGCCACAGTTCTCAGTTATGTGCTTGTCAGAGGCACGCCCACCCCATCCCTTGGAAATAAATGATATGGCACCTTGTGGTGTAATACCAATGAGGTATTTCATGGTGTGTGTACCTTTGTAATGAGAAAAGGCCTGTGCACGTGCCTTTAGATTTGATGGCCTTTCTGTGCGTATTTCAAAGAAGTCGACTATAATAGCAACATGTTTCCCAAAAGCTTCCAAAAATTGATGTGGCATTGTAGCTTGTAAGCAATGCTTCTCTGGCCAGTACACCAATGGATTAAGCCGTGCATTCAAAACATCTATGGTGTCAGTAAAGGCAGAGGAAAGAGTTTTACGTGACAAATTAAAGAGATGGGCAAGGTGCTGTACAGGAAGATCAAGCCTCAGACGTATAAGTGTCAACAAAAGCATTTGAAAGGATGACAACTTTCTGGAAACTGGCAGGAAAGCCTTAACATTGGTGAACAATGACAATAAAATGGCAAAGCATGGAATTCCTGTGTAGTACCTGACCTTATTTGCATTACCCTTTAAGAAGTCCTCATCCATCGTTCTCTTGTTCAGCTCACACCTAAGCTCCCTGTTCTCCTGCAACAGACGGTTGATTTCTGCACTGTTGCGCTCACAGAACTGACATTCTGTTCTTTGTCTCTTAACTGTTTGTTCATCTTCTGCCTGGTTTCCACCTTCCTCATCCTCTGCGGCTTCCACATCCGCCAATTCTCCACATTCATCTTCTACAGCTCCCACCTCTGCCTGGTCACCACCTCCCACATCTGCTGCCACTTCTGCCTCTGCCTGGTCATCACCTTCCTTTTCACCGTCGTCTCCTGCTACTGGCATGGTAAATTGTTGTCGTTGTAATCGTCGAGAATACCGGTCTGACTCGGTAGCATGCACTTCAGAGTGTCCCAGGTGCAGTGTTGGAGCCCAGTCAGGATTGGACTCATCCATTTCATATGCTGGTTTACCTTTAAGAAGACATCAATAAATAAATACAGAACAAACAAAAAAAAACAACTACTACAGTGAAACAACTTCTTTTTAAACAACATAGAAAATACATTTTAAGATGCATATTAAAGAAATCACACATTATTTAACATTAAAATCATAAGAAATTAAAATAGGAATGTTTACCAATACTTAAAGAACACAAACAAATCTTGTCCTAAATGTCAGTGCCCAACACGTCAGCGCTTTCATGCCACCACAGTCAGTCCTGTCACATTAAATATTATGCTATAAAAATGTCATATTTGAGATAATATTGATTAATTCATTTTTTAACTGTGTAGATGAAGGTGGTGGTATATACCCACCATTATGTGTTTGTGAAATCTCCTATGTTAAAGTATTTTTTTTTTTTTTTACAACTATATAAGGGCCTGGCAGTTATTCTGGACTTTCCATTCACTACATTTGACCTAAACATTGCTTATATTTCTTAAGAAATTATAATACCATGTTAGATACAATCAGGGATGTAATCAATAAGAAAATACTATTTGACAGGGCCTGACAATGTAAAACGCTTTTAAAAATGTATTTTATTCAAAAAATGAATACTTTAATACTAATACTTTGCCACTCACCTGAATAAAAATGTCTGGAACACACTTTTAACGATCTTGGGATGCTGTAAAACTTGATGTCTGTACGTCTTATGGCTGATATCCAAGACAGCTTACCTTGTCGGTCGTGTGAACGGACATTACAACCGAAAACACAAGTTCTTCCCATAACTTTAAAATTTAACCGAAATGTCAATGTTTACTTTATATATTAACGGTCCGGATTCGCGTCTGCCAGATTGAAAGATTAAGAGCGGAACGGCGATGGCATCACAATATGGCGGCACTACCCATCAGCCACCGCGGCACTCCGTGGCTGACGTCACGTTGCCAAGCTCTATTAACATTTGCGAGATGGTTGCAGGTCCACTGGGCAGTGGAGCTGTGTGTCGAAAAGAAGGCAGCATATTCAGCATATTACTGAAGCGGAAATAAACATCACAATCTGATTATCTGTTTCTATGATGACAAGCAGAGTTAGTGTCCCAGTCACACCACTGAGAATGGCCGAAGTTACACATACGGTGCTTCACTCAATTGAGGCTAAAGCGAAGGTTTTTTGATTACTCACTCACTTTGAGCGTCTGGCGCGAGTGATTTCAATGTTAAGTCAATGTAAAGACGCATTTACGCGCGTCTAGAGGTCCTGCGGCGCGAATGAGGCGTTTAGCTCGGCGCGGTAGACGCGAATTCGCCTCATTCGCGCGAATGAGGAGAACTGACTAACACAGATAATGCATCTGCCTTTTCTATCATTTCACTGTAGCTCAGCATCGCGATGTAGGCTAACGTTAACGTTATTACTTTAACAGCAGCAGTAAAACTTACTGGTAGGGGGATTTAATTCTTGCATGTTTTTTCGTTGTGCATGATCACAGTTCATATGTGTGGGGAATGATAAGCTATTAGAGTAAAAATATTGCGTTAGGCTTCATGAGTTAATAAGAAAAAAGATTTTACAATTCCTGCAAATGCAGTGATGAAGTTCATGTTCTCATGATTTATTTTTATGAATAAAAATGTTTCAAAACATCCCCCCGTCTGTTTTTTTTTCACAAATCGCACCCTGAGTGCAGCACTCTTAATCAAATTAAGGGTCTTCAAATAGAGGTAAGAGCTATAAGCAGGTTTGATTAGGACAATTACATTAATCAGAGTTTAGGTGATCAATCAATAGAAGGTGATGGACAATTTCCAGCCCAACTCTCTACCTGCAATTGAGGAGAGAAAAGAGGAGAGGAGACTTGTAGGAAGCTTTCTATTTTCTCTACTGGCATGAAGAGTATGCATGCATCTCTTGTGAAAGAGACATACACTTTAGCTTCTTTTAAAAAGAGTGCAGTAATAATATACTTTGAATAAAGAATATACTTAAGTGCACACTGAATGTAATGTTGTGTTTGTAATGTTGGACACAAAACTGCATGTTAATTGCAATTAAATGAAACTTAATTTTAGCTTACATTTATATCTGTCAAATGTTCTCTATGTTTGTCCTTGCACATTTGTTATGCTTCCTGTTTCCTGTTCTATCTGCCATCTTTGTATTCCTTTTGTATTTTTTAATCCTGTTTGCGTCTGAAATCGCATAGGTACTTTTTTTAATACTTTGCGACCGCTAAAAAAAGTATGTTCTGTATAGTATGAATATGTGTAGTATCATATGAATGTTATCTGGACGTACTACATTTCGCCATGTTGTCATTATCATGTGACCTACCAGCATCAGTTACATCGCTTTACTGTCATTCATAAATCCTCTCCCGTGGCCTCATGGGATAGTAAAGTGTCCATCGTATGCACACTTCAAAATCTCGTAGGCTGGTCATCCTTGTATTTTTTGCCTACTCTTTTGATCAAGGTCTCTTTTATTTTTCAAATATAACAAACAAAAGAAATACAATTCACACTTGAAATAGACAAATCTAGTTCCTGTCCAGACAAACAAACCAACCAACTCCCCAGTGCCTCCCACCCGCAAGTACTGGACCCCCAGCAAATGTCCATACATCCCGACATATTCAAATATGAGTCTGCAGATTCATACATATATAATTAAAATATCTAGGTAAATAAAAGAAAAATACAGCATCAATAAATAATAATAATAATAATAATAATAAAGGGGGTACAAACAAACGCACAAACCAACCGACGAGGAGAAAAAAAACAAAAAAACAAGAGAAAAAAAAAAAATTAAAAAAAGGTATGCACACACAATTGGGTTACATAGATATGTTAGTAGCTGCCGTTCCTTCTACAAAGGAAATAAATGGCTGCCAAATGACATAACATTTCCTAGTGGACCCTCTTACAGTGTATCTAATTTTTTCTAAGTGAACATAACTCATGACCTCCCTAATCCATTGGCCATATGTTGGGGGGAGAGCATCTTTCCATTTAAACAGGATAAGCCTCCTAGCCAACAAAGAGTAGAAGGCCATCATGCTCAGGTGGCACCCAGAAAAGGTGGCATCCACTGGAGCCACACCAAAAAGTGAAATCAGAGGAGATGGGTGTATTGTTCTTCCACATATTCCAGAGAATGCCTCAAAGATGGACTGCCAAAAATTGTGTAGCTTAGGGCATAACCAAAAGATGTGCAGCAGTGTGGCAGGAGCCTGCCTGCACCAATCACACGAAGGGTCAATAGCCGTCTTAAACTTAGACAATCTATCCTTGGTCCAATGAAGACGGTGCACTATTTGAAACTGAACTACAGTGTGTCTGAGGCATATAAAGGAAGAGTAGATTCGCTGTATAATTTTTTGCCATATTTCTTCTGGAATCATTTCATCTAGGTCTGTTTCCCATTTGATTCTAAGGCTATCGAGACTATTTATGTTATGTGTATTGAGGAATGTGTAAATTCTGCCTATTTCTTGTTTTATGTTAACTTTACATTTTAAAATTGTTTCAAGCAGAGATTCAGAAGGACTCAACGGGAAACAGTCAGAGTTAGAAGCCATAAAACCTCTAAGCTGTAAATACCTGAAGAAATGTGATTTATGAAGACCATATTTCTGTTGCAATTGTATAAAAGTGGCAAACCTATTATCAATGTAGAGATCAGATAATGTACCTATTCCATTTCTTGCCCACACATTAAAAGCTTCATCCATCATTGATGGGACAAACATATGATTCTTTATTAATGGTGTAACAAGTGAAAGATCAGTGAGTGTAACGGTGTGACTCTGTGTTTCCCCCTTTTTCTTAGTGTTTTGGTTTAGTCCTGTTCAGTTTTCCCGCTCCTCGTTTGTCCTCAGTTAATTCACCTGTGTCTAGTTAATTATCTTCATCTGTGTCACCTGTGCCCCAATTATGTTCCTTTGTCTCCCTGTGTTATTTAAGCCCTCAGTTTCTCCCTATTTCTCCCTAGTTCTCGTTGATGTATACCATTCGTATTATGATGTGAGTTGCTACTACTGAATTTTCGTTGAATAAATTCCTGTTCTCCTGTTCCTCATCGTCTTCCTCGTGATTCCTCAACAACGTCCCATAACAGAAGAATGGACCAAGACAGCACCATTCAAAATGGATGAAGTGGGTCAGATCTTGTGCTCAATTTATCAGAATAGCCGTAAGATTGAATCCTACCTCTAGGAGTTCGTGGAGTACAGCCATCTAACGAAGTTAACTGATTTGCAGCTGATGGACTTATTTTGGAGTGGATTAGACCCACACTTCAGCTCATGGATGCCACCGGGAAATCCCAACATGACCCTTGAACGGTATCTAGACTCCATTTTGAGATGGTGTGGCTCACCATACATGGTCAGTACCGTTATGTCACCCTGGTTCATGGCACTCCATGATCTCCGATCTGGAACACTACCTCCTGAACCCTCCGTTGTTCGTTGTCCGGGACCCGACGGAGTTGGATTTAATAGACTTTCTCACAGAGCCCTCACCGCTGGTCCCATCCAGCCCCGAGCCCTCACCGCTGGTCCAGTCCAACCCAGCGCCCTCACCGCTGGTCCCGTCCAGCCCAGCACCCTCACCGCTGGTCCCGTCCAGCCCAGCGCCCTCTCGCTCTCGGAGGAGGAAGAGGACGTCCCGCAATGCCCGGAGGTCCTTCCTGAGCCTCCTGTCAGCCCAGAGGCCGTCTCCACACTCCTTGCCCTGCCGGCGCCACTCAAGCTCCTGACCCTACTCTTCTCCGCCGTGGCCGCCCAAAGGGTCCTCTCCGCCGTGGCTGCCCGAAGGGTCCTCTCCGCCATGGTCGCCTGTACAGCCAGCTCCACCCTTTTCCCCTGGACTGCCAGCTGCGCCCTGGCAACCTACTCCGCCCTGGCAACCTACTCCTTCCTGGTCCCCTGAACTGCCAGCTCCGCCCTGGCCGCTTGCACGTCCTGCTACGCCCTGGCCGCCTGCACAACCTGCTACTCCCTGTCCTCCTGCACAGCCTGCTCCACCCTGGAGGCTTCCTGCTCCAGACCATGCCCTCCTCAGCCTCCAGGGTGCCCGCCCCCCCACCCCATTAATGTTATATGGCGCGAGGACGTGCCTTTTTGGAAGGGGGTGTACTGTAACGGTGTGACTCTGTGTTTCCCCATTTTTCTTAGTGTTTTGGTTTAGTCCTGTTCAGTTTTCCCGCTCCTCATTTGTCCTCAGTTAATTCACCTGTGTCTAGTTAATTATCTTCACCTGTGCCCCAATTATGTTCCTTTGTTTCCCTGTGTTATTTAAGCCCTAAGTTTCTCCCTATTCCTGGTCCGTTCTCATTGATGTATACCATTCGTCAGAGATGGGGGACTCGAGTCACATGACTTGACTCGAGTCTGACTCGAGTCGCATATTTAAGGACTTGAGACTTGCTTGACCAAATTAAGAAAATGACTTGACTTGACTTTGACTTGAGATCCAATGACTCAAGACTTGATTTGACTTGAACTGTATGACTCGAGAATGACTTTATATAAATTTGTATTTAAATAATCGCAACATCAATTAATGAACAAAATGAAAGCAACGGAACCATTGATGCCGGTCATTAGATTCTGCGTGATTGCGTGACGCTGCACATTCACAAGCCCAGAAAAAACATACATCGCGGTGAGCGCGCTAAATACAAAAACATCTCCCAGCATCGTTTCTTTTTGGATATAAACACTAGAAATTGACCATATTCATACAAGAAGATTTGCTGTACGCATAATAACTGACAAGGGATATATCGGACACGACCATCACAACCTCGAACTTCATTCACCACAAAGTCTATTTGTTTTAGTTAACTTGACTAACGTTAAATCTAGACCCAGACAGCAGGCGACTCCGAGCCGGATCCATCTCTAAACTGGCAAATCCGCTTTACAATCACATCCGTTGCACTGCTCTAATACGGATCCAGCCCGGGCCCGGGTTTTAGTGCGCGGGAACAACAGTCACAAGCAGATTCGGGCAGTATCCGTGTGTAGGGTATGGACCAATCAGACACACACTAATTATTCATTATATACAAAGGTTTATGAAACTCCAAAACTAACAGCCCAAATGAACGAACACAAGGGCAGAAACAGTGTCATGTTACAGAGCTGATAAGGAGATTTTACGACCTCCACAGGAATGTGGCCACGTGCACCAGAGAGAGACAATGGGGAAGACAGAAACCCTCTTTAAAACAGACTTTGCTGCATTAATTATAGACTAACTGATCTATAAATGAACATGCATAAAACTGTGAAAGAAACAGTGTAAATGGTTTACTGTCTTGTGTACTATTATGTATAGTATATTATGGTATGTACCCTGGTATACAACCAACTAACGATCAATGTAACCTCACCTGTATCATGCCTCCTACCTAATTAATCCTCATTTAATGACTCACACTTTGATGTACATTACCTTCTTCTAGAATGCAGTGTGGATGTGTTATAGCTATCTGAGCATTAATGAAGGTATAACCACGCTTGGGACAAAGACTCATAAATCAACTAAGGGCCACTTTCCCTCTCAGACATGTCACCTTTCTTATTGGTCGAGTTCAACCCTTAGGAGTGGAGCTTTTCCAGGCTTTACTTGAGACAGTCCACATGTGACCTCCCTCTCTTAGTTCTTTCATCCAGCCGCAACACTATTTCTGGTGATACTGGGGAACCCCCTCCCCCTCCACGGGGGCCCCAGGGCCCAGCAGGCCTCGATCCAACCAGATATGGGATCAGGCAGGAGAGAGGAGACTCTCTCACAAAGAACCAAGGACAATCTCAAGAGTTTTGGAACAAAGACTCCAACCAACAACGACTCCAATCACCCACTTTTCCGACTTCCTCACTTCTCCTGGGTGCTCGACGTGGCCTCAACAGGGCCCCAGGCCTTGACCAAACCAGCCATGCGTTCCTGGAGAAAGAGAACTCTCAACCAACTTCCACTTGACAATGCCGGAACCATCAACGACTTCAATTTTCAACAACTTCAAGAATTGTTCCCACTACAAATGCAAGTATTCAATTCAATGAAATGTGAAAATGAAATTCTGATGGTTCTTCTCATAGTCCCTCTTCCGGTTTCCAATTTCATCCTATCACTAACCTATTTCTGTATTTCTGTATATATGTGTGTTTAGTTTATTTATGTTTATGATTTAGTTAATAAAACTTATGCACTTTATGTATTTGGTTCTGATTTGCTTGCAATACGAAGTCCCTTTACGGTTTTTGATCTTGCTACATGCTCAAAACGCTGTACATGCTAAGAAATAATTATTCTTCTGTGGCCAGGGAAGATACCCTTTTCTTAGAATAAATTAATAATCAAAAGATTTCGTTGGACGAACTGATTAATTGATTGTAATATTAATTTAGCCATGTCAAGTTCATCCAATTAACTGACCCAAATATTCATAATTAATCATAACAAGTTATTATTGATTATTAATATTTCATATAGCTAAGTTCCTTACACGTGATACGAGCGCGCGATTTTTCTTTCTGCAGAACGAAGAGGAGGCAGCCAGTCGGTACTCGGGTATCCTACCTCAAAAACTTCACCAAGGTAAGCCACAGTGTGCTAAAACTGCTATTAATGAATGAATTTCTTGATTATGTTGTGTACTCGTTAACTTAAAAGTTTTTTTTTGCTCCTTTGATCGGTTTTGAATAGTATAGGCTGACTAATGTTATCAGAGGAGAGCATGCTAACATGAAGATGGTCCAGAAGACTGTAATTATATGTAATTGACGAATTTAACTGCTTCTATTTATTATTAGGAACTATTATAATTATTATTTTTTTGAATGTGCTGCGTGGTAATGTCAGTGATAGGCTTGTGTTACGTCAACCCTTAAGCTAGCTAAGGTCTCCCGCAGACCCTCATTTTAAAACAGATTTTACTGTACCTGCCAAAAGTTTGGAAACGTTTAAATTTTTTAACGTTTTTGAAAGAATGGCAGTTTTTGAAAGAAGTCTCTGCTCTCCAAGACTGCAGGTGATTACAACTGCAGTACGTAACTTTTTTTTTCCTTACAATTTTTTGTGTTCAAAATGTACAAATTTTATATAATGAGCCAGCACATCACTAGTGTTGTCAAAAGTAACGACTTCGGTACCAGATCGGTACAATAGCATTTTTAGCGCTGTTAAACGAATTCTTAAACGGCTCTGATTGCCCATTGTGTTCTCACGCTCAACATTTAAGTCTGTGATTGGCCATTGCTTTGACACGCTCAACATATGTCTCTGATTGGCTACAATAATCAATGTTTCAAAAACATGTCGTCTTCATCGAGCGCTTACACAGCGTTTGAAAGCAAGCGCTCGGTGAAGACAACATGTTTTTGAAACGTTGATCATTGTAGCCAATCACAGACATATATGTTGAGCACATGAACTCAATGTCCAATCAGAGACATAATGTTGAGCCTCATAGCAGTCAGATTTCTCATTTAATGGTAATTACATGAGTATCTACTGTTTTCATCTTAAAGACTAGTTTACAAATAAAAAACAGCAGTGTCATAATATTATATTATTAGCCCAAATACAGACAATACAACTCAACTTAGCCAATATAGGTCCATTTATAGTCAATCAATAGTCTGTCTCTGAACGCTGCTTCAATAGATCTTAACAAAACTAACAGCTTTTTTCTTTGTCTTTTGTTTGCAGATGCCTCATGGGAATTAAACGGCACGTGTGAAGGGGTTTGTAGTTCCATGGCTTTCCTACCAGTTCTGTTTGGTTCTTGATGTGTTTGCAGTTCATGGTATGAACATTTTTGGGATGCAGCTTTTTGCTGCCTCTTTGCTACTCAAGAAGACCTTGTTTTTTTGGGACAAATAAATTCACAAGGCTTATGTTACTACACAGCACAAGTATGTAAATGTATTCTTTAAAAATACATTCAGAAAAGTTCTGAGATTGTTTAACTATTTGTGTACCACTGTTTGAAACTTTGTGAAAATGATGTAAGCCTAGCAAGTAGAGACTAATGTGGTTTATGAACTTTGATTTTAGCTCTTGTGTAAAAATTATCAAAAGAAAAAAGATGCACAGTGGCACTGTTTTTGCATTGTTTTGTGTATTAAAATAAATGGAAGATGGATCAAAAGAAAGCCCTTGAATATGTCAAATTTACTGTCCAATTTTTTTAATGCATGATTATTGTGAAATAGTGGCTGTGAATTAGTGCTAACACAGGTGGTATTTTAGTGTAAAGTGTACATTTTAGTGTAAAATTCTAAAGCAGTACTTTCAACTTTTTATTGCCTAAGCATTTCATTTTAAAACCTAACAGAAAAAATATCAGTGGCATAAGACCATAAGATATTAGATCATGTGAGAAGATTCTTGAAATTCTAGATATGTATACTTCTTAGAGAGAGAGAGCGAGCGAGCGAGAGTGTGTGTGTGTGTGTGTGTGTGTGTGTGTGTGTGTGTGTGTGTGTGTGTGTGTGTGTGTGTGTGTGTGTGTGTGTGTGTGTGTGTGTGTGTGTGTGTGTGTGTGTGTGTGTGTGTGTGTGTGTGTGTGTACGGTCTACAAAATGAGCTGGCCCTGATCCGGCATGATTCTGGACCAGATCCAAAACAGAGCTGGACCAGATCTGGCCCACATTTGGGCCAAATCGCCATAAAGGAATCCGGAGCTGGCCCAGTTCTGGTCCAGATGAGGAAAAAACGGAACCGTGCCGGTATTGGCCCGTTGTGCCAAAAGACACCGGCCCAAGTCCGTTGCGCGGATCTGGCCCAGAACTTACGAAGTGTCTGGGCCAGATCTGGGCCAAATGATTTTTGCTATCTGGGGAGAGAAATAGTGGTAAAAACAACATGCCTCTTTATACAAAAATTGTGTATTCAAATGTAGCTTAAGGCTGTCAATAGATTCAAATGATAATTAATGATGGCATATGTTTTGTATAACGTGCATAAATTCACACAGACATTAAATTGCCACAGTGTCATTTAAATCATGCATTAAAGCCAAATTATACAAAAATTGTGTTTTCAAATGTAGCTTAAGGCTGTCAATAGATTCAAATGATAATTAATGATGGCATATGTTTTGTATAACGTGCATAAATTCACACAGACATTAAATTGCCACAGTGTCATTCAAATCATGCATTAAAGCCAAATATGTCGCTCTTTCCAATGACGAAAAACAACATAGAAAATTGTCAATGATGTTTTGTCGTGTTTTATGTTTCTCTTGAAGCAGGGTCAGATGTCAGGGGGTTGGGGGGCAAAATTCCAGCAGAATTAATATGCACCAAAAATTCAAGATTTGGTGTAGAAAAAATTGCCCAAGGCTATGAGTTGTTTTTATATTTATAACATATACTATTAAAAAATTATTTCCAGAATATTGGCACGATTGCAAATGTGATAATGATTTTATAACGCGTAATAGCCTATTGTAAATATTCTCTGTTTTTGCTCTATTTCTCCAATGACAATAGTTCCAAACAAGCCACAGAAAAAGAGTTATGCGTATCTGAATAAATCCGAGGTTTTTGTGAATCAGTGACCTAGTTGCTTAGTTCCAGAATGAATCTGCCGTTTTGAACAGTTCAGTTGAATGAATGCTTCTATATTAAGATGGTGATTTGGCGCCACTTATTGGCGGTTTTAATTTCATAATTAAAAAAATATAATTTATTATTTTTCAGCATCTAATTTTTTCTATATTAAAATAATCATATTTAAATGATTAATCTCATAACATTATTTATGGTGTTGAAATTGCAGTGTAAAATGCATGGTTAGAAAAAAAATGGTTAGAACATAGTTAGAAAAAAATGCCCCTGGAAATCAATTTAATCGGTCAAATATTGGCTCTTAATGGGAAAGTTAATGTCTGCCGGTGATATTTCATAAAAATATATATATATATATATATATATATATATACAGGTCCGTCTCAAAAAATTAGCATATTGTGATAAAGTTAATTATTTTCCATAATGTAATGATAAAAATTAAACTTTCATATATTTTAGATTCATTGCACACCAACTGAAATATTTCAGGTCTTTTATTGTTTTAATATGGATGATTTTGGTATACAGCTCATGAAAACCCAAAATTCCTATCTCAAAAAATTAGCATATTTCATCCGACCAATAAAATAAGTGTTTTTAATACAAAAAAAAAGTCAACCTTCAAATAATTATTTTCAGTTATGCACTCAATACTTGGTCGGGAATCCTTTTGCAGAAATGACTGCTTCAATGCGGCGTGGCATGGAGGCAATCAGCCTGTGGCACTGCTGAGGTGTTATGGAGGCCCAGGATGCTTCGATAGCGGCCTTAAGCTCATCCAGAGTGTTGGGTCTTGCGTCTCTCAACTTTCTCTTCACAATATCCCACAGATTCTCTATGGGGTTCAGGTCAGGAGAGTTGGCAGGCCAATTGAGCACAGTAATACCATGGTCAGTAAACCATTTACCAGTGGTTTTGGCACTGTGAGCAGGTGCCAGGTCGTGCTGAAAAATGAAATCAGATGGAAGCATGAAGTGCTCCAAAATCTCCTGATAGCTAGCTGCATTGACCCTGCCCTTGATAAAACACAGTGGACCAACACCAGCAGCTGACATGGCACCCCAGACCATCACTGACTGTGGGTACTTGACACTGGACTTCAGGCATTTTGGCATTTCCTTCTCCCCAGTCTTCCTCCAGACTCTGGCACCTTGATTTCCGAATGACATGCAAAATTTGCTTTCATCCGAAAAAAGTACTTTGGACCACTGAGCAACAGTCCAGTGCTGCTTCTCTGTAGCCCAGGTCAGGCGCTTCTGCCGCTGTTTCTGGTTCAAAAGTGGCTTGACCTGGGGAATGCGGCACCTGTAGCCCATTTCCTGCACACGCCTGTGCACGGTGGCTCTGGATGTTTCTACTCCAGACTCAGTCCACTGCTTCCGCAGGTCCCCCAAGGTCTGGAATCGGTCCTTCTCCACAATCTTCCTCAGGGTCCGGTCACCTCTTCTCGTTGTGCAGCGTTTTTTGCCACACTTTTTCCTTCCTACAGACTTCCCACTGAGGTGCCTTGATACAGCACTCTGGGAACAGCCTATTTGTTCAGAAATTTCTTTCTGTGTCTTACCCTCTTGCTTGAGGGTGTCAATGATGGCCTTCTGGACAGCAGTCAGGTCGGCAGTCTTACCCATGATTGCGGTTTTGAGTAATGAAACAGGCTGGGAGTTTTTAAAAGCCTCAGGAATCTTTTGCAGGTGTTTAGAGTTAATTAGTTGATTCAGATGATTAGGTTAATAGCTCGTTTAGAGAACCTTTTCATGATATGCTAATTTTTTGAGATAGGAATTTTGGGTTTTCATGAGCTGTATGCCAAAATCATCAGTATTAAAACAATAAAAGACCTGAAATATTTCAGTTGGTGTGCAATGAATCTAAAATATATGAAAGTTTAATTTTTATCATTACATTATGGAAAATAATGAACTTTATCACAATATGCTAATTTTTTTAGAAGGACCTGTATATATAAGCAAATTTAAACATATGACATTTAATATAAAACCAATATAATTAATGCATCACACTTGTGAATTTACCGTCAAATGTTTTATCTTCAACATTTTTCGTATAATTGTTATTATAATAATAATAATTCCACATTTTGATAATCATAAATGCATGCTATAATAAATTATATGAATATTATTAATGTTACAATATAAATGTATAAGAAAGGTAATCATTTCTGAGGGAAAAATAAATAAGGTTGAGGCCAATATAAACTCTACTTTTTATCTCTTTGGTATTGTAACTTGACTTCGACTTGACTTGGCCCTTAGCAGGACTCGACTTGACTTGCTTGAAGTGAACCACTGACTTGACTTGACTTGACTTGGTTGTGTGTACTGCGACTTAAGACTTGCTTGAGACTTGATGGTAGGGACTTGAGACTTACTTGTGACTTGAACATGTGTGACTCACTCCCACCTCTGCCATTCGTATTATGACGTGTGTTGCTACTACTGAGTTTTCATTGAATAAATTCCTGTTCTCCTGTTCCTCATCGTCTTCCTCGTGATTCCTCAACAACGTCCCGTAATAGTGAGATTAAAGGTCCTTCTAAACTGGTTCCAGGTTTTAATTGAATGGATGACAACTGGATTAGTGGTGAAGGCTGAGATAGGCTGTTTGAAAGGTAATTTGGAACATAATAAAGCTACAGGGGAGGTAGATCCAATGGATGCCCTCTCTAACACCATCCATTCAGTACTATTGACATCCGTGCAATCATTTCTCAACCAATACAGCAGTGCTCTTATATTAGAAGCCCAATGGTAATACATAAAATTTGGAAGTGCCATACCTCCCATTGCATGGGACCTCTGTAATATATTTTTATTAATCCTGGGCTGCCTTTTATGCCATATAAAGGATGAAATCTGACTGTTTAAATTGGAAAAAAAAGATTTTGTTAGATAGGAAGACATTGAAATAAATATAAAAACTTAGGGAGAATATTCATCTTAATCGTATTGATCCTCCCTCCTAAGGAGAGAGGCAGAGGGTCCCAGCGCTCCAGGTCTTGTTTAAGGTTACTTAAGAGGGGATGATAATTAGCCTTAAAAAGATCCTTGTGGTTACATGTGACCCATATACCTAAATATTTTATTTTTTTAGGACTAAATTTAAAAGGGATTGACCCAATATATGATCTGTCTACAGAAGAGATAGGCATAAGTTCACTTTTCTGAAGGTTAACTTTATAACCAGTTATTCTTCCGAACTTTGTGAGTAAAATCGATAATTCAGGAAGACTTGAGAGGGGGTCCGATAAAAATAATAACATGTCATCCGCATAAAGTGACACTTTATGCTCCGAACCCGCCCGATGTATCCCCTTGATGGTGGGGCACTGCTTCAGGGCTAATGCTAGTGGCTCAAGTGCAACGGCAAACAAAAGTGGTGAAAGAGGACACCCCTGCCTCGTGCCCTGCCCCAGCTCAAAGTAGGAGGATAAGTTATTATTGGTGTGTACCGCAGCAACTGGGAGCGTGTATAGGAGTCTGATCCAGGAAATGAATTTAGGGCTGAAATTAAACGCTACTAAAGTCTTGAAAAGATAGTACCACTCCACCCTATCAAACGCTTTTTCAGCGTCGAGTGACAGCATCATCTCGATATTCCCAGGATCGGGCGGAGTGGGACAATAAAGGATATTAAATAGACGCCTGATGTTGAAAAATGAATAACGATTTTTAATAAATTCGGTCTGGTCAGACGAAATAATAGAGGGGATAATGTTTTCAAGGTGACGCGCCAAGATCTGTATTCAGCAACGAAACAGGGCAGTATGAACTGCAATTAAGGGGATTTTATCCTTTTTAAGTAATAAAGAGACAACTGCTTGACGCATGGTTGGGGGCAAAGAATTGGTGGCTAAAGATTCTTCAAATACTAACAATAACAAAGGAGATAACTGGTCAGAAAACATTTTGAAAAATTCGGTTGAGAAGCCATCTGGCCCTGGAGATTTGCCACTTTGCATGGCACCGATTGCTGACAATATCTCCTTAACTGAGAAATCCCTTTCCAGTTCAGCCGAGAATTCTACACCTACAGAAGGCATTTTCAGGGATTTAAAAAAGTCTTCTAGGACAGCAGGGTTGGTGGGCACATCTGAAGTATATAATAACTGGTAGAATTTCCTGAAGCAGGAATTTACTTTCTCATTGTCAGTGCATCTTAAACCACATTCGTCATTAATTTCAGGAATGGTTTGATTAGCAGTTCTTTGGCGCAGCTGGTGAGCAAATGCTCGGCCGGACTTTTCCCCATGTTCATAATGACCATGTCTTCATTTGGAAATAAGGTATTCAGCATGTCGGGTGGACAGGAGATCAAACTCTGTCTGTAATGACAAGCGTTTCTTAATTACATCTGTTTATGGGGAATGGCTATGCAGCCTGTCTAACTCTAATAACTCATCGGTTAATTTTTTAATACGCTCAGTGTTAGCCCTGTTTTTGTTTGCACAGTATGAAATAATTTGACCCCTTAGATATGCCTCTACCGACTCCCAAACAGTAGATGGCGACATCCCTGGGATTTGATTGATGTCGAGAAACATTTTAATTTCAGACGATATGAACTTAGTAAAATCATCTTCTGACAGAAGCAGAGGGTTAAACCACCATGAACGATATGTAGATTGTGTATTAGGAATGTACATTTTCATGATTAAGGGACCATGATCCGAGATGACCATAGCCCCGTAATCACATTCTTTCGTGAGGTGCAGAATTCTTTTATCCAGGAAAAAGTAATCAATATGCGAATATGTCTTATGCACCGGGGAAAAGTAAGAGTACGCCCTTGAGGTGGGGTTACGAAACCGCCACACATCCGCTACACCATAGGTCTTCAGGAAGAGCTGAATAGAGTAAGCTGACTTCGTCAGGGATGCCCTCTTAGAAATACTCCTATCTAAAAGAGGAGAAAGTGCACAGTTAATGTCACTGCCAAGTATAAGATGATGTGATGACAAGTCTGGTAAGCGAGAAAAATAATTGGTGAAGAATGTAGAGTCATCCCAGTTCAGGGCGTAAATACAGTCTAAAATAACTGGAAGCGAGTATAATTTCCCTACCACAATGACATATCGCCCTGTAGAGTCAGTTTGCACATGAGATGCCGTGAACTGTACATTTTTGCTTATCATAATAGCAACACCCCTAGCCTTAGAGCAGAAATTGGATTGATACACCTGTCCAGCCCATCCCCTAACCAGGCGAGAGCTATCACCAGAACGTATATGGGTCTCTTGTAAGAATGCAATATCTGCACTGAGCTGTTTTAGGTGTGAGAATACTTTTTTAAATTTCACTGGATGATTAAGTGATTTAACATTCCAACTTATGAAGTTAGCAGGGCAACCATCATAACCTCTTGTATTTTACATATTAGCCATATTGTGTATACAGAGAGGTGAGAACCATAAATGAAACCCAAAGACACAAAAACACAAAAACAAACATAAATAAAAATAAAATAAAAGTCTGGCAGAGTAGTATCAGTTCGTAGATGGGTCCAGTAGTTACCCCCCCCCCCCCCAATCACCCATATGAACAAGGTGATTACAACAACCCCCAGAAAAAAATCCACACATTAAGTGTTTGTGGTTGGGAACTATAAAGCTAAGCACTCGGGCTCCCGTCGAGCCTCCAACAAAAAGAAATTAAGGATTAGTAAAGAGTAGAGTAATACAATTCTAGGTATAATGCACAGTAAACTTAGATTATAATTCTTGGGTGAGAATAATAATCATGCTGAGTATCAAGACTATACAGCATTGACTTCCTTAAATAACATTGCATCGAGTGTAATGACTCTTACAAATAGCCAACTATGGCTGACCCAATTAACCCATAATAATAATCAGGAACTGAAACAGCGTGTCTTTCATTTTAACTCGGGATATCCTTTAAGCAAAAACAGCAAACCAATACTTTAGTAGTAACACTAGGCTGAACATGAAATAGTATGTCAGCCTAAGAGCACACAGTTCAAGCTGGTCATCCTGACCAATAAGAAAGTGGGACAGTATATAGAAAATGTAAAACATTGTGCTATGAATTTGTACCTGATGACATCTGGCACAGTGATATACACATTTACCATACCCGAAGGTCGACATATGTATTATGTTCAGTTAAGATGATCAGACTCATGTACATTCTGCGGCCTCCGTGGATGAGAGAATATTCTTCTTGACATATGTCATAGCTTTGTCCGGGTCAGTGAACTCCCTGTCCTCCCCTCTGTACGTGACCCGAAATCGCGCTGGAAACAGAATCCCGTACCGGACTCCCAGTCGGTCGCGAAGCAGCTTCCTCACCTCTGTGAATGCAGCCCGAGCTTTAGCCACAGTTGCCGTGTAGTCCGGGAAGATGGTAATTGGTTCCCCGTTGAAACGGAGCGGACCCCGAGTGCAAGCGCGTCGCAGTATCTGGACACAATCTTGGTAATAATGAAGCTTAGCAACGATGGCGCGAGGTTTTCCACCTGGCTTCTTCGGCCCTAGGCTCCGGTGCGAGCGGTCGATCAACGGCTCTTTATCCAACTGTAGCACCTCAGTTAGCAACTTTGATACAGAGGTTGTAGTGCTGGAGTCGGGAGTTTCGGGTACTCCAATGATTCTTATGTTGCATCTCCACATTCGGCCTTCCATATCCTCACACTTCATTTTCAGTTCAGCCATTTCTGCCTTCATCTCACTCACAGTTTTTTGTAAAGTAGCCACTTCATCTGACCATGCTGATAGCACCCCCTCTAACTCCTTAATGTTAACTTTCACCTGGTCGATCTCAGACTTCAGCGCCGCGGTGTTGTTTATTATCTCCGTTTTCACCGCCTTCAACTCGTTCTTGAGCATTTCGAAGTCATCAGCGAGGGCATTTTTCAGGTCTGTCTTTATCACCGTTGAGATGTCCGCTTTTAAAGAAAGAAGGATTTCTGATTTCAAGCCTTCAACGTCCATCTCTCCCGAAGCAGGTGAGGGCGGGGTCACTTTAGTTGGGCTCTTGGCAGTACTCTGGTTCGAGGAGGTATTGGGCCTTGTTTTGGAGGATCCAGTATACTTACATTTCTTAAGCCTCGTGTCCATCAGGGCACCGCCGTGGATTTGTTCCACTATCCGATGGAGTTTAGTATTAGCTTACTGTTGTATGAGAAGTATTACACTTTACGTTTTTCGGTTGAAATAGAGGCTTAACGGGAGCACATGTCGAACACAGCTTACTCCATTGCGGCCAAGCCACGCCCCTTTTGCCTACTCTTTATGAGTATTGTGAATTCGGACATACTTATTTTGTAACATACTGTTTTTCACCTACTATATAGTAGGCAGTGTTGGGAAAGTTCACTTTCTACATGAACTAGTTCAAAGTTCAGTTCACAAATTTTAAAATGAACTAGTTCAGTTCATAGTTCATACTTCACAATTTTGAACTAAGTTCACGGTTCCAAAAAATGAACTAGTTCATAGTTCTTTTTTTCCATATGTTGCTGCGAGCTATTTTATTTTTTTTAATTATTGCCACAACCCATATACAACCAGGGCTGTACTGGCCATCGTGCATACCGGGCATTTGCCCGGTGGGCCGACGTGCTTTTTGGGCCGATACAGATCATTCTTTAAAAAAAATATAAAAACAATTTTTTTTGTCTAAACGGCCCATAATACTCGTACATCGGCGGCCCATTCGTTTAGTTCTGGGATCTTGTGCAGGTGTAATGCATTGGACAAAAAAAGTCAGCGTAGGTTTTTGGTTTTTTAACAGACCGGCCCATGAAACACGTAGATCAGCAGCCCATTGGTTCTTTTCTTGATTGGCACTGGGCTGGTCCAATCACATCTTTAAACTCCTCCCCCTTTGGGCTCTGAGCGCGCGTGCAGTGTCAGTGTGTATCTGTCAAAATAATCAGAGATGGAGAAGAAACGCAAGGAATGTGCAGAGAAATAGCGTGAAAAAAAGAAACGGGCCCTTCAAGTGTCTGATGAGGATATTGAGGAGGATCAGGAGAGAATGAGTGAGTGTAGAGAACTGTGGTAAGCAGAACTAGGCTACTTTCAGAACACTGAGGCGATGAGTGTAGGAACCCATTACCCAGTTACGCATTATTTACACTTCGGCATAGTTGATGATTACGCATTTTACTAGAATTGTAATGAGACGCGTTTGTAAACCATGTTTTCCGCCAAAATAAAAGATCATGTGTTTATCTCTTTCTAGCATATAAATTAGTACAAAACTAATTATGAAAGTTCCTTTTATTTTTCAGTGCATTTGTTTTACAATATATGGCTATTACTGTAATGGAATTAATATTATAACTATTATTATGTAGTAGTGTAATGCAGACAGACACTATATCACAGCTAAAAGAGTTTTGAGTTCCCTTTCGTAGTCACTCCGAGTTACGTCGAGTGACGGAGAATGGGGATTTCGCCTAGAAAGCCAATCATCTTCGAGTATTACAAAACGAGCCTATGGCAATGAAAATGCCATGGGTCTGCGGAATTTGCATAGCGTATCTCCGCCCCACCGCGTGGGTATAAAAGGAGGAACGCCGGCAAAGGCAGATCATGTTTTCGCTTCGGAGCCAAGAAACTCTCTTCACTCCACAAGCCAAATCCTGAGTTATCAGTGACTTCTCTTCGAGACGAGCGAGCTCTCCGATGTTGGTGTGACGGCGGTATCCAGCGAGTTCACATTGCCTGCGGTCTGTGCAGTGATCTGCCAGTTGGTGTGTTTCTCCCTGGTCGCCTCAGCATCGCTGAGCTTTTTTCCTCTCTAAAAGAGCTGCACGTGGCACGTCTTTTTAAAGATGTCTCGCCCGTGTTCTTCTGGGTGCGGTCGATTCCTGTCTGCCTTTGATGGGCACAATCGCTGCTTTGCGTGTCTGGGCTTAGAGCACGCTAAAGCAGCGCTTGTGGATGACTCATGTTCCTTCTGTGGGAACATGACCATCGCAACACTAAGGTCGAGACTCAATGATCTCATTCGAGAGAGAGTCCCCTCATCCACACCCCGATCTACACCCTCCTCGAGAGGTGGTACTTCGGCTGGTGGACAGGGTGACTTGAGGGTGACGGTGTGGAACAAAAATCCGACGACACGTCCTCGGACCACGCCCCCCTCTGTAGTGTTGCAACCCGCGAGCGCCGCGGTGATTTTACCGGGTCCATCCGTTGATGCCCCGCGTATTTCATTCGGCGCTCCAGAGGATGACTCGATGTCGATCGCGGCATCACAAGGTGGGCAAGAGTCATCGGGAAGTGACGATGCGGCTGCGTTGCCTCCTTCTGGAGTTCCAGCGTTGCCCGTATCAGATCCCGAGATGACCGCCATGCTCTCCCGAGCCGCCGCGAGCATCGGGCTCGAGTGGAACCCTCCACCCTGCCCCGAGCGCTCGCGGCTGGACGATTGGTTTTTGGGTGCGGCTGCCGCCTCTCGGCCGCAGCCAACCCCAATACCTTTCTTCCCGGAAGTGCATGAGGAGCTGACGAAATCATGGAAGGCTCCCTTGACCTCCCGTGCACGTTCGTCGGCTTTCTCCGCCTTTCCCCCCCTCGATGGGGCGGTCGCCCGTGGGTACACTGGGGTTCCCCCGGTTGAACGCTCTGTTGCGATGCAATTGTGTCCTCAGAGTGCTTCATATCGTGGTAATCCTAAGCACCCGTCCAAGGCCTGTAGGCTTTCGTCCTCCCTCGTGGCGAAGTCTTACAAGGCTGCAGGACAGGCGGCCGCCGCTCTGCATGCGATGAGCACCTTACAGGTCTACCAGGCCCAGCTGCTCAGAGATATGCACGAGGGCGGGACTGACCCAGGGCTCTTTGATGAGCGCTCCCTGGGTCAGGTGATGGCCACTTCGGTGGTCCAGGAGCGTCACCTGTGGCTGAACCTGGCTGATATGCGGGACGCCGAGCGCTCTCGTCTGCTCGACGCCCCCATATCCCAGGCCGGCCTCTTCGGCGGAACGGTCGAGGACTTTGCCCAGCAGTTCTCGACCGCACAGAAGCAGTCTGAGGCTATCAAACATATTCTGCCCCGACGGCCCGCTGCTGCCTCCACCCAGCCGTCGGTTCAGAAGCCTCAGCCTGCTCGCCGCCGAGGGCGCCCTCCTGCCGCTCCCTCCCCTCCCGCACGGCCCCAGCAGCAGCCTTCACCCAGGCCGCGTCGTGGAGGAGGCCGCAGGAAGGCGCCCCAGCCCTCTCCAGCCCCGCGCCCCGCTAAACGCCAGGCTAAGCGGCGCTCCTGAGACGGGCTACTCAGTGATGGTCCCGGTTCTTCCCCAGGAGGTGGTTGCAGGCCCCCTCCTTCCCCCGGCGGAGGGCCGGGGGAGAATCTTTTGTTTTCCCGCTGCTCACCCACGGGTGGGCAGTACCCTAAAACTGTTAAAGAAAGAACCAACACTTCCATCACTGAGCACACAGAGCCGGCTGACAGTGTGCGACGCCTCCGGGCCTCGCCGCTCTCATCCCCCTCTGTCACAGAGTTCTCGGACAGCAGTGTGCGCCGCCTCCGGGCCTCGCCACTCCTGTCCCCCTCTGTTCCAGAGGGCGCAGACGACAGTGCGTGCCGTCTTCGGGCCACACCGCTCTCGTCCCCCTCTGTCGCCAGCCCCCTGGCAGAGCAGACCCCCGTGGAACGCTGGTCCTTCCCTGGTCTCCTCTGTCAGGGCGCGGAGCCTGACCACGCCCCCGCACAGGGCCGCTATGCCACCCTCGCCGGGGCCGGTCACTCCGCTTCGCTGCCCCTCCGGGGGGACGTCTGTCGTTCGCATGACCCCGCTGGCTCAGTTTCTGGCAGCTTGGTTAGAGCTCCCCAGCCTGTCCCGCTGGGTCGCCCGAACGATCAGGCGCGGCTATGCGATTCAGTTCGCTCGGTCTCCTCCCCGTTTCAGCGGAGTCCGCTTCACTATGGTCGGTGGCAATGCCCCCATCATGCGAGCGGAGGTTGCCACCCTGCTGGCGAAGGGTGCAATCGAGACTGTCCCTCCAGCCGAGATGAGGTCGGGGTTTTACAGCCCGTACTTCATCGTCCCCAAGAAAACCGGTGGGTTACGACCGATCCTGGACCTGCGCGTCCTGAACCGCTCCCTTCACAGGCTGCCGTTCAGGATGCTCACGGCCAAACGCATTTTCGAGTGCGTGCGGCCACAGGATTGGTTTGCAGCGATAGACCTGAAGGACGCCTACTTTCATGTCTCCATCTTACCTCGACACAGACCGTTCCTTCGGTTTGCTTTCGAGGGGCAGGCATATCAGTACGCGGTTCTCCCATTCGGGTTGGCTCTGTCTCCTCGCGTCTTTACGAAGGTCGTCGAGGCAGCCCTTGTTCCCCTACGCGAACACGGGGTTCGCAGCCTGAACTATCTCGACGACTGGCTGATTCTAGCCCACTCTCGAGCTCAGGTTTGCGAACACAGAGACCTTGTGCTCCGGCACCTAGCCCGTCTGGGCCTTCGGGTCAACTGGGAGAAGAGCAAACTCAGCCCCGTGCAGAGGATCTCTTTTCTCGGTATGGAGATCGACTCGGTCGCCATGTCCGCGCAGCTTACGAGCGAGCGCGCACACTCACTGCTGACTTGTCTTCGTCAGTTCGAGGGCAAGAGTGCGGTCCCACTGAAATTGTTTCAGAGGCTCCTGGGGCATATGGCATCTGCAGCCGCGGCAACGCCGCTCGGATTGCTTCATATGAGACCGCTTCAGCTGTGGCTTCGCGATCGAGTCCCGAGGTGGGCATGGCATCACGGCACGCTCCGAGTCCCAGTGACTCCGACCTGCCGTCAGTTCTTCACCCCGTGGAGGAACCTCAGTTTTCTACGGGCCGGAGTCCCCCTAGAACGAGTTTCCAGGCATGTTGTTGTCTCCACAGATGCCTCTTCCACGGGCTGGGGCGCCATGTGCAACGGACATGCTGCCGCGGGCTCCTGGACAGGACCCCAGCGCCTTCTGCATGTCAATTGCCTCGAGTTGCTGGCAGTACGCCTTGCCCTGCACCGTTTCCACACGCTGCTCAAGGGTCAACACGTGCTAGTCCGTTCAGACAATACCGCAACAGTAGCGTACATCAACAGTCAAGGTGGTCTACGCTCCAGCCGTATGTCGCAACTCGCTCGCCACCTCCTCTTATGGAGTCAGAAGCACCTGAGGTCCCTTCGTGCTATCTACATTCCGGGCGTTCGGAACCTTGCAGCCGACGAGCTGTCTCGGTTCCGTCCTATCCCCGGCGAATGGCGACTCCATCCCCAGTCGGTCCAGCTGATTTGGGACCAGTTCGGGGACGCACAGATAGACCTGTTTGCCTCCCACGACTCATCCCATTGCGCCCTGTATTACTCCCTGTCCGAGGGCACGCTCGGCACGGATGCACTGGCGCACAGCTGGCCGCGGGGCCTACGCAAATATGCGTTTCCCCCAGTGAGCCTTCTCGCACGGACTCTGTGCAAGATCAAGGAGGACGAGGAGCAGGTCACTTTGGTTGCGCCGTACTGGCCCGCCAGGACCTGGTTCTCCGAACTAGTACTCCTCGCGACAGCACCTCCTTGGCCAATTCCTCTGAGAGAGGACCTCCTCTCTCAGAGACGGGGCACCCTTTGGCACCCTCGTCCCGATCTCTGGAGGCTCCACGTGTGGCCTCTGGACGGGACGAGGCAGGTTTGAGTACCCTGCCACCTGCGGTGGCGGCTACCATCACTTCCGCTAGAGCTTCGTCCACGAGACATCTCTATGCGTTGAAGTGGAACCTCTTCGTCAACTGGTGCTCTTCTCGCCGAGAAGACCCCAGGAGATGCTTGATCAGTGTCGTGCTTTCCTTCCTGCAAGACGGGCTGGAGCGAAGGCTGTCTCCCTCCACCCTGAAGGTGTATGTGGCCGCTATAGCTGCATATCACGAAGCAGTTGATGGTAAGTCTCTGGGAAGGCACGACCTGATCATCAGGTTCCTGAGAGGAGCGAGGAGACTGAATCCTCCTCGCCCCCCTGTCGTTCCCTCTTGGGACCTCTCAGTGGTGTTAAATGCCCTGCAGAGGGCTCCCTTTGAGCCTCTGCAATCAGTGGAGCTTAAGTTCCTGTCTATGAAGACAGCGCTCCTGGTTGCACTGGCCTCCATTAAGAGGGTAGGGGACCTGCACGCATTCTCCGTTGACGAAGCGTGCCTGGAATTCGGGCCGGCTTACTCTCACGTGATCCTGAGACCCCGGCCTGGATATGTGCCCAAGGTTCCTACCACTCCCTTTCGGGACCAGGTGGTGAACCTGCAAGCGCTGCCCCTGGAGGAGGCAGACCCAGCCTTGGCACTGCTCTGTCCAGTACGCGCTCTCCGCGCTTACGTAGACAGGACGCGGTGTTTCAGGACCTCAGACCAGTTCTTTGTCTGTTATGGTGGGAGACTGAAGGGAAAGGCTCTCTCAAAGCAGAGGTTGTCTCACTGGATAGTGGACGCCATTGCTTTGGCTTACCAACAGCAAGGCCGACCGTGCCCCCTTGGTGTGACAGCCCACTCCACCCGGAGTGTGGCTTCCTCTTGGGCTCTAGCGCATGGCGCCTCGCTGGCAGACATCTGTAGAGCTGCAGGCTGGGCGACACCTAACACATTCGCCAGATTTTATAGTCTCCGAGTGGAGCCAGTGTCCTCCCATGTACTCGCTTCAACCAGCTAGTTCAGGACCCGCTCAGGTGTCTTCGCTTGCTCGCCATTCCACTCCACGGACTGGATACGTGCGGTTATTCTCCTCAGGTGAGCCTTCCCTTCTGAAGCCCTGAGTTCCTCCAGCACTGTTGACGCTGGCGCCAGTGTCTATTGCCTGTGCGTCGGCTAGGTGCCTCCGTGTGCTTGGTTCCTCCCTTGAGTAACCCCCACATGTGTATGTCCACTGTAAGCCTCTTTGAGCATGTGTCTTTCCCTCGGCAAGCCACCTTGCCACCCTGGAGTTGAAAGTTGCCACCCCACGGGCTGGTTACTCCAGTGTTCCTCCATATGAAGCCTTCCGGCCATATGCGTATTTCTAAGTCCTCCCTACGGGTAGGCATGCTGCGGCTATCTCCTCTGAGATTTGCTCCCCAGTGTACCTTGGTATTCCTGTGTTAAGTAGGACTCCTTCGTCCGTGCCAGTATCACGACAGGGGGATCAGACTTTCGCAGGGCACTGGAAGACAGCTGTGAAGGTGGCGTGATTATACGGGGACCCCATTCTCCGTCACTCGACGTAACTCGGAGTGACTACGAAAGGGAACGTCTCGGTTACGGATGTAACCCTCGTTCCCTGAGTAGGGAACGGAGACGTTACGTCTCCCTGCCACTTCCGCTGTACCGCTGGGTAGACGCCTGAGTTCAGTCTCGGCTCCTCAGCGAAGACATGATCTGCCTTTGCCGGCGTTCCTCCTTTTATACCCACGCGGTGGGGCGGAGATACGCTATGCAAATTCCGCAGACCCGTGGCATTTTCATTGCCATAGGCTCGTTTTGTAATACTCGAAGATGATTGGCTTTCTAGGCGAAATCCCCATTCTCCGTCACTCGACGTAACGTCTCCGTTCCCTACTCAGGGAACGAGGGTTACATCCGTAACCGAGACGTTTTTCTTTGTTCAATTTGCACACTGATTATGGGTTGGAGCTCTTAATTTTTAACTCTCAAAGTGCACCAGATCGATGAATTTAACATTAAAAATCACAAATTTTTCTTACGGGGGGCTCCCCGAACCCCCCTAAAGGGACAGAGGTCCACCCACCACAGATTTAACAAAAATCCTTTGTCAAACACTGGTATTGCTATGCCAATGCAGCTTATAGCTTGTTTTAGGATTCATCATTGTGGAGTAGTTCGATTGTATTTTACAATTAGTAGTTATTTCATCTATTAACTCTTACGCATTCCTACTCACTCATTAGGCTACATGGCATTAGTGGTTTTAATAGGAGTTAGTACATATTCATATTCAGGGGCGTGAAAAGATTATATGTAGTGGGCCAGTCTGGGCCAAAATGCCCGGGACGATTTTTAGTCCCAGTCCAGCCCTGTATACAACCACAGACAGCGATTATTTTATCGGCAGGCAAAGTTTGCACAGAAAAGTAAGATTTTTCCCATCCTCACCGACCTTGTCTTAAAACTGATCATACGATAGGACGCCTCCTCGCTGCTTTGTCGACTACATGCTGCTTTTTGTTTTGATGACGCATGCGGCGGCCACGGTGCAACACTGGTGGCTTGTGTTGCCAGATTGGGTGTTTTTTTCGCTACATATTAAGGCCTGTTTACGTGTGTTTTAGCTGGGTTTTCACCTGGAAGACTATAGAAATCTGGCACCCTATTGAACGAAGTTAAACTGAGAGAGCGTGCGTTCACAGACACCAGAATGAACGCGTTCACAGTAACGTTCATCAGGCAGTAATACAGTACGTTCAGTTCACGTTCGCCCAATATATGAACGAGTTCATGAACTATCGTTCAATGAACGTGTTCAGGCACAACACTGATAGTAGGGAAGTATGCAATTTCGGATGCAGCCATTCTTTTCCATTGATTATCTTTTTATTCTTCTTGTTTTACGGCGGATCGCAAACACATAAGTGCATTTCCGCCAACTATCACCCAAATGGACCATTGACACTCTACCTACAATCTCTTGATTTACCTCGCTCCAGCAACCTATATACAATCACCCTTAATTTTTATACCCACATAGAGGCTGAAGCTTCATCCTGCCCCTTGATTGTCTCCTCTAGGTGTGTCTTGTAATACCTTATTATCTTGTTAGCCCCTGTGTATATAACATAGCCCTTGTGTTTCTCTTGTTGCTTTGTCAGTTGTTTAAATGTAAGGAATGTCTGTACTTCATGCTTTTGTGTTTCCTGTTGTTGTTTTGTTTCATTTATTTAAACTCATGCAATGCAAAAATTATATTGATAAGCAAGCATGCTTGAGCTTCCGTTTACCAAATTTGAGTGCTCTATACAAGTTCGCTGATCAATGTTTATATGTGAATAAAAGCCTAAATTAAATCTGTTCATCATATAAAGCGATCATGTCTCTTCAGAAGACTTTTATTAAACCACTTGATTCATAAAAATTTCTTCTACATTCTCTTTACGAATGTTTTGAACGGTTTGAAGCGACACAAGTAATTGATGACAGAATTTACATTTTTGGGTGAACTAACCATTTAAGAGTGATTTTTGACCTACTTACGTAGGACTTCAGTACATCTTTATATGTAATTTCATGAGTATTTTTATTGTCTTTGAAATATAGTGTAGCACTTTATTTTCCAGTCCTGTTTCCCATGTACATACTATGTACTTATTTTTGTAATTACAATAACTGGGTAATAACTAGGTACTAAGCCTAGGTACTAAGCCTTGGTAAATGACTTCTTGCAGGTGTACCGTGCCACTTGGTGCAATTGGTACTTCACCCTTTCAGCTCCTCTATGGCAGGCAAATGCGCACAAGGCTGTCTATTTTGTTGTATGCTCCTGAGGGACATAGAAAGTTTACTGATGCTCTCACGGTTGCCAAAAGACTTGGGATGGATGCATACGTTCTTAGTGATGGAAAGATATGGAATGCTTCCCATCTCACTGCATTTCCATGCACACCAACAACTCCAGCTGAAAACACGGCTCACTACACACACTCATACCACTAGACCTAAACGTGACTATGTTACTTAAATCTGATGTGACCCATTGCAGTTGACCCATAAGAAATACTCAAACAGTGAACTGGTGAGGCCATACCTTAACAAGCCAGCAAGGCAATTCTCAGTCAAGTCAAGTCAAGTCACCTTCATTTATAAAGCGCTTTTAACAGTAAAACAGCAATCAATCATGCCAATGTCTCTACCGTGTGCATTATTTTTCTGAGACAATAAAGTTAATGTGGAAATACACAGAAAAGGTTTATTTGTTTGTTTATTGTGATGAAAATAATCTACATAATAATTTGACCAGCTGGAGGGTTTTTTTAGTCATTAACATTATTGCAATTTTAATTGAATGCCTTTTTGCATGGTTCTATTATGATTGATAAATCTCTGTTTTGGAAGGCATGGGGCCATTTATTTTCTGTTATTAATTCATCAGCTCCATTATCACTCAATATTTATAATCCTTTCACTTCAAGCACTGTCCAGCTCATGCAGAGCAGTGTGTATCTGAGCTTTATGATTTGCCCTTGCAAACATTAAATAAATCAGAGATATAGCCAATACAGCCGTCTTGAAGTGATTAAAATATTTAATAATAACAATTTCAGGTTGCAGTGGTGGTTAATATCTAGTTTAATGTTCTCAGCATAATTCAGAAGTGGCAGAAGAAAAACAATCATGGGCACCAGGTGTCACAGGTGGTTGCAGGCAAACAGATGAAGATGAAGACAAGAGTTCCAACACAAATTTTTAATCGTAAGAATCCAAATAACAGGCAAACAGGTAAAGCAACACAAACTAAGGTTACGTTTACACGACAACAATATGCTTAAAATGGAGACGTTTTTCCTTTGAGTTTTTCACGCACAGACGACACCATTGTCAAAACGATCCCCATTTACATGGATCCGCAAAACGACTAAAAACGCTTTATTCTGCTGCCAGGCCATTAGATGCAGATGAAACACTATAGACTGAACACGTAATACGCATGTGCATGACGTCATCGTCTTCAGAGATTCGGGTTTTTGTTGTTCACCCTTGCACTTGCACTTTGAAACCTGTTTTCAAAAGTTTGCGGTTTCAGGCACCCAAAACGCCATTGTCGTGTAAATGAACGACCAAAATGCATAAAAACTTTTATGAAGGAGCTGAGGCCGATGGAACTAAGCGACATCACTGGCACTGGAGACCTAGGCGATGCCGCGACGACAAGCGTCGGAGGCGGAGCCAGAGTACCCGAGGGCTGAGGCGGAGCCAGTGTGACAGAGGTGATGCAGAAGTGATGGAAGTAGAGTGACGACTGACCAAGTGGGTGACCGGTGGGATGAGGGAACCCAGTGGACCCGCAAGGCCGAGGGTCTCTGGTGGAGCTGAAGGTGGGAGGAGCCAAGGCTGAGCTGACAGGTCTATGGGCTGAGATGGAGCGAAGGGAACAGAGGCCGGAGGAGGAGCCGCAGTATCCTCTCTCATTGGCGCTGCTGGTGGTTGCACGACCTGCGGCTCAACGTCACAGGGCTGTAAACCTATGGTGGTGGTGGGGCTGGAGGACTGGCTGAACTTTGCGGTGATAGTGGTAACATGAAACTTGAAAGGATCACAGTGAGAATTTCATCGTCAATGAAATTAATAAATCACAGTCCATATAGTCTCTAATGTTGTCTGGAAGCAGCGATGATGAAGGCTTAACAGAAAAATTGCAGTCTATAACGTTCTCCGTGCTGTCTTTAAACAGCAATGATGAATCAGGTACTGGGTGGGATGAGGTGGGAGTCGATACCTCCTCACTGAAGTCAATAAGCCAGTCCTCTGTTTCTGTTCCCTGCCGCTGGGGTTTGTCTTCCAGGGCGATGATAAGCTCTGTCCTCTTATCCTCGAGCTCTGGCTCACTCGTCGCAGCAGGTAGTCCCTCTACTTCTGCGGGGGGCTCACGCGTATTCTTCGCGGTCGAAGGTGGGAAATCCGGCTCTGGGTCTGGCTGTGTTCTGGATCGGGGCAGGGTGCTCTCCAGGGTGGTGGTAGTTGGCCCCGATCCAGAACAACGACTTAAGGGTCTCGTTGTCGAAGGGAGAGGTGATGGCAAGACAGAGATGTATAGTAACGAAGTAGAACTACTTCACTACTGTACTTAAGTACTAAAAGGTTGTATCTGTACTCTACTAGAGTATTATTTTTTTCTCCTACTTCCACGTTTACTTCAGTACATATTTTCGATTTTAATACTTTTACTCCGTTTTCATTTGTCGAAGTGAAAGACAATTCATATAGAATGTGCGAGGACGCTGACGCACTGAATCATTCTTTGTTTAAATAGTTCAAAGTTACTATTAGATTTGATGTTATTACCTTGACAAACTATACCTCATTAAAAAGATATTAGACTCAAGTTTCAGTATTTGACCACTATTCTATTCTGAGAAACTTATAGTGACAGTTATGTCTTAATTTGTGTCAGGAGTTATGTAATAAAAAAATGAGTCGATACCTTTAATATGAATTATGAGCATCAGCCGCTCCCATTAAAAATAAAACTCCTGTGTAGTTGCCATGAAAGCGCTTGACCAAACAGCGTCCCTCAGGGCTTTTAGCTCGTGCAGATTTTGACAAATATTGATCAATTTTCATAGGTTTACGTCAGATTTCTATAGAGAGGAATAATATTTATTGAATTTATACCCAAAATGGGCCGACGTAATCATTATGAGCGTTGGATACTCTGATATAATGTGTTTTCAATCCTTACTGACAGCCTGAGGGTGCCCTATGCACATTTAGTCCATATATGGAACACATGAAGAGCCATTTCATGTGACATTCCAGGAACTCCCTGACATAAGCTTTCAGAGATCGCTGTAACATGCAGATAAATACCCAATAAGCTGTGGAGAAAAAAGGCACAGGGAAGAGAAGGGAGAGATGCTTTAAAGGGGGAAGGGACATACTTGATCTGTTTTTGTTTACAAAGAGTTAATCTCAGTGTTTTAAGGTGCTCTTGTACATTCCTGTCCTTGTACTGCTGCTACAGCCAAAGGAATTGTGAGTGTCCTTTAGGCTAAAGATTTGAAATAATATAAAGAATATGATGTTCAAACTTTTAAATGCTTTCTTTAATAACTACATAACACACTACTCGTACTTTTACTTTCAGTACTTGAGAAGTAAATTTTAAAATAAACTACTTGCAATACTTAAGTACAATTTTTTTTGAATACTTTAGTACTTCCACTTAAGTGTGGTGCTTAAAGAGCACTTCAACTTCTACTCAAGTCACTTTTTTGATAGAGCGCTTGTACTTTTACTCAAGTCTGGGTCTCTAATACTTTATACATCTCTGTGGCAAGATGATAAAACTGTTTGAGAAAAAAATTCATGGTTCTCTTGAACCACAGCAACGAACCTCGTTGCATATACACATGGTCATCTGTCACGGGTGGTTGCAGGCAAACAGATGAAGATGAAAAAGAGAGTTCCAACACGAAGTTTTAATAATAAGAATCTAAAATTACAGGCAAACAGGTAGAGCAACACACACTAAATGTAAAGAGTGACCGGACAACAAACAGAGGAAAAGGAGGAACTTGAGTACTGAAACAATTAAAGGTATTTAACGATACACAGCTGAAACAAACAAACTCATAATGACGTGACCATGGTAACAAAGGAGTGGCAGGAAAATCAAACAAAGGAAGACATGTGACTAATGAAAACAAACTGAATGTCCATGAAAACTAAAACAAACTAAACATACTGTAACTGTGACACCAGGACTGTATTGGGAGAAAAGTTTGGATTGTGACGTACATCCGAATGTAACAGATCCAAAAATAAAAAAATATTAAGTAGAACAGGGTTCTATTCTGTTTTGTCATCTGTGTTTGATTGGATTTTGAGATGTCATCATTACACTCAAAAATGAATGTGAGCATAAATCACCAGAGAAAAGTCTGATTTTTTTTACCATAAAAAAAAGAGTTATGGCATTTGATTAAATCATTTACAATAAGATCTCCACCTTATCTTAAAGACTCCCTGTGGTGAAAATTGAGTTTTTTTTTAGGTGAAAATTGAGGTGAAAAAAGTTTTTGATGTTGTTTATATGTCTATATGGTGTTTTTAATATGCTTTAAGACAAACCATGAGCAAATTCATAAGTCAACACCATTACTAAGTATATTCTCCTTAAAATTGCAGTGAAAAAATAGTCCCAAAAAATTGCCAGTGTTTCAAAGTAACTACCTTGTAACCAATCACATCAATGTGTGGGCGGGCTTTAGCATATCATTAACTATGCTGCAAAGCAGGGGAGTCTCAAGAGAAGTCAGGTTATGATATGTAAATCAGGTACATTTAGCAATATAACGATGTTGATCAACTATATGCCTTTCTTCACTTACGTTGTAAGTTGTTAAAAGCGTTTCTAAGGATGCTGATTTTTAGAAGGGAGCTGTCTGAATCTGAGGTGGCGAAAGGGAACATGGTTTGTGTAACATTAGCAACACATTATTATCAGTTTGATAACGTAGTCAAGCAAAAGGGTAATCATATTAATTACCGTTATGTGTCCGACGTTGTAGAGAGCAATACATAAAACGCATCACCATTCTGATACATTGACTTGTATACTAATCTGTATAATTCACTCTTCGACTTCTTCTGAATCAGTTTCTGGTTCAAACATATATGGCTGAATTAAACCAGTATTTCCACTTACCATTGTGCAACTTTTACTACAGTAAAGTTGAGAGAAACAACGTCCAACGATCTGAGCGAGTGAGTGGAGGCGGGACTAATTTGCATAATCATGGACCCATACTAAATGAAGCAAGGGTGTAGTTACATTCAAGCTATTTTAAGGCAGGAATAAAAAAAATTCACAGGATTTTTTTTACATAAGTCATTTTGGTGATCAAAGATGAGTTTTAAAAGGATAGTTAACCCAAAAATTAAAATTACCCCATGATATACTCACCCTCAAGCCATCCAAGGTATATATGACATTCTTCTTTCAGACTAATACAATTGGCTCTTCCAAGCTTTATTATGACAGTGAATGGGAGGTCAAAATTTGAAGCCAAAAAATTGCATCCATCCAATTGTCAGCTCTTGTGGCGCAAGTCGACTTGCCCAGTATGCGTACAGTCATCTGCCGGAAGCTAGTTATTATAGCTAATAAAGTTTTAGCAGTATCATCACAACTATGTTCCTTTTTAGAAAGAAATGTTGATTTAGACCGTATCATAGTACTGAGGCAGCTCTCATTAGAGTCACAAATTATTTGCTCTTATCATCCGATCGTGGTTGTATCTCTCTATTAGTGTTACTCGATCTTAGTGCTGCATTTGACACTATCGACCACAACATTCTTTTAAATAGACTCAAAAATTATGTTGGCATTAGTGTAATTGTACTAGCATGGTTTAAATCATACTTATCTGACCGTTATCAGTTTGTAGCAGTAAATGAAGAGATGTCTTATCAGTCAAAAGTTCAGTGTGGTGTACCACAAGGCTCAGTACTAGAACCGTTGCTGTTCACTCTGTACATGCTACCCTTAGGAGATATCATTAGGAAGCATGGCAGTAGTTTTCACTGTTATGCTGATGATACTCAGCTCTATACTTCTTCACGCCCTGTCGAAAATTACCAATCCACAAAATTAACGGAATGCATAGCTGATAATAAAAACTGGATGACTAGTAATTTCCTACTACTTAATTCTGAAAAAACAGAGATTCTAATTATTGGACAAAAAACTTCCTCACGTAATAACCTAGAATACTGTCTAACACTTGATGGCTGCTCTGTCAAGTCATCGTCGTCGATACCAAACTTTCATTTGAAATTCACGTGTCTAGTATCTGTAAAACCACATTTTTTCATCTTAAAAATATATATAACTTACGTCATATCCTCTCAATTAAAAATGCAGAACAATTAGTTCATGCGTTCATGATATCAAGGCTAGATTATTGTAATGCTCTGCTGGGTGGTTGCCCTGCATGTTTAATACATAAACTACAGCTGGTCCAAAATGCAGCCGCTAGAGTTCTTACCAGAACCAGGAAGTATGACCATATTAGCCCGGTTCTGTCAACACTGCATTGGCTCCCTATTAAACATTGTATACATTTTAAAATATTGCTGATTACTTACAAAGCACTAAATGGTTTAGCTCCCCAGTACTTGAGCAAGCTCTTAACACATTATAGTCCTTCACTTGTATTGCGATCTCAAAATTCTGGCCAGTTGATAATACCTAGAATAGGTATTCTAGGTATTACTGATAATACCTGGCGGTAATTCCTTTTCTTATTTAGCACCAAAACTTTGGAACAATCTTCCTAACATTGTCCGGGAAGCAGACCCAGTCTGTCAGTTCAAAGCTAGACTAAAACACATCTCTTTAACACATTATAGACTTCTATAATTAAATGTTAGGCTGCATAGTTTAGATCAGCCGGAACCGGGAACACTTCTCATAAATCCTGATGTACTTGGTACATCATAAGAAGGATGGCATCTACGCTAATATTAGTCTCTCTGTTTATCCCAAGGTTTATCTCTCTGTTTATCCCGCAAACCACCGGATCCAGACCATATCCAGATCTGATGAAGGACCATCGCATGGACAAGGCGACAACGCATCCCTGAAGTGCCAGCCTCATCAGCCCTGTGAAGGCCTCATAGACACCTCAACAAACTCGTTTCCATACCGGCGTGATGACTCCGACCCCCAACCAGATGGAACTGGAAAAATATTGTGAAAATTCTGATCCAATCTGACTTCTGACCTATAATGCTGCCTAAATCATAATCATACACTGTTCGTTCGTTGGCCAAAGGAGGACTGGCCCCCTGACTGAGCCTGGGTTCTCCCAAGGTTATTTTCTCCATTCTGCCACCTGATGGAGTATTGGTTCCTTGCCACTGTCGCCATTTTCGCCTTTCTTCGCCTTTGTCACCATTGGCTTTTGGCTTGCTTAATTGGGGACATTTAATTTTATATTTAACAATATTATTACAACATTATTTTCCTGTTATCTCTGTAAAG
This sequence comes from Gila orcuttii, assembly GCA_026230005.1. Classification (NCBI taxonomy): domain Eukaryota; kingdom Metazoa; phylum Chordata; class Actinopteri; order Cypriniformes; family Leuciscidae; genus Gila; species Gila orcuttii. The sequence continues at coordinate 33,105,697 of JAPDVR010000005.1, read as the reverse complement.
CTGCTTTGAAACAAACTGTATTGTAAAAAGCGCTATTTAAATAAAGGTGACTTGACTTGACTTTTAAATATGGATAATTTTCTTACACAAACGCATTGCTTTGCTTCAGAAGGCCTTTGGCTGCGTTTACACTGGCACAAAAAAATCCGATCTCCGAATTTACTCACATCTGACACAGGTCTGAATTTGTTGCACACTTGTAAACACAAAAATCCGCACGAGATCCGATTTTTTCCGCATCCGACCTGAGTCACTTTCAAATGTGGTTTTAATTCAGAAACATATCCGATATCTGGACATCCGACCTATGTCTAAACACATATCCGATTCCCCTTTGAATTCGAAGCCACAACAAGCTGAGGATGACATGTTTATTCACAAAGATAGCTTTTTAATGTTGTATTATGAGGCAGACGTGCCTGTATGTGCTAGCTCACAGCTTTTTATTGAGGTGGGAACTTTATATTTATTTTTGTAAAGAAAAGAAATTGCGCAAACACAGAAACATTCAGGAGCTGGTTTTCAACCTCTGCCCGTGACTTTTATAAATAAGACAGTTTCACTACTGAAAGCTATTCCTAAAAGTTTCACTATTTCTCAGCAATGAGGTGATATATTCGCTGTAATTAAACCAACAAGCGTCACTATAGGTTACTCACTCGCACGCTCTCTCTCTCTGGTTAATTCATTTGAATTCTTAAAAAATATATTTTTTTTTATGAAATTATTATTTCACTTCAGAATTCTAGATCTGAGCTATAGATAAACTAAAATGATTTTGCGCTGCAAAACATTCATAAGTCATGACAGCTGTTATCTTGTCCATACTGGCAAATAATCATGACCACCCGACATTAATTATAAAAATAATTTTGGTAGCACGGCCATTCAAAACCAGGGTCTAGCCTACCATGTGCATAATAAAACGATCACAGAAAATAATTTTGGGCAGGAATTAATGTAAAAACAGATATCGGACTTCAAATTTTGGAGTCCCATTCACTGCCATTATAAAGCTTGGATTAGCCAGGACATTTTTTAATATAACTCCGATTGTATTCGTCTGAAAGAAGAATGTCAGAATGGCTTGAGGGTGAGTAAATCATGGGGTAATTTTTGTAATGAGCTGAGGAAAACAAGGGATGACGAGGATCTAAACGCAGGGTTATTTAATAAAGTAACACATAATACAGAACACAGAACTTGAAGAACAAAGGAACAAAACCAGGGGAATCACAGAGGCAACCATTACACTTACAACAACTGACAAAGTAACAAGTGAAACACAAGGGCTATAAATACAGAGGGACAAACAAGCCTAACTAAGTAATTAGGAAACAAGATACACCTGGGAACAATCATGAACTAATCAACAGGAAAAACTACAAAGGACTACAAAAACATGGCACAAAACAGGAAATAATAAAAGTCCACACAAGACAAGGGAAACACAAGACAGGAATCATGACAATTTTAATTGTACTAGCCACTAGGTTTTCCAAAGTTACTAGCCACACAGCATTTTTACTAGCCACATTTTTGTTGTTGTGAAATTACCTGATTAATGTTGACTATGGCATGCTAAAATTTACTTGAACTAGACTTGAACTCACTTCCTGCTCAGCTACTGTTCGGACGCTCTCGCTTACTGCTCCGCGCTTTGCTCTATCGCTCTATTTTATATTTTTATATTTTATCTCCTTTTATCACCTAATTTTAACTTCAGCAAATCAGCACAGTGCTCAAAAGCGTGGATTACTACAAAAAAAGCAGAATTCTTTTATTCGACCAGCCTCCCACTGAAAGCTTACTTGATTATCCATAATAATGCATTCCCATTATATATATATATATATATATATATATATATATTAATAATAAACACATAATCCATTCATACATAATATACTTAACACATAATATTTGCATTTAAATACACACACGAACACCTATTCACACTCGACAATGGTTTCGTCAGCTTCCGGTTTCGATGCGCCGGCACAACCGGCCGTGACGTCATAAGCGGCCGCCCCTCAATCGTTCGGTTTGGCCAGTGCGACAGTGTATGAAATGACCGGGAAATTAATATGGGGAGGGAGAGTGGGGAAATGGATGAATGTCCATGTGCTATCAGCATTGCTTGTGCACCTGCTCCTATGATAGCGGCAATGGCAGGGAGGAACGAGATGTGGATGAATGAGGTCAGTATGTATGTGCGTATTTGTGTTATGTGTGTGTGCCAGTGCTGCTTCCCCAGCGGTGGCAGCTAATGTGACTTTATCACATCACCTTCCCCCTCTCCAAGCCGCGTACTGGGCGGAAACCTGGACAGGTAGTCGGCTACCACGTTGATTCTACCCGATCGGTGCCGTATCTTGAAGCAGTATGGCTGCAGGGTGAGGTACCACCATGTGACTCTGGCATTGTGGTCCTTCATGGACTGAATCCAGGTTAGGGCCCGGTGGTTGGTCTCTAGATTGAACTCTCGACCAAGGATGTAATAGCGCAAGCTGTCCAGGGACCACTTGATGGCGAGACCTTCCTTCTTGACTGCCAAATATCTAGTTTCCCTGGGCAGTAGCTTGCGGCTGAGGTAAACAACTGGCCTCTCTTCTCCAGCGGTTCCCTGGGCAAGGACCGCACCAATCCCCATTGCGGACGTGTCTACTTGCACCAGGAACCTCTAAGAGAAGTCTGGACTCTGCAGGACTGGGCTGGAGCACATCTTGTCTTTTAGCGTAGTGAAAGCTGTCTCGCAGTCATTGGTCCATGGAATAGGGTTCTTCACCGGTTTGGACAACAGGTTGGTCAGGGGGATTGCGATGGAGGCAAAGTTTGGTACAAATCTCCTGTACCAGCCCACTAGTCCTAGGAATGACCTCAGTTCTTTCTTGGTCTTTGGTTGTGGGCTCCTTCGGATTGCCTCCATCTTGTCAATCTGTGGTCTCAGTTGTCCGTTGCCCAGGTGATACCCAAGGTAGTTTGCTTCTTGCCTTGCCCACTCGCATTTTGAAACATGTAATGTCAATCCTGCTTCCTCTATCCTCTTTAGGGTTTGTTGGAGGTGTTGAAGATGCTCTGCCCAAGAGTTGCTATGGATTACCACCAGGGCTTGACATTAACTTTTTTGCTCACTAGCCAATGTGGCTAGTGGTTTTCCAAAGTTACTAACCGCACAGCATTTTTACTAGCCACATTTTTGTTGTTGTGAAATTACCTGATTAATGTTGACTATGGCATGCTAAAATTTACTTGAACTAGACTTGAACTCACTTCCTGCTCAGCTACTGTTCGGACGCTCTCGCTTACTGCTCCGCGCTTTGCTCTATCGCTTTCATATATTTATATTTTATCTCCTTTTATCACCTAATTTTAACTTCAGCAAATCAGCACAGTGCTCAAACGCGTGGATTACTACAAAAAAAAGCAGAATTCTTTTATTCGACCAGCCTCCCACTGAAAGCTTACATTCCGGGGAAGAGAAAACACAACTGCCTACATTTATAAGGATAAGAAAATGCCTCTTCTGGAATCTACTTGCTGCTCTAACTGCCACAGACTTTTACAAAGGATTGCAGTTCTTGAAACAAAGTTAATTGCGGGACCACCAAACCAGACGGAACACACAACAGAGCTTCGTCATGGACGCCTTCAGCATACAGCCGGTGAGTCCCATGAATCTAGTGCTCCGCGACAGGCCATACTGAGTGTAGAGAAACAAGCCGATCGACTTACAAATCGATAGCACAAACAGGGAGCGAGACCCAAAGGTACGAGAGACATCAGATTGTCACGAGCATCACATATTTCCCAGATACGGCTCTGACAAGGATTGCAAACTCTGGTCTCCTACCACCGCCTATACATCTTGAGAACAGATTTGAAGTATTAATGAATGAGGAATCCCCAAATTTGATGAATGTGATCGAACACAGACTGAATCAGCCTGTAGCTAACACTGATGCTAACTGGGGCTCAAGGTCGAGCAGACAGTGGCACTCAGCTCAGAGCGCAGCCGAGCCCAGGACTCTGATAGTGGGGGACTCCATAATCAGAAACATTAATAGCAGGGATACAACTACGTGCTGCCTTCCACAAGCAACAACTTCTGATGTAAACAGGGAACTTCAGAACATTCTGATGAAACATAAGACTGCAAATCGACTCATCATTCATGTTGGGAAGAATGATATTCATAAAGAGCAGTCAGAACTCCTTAAGAAGGATTTCAATGAACTTTTTGAAACACTTAAAAGACTGAAAGTTCAAACATTCATCAGTGGACCACTCCCAGCAAGAGGAACAAACAGGTTTTCACGGTTGCTTGGGCTTAATACATGGCTGCAAAAAACCTGCAATATAAAAGGAGTGAACTTCATTGACAACTTCAATCTTTTCTGGAGTCAGAGGCAACTGTTTCAACAGAATGGCCACCACCCAAACAAACTTGGTTCAAGAGTGCTAAAGGACAATATCTACTTCTCCCTCCGTCATCCTTCTGCAGTGTGTGCCAATCCACTCAACCTGAATGGCACACACACACCTGGATACAGTATGAATGACCACAGGACTTCACTTCAGCACCTGAATGGACATACGGTTGACACATCACACAAGGACAATGATAACACCATGCAGCCACAACAACCTCTGCTCACGGACACAATCTCAGCTGAGCCCTGCCCACAGAGCTCACCACAGACAGACTGTGACATACTAGCACTGCTCCAAGATTCAGCACCCAATGACGACTTTCTGGAAAACAGCCAGGGAAACCAGGACAGCATATTACAGCCTCCGATAACACCAGAGCAACAGCCCCTCTCACCAGACACGTTATCCCTCTCTCCAGCATCTCCATTTCTGTGCTTATCAGAGAAAATGGAACAACTGGTGTATGCTGGAACCAAACTATCCCACTCTTTTGCTGCAAGCCCCCAGATACCAACCAAAAAACGGCAGGTCTCACAACCACCAAAGCCTTCGGGCCCAGCTCGCCCTCCCCCTCCTCCTGTAAGAGCTCTTCGGCCTCTGCCACAGCGCCAGGGCCCACACCCTCCTCCAGCGGCTCGAGGTGAACCAAAAACAACTGATACCAGTTCTCAGTGATATGCGTCAGGTCCCCGCTATGACAACAATAACTTTCTCAAATGTTTACAGAACAAGCGGGAACCCAGTGCGCCTGTATCTTTCTCTATTGCTGTTCAAATACATGATAGAAAGTCTAAGGCCTTCAAAAGCCGTACAGCAAACCCATCTAATCTAGTGCCTATTACACAACAAACTAAGATTGCTGTGGGGACAAAAAGTAAGACTGTTAAGTTAGCACTTTTAAACATCCGCTCACTTAAAAATAAATCACTTCTAGTCAACGACTTAATAACCACATACAACCTGGATTTTATGTTTCTAAATGCAACTTGGCTAGAAGACAGCTGCAGTGCAACAGTCCTCAATGAAACAGCCCCTCCTAACTTTACTTTTATGAGTGTCTGCAGAGCTGTCAGAAGAGGTGGAGGTTTAGCTGCTCTTTTTAAAGATGTCTATCAATGTAAGCAAATATCATTTGGGAATTACCCGTCTTTCGAATATCTGGGTATTGTGTTAAAAGGTGCTCCACGCATTTTACTTATCATTGTTTACAGGCCTCCAAAATACTCTCCAGCCTTTGCTGAGGACTTTACAGAACTGTTATCAACAATTTCCTCAGAGTTTGACTGTTTTGCCATTGCTGGGGATTTTAACATTCACATAGATAATGCAGAAACCAATATGGCAAAATAAATCAAAACTGTTTTAAAAACTTTTGATCTGACTGAGCATGTACATGGACCCACACATAATCGTGGACACACTCTAGATTTACTTATCAGTAAGGGTCTAAACATTTCATCGATTGTTATTAAGGATGTAGCACTGTCTGATCATTTTTGTATTTTCTTTGATATATTGATCTCTCCTGCAATGGCAGGAGAGATCAATATATCAAAGAAAATACAAAAATGATAGCTAGATCTGTGCCTGTCAAGAAGAGATGCTTAAATGAGAACACTAGTGTACTATTTATGAAGGCTATATCTTTAACACCAAGCATATCTGCTGACTCTGTTGATTTTCTCCTTGATTCTTTTAACTCAAAAGTTAAGAGTGTAATTGATGATATTGCTCCTGTGAAAGTCAGGAAGAAGAGTGGCAGACAAAAAGCACCTTGGAGAAACTCAACAGCTGTGCAAAATATGAAAAGACAATGCAGAAAAGCAGAGCGCATGTGGCGGAAGACAAAACTTGTAGTCCATTATAACATCTACAAAGACAGCATCCATGCTTTCAATAAGGAACTAGGCAAAGCTAGACTTTCTTCTCGAATATTATAAACAGCAACATAAACAACACTCTTTTTGCTACTGTAGAGAGATTGACAAACCCCCCAAGCCAGATTCCCAGTGAAATGCTCTCAGAGAGCAAGTGCAGTGAGTATGCTTCTTTCTTCTCTGAGAAAATCAATAATATCAGAAAGGTGATCAGCTCATCCTTGAGTTGCGCTGGGGTCAGACAGAACAGACAACAGCCTGAGAAAGTAGTCACTATGTCTGATTTCGAAGAAATTGATGGCAAAATTTTGGAAGAAACCATACAGCACCTTAAAACATCAACCTGCGCCCTTGACGCACTTCCCACATCTTTTTTAAAAAAATTGTTACACAGCTTAGAAGCAGATCTCCTAGAAGTGGTAAATGCTTCACTTCTCTCTGGGAGTTTTCCGAACTCCCTGAAAACTGCAGTTGTCAAGCCCCTCCTGAAAAAGAGTAATCTGGATAAGACCATATTAAACAACTATAGACCGATCTCAAATCTTCCTTTCATTGGCAAGATCATTGAAAAAGTTGTCTTGAATCAGCTGAACAAATTCTTAAGCTCAAATGGATACTTTGACAATTTTCAATCTGGTTTCCGACCGCATCACAGCACAGAGACAGCGCTCATAAAGATAATAAACGATATTTGCTTAAATACTGATACAAGCAAATTATCAGTGCTGGTACTACTCGACCTCAGTTCTGCATTTGACACTGTCGATCACAACATACTTCTTGACAGGCTGGAAAACTGGGTGGGGATTTCTGGGATAGTCCTAAAATGGTTCAGGTCATATTTGGTAGGGAGAGGTTATTATGTGAGTATAGGAGATCATAAGTCTGAGTGGACATCCATGACATGCGGAGTCCCTCAAGGCTCAATTCTTGCGCCACTCCTATTCAACCTGTATATGCTTCCAATGAGCCAAATAATGAGAAAGAACCAAATTGCTTACCACAGCTATGCAGACGATACACAGCTCTACTTAGCCCTATCGCCTAACGATTACAGCGCCATTGACTCCCTTTGCCAATGCATTGATGAAGTAAACAATTGGATGTGCCAAAACTTTCTTCAGTTAAACAAAGACAAAACTGAAGTCATTGCGTTTGGAAACAAAGATGAAGTTCTCAAGGTGAACGCATACCTTCAGTCTAGGGGTCAAACAACTAAAAATCAAGTCAGGAATCTTGGTGTGTCCCTGGAGTCAGACCTTAGTTTCAGTAGTCATGTCAAAGCAATAACTAAATCAGCATACTATCACCTGAAAAATATTGCAAGAATTAGATGCTTTGTTTCCAGTCAAGACTTAGAGAAACTTGTGCATGCTTTCATCACCAGCAGGGTGGATTATTGTAATGGACTCCTCACTGGCCTTCCCAAAAAGACCATGAGACAGTTACAGCTCATACAGAATGCTGCTGCTAGGATTCTGAGCAGAACCAGAAAATATGAACACATCACACCAGTCCTCAGGTCTTTACACTGACTGCCAGTTACATATAGGATTGATTTTAAAGTATTATTACTGGTATATAAATCATTCAATGGCCTAGGACCTCAATACATTGGAGATATGCTCACTGAATATAAACCCAACAGATCACTCAGATCATTAGGAGCACATCAGCTAGAAACACCAAGGGTTCACTCTAAGCATGGCGAGTCCGCTTTTAGCTACTATGCCAGCTGCAGCTGGAACCAGCTTCCAGAAGAGATCAGATGTGCTCCTACAGTAGTCACATTCAAATCCAAACTCAAAACACATCTGTTTAGCTGTGCATTTACTGAATGAGCACTGTACCACTGTTCGTCCGACTGTTTGTACTGTATTTTATTTTATGTTTTAATTATTCTGATTTCTTTTGATTATTTATGTATTTTATCTTTTATTCTAAACGGTTTTAATTATTCTGATTTCTTTTGATTATTTTAATTTCTTCTATGTAAATCACTTTGAATTACCATTGTGTATGAAATGTGCTATATAAATAAACTTGCTTTGCCTAGATTTACAACCCTTTTAAATGTAAAACCACTGTACACACCCAAATCAAGACTACATAAAGGTATAACAAAACAGGTCATTATCATTAGCTCTGAAAAGGTTGTGTGTAAACAGGGCTCTACAGTGCGACCATTTTGCTCGCATATGCCCCTAAAAATCGATCCGTGCGAACCGGAAAAATGATTTACGAGCACAATGTGCGAGTAACTACAACCTACCATAATCGAAAACGATACGATAACTAAATAAAAACTAGCTTTGAATGACAAAAACTATGACGAAAATCTATTGACATTTTCGTCAACGAATTAAAACTAGGCAAAAATGTTAGATAGTGACGATTTGGGAAGCGATCCAGTCAGAACTGATGTCCTGCGTTTGTAGATGCGCATATTTGTCCTGTAGTAGGGACGTGCTGATCTACCAGCGGCACACGGGTTCACATGCGCTGCATGTCTCATAAAATATTAAAAAATGTAAACATCTGGGAGAATGAGTAGAGCAGCCATAGATCTGAATAAGAGTGACGACGACGCATAGTTTTCTGTGCGCACACACCCGACTCGAAGCGTGCAGCCACACACACACAGCGCGCGAGGACTGAATTTAGCTCTCTTTCGTGTCTGAATGGACAAATACACAACATTATGTCGAAATGTCCGTTTTAGAGAGTATTCACGTAAACTGTGTCGGTTAAGTCTTAAACAGTTTTGAGTGTATCGGATGTGCATCAGTGCAATTGGATCCGCATGTAATTGGACATGATACGATGTCTTAAAGTGACAGTGAGTAATAAACCTAATGCAGTCTGTGTCCTTAATATTGATCAAGCAACAAAAGAAAAAGAGAAAAGTATGAGGCGCCACGTAGGATTTAAATCAAACTTCGCTTATCAATACATACATAACTCACGTGCATATACACCTATAAAGTACTCGCATATACATGTATACTATTGGATGTTCAAAATACATATATGAAATACACGTGCACACTAATATGAAATCCATACCAATACATATTATGTTAGTAATGAATGCATATACACTTGTGAATAACTTGCATATACATATAAACTTGACGCACACGTACACCTATAAATACTCGCATATACATATAAACTTCCATGCATATATACCTATAAACACTCGTACATACATATAAACTTCCATGCATATACACCTATAAACACTCCCACATACATATACACTCGCTGCACGCAGACACACCTAAACACTCGCACATACATATAAACTTCCATGCATATACCCCTATAAACACTCGCACATACATATAAACCCGATGCGCGCATACACATCCATAAAACACTCGCGCATACATACAAAATAAAACGTAGATGCATGCTTTAGTTGTGTATATATGTATATGCGAGTGATTTCATATGTGGATGTGCGTGAACTTTTCAGTGCAAACGGAAGGCATTTCTATGAGGTGCCACGTAGGATTTAAATCAAACTTCGCTTATCAATACATACATAACACACGTGCATATACACCTATAAAGTACTCGCATATACATGTATACTATTGGATGTTCAAAATACATATATGAAATACACGTGCACACTAATATGAAATCCATACCAATACATATTATGTTAGTAATGAATGCATATACACTTGTGAATAATTTGACTATACATATAAACTTGACGCACGCATACACCTATAAATACTCGCATATAGCCTACATATAAACTTCCATGCATATATACCTATAAACACTCGCACATACATATAAACTTCCATGCATATACACATATAAACACTCGCACATGCATATAAACTTCCATGCATATACACCTATAAACACTCGCACGTACATATACACTCGCTGCACGCAGACACACCTATAAACACTCGCACATACATATAAACTTCCATGCATATATGCTTTAGTTGTGTATATGTATATGCGAGTGATTTCATATGTGGATGTGCGTGAACTTTTCAGTGGAAACGGAAGGCATTTCAGTGTAACCGGAAGGCATTTGTGCGTATCCTGTCTATTTACCGCATTTGCAATCATGAGCTGTGTCCCAATGTGAAGGCTGCATCCTCCGAAGGCCGCGGGCTTCGAAGGATGCAGCCTATTCATCCGCACCATGTAGGATTTCCTAATTGCACAACCAGGTGTTCCCGATTACCGCTCCTGGTGCCAAGCAACGGTGCGAGAGTACAGCTGCCATCCTGATCATTCATTTGTTATAATTGACTAAACAGCTATGGATCCAGAATTGGCTATTGTCATTTTTTTTTTTTGTTTTATATTTTACTAGAGGATATGGCGAGGATGTTACAGTCATGCATTTTCGGCTTTAATAGCCAAGACCATGGCCAGAGCTGGTTTGCTGCGTCCCAATTCAGAAGCTGCTTCATGAATTGCCAGATTACACTTTAAACTGTTCAAGTATTGGGTGTTAATTTACGTAAATAATGTAATGAAAAGAAAAGAAAACATAGGCCTACATAGGCATATAAAGGTTAAAATGTTCACTTATGTCTTACCTTGATTCGATTTTGTAGGCTATAGTGTATTTTTATTATGTAGCATAAATGGACAATATAAATGATGAATATGGTAAATATATATTTCAACCCCGTATTATGGAGGGAAAAAACCCTCCATCTGTGGGAAAAACCAAAACAATCCGTGGCGACGGTTGTGCAATCCGTCCCATCAGTTTATAAACTGTACTCACAATATTTTTTATGTGTAAACATACATGTATAAAAATACACAATTCTATTTGTGTACACTCACAATAACAAGAAAACTTTGTGCTTTTGTAAAATAAAAGAAAACAATCAGGAGTGCTTTCATGATCTCCGTGAACTGAGCGCGCCTCAAAAATGAACTGAAACAAAATAGCCTATAGCCTACCTATACAAAGCTTAAAATGTCCACTTTTAAACGAACAAATTCGAATATAATTTCCAGGTTCTAATTTGGCCTTAGAAAACCAGTAAAATCGACATTTTTTCCATATTAATTTGGGAATATTTCAAATATTTAATAAAGGGGAAAAAGTCATAAACAAAAATCTGAAAATACGTCAATATTTATTTTTTTGCGCAGCATTTGGTGTAGCCTGCAGTTCAAATTCAAATTTTGGTGCTCAACTTTGCGTTTTAAAAATAGCCTAACAACCGTTCATTTTTCGTTTTTCAATTACGGGTTAAAAAAAAAAAAAAAAAACGAGTGGACGCAAAAGTACACGGACCTTATATTATTAAGTATTTCAAATAATGTATTTGTAGAAAAAGTTTGATAGTCTTGGGTCCGTGTACTTATGCGTCCATTCGTTTTTGCACAAATAAAAGTAGTTGCGAATGATGTATTATTCTTTTCTTTATGACTAGAAATGATAGAGTAGGCCTATTTTAATTTGTTTCCACTGTTGATAGGAAAATGCGAGTGTCCGTGCCCGCGCCTCCACACTCCGCACAAACACTTGGATAGGCCTATGCGTCAAAATCTTGTTTATTTATGATAATCTTAGCCCTGTATTATTACTGTCTAACCTGTATTATGACTGACATTTGACGAATTGCTTTGTTCCTTTTTTTGATAAAAGCACTTCTAAATATGTAGAAATGTAATAATAATGATTATTATTATTTGTGTTTATAATTATAACTATAAATGAGTTCACTGAAGACAGCAATATATTAATCATAAAATAATTTATGAACGTTTTATTTTTATATAGGCTAATAAAACCTAACCTTGTGTTTGTGTTATATTTCTTTTTTATAAACATATATACATGTGAAGTCTTTTTTTTTTTTTTTTTTGCTTATTCTATTATAGCCTACTGTGCTTTTTCCTCCCAAAAAATGGACTTTAAAGGTACAAGCCTAAATGTCGTTTTTTAGAAAATTCAAGAAATTATCCATTTTAAAAAATGAAGTTTAAACACAATGCAAAGCATCCCTAATAAACAGGTGGCCAGGTTGAATCATCGTGGGCACGATTTGTTGAACCGAGTGAACAGTTTAAGAAATCGTGAGTACAGTTTATGAGGGGATGGATTGCAAAACCGTCGCCACGGATTGTTTTTTTCCCCCCACAGAGGGGGAATATTGTTCCGTGAACGCACAAATGACTTCCTTTTACACTGAAATTACTTCCTTTTACACTGAAATGCCTTCCGGTTACACTGAAATGCCTTCCGTTTGCACTGAAAAGTTCACGCACATCCACATATGAAATCACTCGCATATACATATATACACAACTAAAGCATGCATCCAAGTTTTATTTTGTATGAATGCGCGAGTGTTTTATGGATGTGTATGCGCGCATCGGGTTTATATGTATGTGCGAGTGTTTATAGGGGTATATGAATGGAAGTTTATATGTATGTGCGAGTGTTTAGGTGTGTCTGCGTGCAGCGAGTGTATATGTATGTGCGAGTGTTTATAGGTGTATATGCATGGAAGTTTATATGTATGTGCGAGCGTTTATAGGTATATATGCATGGAAGTTTATATGTATATGCGAGTATTTATAGGTGTATGCGTGCGTCAAGTTTATATGTATATGCAAGTTATTCACAAGTGTATATGCATTCATTACTAACATAATATGTATTGGTATGGATTTCATATTAGTGTGCACATGTATTTCATATATGTATTTTGAACATCCAATAGTATACATGTATATGCGAGTACTTTATAGGTGTATATGCACGTGTGTTATGTATGTATTGATAAGCGAAGTTTGATTTAAGTCCTACGTGGCGCCTCATAGAAAAGCATTCACTGCTCGTTAATAGCTTTAATAAGGATTCATTATATTTAATTCATACAAATAAATATGTCTGCTGCTTGAAATAATAAAGAATGATGTATGCAAGTTATAAAGAATGCATATATCATTCATTGAAAGAAGACTATTCTACTTTAGGAAAAGTGGTTTTATTTAATTTTAAGATATTTTTTTAAGTCACAGTAGTTAAATCTGTATATGTATTGCATGTTCAAACTTTAAAATCATTCATATTAACAGGTTAATAGATGTTTTCTCCGGGAGTATATAATGGGTTTGGACATTTTAGAGAAATTCTAAATGAATGCATTACAATTGAACTAAACCCATTATATTTTGGTGACAATCTGAATTGTTTTATTTTTAGTTTTAGTCGACTAATACTAGTAAATACTAATACACTCATTTAAACTAGTTTCTCCTCCATGTTGTGGAAAAAGCCTCTGCAGTGAAAGATGCAGATTCACAGGTGTGCCGATGTGCTCCTCCTCCTGAGAGCAACACGTTCCCCTTGTTCTGTTTTACTAAAGTGATTGTAAAGTGTGATTTATACTTCTGCATCAAAACGACGGTTTCACACCATAGTTGAACAGAAAGAGAAGGAGCACACACGTTGTGTTTATATATATATATATATATATATATATATATATATATATATATATATACACTACCGTTCAAAAGTTTGGGGTCAAATTTTTTATTTATTTTTTTAAAGAAATTAATACTTTTCTTCAGAAAGGACGCATGAAATTGATATAAAGTGACAGTAAAGACATTTATAATAATGCAAAATATTTATTTTTTAATGAAATGCTTTTCTCTTGAACTTTTAAAGAATCCTGAAAAAAATGAATCACTGTTTGCACAAAAATATGAAGCAGCACAACTGTTGTCAACTGTGATAATAATCATAAATGTTTCTTGAGCATCAAATAATCATATTAGAGTGATTTCTGAAGGATCATGTGACACTGAAGACTGGAGTAATGATGCTGAAAATTCAGCTTTGATCACAGGAATAAATTACATTTTAAAATATATTCACATAGAAAACAGCTGTTTTACATTGAAATAATGTTTAACAATATTACTGGGTTTGTTTTGTATTTTTAATCAAATAAATGCAGCCTTGGTGAGCAGAAGAGACTTCTTTTAAAAACATAAAAAATCTTACCGACCCCAGACTTTTGAACGGTAGTGTATATATATATATATATATATATATATATATATATATATATGCCTATATAATAAACAGTTTGTTAAACTCTGTTACTTGAACATTTTTCACTGCGCTCCAAAATGTCTTTGTGTGCTCCTAGATTTTTTCATTTAGGAGCAAATGTGCTCCTTGGGAATAACCTTAGCGTAGAACCCTGGTAAAGCTCCTTTTTTAAAATAAAACCATGTATTAAGATAAAGACATAAAAAAGTAGCTTCTTATTGCATAATAAAAGTGGTGCATGGATGTAGAAGATTAATAAAAAAGATAAAAAACTAAACTGAAAAAACCTATAGCATTAGAAACACTGTCTGTTTAAATATCAGAATCAGACTCAGAATTAATGTATTGAGCCCCGATGGGAAATTCTTTGTTACAAGTTGCAATGGAAAGTAGGTCAGTCTCGAAACCTCACGAAAAATGCATGCCATGGTTCGGACAAAGTTGCTTTTATTTTCATTAAAATTTGAGGGGAACGTTCCTCTCATCATAAAGAACACATTTCAGTTTGTGTCATTTTTGTGCTCAGGCCCTAATAATGACTACTGGTAAGGTTGACTAAAAATATACAATGTAAATGTAAACACTCCTTATCATCAACAATAGCAGTAAATAATAGAGTAGAAAAAGCATCTCTGCATTAGAACAACAATGAGCAAAGAAGAACAAATTATTTTTGGCTCATCAATTCAAATTCTGAAAAAATACTTGAATGTGAGAGTGATTGTGGCGAGCAGGATGAGGCCGAGGGACGTGAGAGAACGGCACGAGGCCGGTGGCGTGATTAATGATGAACGACACCTGCGCAATGCACCGGTCTCGTATCTCTCACGGAGGAGCGGAAGCATAAAAGGAGGAGCGATGACTGTGAAGAGCGAGAGAGGACAGGCCTGAATTTTATTTGATGTTTTGTTTTATTGTGTGTGGCGGCAGTCAACCGTGAGGGACTGCCGTCTTTACTTTCGTTTTTGTATTTGTTTTATTTTGTCATTAAAATGTATTTGATTGTTCGCCGGTTCCTGCCTGCGGGAACCCGCCAAAGTGGCTAGTTGGAGTGACTGTGTTACCCGCCACGAGCAAAATTTAAGCATCAAATTTACAATCAAGCATCAAATTTAAATTGGGCGTTGAGCTTGAGGAAGTCGATGCAGACACGCAGGGATCCGTCCTTCTTGGGTACGATCACCATCGGGCTGCTTCACTCGCTCGTTGAAGGTTCTATCACTCCTAGCCCTTTCATCACCTTGATTTCTTCCTTTAAGGGTTCCACCAGCCTCTCAGGCACCTGGTAAGGACGTTGGCGTGATGGTGTTGGATCGGTATGTTGGGTTAGCTCAGTTCGTCCAGGCCTCTGACGGAACAAAGCGGGAAACTGGTTCAGGAGGTGCTGCAGCTCTTTCCTCTTGGAGTCTTCTAGGTGCATTAGGTTCACCACAGACGGTTGCCTCTTTGCATCCTCTGATTCCTCTTCCCCTTCCACTCCTTCAGCAGGTTTACGTGGTAGGTCTGCCTGGTCTTGCCCTTGTCCGGATGATGAACTTCATATGTGACTGGCCCCATCTTGCGGACGATGCTGTATGGTCCTTGCCATTTAGCCAGTAGCTTGCTCGTTGAAGTTAGCAACAGGAGTAATACCTTCTGCCCCGGTTGGAATTATTGTAGCCTGGCGTGTTGGTCATACCATCTTTTCTGTGCTCATTGTTTTTCCTGTAGGTTCTCTTTGGCTTGTTCTCTGTACTGCTCCAGGCTATCTCGCATCTCTAGCACATACTGCACAATGCCGCCTTTCTCCTCCGTATTGGATAAAGGTTCCTCCTCCCAGCCTTTCTTCAGCAGGTCCAGGGGTCCTTGTACCTGCCATCCGTAGAGGAGCTCAAACCATGAGAATCCCGTTGATGCTTGGGGTACCTCTCGGCAGGCAAAGAGAACAAACGGTAGCCACTTGTCCCAGTCTCATCCTGTGTCTGCAACTAACTTCCACAACATGTTCTTGAGGGTTTGATTGAACCTCTCCACCAGACCGTCCATCTGAGGGTGGTAGGGAGTTGTTCGGATGGCTTTTATGCCCAACTGCTTGTTCAGCTGCCCCATCAGTCGTGATGTAAAGTTCGTACCCTGGTCTGTCAGGATCTCTTCAGGTATGCCGACTCTGGAGAAGAGTTGAACCAGGGCATGGATGATCTTGGTTGTGGTGATAGAACGGAGTGGGAAGGCCTCAGTATACCTTGTGGCATAGTCGTTTACTACCAGAATTTAGCGATGTCCAGCACTGCTCTTTTCCAACGGTCCGACAATGTCCATGGCGATCCGCCTAAAAGGTGCAGAGATGACAGGGAGGGGTTGCAGGGGTGCTCTGCCCCGCTGGGACACAGCACTCGTCTTTTGGCAGATAGCACGTGTTGCAGTGCATTTGTACATCAGTGTATAGTGTGGGCCAGTAAGCGTGAGCAAATGCGTGCATTTGTTTTCTGTTGGCCCAAGTGGCCACCCCATGGAACAGTGTGTGCAAGGTGCAGAACAAGATGACGACAACAAGATGGTACAATCAGACGAGTCACATAATTAGTTCGCACATACAACACACCATTCACCACTACATATTCTTCTTTGCACACTCAGCTTTGACAAATAAGGGTTTTAACCCCTTGGGGTTGGCGGTACCAGCTCACTTTTTTTCTTATCAGTGCAAAAGAGACTCAAAATACTCTGTTGATTTTGATCTTACATATAAGTGTTATACACCATTCAATCCTGTTAAGTGTCTATTTTTTGTGTATACTCACAATAAAAACAAAGTATTGTGCTTTTTGTCAAATAAAGAAAAATAAACATGATGCAAGTTTTGTTTTCTCTCTGAGAAGTGAACTGTAACTCAGCGAATACTTGTCACACAGGCACGAGAGATTTTTCTTTATGAAGCTTGAATTCTCTTCTTTTAAATGGAGTAATTTATATAAAAAACAAATATTCTCAGTTTATGTAATCTGTATGAAAAGAGAGATGTCAGTCTTTTTCTTTTTAGCTCATTATAGCTTATTAAGTGTTAATGTGACCACGCCCACAGAGAGCGCCTGCTATTCAAACGCAAATGATCTGAGGCAAGCCATGCAAACATGCCAACGCCCACATCAGCTGGATAAAACACATCAAGTTTAATAAGAATCTTGTACTTTACCTTGTCTTGCTATGCTGTGAGGAATAATACTATCGTAATAATCCTGGAAAATGTACCTCAGAAGTGCTGGTAAATTCATTTCGAGGAGCAACTGATCCAGCTGATGTAGTAAGTTATTTATTCTTAAGTGCTTTGTTCTAACCGGATATTGAATAGTGTCTGTAAACCGCAAAAAGACTGTTTAAATATGAATTGCGTGTCTGTGTGTGAATGAATGAATGACAGACGCGCGTGCGCTGTTGTTTACTGCAGCTGTACAGCGCATCTGTGCCGTTCATTCACACTCGCGAGTCGCACCTACATTAGTAAACATGTTATTTTTACATGAACACGCCCAAACTATATTGCTATAGCCTACTGAGATGAGTAAAAATAGACTGAAATATTTTGAAATAAAATGTCTTTGTATAAGCAACAAACTGCAGATTAACATTTATATGCTAATATATCATAAACACGATATGTTACAGACTAAATATGAATGTTTAGACAAGATTTAAGTTTTGGATAGATTAAAAAGTTTTTACTGTAAAAAAAAAAGACTACTGCCACATCAAATAAGCTTTTGTTCGCCAATTTCTGCTCATATGTTAAATATATAGTATGGGATGTTTTGTCAAAAATAAAGTAGGTATATTGAATTATCAACTGAGATGTTATTATAGTGTTTTTTCCAATATTCAAACTAATGAATAATGAATGAACAAACCTTTGAAATACGTATGATAAAATGTATACTTTTTACAAAGAAAGATTACACTTGAAATATTGTTAAAATTGTAATTGTTGTTGTAATTGTAACCTATTTGTAATTAGTTACAATTTCTAATTGTAAAATATATATATAATTTCTTTTGTACTCGTATTCTTTGGTACCCAGTGACACACCAGTGTGAAAGGCTCATTATGCAGCTCATTATACAGGTCATTGTCTTCTCAGGTGTGAATCACGCCCCCACGCATATTGCCTTTCCAAACAAAAAGTGTCTTACAAAATTTAAATCAATGTATTGTTTTATGTGAATGATTAGGCAGGATGATTTTCAGATCATTTTGGAGCAAAAATTCTAGGCGACAACATCCATTAGTCAAAAGTCTTGTGGACACATATTTAGTATGTGTTTTGTGGCCTTATTTCAGAAACTTTAAGTTTTAGTTTTTCAATAACCATGCATAAACAATATTCTCTCAAAAATACAAACATGTACATACATGTTGCTCACATGTTATGGTAGCCCTGTTTGTGCTAAATAGAGTGTAATGACAAATTTGTCATTAATATGTTTATAAGCAACTGAAAAAAGCACAAATGTCAGGGCATGTCAAAACATCTAAAGGACCCCAAAACACCTTAGACCCCAGAGGGTTAAAGTTTCATCTTCCCTTTGGAGTTGTGCTATGTTCTCTGGGACCTTCCAGCCATTAACTTCAAGGCCCTCCACCGAGGCTTCAGAGGCTGGGGTACCCAGGTACTTTGCAAGCCGCCTTTGGCGCCGTGACTTTTTAGGGCCTTTAGTCCCGCCCTGCAACAGACTACCATCCAAGTCTGGCAGTGGCTGCAGACCTGCCCTGGCTTGAGCTTGAGTAAGAGCAGGACACGACAAATTAACAGTGGCAGTGGCAAAAGAATATTCAGAGTCCTTGATAGTGGGTTGCAAGAGTTCATATAACACTGGCAAGTCTCTTCCTAGAATCATATCAGCTGGTAAACTGTCCACTATGGCAACATTAAGCAAGTACATTTGTTCCTGTACCTCTACCATTACCTCAGCTCGTGGGATACTGCTTTACACCCCCATGCATGCATTGAACAGAGGTAGTGTTCACATAATTGACATTATTTACAAAGCATGATTTCAACATTGACAGAGAACTTCCAGTGTCCAAGAGTTCTTTTAGTGCATGTCCATTAGCAGTCACCTCATATACATTCTGACTCTCTCCCACAGAGTCAAAATCACTGTCCCCTTCTCTAGGCACATAACAAAACCCCATAAGCTTCGCTTTGCGAGCGGGACACACAGCTGCCTTGTGGCCTGGCTGCTGGCAGTAAAAGCAAAGCAAGTCTTTGGTTGTTGTCTTTGAAACTTGTGCATGGTCAGCTAGTTCAACCCGACCCCTTTCAGACCCTGTGTTATGTGAAACACCCCGTACAGTACCTTTTGAGTGGTTGAGTACGAAAACCGCTGCGATGAGCATTCAGGTACTGCTGAGCCAACTTTGCTGCCGCCAGTCCTGACCTCGGCTCGTGCTCTCTCACCCAGGTGAGTGCGTCGTAGGGTAGCACCCGAAGAAGCTGCTCCAGGATGATGGCCTCTCAGATCTCCTCTTTAGAGTGGTCCTCCAGTCGCATCCACAGCTTGTACAGATTCTTTAGCTGGTGGTAAGTCTCTGTTGGCGACTCTGCAGCTGGGACTGTAGATGATCGGAAGCGCTGGCGGTAGGTCTCTGGAGATATATTGAACTTCTCCAGCAGTGCTTCCCTCAGATCAGTGTAGACCTCAGCCTGCTCCTCATCCATTGCCAGGTATGCTTCCAATGCTCGCCCTGTCAGCAACGGAACCAGACGGTAGCTCCACTCCTCCTCGGTCCACTTCCAGGTCCTGGCCAGAAACTGGAATCGCTAAAGATAATTCTCGATATCTTCCCCCTCCTAGAAGCTCGGCATCTTCGGATCAGCCCACTGCATTGGCTCTCTTGGTGCTGCAGCATTCAGGGAGTCTTGGAAGTAGGCTGGTCTGTGTCTTGTGGATACCTTCGGTGCTGGCGTTGGTAGCTCCATTTGTACGCTCTCCGCGTCAAGTGAGAGCTCAGCCGGATGAATCGACTGCATGATGGACTCTCACGAAGACCTCGGAGCTCCCGCAGATATTGCTCCTCTCTCTGCTCTTGAGTGTCGAGAAATCTGCGCATCAGGGAAACCATACCCTCGCCAGCTGTAGCGTCAAGAGTGATTGACTTGGTTGGTTGTGGACTGGGCTTTGGAGAGACTCTGGGAAGACTTGTGGCTCCCTCCTCATCCTCTGTAGTCTTACCAGAATTCCAGGTGTCCTCCTCCTCTGACACTCCCTTCACTGTGGATCGCACTGTGGCCTACCTCTCGGCGCTGTCTTGCGAGTCGCCATTCCACCGCTGCCACCAAATGTGATTTCATCACATGAAATGTCGGGGGAGGGGGGGGTTAACTGGGATCCGTGAGGATGTAAAAAAAAATGATGGCGCATTCATGCAAGGTGGAATTTATTTACAGTGCCAATAAGACAGTCCACAGTGAAGTATATATACAGGTGCACGAAAAAAATAAAATAAAAATAAAATAAAAATAACGACAAAAAAACTTCCCAAAACGTATCCACAGTATAAAAAGGTTTTCTTGAGACACCGCAGTTGCACTCTCACTCCGACTTGGATAACAAGTCCTGACTTCAGGTTTGGCCTTGGCTTAAATAAGCCAAACCCCACCCCTTTTTGGGCCACACCAATTTCAGGAACATATAACAGTTAATACACATACAAATACTTCATCTATTTAATTATCCATAATAATCCATTCCCATTATATATATATATATATATATATATATATATATTAGGGGTGTAACGGTTCACAAAATTCACGGTTCGGTTCGATACGATACACTTGTGTCACGGTTCGGTTCGGTACGGTTCGGTACGTTTTCAATAAAGCAAAAATAAAGAAATGCCAGAAAAATTTCCTTTTTTTTTTTTTTTTTTCATTATATTTTTTTTAAAACTATCATCATGAAGTATGATATTTGTTTTACTTTGAGCAATGATGGAGCTATACTTGACTTTTCTTAGGAGCATATAAAACAAAACAGCTCCTTGTTATATATTGTAGTAGTTATAAACAAAGGTTTTTTTAGTTCAGATTAACATTTGGGGGCAGCAATTGTATTCATAATGTCAAAATAAAACCGACGTAATGTTACTTGAAGGCATTATAGCCTACTATTCCTGCCAAACGTCCATGGTTACAGTTCGTGTAACTACAGTGAATCCATGGTGAATGTTGCTGATCTGTGGACACTGAATAGTTCATTCATGGCACAATGTTTCTTCCTGGTTTCCACGTCAGCGCTGTTTGATCCGTTAATAACGGAGAAATGTGAATGTTTCTCACTAGATCTCGCAGCGATGTTATTACTTCAATAGCGAATTCAAATGCTTTCTTTACTGGATGTCTCAGCGCTGTGTAGTAACAGTGCTGCTTAATCAAGATCGGCTCGCGCTGCATTGGTCCAAACTGATAAACAGTCCGTCAACCACATAATAACAAGTAGCTCAGTTTCGTTCCACTTACATTACATTTGCCATTTGATGTTGGGCAATGTTGTGGTCGCGCCAGCATCTCGAGTGCGCTTGCCACGCGCAACGCGCCTACATTTGAAATAACGAAATTATGTTCGGCAGGAAAAATGGTCCAACGAACCGTTCGGTTTGAAAATGCGTACCGAAAACCGAACCGAAAGCCTCGTACCGAACGGTTCAATACGAATACGTGTATCGTTACACCCCTAATATATATATATATATATATATATATATATATATATATATATATATATTAATAATAAACACGTAATCCATTCACACATAATACACTTAACACATAATATTTGCATATAAGCGGCCGCCCCTCAATCGTTCGGTTTGGCCGGTGCTTTCCCACTGGAAGACTGACTATGCCCACACAGACAAACAACACAGGCACAAAACGACAAGACAGTGTAGTGTAAGTGTATGAAATGACCGGGAAATGAATATGGAAGGGAGAGTGGGGAAATGGATGAATGTCCATGTGCTATCAGCATCGCGTGTGCACCCGCACCTATGATAGCGGCAATGGCAGGGAGGAACGAGACGTGGATGAATGAGGTCAGTATGTATGTGTGTATTTGTGTGTATGTGTGTGTACCAGTGCTGCTTCCCCAGCGGTGGCAGCTAATGTGACTTTATCTTATTAGGTAACAATTAATAGTAATTAAATCAAAATTGAGAAATTGGGATGTCAGAGATGAAGAAAAAATGTATCTTAAAATCCTTTTGCAATATTACTTAGAAAAGTATTAATGGTTTTGAAAAACATACCATTCTCAAAGAAGGTTTTGATTTAATGAGTCTAAAAAGGTCTTGTTACTATTAAAGAAAAAAAAAATACACCTGAAATATTCTGCAGTGTCATAGGTCAAATTATCTGATATTTTCAAGAATGTGGGTCTTCAGAGGTCTACTCTGTGATATAATAACCTGTTCCTATCGTTTTCTTGTTACCTGACAACAAAAATTAAGTAACTGCACCCCTTAAATTTATTAAATTAAGTGTCATCTTACCTGTCTGGGAGTCCTTTCTGATTTACTCCTGCACCACTCCCAGTCAGTCAACTCTATTTTACGACACTCCTCGTGGGACAGCCTCCTCTCTGGAATGTCAAATACTGACAAGTTGTCGAGGTGAAGATCCTCACCCTCGCAGGTTGAAACCTGAGGTGAGACATTGCATGGCCTGTCCCTTTCTGTGGAGCTCTGAGGTTGGCTGTCCACTCTTTCCTCGAGCAGCAGCTCGCTGTGGAGGGAGCTGTCCTCTGCTGCCGCAGTGCTGAAATTACCAATCTGACCGCTGTCCAGCACTGTGGCTCTGCTTTCAGAGAAATCACAGCTGTATAAACTGTTAAAAGAGGGTTTCTCGATGGATGGTGACTTGCCGTGGGAGATCTTGTAAATACCATAGCCTTGCTGGAAGGAGAGGTTGAATTTAAATCTCCTTTTCGTTGCTGTAATAAACACATAGATGATAAAGGCAATGTGGAAAGGTAATTTTGCTTTGTTTCTCACACGCACATAAATGATTGATATATATATATATATATATATATATATATATATATTATGTATGTATATATACACACACATATGCATAATTTGTACAACCTAAGGTATTTTCATATGGATTGTTTAAAATAAACAATCTGGTTCTTTTTATGAACCAATAAATATAATCAACAAAAATATGGCAGGCTGATGGAGTATTTTATCAGTTTACCAACCGGTGGAAAGCTCAGAATTTAAGCCTTGGCGACAGTTGATGAAGCAGCCACACGGCAGATGGATCCAGCGTTCCGAAAACACAAACACAGGGGTGACCGCCGTGGAGAGCAAGGTCAGGAAAAAACAGAAAGTCTCCAAGGACGAGCTGTGCATGTGAACAGCGTGACTCACCAGGATCTGGGTCTGCAAGGGTAATGTATGCCAGTGGAAAAAATAAAGGTGAATAACCAATAATTCCAGCATTTTTGAACAAACCAAATAATAATGAAGAGAGAAAAATAAGTGAAAATAAACATTTACAGTGACAGGTTAAAACAGGAAATATATCCATGAATCCAGTTCAACGAGACGTTTTAAGCTGGTGAAAGGTTTTTCTTACGCACTGTAAATATGAAAAGATACCTGAGGCACTTTATGGGGTTTCTCAGATTCCCAAAATAGCAGAACTTTTATGAGAATCTAAAGGCACTCTTTAAAAGGCCAGTTTTCTGAGGAACTTACATGATGAAACCCATAAGTTCCTGCTAGAACTCTAAAGCTGATTGTCAATGGTTCTTCTAGTAGCTCCATTGTAAGGGGCCTGCAAAGGCTCTGAGGCACTTAAAATATTTATTGGTTCCTTGAGTATACAATGCTAGGTTGAGGTTCTCCAGAGTTGTAGCTGTCAGTGTAGCAGTCTGAAGTAGAAATCCAAAGATATGGTGATATCTTTTTTGTCTAATACCTGATACGAAGAACCAATGTTTAAATGTTGTTTTATTTCAGCTTTTCGTCACAATAATCAACAATCATTAGACTAAAACAATAAACCATAACATGCATTATGATACTGATAACAAATAACATTATTTATTATTCCATAATATTTATTTAAAGCTGTTGTGCAAACTAAATAGTGATAAATTTGTTTTTGTCTTTTTGTCTAAGTTTGACAATTAAAATGGTTGCTATGTAAAAGTCTGAGTAGTTTCTCTAGACATTAAATAAGTAAATAAGAACCCATACTTTACTACTAATGGGATGGGATTTATCAGTAGACCAAATATTAAAGACTATTTGTGAATATCATAAAAAAATGTTGGTCAACAATGTTATTTGTCTTGTCTAGAGGAACCCAAAATGGGGCCTTCTGTAGGCTACCGTTTCGTTTTAGCAGTGTAACAATAATTTTTTTGTCTATATTTGTCTGACTGAGACACTTTTGAAGTCAATTAAATGATGTTTCAAGTGAAAATGTCTGAACATTGCTTTTATAGCTCTCACCATCATTGGCATCCACAGAACCATTCGAGCCATAGCAAGAATCATCGAGAAGCGCATTTGAGAGAAAAACACAGGGGAATAACGTGCACTCTGAGCTCCATCTTTCTGGAAATTATCAGTTGCTGGAGTATATGGCAGTGAGTACGTCTCCGTTTTGTTCTTAAAACTGTCAGTGTTCGAGTTGAATTCATTGTAGGCTCCCAAACTTTTATCCAAACTATCCCGTGACAGAGAGGGGATCTCACACAGCGGCGCCGACCCGGCAATTTCAAAATAGCTCGGGAAAAATGTTCTCAGGGCTTCCGTGGAGCACATGAGCTGGTAGAGGAGAGGAACCGAACAAACAACCAGCCCACAGAAACAGAGTGAGTAAACAGAGAACAGAAGCGACACGTACAGGCTGTCGTTCTCCGGGAGACAACCGAGAGAAGCGGGGGCGAAGCGGCCCCAGCCGCAAACGGGCAGTACGCTGACCGTGAGACTCACCGTCCAAACCGCCAACACTGCCACAAACACCCAGAGAGGTCGGTTATGTGTTTGATACACTCCAAAGCGCTTTGTTACGTAGAAAGTGTAAGCAACTAGGAGACAGGCTTTCATATTGCTTGACAATCCTTGGAAAACATACAGGACTCCGGATAGGGTGCACATAGCGCCCGACCGGTTCGCGTCTCCTCTCCTCCATTGCAAGATCATGAAGAGCGTGAGCGACAGGACGCTGATCAGGTCGTCTATGGATAAAGAAGCTACTATCAGACAGAGGGAAGACTTAGTCCTCATCCTGATTAGCGACACAAGCGAGTACAAAACTCCCAAGCAAGTGACAGTGGCGATGGCGAAGGATAAACCAAAGAGAAGGTGCCAGTTGCCCTCAACCGCGTCCACGTCCTCATATTGGCTGGTATTGTTCGGAAAAGGTGAGGCACCTGTCGCCGACATTTTCCTTCAGTCTAACTTTCCTGACTTTACTCGTCTCATTCCCTCTAAGAGGATCCGGTGATCAGACCGAGCGCGTGAAAGTTTCCTCCAGCGACAGCGCGCCACGAAGTGCATATAGTCTCCCATCCGTTGGTCTTTATGCACTTGTGCTGAACAAATGTAATGCATAAAGGAACCATTTTTTCGTTTCAACAGTTACTTGCACGATTGTGACGTTGTTTGCTCTCAGAGCATGTGTGGATAGATGTGTCGCGCGCGCGTAGGTTGATCATGGCTCGTGTAGCACATCTATTCAGTATGAGCTCTCAGAAGGGAAATATTAGTACAGGGGTGGAGCCACCTTCCTTCATCAGTCACTGCTGGACGAGGAACGTGCGCTTTGTCTAAAATCTAACATTGTATAGCTATACTACGTTTGTTAGATACTAGAATAGCTCAATTAGAATGGCAGCCCTACAAATACATCTTAGGCTCGTATATGTCATTAGTAGGCCTATTACTTAGTAGGCATACTTACGTAAGCTTGTATCGTTTGAACACGTAATTTATTCTATGAAATAATCCTGTTAAATGTACGGGAAATATGGCAGCTGAGGTTGCCAGAAACGGGACGCCATGGTGTAATTCATAATAATATATTTAATAACTGATGCCCAAATTCTTTTTGTAGGCTACTTTATACTTTTTAAATATACCAATAACCACTATAATAATACATATGATAAAATATCATCAAATTAGTCCTTTCTATAAACAGTAGCTATATCATGTAGACTACAGCGCACAGTGTTGCTATACAAATATAGAACATCATCACAGTAACACACACAACCACAAAGCAATGCTATATACATTAACAGCATGGCATGTCATACATAAAAAAAGCATAATATGCCTAAATGATAACAAAAATAATAAGAAAATGTGATGTGTCATGCAGGGACTTCTGGGCATGTCCTTTTATTGATTATTTTTCATAAATGATAAGGGAATTCTATGTGTTGTTTTTTAAATAAATATTACTTTTACTTTTTTTTCCCCAATATGATGTGAAAGTACAAGCCAACCAGTTGAATATGTTTTCACCACAAAATATAATGTAATTCATACAAAATCTGTCTTTTGCTGTATTGTTCACATAAAGATAGCTAATCATTTTATTTAGCTGTGATTTAGAGTTCAGTAGATGTACATACTTCATTAACACTGTATATGCAGCTACATTAACACCATTATCTTAATTTTTTTTGATTGCTAAACGACAGTGAGCACAACTGGAGCTACATGTGCAAAACTCTAACTACAGTCTGCACTACCAACAGTCACCTGAGCTAAACAGTTCACATCACCTGCAAAACTCATTCTAAGTAACACAACTCTTAACACATGGCTCAAAACAGGCTCAGTGCAGCCAAACACTATGCACAACCCTCACTGAGATAACACACACTGTCACTCAGAACACACTGAGAGTAAAAACACTTGCATCAAACACCAATACAGAAAATACAAACTTTTCATCTTTACAGTTTGAACAATTTCAGTGACTTCATACAAAGTAATATTTTCTTCAAAGAAAAGAGTGACATTCTTTCACATGATTTATTTAAATTTTTAGAACATAACAATTCTTTAAGGTAAATGAAAATTAGCAGTTTGCTTCAATAGTCTGTAGTACAGTTTTTTACAATCACTATGACAATTTTTTCAATACTTTTACAAATTTCCTAAACTCTTAACGCACCAACACACCTACAACACACAATTGGAAAAACAGTTAATTTCATGCTCAAAATCACACATTGAAAACTAAACTCCAACACTGATTTTCAAAATACAATACGTAATACACTAGCAACAATACACTATGTCTATCAAAATACTGCAAACATGTCTCAAAATCAAATAATTTTTCAAAACAATAACATGTGTTCTCATCCAACAGGAAGATTTAGTCAATCCTAGCACAATGTCATAAAAACACTAACATCGGATGGAATTACAGAAACTGCATTATTTTGTATGTGTCAGGTCTGCCCTTATACAACAGACAGTATAGGTCTGCCCTTATACAACAGACAGTATATTGTATTGATCATAGATTGTGTTTTGCACTGTAGTTTCTTTTGAAGCCTCTCAACATTTTTGTTTTGTTGGGTTTAGGTCTTTTGCTGCAGAAATTCAATGAAAAAAGACCCATCTCAGAGTGCTTTATAGAATGTACGGTTACTGTAAAGAAAAAACGAAGACAGAGACAGAATTGCTGCAATAAATAAAATAAATAAAAATAAATTTATATATTTGCATAATTCAATCAGCTGTTTCTCAGTAACAATAGAATAAAATACAGGGAATATATTTGTGTTTCAATTCACAATATAAACAGCTGTTTACCTTGACTTCAGCCTGTAAGGTTAGGTTTAGAACATTGTGTTATCTGTTCTGACATACAAAATTTGCCAGTAAAAATCCATTGTTTTGGTCTTGTTTGAGCTTGTGTGTAAAAGAAGTTTACAGTTTTTTTTATTGCTAAACGACAGTGAGCACAACTGGAGCTACATGTGCAAAACTCTAACTACAGTCTGCACTACCAACAGTCACCTGAGCTAAACAGTTCACATCACCTGCAAAACTCATTTCAAGCAACACAACTCTTAACACATGGCTCAAAACAGGCTCAGTGCAGCCAAACACTATGCACAACCCTCACTGAGATAACACACACTGTCACTCAGAACAAACTGAGAGTAAAAACACTATACATCAAACACCAATACAGAAAATACAAACTTTTCATCTTTACAGTTTGAACAATTTCAGTGACTTCATACAAAGTAATATTTTCTTCAAAGAAAAGAGTGACATTCTTTCACATGATTTATTTAAATTTTGAAAATATTACAATTCTTTAAGGTAAATGAAAATTAGCAGTTTGCTTCAATAGTAATTTACGGAATTACAGTAATGAGAAAAAAAAAGGTAGAAACTAAAAGTACATACTGTAATTCGAACAAATAACAAACAAGGCCAGCTTAGCCTTTCAGCTGAAATTGCAATCAGCAGTGTTTGAAAGGTACAAGGCTGAAATCTATTCTGTTTTGAATGTGTGGTTCACAGTTTTGACAGCAGTGTGTTAGCATTTGAACAAAGTGCTGTAAATCCACAGTGTTGTGCAGGTTGTGGTTAAAATCATGGGATAAGTGTGTATAGTTTTGAAAACTGCGTTCAAGCAATGAAAAACGAACTAGAGTTTGGTCCACATGAACTGCTGCTGTGCAGACTGTAGTTAAGAGTTTTGCACATGTAGCTCCAGTTGTGCTCACTGTTGTTTAGCAATCGAAAAAAAAACTGTAAATACAGTTATTGCCAATCTAAAAAAAATATTTATTTAAATATTTATATATTTATTTATTTAAAATGTATCCTATTTATTGGATTGTACAATCAGTGTGATTTAATGTCTGTGATGCAGAATGCAAGACAAACAAATCATACATACAATGTTAGTAAATTAATCAGGCTACTACCATCAGACATCCCCATGTTTGCCCATGTTTTTGTATATAACCAGACTTTCTGTCTGCGAATGAAACTCAACTCAACTCTGCTTTGATCAGCCTTCAATATACAAGGACAGACCTCCACTTGCACTTGTCCTTGTAGCAAATAAAGTGACAAAGTGACATAACGTGAAGGCCAAGTATAGGGTAACACATACTCGGAAGTTAGTGAACACACATTAGGAGCAGTGTGTGTGTATTCCCTACTCACTGCTCCTAATGTGTGTGCACTAACTTCCAACTGTGGACACATACACCCAGAGCAGTGGGCAGCCATTTGCTGTGGCGCCCAGGGAGCGATTGGGGGTTAGGTGCCTTACTCAAGGGCACCTCAGTCATTTCCTGCCGGTGTTGAGAATCGAACCCACAACCTTCGGGTTACCAGGGATGCACGGATACCAGTATCAGTATCAGGCTTGATACTGTGCTCGTGTACTCGTACTCATTAAAATGCTCTGATACCAACAACTGATGGCCGCAGCGTGTGTACAGTGTTTGTGACAGAGAAACACAGACAACAGAGCAAACAGAGAGCAGAATGGATATATCAGAGAAGGATGTCTGTTAAGTAAATGTATTGAATTAACAGCATGTTGAACAAATTTAATATTTACGCCTATAGCTCCTGTGCGTTAGCTGATAAACGAAATGCGGAGTGGATTGAGCGCGCAGCGGCACAGATGCGAGAGTTTGTCGAGAGCACATCCCTTTTTCACAGACATTGCTGTAAAGTTTGTAGTTTGGTCGGATATGTCAATAGCAAAACGAAGCATATATTACTTATGTTAACTGACGGTAAAAAAAGAGAGAGAGTGGGCCTTCTTTTACTTCTGGTACATGCTCTTGATGGCTGATCGTTCACTCATTACACGTGTCATTTGGACTAAAACTAAATCCTATACTGTAAGTAAAAACTTGAACTGTTACGTGATTTATGTATAACGAATGGTTCCCTACATATAGAAGCTTGTTTCCACCACTAAATAAATAAATAATAATAATAATTGCGACTTTTTATCTCACAATTCTGACTTTTTTTCTCACAATTGCGAGTTTACATCTCGCAATTCTGACTTTATTTCTCAGAATTGTGAGATATAAAGTCAGAATTGCGTGATATAAAGTCGCAATTGCGTGTTATAAAGTCAGAATTGCGAGATATAAAGTCAGAATTGCGTGATATAAAGTCGCAATTGCGTGTTATAAAGTCAGAATTGCAAGATATAAAGTCAGAATTGCGTCATATAAAGTCGCAATTGCATGTTATAAAGTCAGAATTGCGTGATATAAAGTCTCAATTGCGTGTTATAAAGTCAGAATTGTGAGATATAAACTATTCTGAGAGGAAAAAAGTCAGTCTTTTTTTCCCCCATAGAATTGGACTTTATAATTCGCAATTGCGACTTCATATCACACAATTCTGACTTTATATCTCGCAATTCTGACTTTATAACACGCAATTGCGACTTTATATCACGCAATTCTGACTTTATATCTCGCAATTCTGACTTTATAACACGCAATTGCGACTTTATTTCACACAATTCTGACTTTATATCTTGCAATTCTGAGAAATAAAGTCAGAATTGCGAGATGTAAACTCGCAATTGTGAGAAAAAAAGTCAGAATTGTGAGATAAAAAGTCGCAATTATTATTATTTATTTATTTATTTAGTGACGGAAACAAGCTTCCATACCTACATTATAAGAGAACCTTTACCGGACAAGATTTTTACTGTGCGCAAACACACGTGCCCAAAAGCTGCGTCAGACAGCAAATACTGAATTGAGCTCTCTTTCATGTCTTCTTGTGCTTGAACTGGCAAATTCAAACAAAATTGTTTAAAAACACCCATCTTGGCGAGTATCTTAATTTATACAGTGATGAATATGCAGTGTAATTTTACATTTTATTACTTTATTCAAATTCTGTAACTACTGTTAGACCAACATGAAAACCAGAAAAGTTTATTTAAACTTATAAAAAGTATAAAAAGTATAAAAAATGTAAACTTAAAAAGTATAGGGTTTATTTCACTTGTGTCTTTGTTCTATTGTATTTATTATTTGTAATTTGATTATTTGTTCTTATTTTATTACTGACTGTTTGCTTGTCTTTAATAATGTTTTAAATTTACATTAATTAGGTTAGTTTTTGTCCCCATTTTCGCCTTTCTTCGCCTTTGTCGCCATTGGCTTTTGGCTTGCTTAGTTGGGGACATTTAATTTTATATTCAACAATATTATTACAACATTATTTTCCTGTTATCTCTGTAAAGCTGCTTTGAAACCATCTGTATTGTAAAAAGCGCTATATAAATAAAGGTGACTTGACTTGACTTTTGCTGTATTATCAAAATTGTAATAGAGAATTGTGATATTTCACTGATATTTAAACATTTGAACCACTGACCCAACCAGGTCTGCATTTTCCAAAAGAGTTGTAAGCCTATAAGTACTGTAGATAGTAGAACCATGCCACCAATGGACTCTACAATAAACTTAGCTCACGATGCTTTTAGGAAACGCAGCCCAGACCAGAAAACAATCCTTAGCAAAATACGATACAGCAATAGAACGAACAGTAAAAGTAACAGAGACTGAAGGAAATATTATATTTGCTAAATAAATTAAACCAATGAATATGATTCATATTCTTTTGGTTTCTCTACCTAATATATTTAAAAATTACAAATGCAATGTAAATACAGGTATCGCTATCAGTTTACTAAAATTGAAAGTATCATTATGGCCTAGTTCTGGAAAAAGTGGTATCGGTGCATCTACTCTCTAACCATTAGGCCACGACTGCCCTATCATCACATCACCTTGTTTTTCATTGTAAAAGTTTAATTACATTTTTACAATTTCAATTTCACATTGTAATCATCACATTGTTTTTAAAACAAACTCCTATGTCCATCCTTAATCAATTTAAAGATGGCAGCGAGAGAACCAGGAAAAATACCTTCTTTTCTAAAGCTGATTTTAGTTGCTATGTGTTTTGTTCTGTCATTTCATCCACAAGGAATGTAATAGGCTACGAGAATTAAGGCTAATGCCAATTTGGTTGTGCAGCAGCATGTAACATGACTTAAGTCAATCTCATGACCTCTACAGGCAGAACACAGACAAAGCTGTAATAAGCAGCTCTGCTTAGAAAGCTTGCATACATTGACTGGATCGATTTTTTTATTATTCTGCATGAGATAATACCAGGGTATGATTGTAATATAACCTTGGCCAACAGAATTGGAGAAAAGAAAGATTCTCTAAATGGCCATTATTATTATTATTATTATTTATTTATTTTTTTATTTATTTTTTGTACAAAGAGAGTATGTGAGAAAGCAAGGAAGAGAGACTTTTAATTAATTAGATTGATATTTGATGTGTTTGGTGAGGTTATGTATTCAAGGATGAACAGCGCACATGTGTGTGTGTGTGTGTGTATGTGTGTGTGTGTGTGTGTGTGTGTGTGTGTGTGTCCTTGTCCTCTATTACTGACATGCTCAAGGCTTAAGTGTTAGCAATGAGGTTTTTTTTTTAGCATTCAAAGAAGAAACAACTTTAAAAAGTCTACTGATTTAACATTATTTGAGACATCTACATTTTGTTTTGATTGTTTTGTGATATTTTCCAGAGTCTCTGGTAGAATTTTCAATTGCTCTTGCTTTTGTTGTATTCCCGGAGATCTGTGAAAAAATGAGCTTTTAGTCTGGTAAACATGTTTTTTTTGCAGCATTGAAAAAGAACCAGATGGGGGTTTCACAATATACCGTTATTGACGGTACTGTGATATTTAAAAAATGAAATAACGTTATCTCTCAAAAAAGTTAGATCGCCAGTTTGGAAGTTTTTTGAATTCCTTGAAAATGACTCTTTAATCAGCTCAGTCTGCAGGACTTTCTGATCAACAGTGAGCGCAAAAGGGGGCAAAACCACCAACCTGTTCACCTACCTCCGCCTCCGTTATATTGCATATTTGGCCAATGTTCAGAGAGTAAGCTGCCATTATTTTTCTAGTCCTGAAACAGGAAATGTTACATTGCCCTGTTAGTCCAAAAGTGTGCTCATTCGGTTAAAAATTGATGGATTATCGTATGTTTACTTCAAATATCTTTATAGAGCAGTATAGGAAATCCCTAATATGAAAAAAGACATCCAGTGATTGCTGTACCTGAATACAATGCAGAGATAATTTTGAATGATTGAACGTGAATAGAATTAACACTCCATTGCGACAGTATTATGGAATATCTGTTATTCAAGCCAACTTGGGTATTTTCATAGAGATAATGTATATTTATAATGCAATGCCAATCGACATTGCCTTTATCACTGTATATAATACTATAAAATAACATAATTTATTTTTAATTTATATTTGACTGATTATTAAATTTTTTGTATTTTTTTTCAAGATTTTTAAAGATCGTGATATATCGTTATTTTTAATTCTTTTGGCCACGATAATCGTGTAGTGAAAAATCTGGTATCGTGACAGCCCCTAGACTAGAGACAAGAAAGTACCAGATGTGCCTTTCACATTTTATGTTACATGTCTCAAATGTCATGTGCAGCATTTCTTGACTTTGTGAACAACCAATACATTTGCAGTTCAGGATAATTTGTATGCAAAATATTAAAACATTTTGGCCTAAAAAAGTATTTTTATTATTTATTTCTAGTGATCTAACCCTTACATTTAGTTTTGTTTGTGTAATAATGTAGGGTGATTTAGTAATGTTAAATAAAATTTTGAAAATTACGAATTAATTTAGATGCTGTCAGCATTATGTTCAGTTTGTTTCTGTTTTCATGGACACATGCCTTGTTCTGATTCCTGCCATTTCTCTGTCTCCATAGTTACCGTCATTATTAGTTCATTGGTTTCAGCTGTGTTCTATTAATTATCCTTGTTTGTGTTTGCTATATAATGGCTCGTTTCCACTGAGCGGTACGGTATGGTACAGTACGCAATTATTTGCGTTTCCACTGTCAAAAGTTGTAAATGGTACCAAAATGCCGAACCGTACTGTACCACTTTTTGGGTACCCTTCCGTTGGGGTACCTTGCACAGTGGTACGGTACTAAAGGGTGGAGCTAGACTCACTGCAGAACGTTGATTGGTTGACAGAGTATCATCACTTGCGCGTGCTACAAGGGGAATGACAAGCGCCATTTTTTAATATACAGTTGAAATATAACGTACTCGGTTACATACGTAACCTTGGTTCTCTCTAGAAGAGGGAACAAGTATTGCGTAAGTTGCTTACGCTACGGGTAAAGTCATCTTTTCTCGAGATATTGAAGCCAAAAATTATCCTTAATTTTGCATTTATTGTCAACGCAGTGCAGCAACCAGCAGACTTAGAGCAGGCCATATTGCGTGCTCATTGGCTGCCGTGCGGAAACTGCTGCAACCTACCACTGAGCCTCGCGCGTGACGTCGCGCCCTCTACGCGTCACAGCCCGCCAAAATGGGGGTGGCTTAGCGTATAAAAGACAGGCTCAAAGGCTGCATCACTGGTTTCATCAGCTGAAGCGAAAATCGCTCGTGGTGCCTGCACGGTCGGGTTACGAAATACTCGTTCCCTCTTCTAGAGAGAACCGAGGTTACGTATGTAACCGAGTACGTTCTCTTACGAGAGGTTCTCTCGTATTGCGTAAGTTGCTTACGCTACGGGAACCCATTGTCAATGCCGTGCGCGCCCAGCCTCCACTTCATGAGTCCCAGGGTTTCCCGAGGAACATAGATAAGTGGGAAACAGGTGGCCAGCAAGCGGGCCAGCACATGTTTATAAGCACATACAGGGTATACAGAGCGGCGTCGCCGGTCCATATAACTATTCACCATATAGTCCAGCTCAACCAGGAGAGCTAACGTCGCGTGAGAGTAGTCTGCGCATGATAAATCTGGGCAGGATATACACACCGCTCACACTGACAGATGTCTAGCCTGCAAGGCGGGAACTTCCAGGTTATAAAACCTAACAAACGTGGACGGAGAGGCCCAGCCTGCCGCCTCACAAATGTCTTGAATGGAAATTCCACTGGACCAAGCCCATGACGAGGCCATGCCTCTGGTGGAATGCGCCCTGATGCCCAAGGGGCATTGCAGACCTTTAGACTTATAAGCGGATGAGATAGCTTCCACTATCCATCTGGACAGGCTCTGTTTCGAGGTGGCGAGACCCTTGGTGCACCCTCCAAATGAGACAAAGAGCTGTTCGGAACGCCTGAAAGAGGTGGAGCGCGTAATGTAAGCCCTCAGCGCCCTAACGGGGCAGAGGAAATTAACATCACTCTCACAATCAGATGCTGGCAGAGCCGAAAGAGAAATGACCTGCGCTCTGAAGGGGGTGCCCAACACTTTAGGGACATAACCATGTCTTGGCTTAAGGATGACTTTCGAGTCATTTGGCCCGAATGCAGACACGCAGCGCTAACAGATAGCGCGTGTAAATCCCCCACACGTTTGACTGATGACAGAGCTGTCAGAAAAACAGTTTTGAGCGAGAGGTACTTTAGGTCCACGGAGTCTATCGGTTCAAAGGGAAAAGCTTTCAGGGCCTCTAAGACCAATGAAAGATCCCATATGCGAACCGACGGGGATCGCGGGGGATTCATCCGTCTGGCTCCTCTAAGGAAGCGAATGACGAGCTCGTTTCTTCCTACTGACTGACCGCGCGTCGACTCAGCGAACGCTTCAACGGCCGCCACATAAACTTTAAGCGTGGATGGGGACCTGCCCTTATCCAACAGCTCTTGAAGGAAGCCAAGCAACCACAGGACCCCACACGTTCGTGGGTCTAGATCTCTATCAGCACACCATTTAGAGAACACCGACCATTTAGACGCGTAAAGCTGTCTCGTAGAGGGAGCTCTGGATTGCGTAATCGTGTTCATCACTCCTTCTGGCAGGAGAACGGGTATCCGTTGATTAACCATACGTGCAGAGACCAGCACTCTGGATGGGAATGCCAGATTGAGCCGCGGGCTTGAGAGAGGAGATCTCTCCTCACCAGAATTGGCCAAGGGGCTGTGTGCGACAGCCGCATCAGCTCCGGGAACCAGATTTAATTCTCCCAGTGCGGGGCTATAAGGAGGACCGAGTGGTGCGTTTCCCTGATCCTCTTGATTACCTGTGGTAACAGTCAAGTCAAGTCAAGTCAAGTCAAATATATTTATATAGCGCTTTTCACAATACAGATTGTATCAAAGCTGCTTCACAGTATCAATCAAAACAACTTAACAATGTTTGTTTATTACTGGAAAAAAGACATCCAAGTTTGGTAGAGCTGATCAATGGTATGATTGGTTAATTAATTTGAATATCCCCAACTGAGCAAGCCAAAGGCAACAGTGGCAAGGAACCGAAAAACTCCATCCAGTGACCTAATGGTGTCCTAACACCCCATCAGATGACCCAATGGAGAAAAAAAAACCTTGGGAGAACCCAGGCTCAGTCAGGGGCCAGTTCTCCTCTGGCGTTTATGAACTAGAGGCTGAATTTACAGTAACTGTAAGATAAAAAATGTATATAAATGCCTGGCTAAATAGATGTGTCTTCAGTCTAGTTTTAAACTGGGAGAGCGAGTCTGAGCTACGAACAATATCAGGAAGGCTATTCCAGAGCTTCGGAGCTAAATGTGAAAATTCTCCGTTAAATAGACTGGAGCTAAACCATTTAGAGCTTTATAAGTCAAAAGCAATACCTTGTATTTAATACGGAACTTTATAGGTAACCAATGAAGTGATGATAAAATCGGTGTTATATGATCATATTTTCTTGATCTAGTAAGAACTCTAGCGGCTGCATTTTGGACTAACTGTAGCTTGTTTATTGAAGATGCAGGACAACCAGCTAATAAAGCATTACAGTAATCTAGTCTCGAGGTCATGAATGCATGAACTAACTTTTCTGCATCAGAGACTGATAGCATATTACGTAGCTTAGCAATGTTTCTAAGGTGGAAAAAGGCAGTTTTTGTAACATATGAAATATGCTTTTCAAAAGACAGGTTGCAGTCTAATGTAACACCCAGGTCTTTTACTGTAGCGGATAAAGTAACAGGGCATCCTACTATGTTAAAGTCGTGCTGTGAAAGGTTTTGTGGATGGTTTTTAGAACCGATCGTCTGGATTTAATAAAAGAAAATTACGCGTCATCCAATCTTTTATATCTTTAACACAATCTGTCAATTTGGATAATTTAGCGTATTCATCTGGCCGTGATGAAATATATATTTGAGTGTCATCAGCATAACAATGGAAACTAATTCCATGTTTCCTTAGAATATTACCAAGTGGCAGCATATATATTGAGAATAATAAAGGGCCTAACACAGATCCCTGCGGCACTCCATAGTTTGCCGAAGTTATAATCGATTTTTCTCCATTTAAGTAGACGAAATGGTAGCGGTCAGATAAGTATGACCTGAACCAGCTTAATGCTTGTCCTTGAACACCAGTGTAATTTTGTAGTCGATCTAAGAGTATTGTGTGATCTATAGTATCGAACGCAGCACTAAGATCAAGTAAAACTAGTACTGAGATACAGCCTTGGTCCGAAGCTAAAAGTAAATCATTTGTGATTCTAACAAGCGCAGTTTCAGTGCTATGATGTGGCCTGAATCCAGACTGAAACTTTTCATAGATGTCGTTTTCTTGCAAGAAAGAGCCGAGTTGAGCGGACACAACTTTTTCTAATATTTTTGACATAAATGGAAGATTCGAAATGGGTCTGTAATTTGCTAGGTTATATGGATCTAATTGTGGTTTCTTAATAAGAGGTTTTATAACTGCCAGCTTGAACATTCTTGGAACATGACCTAAAGATAAAGATGAGGTAATAATATTGAGAAGAGGCTCTTCCACTATAGGTAACACTTCTTTCAGTAGTTCAGTTGGTATAGGATCTAATAAACATGTTGTTGTTTTAGATGAAGTGATACGTTTATTTAACTCTTTTTGTTCTATGGTTGTAAAGCATTGTAATTGTTCTTGCGGGGTGATAATTGCGGCCGAATTATAAGGCGCGAGCAAAGATCGAACGTTTACGATTTTGATTCTGATGCTTTCAATTTTCTCGGTGAAGAAGTTCATGAAATCATTACTACTAAACTGTAACGAGGTATTTTGTTCAGACGACGTCTGTTTATTTGTTAGTCTAGCCACGGTATTAAATAAAAACCTTGGATTATTTTGGTTGTTTTCTATTAATTTGCTGAGGTGCTCAGCCCTGGCCGTTTTAAGTGCCTTTTTATAAAGTGACATACTGTTTTTCCACGCGATTCTAAAGACCTCTAAATTAGTTGTTTTCCATTTACGCTCTAAATTACGGGTTTCTCTCTTTAAAACATACGTAGTATTATTGTACCATGGTGCTATACTTTTTTCTCTGACCTTTTTTAATCTAATGGGTGCAACAATATCCAATGTTCTAGAGAGAATGGTGCTCATAGTGCTAGTTAGTTCGTCTAATTCATCTGTTTGTTTGGGTTCAGGCAGCAGCTGAGACAGATCAGATAAGCTATTTGAGAAATTATCTATGGTGGATGGACGAATTGTTCTACCTGGTCGATAACGTGGCGCAGCATGACATATTACAGCAGTGCGTAATATGCAAGTTACCAAGTAGTGGTCAGTGACATCATCACTTTGTGGAATGATATCTATATCGGTTGGATCGGTTCCATATGATATAATTAAATCGAGTGAATGATTAAAACGATGAGTTGGTCCGGTGACGTTTTGCTTGACCCCGATGGAGTTTAATAAATCTGTAAACGCAGCCCCTAACGCATCATTTAAATTATCTACGTGTATGTTAAAATCTCCAACAATTAATGCTTTATCGACGTTGACCAAAAGATCTGATAGAAAGTCATCAAACTCTTTTAGGAAATTGGCGTAAGGCCCTGGAGGTCTATATACGGTAGCCAATGCTAGAGATAATAGGGATTTTTTTTCTTACATCTAAGAGCGTAACATTTAGCACTTCAAACGAATTAAACCTATGACGAGTTTTCTGAGTAACATTAAGGATATCTCTGTAGATTGTTGCAACACCGCCGCCACGAACCATCAGACGGGGCTCATGCTTATAACAGTATCCTGGCGGAGTAGACTCATTTAGACCGAAATAATCATTTGGTTTAAGCCAGATTTCAGTAAGGCACAGAACATCGAAATTATTATCTGTGACCATTTCATTTACAATAACCGCCTTAGGTGTGAGCGATCTAATGTTTAGAAGACCTAGCTTTAGAAATAGTTTTTGTTCACTAATAGCGAGATTTTTTGTTTTAATAACAATTAGATTTTTTCTAGATCCCGCAGTAGATTTATTATTTGATCTTAGTAAACGAGGAATAGACACAGTTTCTATGCAATGTTCTACACTAGTATTAATATCAATTAAATTGGTGCAGTAGAGACTGTGATTTGGATTTTTGGTTACTAGTCAAATGGTATTTAACATCTTGGAGATGTTATTCGACAGAAGATCTGCCCTGATTCTACTTGGGTGTAAGCCATCAGCGCGGAAGAGCCTTGGTCGCTCCCAAAACAGATTCCAATTATTTACAAAAATCAGTTTCTGCTCATTGCACCATGACAATAACCATTCATTTAGCGCGAATAATCTACTGAACTTTTCATGCCCTCGTCGGTACGTAGGAAGCGGTCCAGACACAATAATCGATGTTTCAGGCGATGTGCTGCGTACCGTATCGATAAGGCTCCTGAAGTCTTTCTTCAGAACCTCCGTCTGTCGCAGCCTAATGTCGTTAGCTCCCGCGTGCAGCACAACAGCTCCGACGCGCTCGTCACCGTTCAAGATCTCAGTTACCCGCGCAGTGATATCGAGAACACGAGCACCAGGAAAGCAGTGACTGTGCACCTTACTTTTACCTAACGTAGCGTGGACGTGTCGGACGGTGGAATCGCCGATGATCACAGCATCGCGTTCCGTTTTGCGAAGAGGGGAGAAGCGGTTCTGAGTGGAGATCTCGAAAACCGGGAGGGGCGAAAAGATTCTTGTCCTGGCTCGCGGCTTCCGCGGAACCACCCAGGCTTCGTGGTGGTGTGTTGGAGCCGGAGTGAATGAAATCATGGCTGATCGTGACCTGGACGCTCGGGACCAATGCTGAGAAACGCACGGAGTAGACGAGGTCAGCATCAGCGGGTTACTAACGTTAATCACTGATCCGTGTGCATCAGCGCGTGATGTTTCAAGAGCTAAACGCCGGTCTCTCAGCTCAGCTTGTCTCTCTAGAAGGTCACGGATCTGCTTTTCTACAGCTTCTAATTCAGACTGCACCGCGAGCAATTCAGATTTGTTCTCATCTGCACCAAAAGGTAGATAACTGTAGCGACTGACCGAATCCTGTTTTCCTTTCACTACTGAGCAAATATGAACACATATATGTTTAATTCACAAAACCTTGAATCATGTGAAATGGTGCCCCAATGTCTGCCAGTCATTGATTAACTCCATTTATGACGCATTGCGCAATCAAGAAACAGGTCCCCGTTGTTCTCGAAACCCTCACGTGGTACACACCACGGATGGACAGATGCCAACCACAATCAGGACTTGTCCACTCATCAATTTAAAGAATACTCATGCACACATGATTCCCCGAGGGGCGAGCAAAAGTCCCCCACTCGTAAAGCGCTGATGAACTTGTCACCGCTGATACCCACACACACACGCCACACATACCCGCACACAAACGTCCTTTGTGTGCAACTTAGGATAGAAATGTCCTTAATGTATATAACACAGAATTGTATCTGACCTTCCTGTATGCATGCATATC
This sequence comes from Gila orcuttii, assembly GCA_026230005.1. Classification (NCBI taxonomy): domain Eukaryota; kingdom Metazoa; phylum Chordata; class Actinopteri; order Cypriniformes; family Leuciscidae; genus Gila; species Gila orcuttii. The sequence continues at coordinate 33,064,472 of JAPDVR010000005.1, read as the reverse complement.
TAATTAGTTTTGTCTTATTCTATAGATGAAATTTGAGACTGTTCTGTAACTTCGAATCTTAAGTATACTTCCAAAGAAAGATTCCCTAACAGGATCACCTTCGGCAACTCTCCCTCTTGCTAGGTCATAAACTTTATGACCCCCAAAAGGAATTCCAAGGGAGTCACAGCTCCCACTTGAATTCTGATAAAGAAAGAGGAATAGACTCTGCAATCTTATATTTGCTATAACTATAACCACTTAAGAAATGTATAAACCTGAATTTGATCTTTCCTAGGTCATGGTAGCCGGTATTATGGCTTTATAGTCGTGTGAGTGAACATTAAATGTGTGTAATCCTGCATATGAATGTAACTTTACGTTTCTTCTACTCTTTCCGGCCATTCTTGGTACCTGTTTGACCGTCTTGTTTTGACTAAACAAGTCATACATAGGATATTACAGTAAAATGTATTGTTCTGTGTGTACAATCTTTCTGGGTAGAAATGACAAAATTTCATAGCATCATAAATTATCCTGACAGGACAAAGAAAAACTCTTCCCGCTCGAGATACTCTAAGATAATTGGTTCACATACGCGAAGCAGGTGTGAACCCCTCCTCTCCATAAAAGACTGACACAGAAGTTAAGCCCCGAAGCACCGGAGCACCAGAGCACAAGTGAGCACTTACGTTTCCAGAGAGGAGACCCATGACTCCCGTTAGGGAGTTTTCCTCCGTTTCTATTTTCTTTTCTTTAAGGCTTTTCTTTATTTTCGTCTTCGGACCTTTCCTACGTTCAGTGAAATGAAGAGCCTGCAACTTCAACTTTAAAAGGAATCTTTGAAATCCCCGCGGCTCTTAAAGGAAACACGCAAGCTGCGCTCAACGGAAGAAGATGGGAGTGTGAGCTCTCATCTCCGTTTTTCCTTTGTTTACTAAGTTTTATTTTCATATTCGCCTCTCCTTCCACGAGGGAGATGAACTCTGAATTATTTCCTTGGTAACTTCACGTTCGGTGAACCTTTAAAAGTTCCCGCGAGTCTGCGGGAGACACGAGAGAACAAGCCTATAGCGCCGAAGGACAAACACGCACACGACTCTGCGTTCCTTAGCAACACAAAGAGAACCATACGCAAGTATAGGTTATTGAATTGATTTGATTGATGTGATTTCTTGTTGTCTCTCTAAGGGTGACGTTGTCTGTGATTTTTGCCATGCTGCGATCACCCCGGTGATCTCTCTCTCATCCTGACCATTAGTTTCACTTTCTCATCCTCTCTCTCTCTCTCTCTCTCTCTCTCGCTCTCTCTCTCTCTCCCAAACTCTCTCTCTCACTCCCGTTCATTATTCGTCTGTCTCATTAGTTTTACTGTTTACTGTACATACATGTATCCCGTGTTTAAATGTAGAATTCTGTATCTGTAGTTTCATTTTATTAAAACCATTATATTCTTGATTGCTAATTGTCTAATCGTGCTCATTTTACAAAGTCAATGAAATGGGATCCTTTAGCTACAAAAGCTTTTATTATGGACTACTTTGAGTAGTTTAATCTTATAAACACAGGAAAATTAATGTTCACGGCCAGAAAATTAATATTTCTTGGAGTTTATAAGAAGTGATAACTTTGTTGAGAAGTTGATAAGTTAATCTTACGGCCGTTTGCTGGACAAACAGATTGTTCGATAGCTAAATTAATTCCATTAAAGGTTATCTCATATAATCGATCACATATGATATATGAATGAGGAATTATAATTCGTTGTGATTGATCATTCATATATACAATCGATCTATTTTCAACTTCGATAATTTAACTGTAATATGCAATATTAATCATATTCATGATTAATTATTAAAATTCCCTATATATCATTTGAGCTAATGTTAATGCATTTAATGTAAGACTCATTGTCGTTACATAACATACACCTGATATATTCGCCATTTTAACAGATGGACAGTAAGTTAGCAATGATGCAACCAGTGATGCTATTAATATTTATATTAATTTATGACTCAAGTCTTGGGTAAAAACCGTCTTTGTAGTGGTATGGGTGTAATGTAGACGCACGATAGACGGGAAAACAAACAAACTCACAGCAGGCAACGAGGCTGACAAAAGCAGTCGATCGCAGGGCGAACAGCAGTGAAGCGGTGTCTCGCTCTACGACCAACAACCAATGTTCAAACCGTATTTGCGCAAACAAACAAACTCACAGCGGGCAACGAGGCTGACAAAAGCAGTCGTTCGCAGGGCGAACAGCAGTGAAGCGGTGTCTCGCTCTACGACCAACAACCAATGTTCAAACCGTATTTGCGCAAACAAACAAACGCAAACAAACAAACTCACAGCGGGCAACGAGGCTGACAAAAGCAGTCGATCGCAGGGCGAACAGCAGTGAAGCGGTGTCTCGCTCTACGACCAACAACCAATGTTCCAACCGTATTTGCGGTTCCAGCCGTATAATGGCTTGAGACGCGTCTGGCCAACAGTCCGAGTTGTAATTATGAGTTAAATGATGGTTCAGAACAGAATAAAGAGAGAAATACGGAAAAACAGAAGGAAATACGAAGCTAATACGAGGCTTAGACAGCCACGACGCAAACAAACTCACAGCTCACAGCAGGCAGCGAGGTGGACAGAGAGACCGGATGGAAAGCATAAAGTGGGAGGCTGGGCCAGATTTGGGCTAGCGCATCCTCGTTCTTTGAAAAGAACCTCAGGCAATGAGCGTTGTCTTTTGACGCAAACAGGTCGACTTTCGCTTTGCCGAAAAGGCGCCACAGTAACTGGACTGTCTGGGGGTGAAGGGACCATTACCCTGGGGGAACGTAGTTCCTGGATAGTTTGTCTGGACCGTCGTTCAAGTGGCCTGGCACATGCGCAGCTCTCAGCGAGCGCAGGAGGTACTGAGACCATATGAGAAGGTGTTCTGTCAGATGGCAGAGGCTTCTGGATCTGACACCGCTCTGACGGTTTATGTAGGACACCACCGACATGTTGTCCGAGCGGACTAGCACATGGTGGTCCTGTATGAATGGGAGGAAGCGCTTGAGCGCGTTCTCGACCGCTATCATTTCCAGACAGTTTATGTGGAAGCGTCTCTCTTGGTCTGACCACAGGCCAAAGACTGGTCTGCCCTCGAAGACGGTGCCCCAACCCAAGTTGGAGGCGTCCATCGAGATGACCTTTCGGTGTGAGACAGCCCCCATTATCACTCCCTGCTGGTACCAGTCGGCCGCTAACCAGGGCTGCAGAGCCAAAACGCAGCTCTGAGTCACTCTGATTCGTCTGTAGCCTGAAACCCAAGCCTGGTGAGGCACTTGGGCATTCAGCCAGCGTTGTAGCGGGCGCATGCGCAGCAGGCCCAGCTGAAGCACAGCCGCAGCTGATGCCATACAGCCTAGCATACTCTGGAATGTCTTCAGAGAGGCGATGCTGCCCTCCTGGAAAGACGCGGCCAGGTGTCGAACACGGTGCGCGCTGTGTCGATAGGCGGGCCGTCATAGCCACAGAGTCCAGTTCTATTCCTAGAAAGGAAACTGACTGACTGGGCAGTAATGAGCTCTTGGTCCAGTTGACCGTGAGGCCCAAGCTTTCCAGATGACTGAGAAGCACTGTTCTGTGAGATAACAGTTCTATCTCTGACTGTGCTAAAATCAGCCAATCGTCCAAATAGTTCAGAATTTGCAGCCCTTTCAATCTTAAGGGGGCGAGAGCCGCATCCATGCACTTCGTAAATGTACGGGGTGCCAAAGACAGGCCGAACGGGAGGATGGTGTATTGCAGAGGTGGAAAGAGTAATAAAATATTATACTCAAGTAAAAGTATTACTACTTCAATGAAATTTTACTTAAGTACAAGTAAAAGTACCGGTCTAAAAATCTACTCAAGTAAAAGTAAAAAGTAGCTCATTTAAAATTTACTCAGAGTAAAAGTTACTGAGTTACTTTTTTAACAGCGGGGGGTGGGTGAACAGTGGGTGGGGTGGGGTGGGGTGGGGTGGGGGGACTCTCCCGTGTAGGGTTGTAATGGTATGAGATTTTCACAGTATGGTAACGTCTCAGAAAATATCATGGTTTACAGTATTAATCAATTGTTAAATAAATAAACTGTATTATTAAATTATGGGTATTATTATTATTATCATCAGTTAAAATCATAGACTGTAAAAAAATATGGACGTAGTGTCCATGACGTCACCCGTAGGTTTCTGAAGAGCGTTTTTGAAGCCTAAAGTGGGCGGGGCCACCCGTCGCCATCTTGGCAGCGCGTCATCTCTTGTCACTCCCGGATATAAGAAAATGGGCAAAGAGGCGGGACGTGGGTGGAGCTGAGGTGCTAATGCTATATGCTACTGGCCTTGCGCTAAAGTGACAGCTGAATGTAGAAGTAAAGCCAATAGTTAAAGTTCATATTCTTGCCCTTCGAAATACTATAATAATTAAAAGACGTAACTAAAAGTGAGACTGTGTATCGTGATGCATCATTATTCTGCTAGTTAAAAATGTATTATCATGCAGTAACTTACAATATTGCTCTGAGCTTGTACGTGTGACAGTGATTCATGCAGTCAGCGCGGCATCGCACGCCAAGTTCGTAAAGAGCTTTATTCAGTTCAGTCGATTTTAAAATCTGATTTTGGCCACCTCTCAATTTCTCAAATGGGTTAAACCAAAAATATTACCTCAGAAGTTCAAGTAAATGCACTAGAAATCCGCACTCATTCAAGGGTGTGCATCTATTGCATGGACGGAGAGAAAGCACTGACACCTGCAGGATTTCATGTCATGGTACTTTTTATTTAACACTTAAAAGTTAAATAAGCATATCTGTTCCGTGAGAGCAACGGTACCGCATAACGAGTGCAGCCTGTATACTCCAAAAAGCAAAGAAATTCTCAGACATCCATTAGTGCATGCGAGGAAAACAACTGGAAATACAGCGCTGGTTGTTCTCTCCATACTCTACAACGACGGAATCCAATGGCATGGGCAAAGGTATAATGCGTGTATTTAATTGTATGAAATAATCCCGAAAAAAGCACAAACACTGCAGAGATGGCAAGTACAGCAGCTGCTGGAATTAGCTGAGGGTGACGTTAACAGATAGACAAACGTCGGCTAGCAGTTACAGCAGCCTCAATTCACCTGTCACTCAAGTGGCCACGCCCTTAATTATGCAGAACTTTAAGGCTTAATATAATTTAAACGGATGAGTTGTAAAAAAAATTCACCCCCCTCACAGTTGTCATGAAGGGCAAAATTAGCTGTATAGACCAAAACAACTTAAGGCACCAGGCTGTAAACATATTTTTTTCGGCTGTAAAGTTTTTAACATGGGAGAGATACAGATATGGCTCACTTTTGCAGTCAGCCTCAAGCGGCCAGTCAATGAATTGCAGTTTAATTCACTTCCGTGTTGGTTTCAAGAGGGAGACAGGGAGGTTGCCGCTTGGTTAAAATGACAGTTAAATTAATGAAAACAGGAATTTTTTTTTTTGGTTGAACAAATGCTTTTATTATAACAAACTTGAAATAATTTGTTTGTTTATTAAAATTTCAATAAAACATGTCTAATCAATTAAATTCGATAAATGATAATGAATTAGATTAACAACTTATTTTTAACATTAATAATTTATTAAAATGTTTAAGAATAATATTGTCCTATTAAATGTATTTTATTCAGAAAATTAATGTTTCTTTTTATGATTTAATCCAAATATTTTATCAAATACGGTGGTAATCAAATGTAAATTTAAACTTGTGGCCTTTTATTTTTGGGGGAAGCGCTGCAAAAACAGATTTACTAACTAAATTAAACCATGGACAAAAAAAAATATTTCTTTACATAATGTTTAAATAAAATGTATTATTGTTGTTATTATTATTTTGAGAAGTAGGCTACGTTCTATTGTATGCCTACAATAGTAATATATTTCTGTCATAATTTCTCCTAGTAAAACCAAACTTTTATTTTGACGGGTTGTAGTGAAGACCTGTTTCAAAGTGTATTTGACAATGGTTTTTCTCAAATAAAATTATGAAAATGCTCATTAGGCGTTCTCTCAGAGCAGCTCTGGAAATGTTCATGTATTCATATCCTCAAATTGTTTGTGAGACGCTGAAAACACCATGAACGTCACAAGTACTTGAGTATGTAGTAGACAAACGCAGCTCAGCAGAACAAATAGGGTTATATATTTACATGCAGTATTTTTGTGCTTAGCCTAAATATTCACAGACCATGTCGCGATTGGATTTATTGCACAGTTCTACTTTCCATGTATTCATCCATCCATTATTTTGCATGTTTTACGTGACATCTGCATTATGTGAATTGAATTTTCTGGATTCCGGGATTCCCTTTGCATCAGGTAAATCGGGACATACCTTTAGTTTATCTGCAGGAGGGATGGTGTCCTATATCCTCTTTTTGCAGCCACTTTGCATCCACATTTTTTGCAAATTGGATATCTATCCTTGAGGACAACAACACTTTTTTTCTACTTTTCATACTGGCCATAATTCGCTTGGCGCTTCGCTTTCAGCTTCAGCTGGGTCTGTGTCACCTTTTTTGCGCGTTTGTTCTCCCGCCCTCAAAACAATTCAGTAGTTTCCGGAGTGTGTTTTTTTTTTGTTTGTTTTTTTCTTGTATTATTATTTTTTAGTCAGTAACGGATATGATTTCAAATGTAGCAGTAGTCCTAACCATTTACTTTGTGTCAAGATGATTTATGACCCTATGATTGACAGGTGGGCGGGGCTAACCTTTGACCTTCCGGAGGATGTTCCGGAGGCCCCTTTGATGTAGGGATTAACCTTTGACCTATCGATCGATCAAGTTGACAGTTGTCTTTGATCCGGGGTATGGCAGCTGTGGGGTATAATAATTTATTTTGACAGTTGTCTTTGCCCTGTTGACCTGGAAATGATCCGTCATTTTGCCAGTTGGTTTTGATCCGGGTATGATATATCAAGTTGACGGCTAGTTTTGAACTTTTGACCCAGGTATAATAAGTTATTTTGACAGGCGTTTTTGATGTTAACATAATGAAGATAAGCTTTGATGATAATGGTTTGTCAGAAGTGACAGAAGGTTTGAGATTTATTGTCTTTGATGTTATTGGCTTTGAAAAGTCGTAATTCCCCACCACCCCCGGTATTTCCGAGCACATTGGCAGGGACAGTGAGGAAGTTTATGAGTTGAAACACATTGATCTTTAAAATGGTTATAAAATGTACATTTAATCATTTACAAAAATATCTTACACATTGATCTTTAAAAGTGTATAAAGTATATTTTCAAAAAATCATCTTACCATTTCAGAGTACTGAAGAATTGGGTTAAAGTTGAAAAGAGTTCCTCTTTTGGAAAGAGTGCCTTTTGCATTTTGACAGTCTTTGAGCTATATGTGTGTGACATCCGATATCCTGGCATTCCTGAAGCATACTATATACATTTGCTGTGTGTGTGTGTGTGTGTGTGTGTCTCTCTCTCTCTCTCTCTCTCAAACACCAACGCATGACAGGCATGGTCTCTGCGCTAAGTGTGTGCGTCTGTCTGTGAGTGTGTGAGACGTCACCCTATTCCTGCATCCCCCTGCTGGGGAGTGAAAGTGAGAAAATATCTCACACTAACTAGAGTTGAAAAACATTAATTCCTTTAAAATAAATAAAAATCAAAAATAAAATCATCTTACCTTTTCACTATGGTGAAGAATTGGTTTAAAGTTGAAAAGAGTTCCTCCGAGTGATTCTCTCACCGGCCTTTTGCATTTTGACAGTCTTTGAGCTGTGTGTGTGTGTGTGTGTGTGTGTGTGTGTGTGTGTGTGTGTGTGACACCCGATATCCTGGCATTCCTGAGCACGCTATATAAATGGGGATAGTGAGAAAAAGAGATTTTTTCCAATAATGGCACATATCTTACACTAACGTTGAAACACATTCTGTTCTTTAAAAGTATATATGAAACGGTTATAACATTTACAAATATAATATTTTTACCCTAAGTAGAGTTGAAATACATACTGATCTTTAAAAGTATATAAATGAAATGTTTATAAATTTAGTCATTCACAAATATTTTTCATACTAACTAAAGTTGAAAAACATTAATTCCTTTAAAATAAATATCTTACTGAAGCAATTATTTCAAAAATAAAATCATCTTACCTTTTCACTATGGTGAAGAATTGGTTTAAAGTTGACAGTCTCTGAGCTAAATGTGTGTGTGTGACACCCGATATCCTGGCATTCCTGAGTACGCTATATAAATGGTGATAGTGAGAAAAAGAGATTTTTCCAATAATGGCACATATCTTACACTAACGTTGAAAAGCACTGATCTTTAAAATTATATAAATGAAATGATTATAACAAATCTTTTAAAAACAAAAAATAAATAAATACATTTTCACCTGGGTTGAAGAAGAAAGCTATACAGTTATGAACGGATGATCAGAAATAAAATCATCACTTATTTTTTCACTGTGGTGAAAAAATAAAAGTCAGCTTACCATTTCAGAGTACTGAAGCAATGGATTAAAGTTGACAGTCTCTGAGCTAAATGTATGTGTGTGTGTGCTTCCGACACCGGGAGATGTATCCATGGACCGTTGTTATCGCATATGTAAAGTTAGTGTGCTTTCCAGAGTTTTATTCATACTAAATTCATTTAAAAGCACACACACACATACATTTTATGTTTTATTAAAATCGTTTCTTCTTTTTATCTTCTTAGAAGACTTATGTATGATATAAATTATTTTACATAAATTTAACCTAAGGTATTATTTTTACTAAACAGTTTAAAGCAATTTTAAAATTTTAAAGCAAAAACTGTACTTTAGTATCTTAGATCTTATACAAAAATATTTCAAACAGTAATTTTGTCCATGCCACATGAAACATGTTGTCAAAGTTTGTCACAATGTTTTTGTTTTTGTAGTTGTTGTTTTTGTTTTTAAGAAATCCCAGGACTCTACATTGCTCTTATTTAGATTAAGTTGTATGATTTAGAAAACCACCGTACATTTTCAGAGAGGTGATGTGCCTCTGCGGTCCATCACGCAGTATATTTAATTTTACTCGTCTTAATTCAAAGCATGATCTTATATGATCTATTGCACGTATAAGGTGTATATCATTTTTTACTTTTCTTGTATCTCCCGAACTATCCTTAATCAGTGTGGAATCACACAGGGTGAAACCCTTTACTGAGAATATACTATCGGTTATCTACTTAAATATATATGTAGAACTTTAAAATGTTAGCATTTGTTGATGCGACAGTTTGTCTGTAGGCTGCATGAACAGCCTTTGGGAGAGCTGATGATACTATAGCAGGAAACATGCCCTTTGACCTCCTCCATTTTGGAGGATTTAGTCCTTAAAGGTACGCTGTGTATGAATTTACCCCATCTAGCGGTGAAATTGTATTTTGCATTCAAACGAATAGTGCTCTCTAGCGCATCGCTTTTTCAAAAGCGTGTTGCAACTACGGTAACCGTTATGTGTCACGAAGCTACAGTACGACATGTCTTCCAATAGCACATCATCGAGTTTAACTATACATGTTCTACTGTTACGCTACCTATATAATAAATTAAACAATCAAGCAATGAAAAAAGTGTGTCATTTAGACCATAACATTGACTTACCTGTCGAGAACAAAGCAGGACTTTGGAGTCCCTTTCAAAGTCTTTCTCCTTCATTAGCTCTATCCACCGGGGAAAAGCTAATATTTACCCTCGTTTTGAATTTGCCGGTCACGTTTCCTTTTAAATAAAATGTTTATGCTTTTTGGTTACGAGGATTGCATTATGAAGTACCGCGCAGTACAAATTTGCCGGGGGAGTGACAAGCGCCTCTCACTGACCTCCTTGAACGAAAACGCGTTGAGGTTGGCTAGTGCTTTTTGTCCCTCTCTGCTATTATAGTTTTTCAAGATGGCGGAACGACATAGAAGTCTCCATGGACTTACCCGTCCCATGCAAATAAAGATAAGAAATTCTTCGCTTACGAGGACAAGTCAGATCATTGGCAGAGCTAATTTTACACTAATGAGATCATATTTATGAATAAAGACATTGATTTTAGCTAATAGAATACTTTTTAAAAAACTACTGTACCTTTAATTTCAGATGTGTAAATTACAAAACAGCATTTTTCAACCGAGTGAATCTACACGTGAGAGATCTTCAGAAGTCATAACTTCAGGGGTCAAGGGGTCTCCTGAGAATACATAATTTCCCTTAAAAACCATCGATTGAGTTTAACGACACTAGCTTGCAACGCTACCCCAAAAATCAAATCGTCTCAGGTTACTATTGTAACCATAGTTCCCTGAGAACAGGGAACGAGACGATGCGTCGATCGACGCCATGGGAACGCCCCCAGCGTGACTGCGTCTGAAGCATCTATGTCATCTAGTCCAATGGAAAGAATGAGCGTCACGGGCGGGTGACGTCATGACCAGGAAATGATAAAAGCACATCCGGTGCAAACTGGCATTAGCTTCGAAAACTGCCGAAGCAAGCCGATCACAGGGATGCAGGAAGTATGGCAGGGTGACGCATCGTCTCGTTCCCTGTTCTCAGGGAACTATGGTTACAATAGTAACCTGAGACGTTCCCTTACGAAGGGAACTCAACGATGCGTCGATCGACGCCATGGGAACGAGAATACCCAAAGCGCCAGAATTCCAAGTACCTGAGTGTTAGTCTGTTGTAACTAAGCACTAAGCACCTGAGAACCTGGGGCAGCATCCAGGTCCAGGCAGTAAAACCTAATGAATGTGAGCGGTGAGGACCAGCCTGCCGCATCACACACGTCTTGAAGAGAAACTCCAAGTAATAAGGCTTTAGAGGCCGCCATACACCTCGTAGAGTGAGCTCTGACCGCCAAAGGACACGGCTGGTCAGAGTACTCGTATGCAAGTGAAATAGCCTCAACTATCCACTTACTAACCGTCTGTTTAGAAGCAGGAAGACCCTTCTCAGGTGATCCAAGCAAATAAATAACTGGTCGGACTTCCTCATTGAAGATGTCCGATAAACATAAGTATCCAGTGCTCGCACTGGACACAAGAGGTTCAGCCTTTCCTGGTCCGCAGTGTGCCACGAAGGAAACGTGAAATCAGGGGGTCTCAACCCAACGATGTACCCCCCACAGGGCGTGGTAAGCCGCAATGGCCGCCACGTAGACCTAAAGCGTGGAAGGACATAGACCTGACGTAAAACGCTCCTGCAGGAACTCGAGTACTGTGTTCACAGAACAGTTAACCGGATCCCACTGATGTCGGTGACACCATACAGAAAAAACTTTCCATTTAAGCGCATATAGTTTCCTAGTAGCTGGAGCTCTGGAGCTTAGAATGGTCTCAACAACCTCAGTTGAGAGACCACTCTCTATGAGTTGGGCCCCCTCAGAGGCCAAACCCACAGGTTCCAAATCTCCAAATATTGTGCCCCCGGCCTGAGACAGAAGGTCTCTCCTGATCGGGATTTCTCCAAGGGAGGACCGTCTAAGAGATGGATCAGGTCCGCAAACCAGATCCGACTCGGCCAGCGTGGTGCTACTAGCAGTAGGCTTATTCCGTACTGGCGAACTCGCTCCAGAACTCCTGGGTGCAGAGCAACAGGGGGAAATGCGTACAGACGTAGCCTCGGCCACGTCTGCACCATAGCATCCAGCCCAGGGGGCTGGGTGAGTAAGGGAGAACCAAAGTGGACAGTGCGTCGTATGCTGAGACGCAAACAGATCCACCTCTGCTTGGCCGTAAAACTCCCAAATAATCCCCTGGCCTCAGCTCCTGCCTCGACAGGATGTCTGCTCCAATATTTTGGTCCCCAAGAATATACACTGCCCTCAGGGAGAGTACCTTCCCCAGAGACCACAGGAGGATCCTCAGACCCCCCTGACGGTTCAGATAAGAGACCACCGATGTGTTGTCTGTACGGACGAGCACATGATGACCCCTCAGGTCTGGGAGGAATTGCTTCAACGCATTGAAGACAGCCATCATCTCCAGGCAATTTATGTGCCACGAGAGATGATGACTCTTCCACAGACCCTGAACCGAGCGGCCTTCCATTACCGCTCCCCAGCCGGTGAGGGAAGCATCTGTCGAGATAGTAACTCGATGGCAAAGAGCTCCAAACACCGGACCCTGGGTTAAGAACCAGTGCTTCCTCCATATAACTAAGGCACGAAAGCAACGCCGCGTGACCTTGATCATACGAAGTGGGTTTCCCCTCGGGGAGAACCCTCTGGTCCTGAGCCACCACTGTAAAGGCCTCATGTACAGCAGGCCAAAAGGTATCCCGTTGGACGCTGCTGCCAAAAGACCCAACAGTCTCCCGAACTGTTTTACAGTGTGTGACTGGCCTAGCTTCAGCTCTTTTGTGGCTGACAGGATAGCAGCTACACGAACGGGCGATAGGGTGGCCCGCATCGTCACTGAATCCCATACCACACCAAGGAAAGTGGTTCTCTGTACTGGAGAAAGCACACTCTTCTTGGTATTGAGCCTCAACCCCAACATCTGCATATGAGCGAGAACGACACCTCGGTGCCGAACCGCCAACTGCTCTGATTCCGCTAGAATCAGCCAGTCGTCGATGTAGTTCAGAATACGTATGCCCTGCAGCCTGAGCGGGGCTAGAGCTGCATCTACGCATTTCGTGAACGTGCGGGGTGATAGAGCTAGACCGAAAGGAAGTACCCAATACTGGTATTCTTTGCCCCCGAAAGAAAACCTTAGGAACCTCCTGTGCTGAGGGAAGATGGAGACATGGAAGTAAGCGTCCTTCAGATCTATCGTGACAAACCAGTCCTCGGATCTGATTTGAGTCACGATCTGTTTGAGTGTCAGCATCTAGAACTTGAGTTCCTGTACTGAACGATTTAACAGACGAAGATCTAAAATGGGACGCAACTCTCCATCCTTTTTTGGAACAATGAAATAACGGCTGTAAAAACCCGACCTCGGTCGGGTGAGTACACCTGTTCTATAGCTTCTTTCGCTAACAGGGCCTTTACCTCTTGCTCCATTACCAGAGCCTGCTCGGGATGCACCACTGTGGGCAACACCCCGCTGTAACGAGGAGGACGTGAACCAAACAGGATTCTGTATCCTTTCTCTACAATCTGCAGGACCCAACGAGAAATATTCGGCAGAAGCTTCCACGCTGCCAGAAAATTTACTAAGGGAACCAGCCTCTCGAGGCTGGTCTCTGGTGTTAACGAGACAGCCAGCCTGAAACATAATGGCAGGAACTACCTGAACTGGCTGCTCTAAAACCCCCCTCAGAGGGCGCGAAACCGATGCAGTGCCGCAGCATAGCATCAGCGACTCGCTGGAGACCGCTGCGCCCCGAAGCACCAAGGGTGACGGGGTTGGCAGAACGGTCCCGTGAGGACCCCGAAGTGGAACGGGCACCGTATTCTGAGGTGTACACCGCTCCACTTCGGTCGGGGCTGTCCTCACAGGTCTGACGCCAGTGACGTCAGGACCTCTTTTTTTTTTTTTTTTTTTGAGCCGAAGTCTTCTTCGCCTGAAGAACGGTCCTCAGATCCGGCTTCGACTTAGAAGACTTCGACTGAGAGTGTTGTGCCTGTTTCCATTGTTTATGTGGAGGTGCACGAGACGAAACACTCTCTTTCTGTTGCACATGATATGATGAGCTCGACGGCTGGGGCTGCTCACGCCCAGCAGCCCCAGGGGGCTGGACACGGCGAGGGATAAACTTTTTAAAAGCGTCAGCTTGCTTCTTAGACTCCTGAAATCGCTCGACGACCGCGTGGACTGCGTCGCCAAAGAGACCAGAAGGTTCAAGCGGAGCATCTAATAAAAAAGCTCGATCTTTTTCTTTAATCTCTGACAGATTTAACCATAAGTGTCTCTCAGTAGCTACCAAGGCTGCCATAGACCGCCCAATTGCTCTGGCGGTCTCCTTAGTAGCCCTGAGAGAAAGATCGGTAGCACGACGAAGTTCTCGAATATCGTCATGAGTAATTCCCTCACTACTATCCAGATCCCCCAGCAGGTCAGCTTGATACGCCTGTAGCACTTTTTTTGCCATTGTATGCAGACATGCTCCAGCTTGACCTGCTGCCGTATAAGCTTTGCCCACTAAAACCGAGGTGGCTTTAAGCGGTCTAGTGGGCAAAGCCGAGGCTTTCAGGGACGATGCGGGACCAGGCGAAAGATAGCTGTTTTTTATGCTAAATTCTGTTCCGCCTGGGGCATCGCCTCATAACCATACTCTTTTAGCCCTCTTATTCTCGAAAAAGTGTTAACTTGAGGGCTAAAAAGTCGTGAAGAGTAAGGTTTATTCCACGATTTCGATATTTCATTGTGAAGATCGGGAAAAAATGGGAAGCTCTCGTGGTGGAGATAATGTAGTGGATGATAAAAAGCGCTCATCTAATTTTTTTTACTTTTAGGACGAGCGCCTTTATTCTCAGATGGCCATACAATATTTAATTTTTTACAGCCCGTGACATAACATCCACCAGCTCATCATATGCTGGGGAAATAAATTGTGAATCTTTTTCCCCCCTGTGTGTGCTTTCACTCTCCATACTCATAACATCGACCTCCTCGGAGGAAGAGCATTGAAGTAATGGAGGGCTCTCTCCCCGGGCGGAAGAAACCGCAGAGCGTGCTTCCGACACCGGGGGGAGAGCGCTGGATCTTCCGGGTAAGGAAGGAGAAAAGGCCAAGAGACCCGTCTCCAACCCCTCCGAAAGATCCTTCCGCGATCCCCAGGAATGCATTCTCCGCGCCGCATCGGCAGACGCGGGTCCTGATCCCTGAGGATCGCGAGCCTGCCCACTCTTTACATCAAAGAGTGACAGGCGAGAGCGGAGCATGCGGAGCGGTATTCGCATTTCACAGTGTTGACACTCAGCCTCCTCGAAGGCTGAGACCGCATGCTCCACTCCCAAACAAATGACACAAAGCTCGTGTGTGTCCCCACCCGTTAAATAACGCGGGCAGGGAGGAACACACTGCTTGTACACTTGTTTCGCCATAACGTTTCCGAATAAATTGCAACAGACAACAATAAATAGACAGAGACAGTATAACACAGATCGCTTGCTGAGGCAACAGAAGCTAATGCCGGTTTGCACCGGATGTGCTTTTATCATTTCCTGGTCATGACGTCACCCGCCCGTGACGCTCATTCTTTCCATTGGACTAGTTGACATAGATGCTTCAGACGCAGTCACGCTGGGGTCGATCAACGCATCATTGAGTTCCCTTCGTAAGGGAAACTGTATTAACCTTTTCAAAGGATAATCTAACTTTAAAGTTAGAATAAAACGTTCAAAACAAAACATATCTTCATACCTGTAGTGTTCGGACGCAAGGCCATTAACTGGTTCTTTTTGTTTTATACATTTACTTTGCTTATTTCTACTAATATCAGCCTGATAAATATGGAGTTATTACATGATGAACAAGATAATCATGCTACCAAATAATTTTATTATTTTAGTTTTTTAAGAAAAAGCAATGTTTTAAAATACAACTAAACCATGATAACAGATAATTTTTGACAGACCTAGAAATGCATGTTGATTACCAAGTTTCAGGCATAGTGCAATTGTGCAATGTTCGAGAAAGCTAATATTGGTGTAATCTTTTGTGCGGTCTCACCCACAACGCAAAACTTTGTGTTGGCTGATCCAGGCATAGCTTTACTAAAAGAAAATAATATGCAAGTCATTATCAAACTTTAATTAAACCATATTTTATTTATTAATATTATGGTTTCATGCTGATTTAAAGTTTTTGTTTGTTTGTTATTAACCTTTTTATTTTTTACATCCAGCACAAATTAAAGAGATGTATGAGCTAATGGTGTTCCCTGACCCCAAATAATCAGATAATGCAATGTTCACAAGCGACAGTTAGATATTCTCCCGCTTAGTATGGGTGTAAATAGTTGTGCTTAAATGTTTGGGTTATTTTTACACAACAACATATTTTGTCACACCGTAGCGATATTTATATAACATATTTTGTCACACGCTTGTAAAGACTATGGCCTACCTTTAAAACATAATCTTTATACAGGAATCACCCGTGTCCAAAACATCCATGTAAGATTCAAAAGACCAAATCACTAAGAAAAGAGGATTGAAAAGCATCGTTTATAACAAATACACAAAAGTTTGCAAATTATGGTTTTATTACTATTCAGATAGCAGACGACACTGTTTCACATTTTGAATGTCGGACTGTATGTGTTTTAGGTAAAGACTTTGCTTGAGAGCCGTCAACAGTGTTTATAGGAATAAATGACCATTAATAATTTAAGCGATAGTATTTCTGTTTGATAACTAAATTGATACTTTGTTTAGTGCAACTTTCCCTCTATCTACGATGTGAAATGACACAAAGTATTAATGCAAAAAGTAAGGGGGTGTTGTGTTACACTTAAACTATTACAGCAGAATCACAACTGACTATTGTGCTGAGATAGGCGTATTCATTAAAGCTCGAGGCTGTTAAACAAAGTCCCGCACTACGGCTGATAAAATTGCACAAAAGTAAATTCTAGAGGCCAACTTGCTAAAAAAGTAAATACGGCACGAACCATTTAAAACAAATACGGGAAAGCCACTTGCTACTAGTCGATTACGCCGTTTGAATCATGTTTCTTTTTGTTTTTGTACAGTTTGCAAAAACTATAGTCTACGAGCGTGGTCAAACATATAGGAGTTTATGAAAAACATTATATCAAAAATTGAATTAAATTCTTCTATGCGACTGTTTAAGACTAAACCAATCAAATTTCTTTTAGAACATCTTTCTGCTATGTCTACGAAACATCGTCATGAAAGATGAGTATTGATGTTTTTCTGTTACCTATAAAACTATTATGCTTCAAACTCGTCTAACTATTGCACTTTTTCACAGCACGGTCATAGATACACAGTTATGTTGTGTATGTCGCTAAACAACTGTTAAGCTAATGAATTACCGCTGATAAGCTGTATTTTTGCGTGTAAGGTGGGATGATTCATTTTTTATTCCGTTCACATCAATACTTTGACACCAGAGTTTTAGGTCTGATCCAGAAAACAGACGGTGAGCACTAAGTTATGAAAACATGTGGTAAGCAGTTTTTGCCCCATCATCAAAATGTTTTAACATATCGTAAATTTCAATTGTTTGATAAATTATCTAACGATTATACCTAACTATCAACAGTTATATGTGAAACGAGCTCAGTCGCATTAGAGTTGGATTCTTGTTTATACTGAACATTTGAACCGCATGTTGAGGAGCTCTAGTGTTCTTAAATTGTTTACCGCGGTTTCATTTTAACAACACTATCGTAACACTTATCGTATCGCCGGGTGTGATTGTAATGTTTTGGATGGTGTTTTTCTTTACACTTTCCCCTGGATATCTGTTTCCTACAGTTAGCGGTAATGTTAGTGAACTCTATGTCTTCTCTTTGTTCATATACGACAGTATTCACAGGAATTGGTGTAATTTAATAAAATGATGGTTCAAACCATCATCTTCACTTGAGACATTTACATTATATTATACCTTTAAATAGGTCTTAAATGTATATTTTACCCCTTATGCGGCTATATAATACCGCACAAGGATCTCTGAAATATTTTTTGTGTAAAACATCTATGTAGGTCATGTAAAACATCTATCTATGTTTTTAAAAAATACACCAAAACAAAGAATGAAGACATCTTTGAGTGACCCTCAAAATCTCTGCATACAACAAAACACAGTGCATCCGTGTACGATGATTTATCAGAAAATTACTTTTGTCGCTTTTTCTGAATAATCTCACCAAGTGCAGGTGCTTGATAACTATTGAACAACCCTGAATTCGGCTACTCAATAAAAAACTCAATACATTTGAATGCGCTAAAGGTCTATAACTGAACTTTAACATCTTAGTAGTTGGTAAAACTTCACTTAAACTCTGCTCAAAATAAAATACATCCTAGCTACTTTCTAAACGCTTGTTACAGAGCTTATTGCGATCCATTTACCCATCCATATGTTTTGAAATTTTAATGTTTAATCAACATTTTGTTGGAAAACATATGGTGGATTTACTCAACTTTTTATGTCAACAGGTTCTACAGGGTAATGTCGCATTTAATTAACATTGTTTATTTCAGTAAACTTAAGTTTATTACATAAGATTAATTCAATGCCATTTAGTTGAATCAGGTTAGCATTCTTAATTTAGTCCAAAACTATTAAGTTCAAATAATCCAATTGTTTCATTTATTTAGGAATTGTGTTCAACAACCTTTACAAATATATCTAATAAGATAACCTTTTACAAAATCTTTACTCGGTAAAGACTCTTATTGGTTTTGTCGCATCCAATGCCCCCCAAAGTAGTTGTTTTTATAATGATTAAAACCGTTTTAATTATTTTTAGTATGGTCTACACTTTATGGTAAAACACTAACATATCAGAAACTCTTTTAAATATAAACATTAACAAGTCAACAATTTTTTATCTTGCTGTTAAAACACATAAATAACGTTTTATTTCAAATTGTACTGTTCCTAGTTTTCTATATTGCTATTTTAATTAAACTCATTTGTGTAATCTCGACTCAAATGGATAAGTAAAATGTTTGAAAAGTATTGAGTTGATTTAACTTCATTTACTAATTATTTTGGTCTACTTAACTGAAAAATGTTCTTTCAACATGACTATATTGTGTTAAGTCAGTTTAACGCAATGCATTGTGTTTGAATGAGAAAGCTAATACAACGGTGTTAAATGAAAATTATTTTTTAAATAAACTGAACAGTATCGTAAAATAATTTTCATTTAACACCGTTGTATTAGCTTTCTCATTCAAACACAATGCATTGCGTTAAACTGACTTAACACAATATAGTCATGTTGAAAGAACATTTTTCAGTTAAGTAGACCAAAATAATTAGTAAATGAAGTTAAATCAACTCAATACTTTTCAAACATTTTACTTATCCATTTGAGTCGAGATTACACAAATGAGTTTAATTAAAATAGCAATATTTTTTCATAAACTCCTATATGTTTGACCACGCTCGTAGACTATAGTTTTTGCAAACTGTACAAAAACAAAAAGAAACATGATGCAAACGGCGTAATCGACTAGTAGCAAGTGGCTTTCCCGTATTTGTTTTAAATGGTTCGTGCCGTATTTACTTTTTTAGCAAGTTGGCCTCTAGAATTTACTTTTGTGCAATTTTATGAGCCGTAGTGCGGGACTTTGTTTAACAGCCTCGAGCTTTAATGAATACGCCTATCTCAGCGCAATAGTCAGTTGTGATTCTGCTGTAATAGTTTAAGTGTAACACAACACCCCCTTACTTTTTGCATTAATACTTTGTGTCATTTCACATCGTAGATAGAGGGAAAGTTGCACTAAACAAAGTATCAATTTAGTTATCAAACAGAAATACTATCGCTTAAATTATTAATGGTCATTTATTCCTATAAACACTGTTGACGGCTCTCAAGCAAAATCTTTACCTAAAACACATACAGTCCGACATTCAAAATGTGAAACAGTGTCGTCTGCTATCTGAATAGTAATAAAACCATCATTTGCAAACTTTTGTGTATTTGTTATAAACGATGCTTTTCAATCCTCTTTTCTTAGTGATTTGGTCTTTTGAATCTTACATGGATGTTTTGGACACGGGTGATTCCTGTATAAAGATTATGTTTTAAAGGTAGGCCATAGTCTTTACAAGCGTGTGACAAAATATGTTATATAAATATCGCTACGGTGTGACAAAATATGTTGTTGTGTAAAAATAACCCAAACATTTAAGCACAACTATTTACACCCATACTAAGCGGGAGAATATCTAACTGTCGCTTGTGAACATTGCATTATCTGATTATTTGGGGTCAGGGAACACCATTAGCTCATACATCTCTTTAATTTGTGCTGGATGTAAAAAATAAAAAGGTTAATAACAAACAAACAAAAACTTTAAATCAGCATGAAACCATAATATTAATAAATAAAATATGGTTTAATTAAAGTTTGATAATGACTTGCATATTATTTTCTTTTAGTAAAGCTATGCCTGGATCAGCCAACACAAAGTTTTGCGTTGTGGGTGAGACCGCACAAAAGATTACACCAATATTAGCTTTCTCGAACACTGCACAATTGCACTATGCCTGAAACTTGGTAATCAACATGCATTTCTAGGTCTGTCAAAAATTATCTGTTATCATGGTTTAGTTGTATTTTAAAACATTGCTTTTTCTTAAAAAACTGAAATAAAAAAATTTGGTAGCATGATTATCTTGTTCATCATGTAATAACTCCATATTTATCAGGCTGATATTTGTAGAAATAAGCAAAGTAAATGTATAAAACAAAAAGAACCAGTTAATGGCCTTGCGTCCGAACACTACAGGTATGAAGATATGTTTTGTTTTGAACGTTTTATTCTAACTTTAAAGTTAGATTATCCTTTGAAAAGGTTAATACAGTTTCCCTTACGAAGGGAACTCAATGATGCGTTGATCGACCCCAGCGTGACTGCGTCTGAAGCATCTATGTCAACTAGTCCAATGGAAAGAATGAGCGTCACGGGCGGGTGACGTCATGACCAGGAAATGATAAAAGCACATCCGGTGCAAACCGGCATTAGCTTCTGTTGCCTCAGCAAGCGATCTGTGTTATACTGTCTCTGTCTATTTATTGTTGTCTGTTGCAATTTATTCGGAAACGTTATGGCGAAACAAGTGTACAAGCAGTGTGTTCCTCCCTGCCCGCGTTATTTAACGGGTGGGGACACACACGAGCTTTGTGTCATTTGTTTGGGAGTGGAGCATGCGGTCTCAGCCTTCGAGGAGGCTGAGTGTCAACACTGTGAAATGCGAATACCGCTCCGCATGCTCCGCTCTCGCCTGTCACTCTTTGATGTAAAGAGTGGGCAGGCTCGCGATCCTCAGGGATCAGGACCCGCGTCTGCCGATGCGGCGCGGAGAATGCATTCCTGGGGATCGCGGAAGGATCTTTCGGAGGGGTTGGAGACGGGTCTCTTGGCCTTTTCTCCTTCCTTACCCGGAAGATCCAGCGCTCTCCCCCCGGTGTCGGAAGCACGCTCTGCGGTTTCTTCCGCCCGGGGAGAGAGCCCTCCATTACTTCAATGCTCTTCCTCCGAGGAGGTCGATGTTATGAGTATGGAGAGTGAAAGCACACACAGGGGGGAAAAAGATTCACAATTTATTTCCTCAGCATATGATGAGCTGGTGGATGTTATGTCACGGGCTGTAAAAAATTAAATATTGTATGGCCATCTGAGAATAAAGGCGCTCGTCCTAAAAGTAAAAAAAATTAGATGAGCGCTTTTTATCATCCACTACATTATCTTCACCACGAGAGCTTCCCTTTTTTCCCGATCTTCACAATGAAATATCGAAATCGTGGAATAAACCTTACTCTTCACGACTTTTTAGCCCTCAAGTTAACACTTTTTCGAGAATAAGAGGGCTAAAAGAGTATGGTTATGAGGCGATGCCCCAGGCGGAACAGAATTTAGCATAAAAAACAGCTATCTTTCGCCTGGTCCCGCATCGTCCCTGAAAGCCTCGGCTTTGCCCACTAGACCGCTTAAAGCCACCTCGGTTTTAGTGGGCAAAGCTTATACGGCAGCAGGTCAAGCTGGAGCATGTCTGCATACAATGGCAAAAAAAGTGCTACAGGCGTATCAAGCTGACCTGCTGGGGGATCTGGATAGTAGTGAGGGAATTACTCATGACGATATTCGAGAACTTCGTCGTGCTACCGATCTTTCTCTCAGGGCTACTAAGGAGACCGCCAGAGCAATTGGGCGGTCTATGGCAGCCTTGGTAGCTACTGAGAGACACTTATGGTTAAATCTGTCAGAGATTAAAGAAAAAGATCGAGCTTTTTTATTAGATGCTCCGCTTGAACCTTCTGGTCTTTTTGGCGACGCAGTCCACGCGGTCGTCGAGCGATTTCAGGAGTCTAAGAAGCAAGCTGACGCTTTTAAAAAGTTTATCCCTCGCCGTGTCCAGCCCCCTGGGGCTGCTGGGCGTGAGCAGCCCCAGCCGTCGAGCTCATCATATCATGTGCAACAGAAAGAGAGTGTTTCGTCTCGTGCACCTCCACATAAATAATGGAAACAGGCGCAACACTCTCAGTCGAAGTCTTCTAAGTCGAAGCCGGATCTGAGGACCGTTCTTCAGGCGAAGAAGACTTCGGCTCAAAAAAAAAAAAAAAAAAAGAGGTCCTGACATCACTGGCGTCAGACCTGTGAGGACAGCCCCGACCGAAGTGGAGCGGTGTACACCTCAGAATACGGTGCCCGTTCCACTTCGGGGTCCTCACGGGACCGTTCTGCCAACCCCGTCACCCTTGGTGCTTCGGGGCGCAGCGGTCTCCAGCGAGTCGCTGATGCTATGCTGCGGCACTGCATCGGTTTCGCGCCCTCTGAGGGGGGTTTTAGAGCAGCCAGTTCAGGTAGTTCCTGCCATTATGTTTCAGGCTCCGGGACTGGCTGTCTCGTTAACACCAGAGACCAGCCTCGAGAGGCTGGTTCCCTTAGTAAATTTTCTGGCAGCGTGGAAGCTTCTGCCGAATATTTCTCGTTGGGTCCTGCAGATTGTAGAGAAAGGATACAGAATCCTGTTTGGTTCACGTCCTCCTCGTTACAGCGGGGTGTTGCCCACAGTGGTGCATCCCGAGCAGGCTCTGGTAATGGAGCAAGAGGTAAAGGCCCTGTTAGCGAAAGAAGCTATAGAACAGGTGTACTCACCCGACCGAGGTCGGGTTTTTACAGCCGTTATTTCATTGTTCCAAAAAAGGATGGAGAGTTGCGTCCCATTTTAGATCTTCGTCTGTTAAATCGTTCAGTACAGGAACTCAAGTTCTAGATGCTGACACTCAAACAGATCGTGACTCAAATCAGATCCGAGGACTGGTTTGTCACGATAGATCTGAAGGACGCTTACTTCCATGTCTCCATCTTCCCTCAGCACAGGAGGTTCCTAAGGTTTTCTTTCGGGGGCAAAGAATACCAGTATTGGGTACTTCCTTTCGGTCTAGCTCTATCACCCCGCACGTTCACGAAATGCGTAGATGCAGCTCTAGCCCCGCTCAGGCTGCAGGGCATACGTATTCTGAACTACATCGACGACTGGCTGATTCTAGCGGAATCAGAGCAGTTGGCGGTTCGGCACCGAGGTGTCGTTCTCGCTCATATGCAGATGTTGGGGTTGAGGCTCACTACCAAGAAGAGTGTGCTTTCTCCAGTACAGAGAACCACTTTCCTTGGTGTGGTATGGGATTCAGTGACGATGCGGGCCACCCTATCGCCCGTTCGTGCAGCTGCTATCCTGTCAGCCACAAAAGAGCTGAAGCTAGGCCAGTCACACACTGTAAAACAGTTCGGGAGACTGTTGGGTCTTTTGGCAGCAGCGTCCAACGGGATACCTTTTGGCCTGCTGTACATGAGGCCTTTACAGTGGTGGCTCAGGACCAGAGGGTTCTCCCCGAGGGGAAACCCACTTCGTATGATCAAGGTCACGCGGCGTTGCTTTCGTGCCTTAGTTATATGGAGGAAGCACTGGTTCTTAACCGAGGGTCCGGTGTTTGGAGCTCTTTGCCATCGAGTTACTATCTCGACAGATGCTTCCCTCACCGGCTGGGGAGCGGTAATGGAAGGCCGCTCGGTTCAGGGTCTGTGGAAGAGTCATCATCTCTCGTGGTACATAAATTGCCTGGAGATGATGGCTGTCTTCAATGCGTTGAAGCAATTCCTCCCAGACCTGAGGGGTCATCATGTGCTCGTCCGTACAGACAACACATCGGTGGTCTCTTATCTGAACCGTCAGGGGGGTCTGAGGATCCTCCTGTGGTCTCTGGGGAAGGTACTCTCCCTGAGGGCAGTGTATATTCTTGGGGACCAAAATATTGGAGCAGACATCCTGTCCAGGCAGGAGCTGAGGCCAGGGGATTATTTGGGAGTTTTACGGCCAAGCAGAGGTGGATCTGTTTGCGTCTCAGCATACGACGCACTGTCCATTTTGGTTCTCCCTTACTCACCCAGCCCCCTGGGCTGGATGCTATGGTGCAGACGTGGCCGAGGCTACGTCTGTACGCATTTCCCCCTGTTGCTCTGCACCCAGGAGTTCTGGAGCGAGTTCGCCAGTACGGAATAAGCCTACTGCTAGTAGCACCACGCTGGCCGAGTCGGATCTGGTTTGCGGACCTGATCCATCTCTTAGACGGTCCTCCCTTGGAGAAATCCCGATCAGGAGAGACCTTCTGTCTCAGGCCGGGGGCACAATATTTGGAGATTTGGAACCTGTGGGTTTGGCCTCTGAGGGGGCCCAACTCATAGAGAGTGGTCTCTCAACTGAGGTTGTTGAGACCATTCTAAGCTCCAGAGCTCCAGCTACTAGGAAACTATATGCGCTTAAATGGAAAGTTTTTTCTGTATGGTGTCACCGACATCAGTGGGATCCGGTTAACTGTTCTGTGAACACAGTACTCGAGTTCCTGCAGGAGCGTTTTACGTCAGGTCTATGTCCTTCCACGCTTTAGGTCTACGTGGCGGCCATTGCGGCTTACCACGCCCTGTGGGGGGTACATCGTTGGGTTGAGACCCCCTGATTTCACGTTTCCTTCGTGGCACACTGCGGACCAGGAAAGGCTGAACCTCTTGTGTCCAGTGCGAGCACTGGATACTTATGTTTATCGGACATCTTCAATGAGGAAGTCCGACCAGTTATTTATTTGCTTGGATCACCTGAGAAGGGTCTTCCTGCTTCTAAACAGACGGTTAGTAAGTGGATAGTTGAGGCTATTTCACTTGCATACGAGTACTCTGACCAGCCGTGTCCTTTGGCGGTCAGAGCTCACTCTACGAGGTGTATGGCGGCCTCTAAAGCCTTATTACTTGGAGTTTCTCTTCAAGACGTGTGTGATGCGGCAGGCTGGTCCTCACCGCTCACATTCATTAGGTTTTACTGCCTGGACCTGGATGCTGCCCCAGGTTCTCAGGTGCTTAGTGCTTAGTTACAACAGACTAACACTCAGGTACTTGGAATTCTGGCGCTTTGGGTATTCTCGTTCCCATGGCGTCGATCGACGCATCGTTGAGTTCCCTTCGTAAGGGAACGTCTCAGGTTACTATTGTAACCATAGTTCCCTGAGAACAGGGAACGAGACGATGCGTCACCCTGCCATACTTCCTGCATCCCTGTGATCGGCTTGCTTCGGCAATTTTCGAAGCTAATGCCGGTTTGCACCGGATGTGCTTTTATCATTTCCTGGTCATGACGTCACCCGCCCGTGACGCTCATTCTTTCCATTGGACTAGTTGACATAGATGCTTCAGACGCAGTCACGCTGGGGGCGTTCCCATGGCGTCGATCGACGCATCGTCTCGTTCCCTGTTCTCAGGGAACTATGTTACAATAGTAACCTGAGACGATTTGATTTTTGGGGTAGCGTTGCAAGCTAGTGTCGTTAAACTTAATCGATGGTTTTTAAGGGAAATTATGTATTCTCAGGAGACCCCTTGACCCCTGAAGTTATGACTTCTGAAGATCTCTCACGTGTAGATTCACTCGGTTGAAAAATGCTGTTTTGTAATTTACACATCTGAAATTAAAGGTACAGTAGTTTTTTAAAAAGTATTCTATTAGCTAAAATCAATGTCTTTATTCATAAATATGATCTCATTAGTGTAAAATTAGCTCTGCCAATGATCTGACTTGTCCTCGTAAGCGAAGAATTTCTTATCTTTATTTGCATGGGACGGGTAAGTCCATGGAGACTTCTATGTCGTTCCGCCATCTTGAAAAACTATAATAGCAGAGAGGGACAAAAAGCACTAGCCAACCTCAACGCGTTTTCGTTCAAGGAGGTCAGTGAGAGGCGCTTGTCACTCCCCCGGCAAATTTGTACTGCGCGGTACTTCATAATGCAATCCTCGTAACCAAAAAGCATAAACATTTTATTTAAAAGGAAACGTGACCGGCAAATTCAAAACGAGGGTAAATATTAGCTTTTCCCCGGTGGATAGAGCTAATGAAGGAGAAAGACTTTGAAAGGGACTCCAAAGTCCTGCTTTGTTCTCGACAGGTAAGTCAATGTTATGGTCTAAATGACACACTTTTTTCATTGCTTGATTGTTTAATTTATTATATAGGTAGCGTAACAGTAGAACATGTATAGTTAAACTCGATGATGTGCTATTGGAAGACATGTCGTACTGTAGCTTCGTGACACATAACGGTTACCGTAGTTGCAACACGCTTTTGAAAAAGCGATGCGCTAGAGAGCACTATTCGTTTGAATGCAAAATACAATTTCACCGCTAGATGGGGTAAATTCATACACAGCGTACCTTTAAGGACTAAATCCTCCAAAATGGAGGAGGTCAAAGGGCATGTTTCCTGCTATAGTATCATCAGCTCTCCCAAAGGCTGTTCATGCAGCCTACAGACAAACTGTCGCATCAACAAATGCTAACATTTTAAAGTTCTACATATATATTTAAGTAGATAACCGATAGTATATTCTCAGTAAAGGGTTTCACCCTGTGTGTTTCCACACTGATTAAGGATAGTTCGGGAGATACAAGAAAAGTAAAAAATGATATACACCTTATACGTGCAATAGATCATATAAGATCATGCTTTGAATTAAGACGAGTAAAATTAAATATACTGCGTGATGGACCGCAGAGGCACATCACCTCTCTGAAAATGTACGGTGGTTTTCTAAATCATACAACTTAATCTAAATAAGAGCAATGTAGAGTCCTGGGATTTCTTAAAAACAAAAACAACAACTACAAAAACAAAAACATTGTGACAAACTTTGACAACATGTTTCATGTGGCATGGACAAAATTACTGTTTGAAATATTTTTGTATAAGATCTAAGATACTAAAGTACAGTTTTTGCTTTAAAATTTTAAAATTGCTTTAAACTGTTTAGTAAAAATAATACCTTAGGTTAAATTTATGTAAAATAATTTATATCATACATAAGTCTTCTAAGAAGATAAAAAGAAGAAACGATTTTAATAAAACATAAAAAATTTGATTTAAACAGTCTTTTAATTTTAAAAGATCTAATTTAAACTTTTAATATTATGCTTTTAAATGAATTTAGTATGAATAAAACTCTGGAAAGCACACTAACTTTACATATGCGATAACAACGGTCCATGGATACATCTCCCGGTGTCGGAAGCACACACACACATACATTTAGCTCAGAGACTGTCAACTTTAATCCATTGCTTCAGTACTCTGAAATGGTAAGCTGATTTTTATTTTTTCACCACAGTGAAAAAATAAGTGATGATTTTATTTCTGATCATCCGTTCATAACTGTATAGCTTTCTTCTTCAACCCAGGTGAAAATGTATTTATTTATTTTTTGTTTTTAAAAGATTTGTTATAATCATTTCATTTATATAATTTTAAAGATCAGTGCTTTTCAACGTTAGTGTAAGATATGTGCCATTATTGGAAAAATCTCTTTTTCTCACTATCCCCATTTATATAGCGTACTCAGGAATGCCAGGATATCGGGTGTCACACACACACACATTTAGCTCAGAGACTGTCAACTTTAAACCAATTCTTCACCATAGTGAAAAGGTAAGATGATTTTATTTTTGAAATAATTGCTTCAGTAAGATATTTATTTTAAAGGAATTAATGTTTTTCAACTTTAGTTAGTATGAAAAATATTTGTGAATGACTAAATTTATAAACATTTCATTTATATACTTTTAAAGATCAGTATGTATTTCAACTCTACTTAGGGTAAAAATATTATATTTGTAAATGTTATAACCGTTTCATATATACTTTTAAAGAACAGAATGTGTTTCAACGTTAGTGTAAGATATGTGCCATTATTGGAAAAAATCTCTTTTTCTCACTATCCCCATTTATATAGCGTGCTCAGGAATGCCAGGATATCGGGTGTCACACACACACACACACACACACACACAGCTCAAAGACTGTCAAAATGCAAAAGGCCGGTGAGAGAATCACTCGGAGGAACTCTTTTCAACTTTAAACCAATTCTTCACCATAGTGAAAAGGTAAGATGATTTTATTTTTTTATTTTTATTTTTATTTATTTTAAAGGAATTAATGTTTTTCAACTCTAGTTAGTGTGAGATATTTTCTCACTTTCACTCCCCAGCAGGGGGATGCAGGAATAGGGTGACGTCTCACACACTCACAGACAGACGCACACACTTAGCGCAGAGACCATGCCTGTCATGCGTTGGTGTTTGAGAGAGAGAGAGAGACACACACACACACACACACACACACACACAGCAAATGTATATAGTATGCTTCAGGAATGCCAGGATATCGGATGTCACACACATTTAGCTCAAAGACTGTCAAAATGCAAAAGGCACTCTTTCCAAAAGAGGAACTCTTTTCAACTTTAACCCAATTCTTCAGTACTCTGAAATGGTAAGATGATTTTTTGAAAATATACTTTATACACTTTTAAAGATCAATGTGTAAGATATTTTGTAAATGATTAAATGTACATTTTATAACCATTTTAAAGATCAATGTGTTTCAACATTGGCTTTTCAAAGCCAATAACATCAAAGACAATAAATCTCAAACCTTCTGTCACTTCTGACAAACCATTATCATCAAAGCTTATCTTCATTATGTTAACATCAAAAACGCCTGTCAAAATAACTTATTATACCTGGGTCAAAAGTTCAAAACTAGCCGTCAACTTGATATATCATACCCGGATCAAAACCAACTGGCAAAATGACGGATCATTTCCAGGTCAACAGGGCAAAGACAACTGTCAAAATAAATTATTATACCCCACAGCTGCCATACCCCGGATCAAAGACAACTGTCAACTTGATCGATCGATAGGTCAAAGGTTAATCCCTACATCAAAGGGGCCTCCGGAACATCCTCCGGAAGGTCAAAGGTTAGCCCCGCCCACCTGTCAATCATAGGGTCATAAATCATCTTGACACAAAGTAAATGGTTAGGACTACTTGTAGCGAAGTACAATACTTCAAAGAAAACGTACTTAAGTGAAAAGTAAAAGTACAGATTTTAAAAACTACTTTAAAAAGTAGAAGTACACAAAAAAACTACTCAATTACATAACACGAGTAAATGTAATTCGTTACTTTCCACCTCTGGTATATTGATATGCCCGACCGTCGAAGGCGAATCTAAAGAATGGCCTGTGACGGGGGACTATCGGAATCTGAAAATATGCATCTTTCAGATCGAGAGAGATAAACCAGTCCCTCGGGCGAACTTGCGCGAGGATTTGTCTGGTCGTGAGCATTTTGAACGGCCGTCTCATGAGAGCTTTGTTCAAATATCTCAGATCTAAGATAAGTCTTAGAGTTCCGTCCTTCTTGGGCACGAGAAAATAACGGCTGTAAAAGCCTGACTCGCTCAGAGAAGGAGGTACTGGTTCTATGGCCCCTTTGCACAGCAGTTTGGCTATTTCTGCGCTGAGTAGATGCGCTACATCCGCTTTCACTTTCGTCTCGGTCCGTGCTCGAAAGCGAGGGGGACGGCGAGCGAACTGAAGCGAATAGCCCTGTCTTATTGTGCTCAGCACCCATTCTGACACACCTGGAATAGCCCTCCATGCTTCTACATGTATAGCTAGGGGCAGAATGGGCTCCGGGTTCTGATCGCCGCACTTCGTGGGCTCAGGAAACTGAACCGGAGGTGTGTGCGAGGCGCGCGCGCCCTCGGATCTTGGGAACGGCGGCTCGCTGACAGCGGTGGCTGTCTGTATCACTTGATATGACCCGATTACTGGGAATGGGGAACATTTTGTGACGATATTTAGTGCGAGCGGAGCCTGGGGCAAAGTGTTTGTCAGTAAGCGTGAGCGCTCGTGAGCGGGCACGTGACTTACATTCATAACTTGGCCGCTGTGAGGCTGTTGCCGTGTAACAGTGCGGGCAGCAAGTAGGTGTGAGCACAGATTTGTGGGCACATTTTCTACATCTAGCACTCGAGCACCATTTGTCAGCTTTATAAGAGTGGGCTCTGTGAGTGTGTGAGACACGTGGGGCATCGTGTTTATGTGTAGGGGTGAGCACTGACTTGTGGGCACTTTTTTTACACTTAAAACACCATCGGCGTGAGCCGGATAACCAGAATTTATACTCTTTCTGAGATTTCTCTGGGTCGCCGTAAAAACGCCATTTGTGTGCAGGCGAGCGGGCTGTGTTGCCGACTCGTTGGCTGCTAAATGTACGTCTGCAGTAGCCTTCACTGAGGGGACTGACAGGACGAGATATTTTGACGGTGGTCCAGCCACGGCGAGACCCAGCCGTCTTTTCCTCTCTGACGTTGCTAGGAGGACTTTGCCTGCTCGGGCTTCAGCGCAATCCTGGGCCGGGGTCCCCGGGGGGGAGGCGGCCTGCGTCCAGACGAGCATGATCTAGGGCGGCCGCCCTGTCGTCGCTGCGGAGGCTGGGGCTGAGCTGGGCGCTGATTAGCGTGACGTGCAGGCGGCTCACGTGGGCGGCTTGCAGAGGAGCTAGAGCATCGAGGCAGGAAAAGGTTCATGGCCTGCGAGGTCTTCTGCACTTCAGAGAAGCGGTCGACGATCCCGTTCACCGCTGGGCCGAAGAGACCAGTAGGGGAGAGCGGTGCATCGAGAAACGCGGAGCGTCAACCAGAGGTACCTACTTGCTGCGTCAACTCCCTCATATCCGCGAGCGTCAACCAGAGGTGCCTCTCTGTGACGGTGAGCTAGGCCATGCATCTGCCCATTGCCTGAGCCGCAGATTTAGTGGCGCGAAGGGAGAGATCCGTCGTGCTCCTCAAATCCGTGATGGCGGCTGGGTCCTTGCTTTTCTCGTCCCATTCGCGGAGGAGATCAGCTTGGAGGATCTGCAGCACAGCCATAGAGTGCAGGGCGGAAGCAGCTTGTCCGGCGGCGGAGAAAGCGCGGCCGACAAGGGCTGATGTGGTCCTGCAGGCTTTAGACGGGAGGGCAGACTTTGAGCGCCATCTCGCAGAGGGCGGGCAAAGGTGTGCTGCGACCGCCTCGTCCACTGGGGGGATAGCTCTGTACCCCTTCTCGGTGGCGCCGTCCACTTGGGAGAGCGCCGAGGAGACATGTGAGTGGAGCCTCGCGGAGAATGGTGCGTTCCACAACTTAGAAAGCTCAGTATGCAGCTCTGGCAGAAATGGCGCAGATCTGGAGACGGGCGGGGGGCGGCGGCTGTGAAGGAAACAGCCGTCAAGCCTATTGCGCGCGGGCTCCTTAGGCGGTGACCAATCCAGGCCTAGTTGGTCGACGGCCTTAGAAAGGAGGCGCATGAGCTCAGCGTCCACGCCAGCCCGAGTCCTGCTGGATTCCTCGATCGAGGAGGAGGCGGAGTGATGAGAAATCGACCACTCCTCGCTGTCCGATGCCAGGATGGAACAGCTTTCACCTGGGTATGCTCCTTCAGCTTCGTCCCCTGAGGCGGCGGCAGTGAGGGCCGAAGCCGGCAGCTGTGCGTCCGGGAGGGGCGGAGAAGGAGAGAGTGAGGCTGGCGGGATACAATCCGGCGAGCACTTCACTGTGGCCTCAGGTTCCGGCATCCTCTGCGCACGGCGCTTCTTCTTGCGCAGTCCAGAGGGCGGAGTGACAGCGTCCGAGGTGAAGGCTTCGAGTCGAGCCCGCAGGGTCGACAACGGAAGCGCTTCACAAAGCTCGCAGCCGCCCGAATCCAGGGCGAGGGCTGCGTGGTCTGGGCCCAGGCAGAGAGCGCAAATCACGTGGCGGTCTTCGGCGCTGAGCGGGGCTCTACACGAGCCGCAGGAAAGGCGAGGCATTTTGACAAAAACGCTTGCGCTCTTTTAGAGAGAAAGTGAGTGTCGCGACGGCGAACACTCACAGGATTGCAAAGCACAAAGGATACTCAACGCCGAATGGCGTAGCAGGCACGGAAGGCTGAAGGTGGCGAAGACGGCCGGCTTCTTCAGGCGCTTTCCTCTGCGTGCTGGTCGCTAGATTAGATGGCGGAAGGCTTCTCTCAAAGTCCAGCGATGCGAAGAGCTTCGCTGAAGATGATGAAATCAGTGATGCAGTCTTTGAGCCTGTCTTTTATACGCTAAGCCACCCCCATTTTGGCGGGCTGTGACGCGTAGAGGGCGCGACGTCACGCGCGAGGCTCAGTGGTAGGCTGCAGCAGTTGCCGCACGGCAGCCAATGAGCACGCAATATGGCCTGCTCTAAGTATGCTGGCTGCTGCACTGCGTTGACAATAAATGCAAAATTAAGGATAATTTTTGGCTTCAATATCTCGAGAAAAGATGACTTTACCCATAGCATAAGCAACTTACGCAATAGGAGAGAACCTCTCGTAAGAGAACTGTTATTGTGTCACGAAATGTAGTTTTAAGAGTTTTTCAGGCGAGAATGTAGTTGTTTAAAGCTCAAATCTGTGGTTTATTTATAAAGATTTATGATAATTTGACTGAGATCCATTCCAGGCGATCACGGGCGCTTGGCGCTCATGTTCCCCGCCTGGAACAGCCTTTCCTCGGCTAGTCGTTCTGATTTTTGCCGCTGACTCTGACGTCTCTGTAGTGGTTAAACATGAAATGTAGACCTAACGGGCAATCTTTGGTCTCGTGAATCTATGATTCGTTCCCTGGCCAATAGTTTTGGCTGAGGGCTAAGTGAAGTTTCATATATTTGAGCGCTGAATTTGTATATTTGACTGAATTTGCTTTATTTCTTATTGTATAGCTTCTTGTACCTTTTACTTATACTTTTATAATGGCTATTATTGATCAAACTGAAATTTAACAAAAAGAGGGTTGAGTTTTGTCATTTTTTATTTTATTACAAGATTATCACTGTAATGTTGTTTATTGCTACATTTGTACAAATGCACATATTGCCTGGAATATGTTAAATATTTTTAAAATGTAAACAAAAAGAGGCAGGGTTGTGTTTTATATTTAGTTTTGTTAAAAATAGGCTAACGTTATACATGCAGTGAATATAATCAATAGGCCTATGCGTTGCCTGAACCACATTTGTGTGCCTATAATGTTTGAAATTTATTTAAATGAAAACAAAAAGAGGCAGAGTGGTGTTTTATAACATATTTCGTTTTATTGTTGCCTAAAATGTACATACAGAGATAACCGGAGTAGCAGAGCGAGCTGAGTGGCGCTTTCAAGAATGCGCTGTTCCATTAGCAGAATTACTGGAATCGCGTCCTCGGGAGTCATTCTCCTGAGTCGGTCTTGGCAAGTCCGAACTTTGCGTACTTGACTGAGAAACTCCTAATGTCGGCGCTTGGCTTCTTGTGACAAACATGCCGAGAAGCAAGAACAATATCTGCTGTATGTCATCCATTGTTGTTTACTATGTCACTTTCTTCTTCGCGCGAAAATGACGTCGATCGCTTCTTTCCGGCAAACACCACGCCTATCGAGTAACGGTACTGTTACTGGCGGTGGAAATGCTAGCTGGATTATGGTTTACTGACCCGAACCGTACTGTACTGTACAGTAACGTTCAGTGGAAACGAGCCATAAGTTGATCCCTCACATTCATTGTCTGTTCTTTCTATGTTACATTTAGTGTGTTGCTTAAGTATTATTTGTATTAACCTCATTAAACTTCATATTGGAACTTTATTCATCTTCATCTGCCTTCCTGCAACCACCCGTGACACTCTCTTGTTCGTCCATCAAAAAGTTGATGATGACCATGGCACGTTTGTCATTTTGTTTGGTTTTGATGAGTGCACAGATGGCTAAAGAGGCCAATCCGAGCCCGGAATTGCCTGCACCGTCCTGGACTTTTCTACTCCAGGCAGATCGGTCCTGTGCTAGGGATTCCCAGCTTTTCAGGTCGAGTCCAAAACTCTTCAAGGAAGCTTTAAGAGTGTCCTTGTAGCGCTTTTTGGGGCCACCTTGTGCTCGCTTGCCTTTTCTCAGCTCGCCAAAGAAGACTTGTTTTGGAAGTCTCACGTAAGACATTCTAGTCACGTGACCAGTCCATCTAAGCTGTTCCTTCGCAAGCATGGTGTAGATGCTGGGGATATTTGCCTTGCTGAGGACTTCCGTGTCAGGAATTCTGTCCTGCCACTTGATCCTCAGCAGTTTCCTCAGACAGCTCAAGTGGATATGATTCAATTTTTTTGGCATGGCGCTGGTAGACTGTCCAAGCTTCGCACCCATACAGAAGAGTTGGCAAAACAACAGCCCGGTAGACCTTCAATTTTGTCTCCTGCTTGATGCCAGTCCTCTCCCATACCGAGTCACGTAGACGTCCAAAGGCTGCACTGGCCTTGACAATCCTGATGTTAACTTCATCATCTATGTTCACAGCACGAGACAGTGTACTACCAAGGTAAATAAACTTGTTTATTTACAAATAAAACTTGTAAAATAAAACGGCTGAGAGCTTTTGCCCATTCACAAAGATGGTTGGCTCAGTATAGGGTTTCCCAGGAGCAGGTTGGTATAAGACTTCAGTCTTCTTTGTGCTAATTGTTAGGCCAAAGTTGTTGCAAGCTGAGGAGAGGTGGTCCATACTGTCCTGTAGATCTTTATTTGAGCCAGCAGCCAGAGCACAGTCATCAGCAAACAAGAGTTCTCGAACAGTGACTTCCTCCACTCTAGTTTTGGCTTGCATCCTTCGCAGATTGAATAGCCCACCATCAAAACGGTAGATGATGTTAATCCCAGTGTTGTAATTCTGGAATGAGTCTTGCAGCATGGCAGAAAACACCATGCTGAAAAGCATTGGCGCTAAGACGCAGCCTTGCTTCACCCCGTTTGTGATTGGGAACGGATCAGAGAGTTCTTGCTGATCTCTGACGCTGGCCATCATGCCATCATGGAGATTGCGCACAATGCCAATGAACTTGTCTGGACACCCATACTTGGCCATGATTTTCCATAGGCCCTCCCGGCTGACTGTGTCGAATGCTTTTGTTAGATCAACGAAAGCCATATATAGATCAACATTTTGTTCTTGGCATTTCTCCTGTAACTGCCGAGCAGTAAATACCATGTCAGTGGTTCCGCGGTCTTTTCTGAAGCCACACTGACTCTCAGGTAGCAGACCCTGGTCTAGGTGGACAATTAGGCGGTTCAGAAGTATTCTTGCCAAGATTTTGCCAGCGACTGATAGTATGGAGATGCCTCTATGGTTGTCACAGTCCTGCCGATTGCCTTTCCTTTAAATAGATTGATTATAGTAGTATCCTTGAACTCCTTAGGAACAGCTTCTAATTTCCACATGGCCTGGAAGAGATTGGTCAGTTTCTCGACTAAGCGAGGCCCTCCAGCCTTGTAGATTTCTGCTGGAATGGCATCGGACCCTGGAGCTTTGCCTGATGAAAGAAGTGTTATGGCTTTGCTGGTTTCCTCAGTGGATGGTAGAACAGCCAAGGACTGGTTTATTTCAACTTGAGGCAATCTCGCAATTGCCTCCTCATTTATGCATGATGGCCGATTGAGGACCGCGCTGTAGTGTTCGACCCACCTTTCAAGTATTTTGTCCTTCTCCGTAAGGAGTGTTGTTCCATCTAAATTCAGGAGAGATGAAGTTCCTGAGTATTGCGGACCATAGACCTGCTTGAGTGCATGATAGAGGCACTTGGTGTTTTTACTATCAGCGTAAGATTGAATCTCCTCAGCTTTTGCGCACAGCCAGGCGTCTTGCATGACTCTGAGTCTCTGCTGAACAATCCTGCGAATGTTGAGGAAGGCAGTTCCCTTTCAAGGGAACTCGAGCTGCGTTAAGACGCGGTGGGAACGCTCTGCGTGATTGCGTCGTGAAGCACGTGTATAATCAGTCCAATGGAAGAGCGAGACGTCATAGGCGGGTGACGTCATCGACCAGGAAACTATAAAGCAACCCTGAAATAAGACCGCGACAGCTTCTGTGCCTTCAGCAAGCGATCTGTGTATTCTGTCCTTGTCATATTTATTGTTGTCTGTCAAGTTGCAATATATATATATTATGGCAAAAGAGAGCAAGCAGCTTTGTGTTGTTCCCTGCCCACGTTATATCACGGGTGGGGACACACACATCAGCTTTTTGTTACTATTTGGGAGTGGAGCATGCCACAGTCAGTTCTCGAGGGGGCTGACTGTCAGCATTGCGAGAAGCTGTCCGTGAGGACGCTCCGCTCCCGCTGGGCGTTCTAGGAGGACGGTTCGGTTCGCGCTCTCCGCGCGGGTCCCGCTGTTGCCGAGGCACGGCGGTGACGGGGTTCGCAAACGGATCTGACAGCGGGGGTTGGGACGGGCTCTGCCCTATCTCAGCTTTCACCTGCCAGATCCAGTGCTGGCGATTTCCAGTTCCGAGGAATTGGTATCGTTAGTGTTTTGTTTAGAAAAAGAGAACAAAACAAATAAAAATATTAAGAAAAAGGCAGATGTTTGAGTTTTCCATAAATAAATAAATAAGTCAGCTCATAACTCTGTTGAATAAAGAGGAGCTTTAAAAGGAGGTTTATCTAGTGCTGTTGCTAGTTAAATATTTACTGGCCAGCTGAACATTATGAGAGTGAAAATAAAAAGAGTTTATTAGATGAAATATATCTAAAAACAGAAAATCTCTTTATCTCAGCCTCCTTGTCGGGGATTGCCGTTTTTTCCCTATCTCCACAGTGAGGTGTCGAGATCGTGGAATAAGCCGGTTTCTATTTTATGTGTTTAATGCCCAAACGTCTAACTATAGTAATGCTATGGTATTAAGTATCATGGTATGACAGTGCCTCGGCTTAAAGAGACGCTTGCAAGCTTTCTCTCTCCCGAGTCGGCGTCATCATTTTTAACCCCGACGTTACCCACCAGCCATCTTAAATAAATAAATTTTATTAGGCAGCGCTGGTGGGTAAAGTATAAGGACATGGATGAATGTGAGGATGTCAGCACTGACGCTATTCGAGAATTGCGTCGTGCAAAAACAGATAAACTATACTGGGGAGGGACGGTTTCAAGAAATCGTTTCTCCTCTGCGTCCTCTGGGGGGCCACTCTGAGGAGGGTCGCAGCACGGCCAGTTTGGTTGTTTTCCTGCTGGTGGCCACGGAGTGATATATATATATATATATATATATATATATATATATATATATATATATATATATACGTTTTTCTGTTTTAAAAATAAGGAAAAATAAGATAAATTATGTCTGTTCTTCTGGACGCTCCGCTTTCAAAAAACTAAGAAATAAACCATTCAGCGGCGTTCCAGAGGTTTCTTCCTCACCAATCTAATGTTCCTGAGACTGCTGGGCGGGAGCAGACTTGGTCTACTAAGCTCCTCTCAGCACAGAGTGCAAAACGAGCATCGCCATTTGGGCTCCTCCACAATCGAGGGGGACCTGGGTGGTGGTAGCAGTCTAGCCAGTTAGAGATATGCAAGATCTGAGGACTGTTTTATCTCTAAAATAGCTTGGACAAAGAGGAAGCCCTGACGCCGAGGCTATCAGGCTTCTAAGGGTGGTCCCCTCCGGGTTAGGGATGGTTTTGAGAAATCGTTTCTCCTCGGCACCCTCTGGGGTGCGACTCTCTGAGGAGGGTCGCAGCACTGCCAGTTCGGTTTTCCTGCCGGTTCGCCGTTCAGGGCACCAAGGTGTCAGTGTCCCCAAACGATCCTCCGAGGGGGGTCGTAGAGCAGTCAGTTCGGTTTCCCTGCCGGTTCGCCGTTTCAGGGTGCCGAGGTGCCTGCTTTTTCCAATGATCCTCCGAGGAGGGTCGTAGGAACTAAGCTATTTAGAGGTAGGCAAGATCTGAGGACTATCGTCATCTCTAATAAAGCTTAGACAGGAAGTCCTGTCGCAAAAAACGAGGCTATCAGGCTTCTGAGGGCTCCTCCGGGGCAGGGACGGTTTTGAGAAATCGTTTCTCCTCGGCGCCCTCTGGGGTGCGACTCTCTGAGGAGGGTCGCAGCGCTGCCAGTTCTGTTGTTCCCTGCCGGTTCGCTGTTCAGGGCACTGAGGTGTCAGCTTCCCCATACGATCCTCCGAGGAGGGTCGTAGAACGGTCAGTTCGGTTGTTCCCTGCCGGTTCGCCGCTTCAGGGCACCGTAGTGACTGTTCAACCAAATCCAGAGGCCAGTCTTGAGAGACTGGTTCCCCTAGTAGAATTTCTGGCAGCGTGGAAACTACTGCCACATATTTCTCAGTGGGTCCTGCACACTATAGGAAAGGGTTCAGAATTCGGTTCTTGTCCGCCCAGATTTCTAGGGGTCCTCCCCACTGTGGTGGACCACGAGCAGGCTTTGGTTATGGAGCAGGAAGTACTGACACTTGTGCAAAAGGAGCTGTAGAAGGGGTTCTTCCTCCCGGCAGACAGTCAGGGTTTTACAGCCATTACTTCATTGTTCCGAAAGAGGATGAGGGGTTGCGTCCTACTCTAGACCTGCGTCGTCTAAACAGCAGGTTTCAGAATCTTAAGTTCAAAGTATGCTTACGCTAAATATGATTGTGTCACAGACTCAGTCTGAGGACTGATTTGTCACAATAGACTTAAAGGACGCTTACTTATCTATCCATCCTCATCACAGGAGGTTCCTGAGATTTGCTTTCAGGGGCGAAGCATACCAGTATCGGTTTCTTCCATTCGGCCTAGGTTATCACCCCGCACCTTTACAATATGCATGGATGCAGCTCTGGCTCCTCTGAGATTCCAGGGCATTCGCGTATTAAATTATATCGACGATTGGTTGATTTTTAGCTCAGTCCGAGCTTTTGGCAGTTCAACATCGAGGTGTCGTTCTGTCCCACATAAGGAGGTTGGGGTTGCGGCTCAACACCAAAAAGAGTGTACTCCTCCCAGCTCAGAGGACCACTTTTCTAGGTGTAATATGGGATTCGACAACAATGCAAGCACATCTGTCTCCTGCACTTATTTCTGCGATTCTCACAGCCGTAAAGAATGTAAAACTAGGTCAGTCACTCACTGCAAAACAGTCTCTGAGACTGTTGGGGCTCATGGTAGTTGCGTCCAACGTAGTTACTTTTGGCCTTCTGTACATGAGACCCCTGCAGTGGTGGCTCGGGACCAAGGGGTTTTCTCCGAGGGGAAATCTGTTTTCGCATGATCAAGGTCACGCGGCTATGCCTTCATGCCTCAGTCATGTGGAAGAAACCTTGGTTCCTCGCCCAGGGCCCAGTGCTGGGGGCTTCTTGTCGACGCGTCACGCTATCGACGGATGCTTCCCTCAGAGGATGGGGGGCGGTCATGAGTGGCTGCTTGGTGAAAGGTCTTTGGTTGGGGCTCATGGCAGTTGCATCCAACGTAGTTACTTTTGGCCTTCTGTACATGAGACCCCTGCAGTAGTGGCTCGGGACCAAGGGGTTTTCTCCGAGGGGAAATCCGTTTTCGCATGATCAAGGTCACGCGGCTATGCCTTCGTGCCTCGGTCATGTGGAAGAACCTTGGTTCCTCACCCAGGTCCAGTGTTGGGGGCTTCTTGTCGACGCATAATGCTTTCGACGGATGCTTCCCTCACAAGTCGGGGGCAATCATGAGTGGTCGTTCGGCGAAGGGTCCGGACAACACACTGATGGTCTCGTATATCAGAGCAGATATCCTGTTGAGGCAGGGGCTGTGGCCCGGGGAATTGAGACTTCACCCCGAGGTGGTGGAGCTTCTTAGGGAGAACTTCGGTCAACTCAAGTCGACCTTTCGCATCGTTTGTACAATGCATTGCCCTTTGTGGGTCTCCCTCACGCATCCAGCTCCTGCTTGGACTGGATGTGATGTATTAGGTGTGGTTGACGCTACACCTGTACGCATTTCCCGATATCTTTGCTCCTGGGAGCTCTGGAGTTATGGATACTGTGGGCTCGGCCTCTGAGGGGGCCCAGCTCATAGATTCAGCTCTCTCGACCGAGGTCGTGGAGACCATACTCCAGTCTAGAGCTCCCTCCACGAGAAGACTAAATATACATTGACATGGAAACTGTTCTCTGCCTGGTGCAGAGAACGCCTTCTGAATCTTGTTTCTGCCCTGTTGGTACAGTACTTGATTTCTGTAATGAATGTTTCTTTGCTGGGTTATCTCTGAGGAGAGATCCTTAATTTCGTCTTCTCCGTGGTACATGAGGCTGAGGCCTGCACGTACTTGGATTTGCACCTTGTATGGTGATAGTATTTCTTCACCCCAGGTCGGGTTGTATTTCTAGGTCCCTACTAAATGTGTGGGTCATTTGTGCTGCAGGCCTTCTGTCCTTCACCTTTAATACCCCAGATCAGGAAAAACTTAATCTTTTATGCCCTTTCCGGGCTTTGGATGCGTATGTCCACAGAGCTGCTCAGTGGCGTATATCAGAACAATTATTTGTCTGCTTCGGGTAACCTAAGATTGATTGCCCTGCATCTAAACAGATAATGAGCAAGTGGGTAGTTGAGGCTATCTCACTTGCTTATGAAGCGGCCGGACAGCCTTCACCTATGACTGTTCGGGCCCATTCTACGAGGAGTATGGCTGCCTCTAAGGCTTTAATTTCGGGTGTTTCCCTTCAGGACATTTGTAATGCGGCAGGCTGGTCCTCACCACATACATTTGTCAGATTTTATGACCTACACCTCTCCACTCCTGGGGCTAGGTTGCTTGCTTCTAGTGTGCGCAAGGACTTCACACAGAACGGGCATTTGTCTTTATGGCGTAGTGGGTATGGGGTTCCCACCGCGTCTTAACGCAGCTCAAGTTCCATTGAAAGGGAACGTCTCAGGTTACGTATGTAACCCTGGTTCCCTGAGAGGGAACGAGACGCTGCGTTTATCTGCCATACTTCCTGCATGCCCTGATCGACTTGCTTCAGGCCTTTCAGAAGCTGTCGCGGTCTGATTTCAGGGTTGCTTTATAGTTTCCTGGTCGATGACGTCACCCGCCTATGACGTCTCGTTCTTCCATTGGACTGATTATACACGTGCTTCACGACGCAATCACACAGAGCGTTCCCACCGCGTCT
The DNA here is from genome assembly GCA_026230005.1 of Gila orcuttii. Classification (NCBI taxonomy): domain Eukaryota; kingdom Metazoa; phylum Chordata; class Actinopteri; order Cypriniformes; family Leuciscidae; genus Gila; species Gila orcuttii. The sequence goes on along the minus strand of JAPDVR010000005.1, from coordinate 33,023,465 downwards.
TAACGCAGCGTCTCGTTCCCTTTCAGGAAACCAGGGTTACATACGTAACCTGAGACGTTTTCTTTAAACTTGAGCTGCTGCCATTCAGATATGCTTTATGCAGGCGATGTTTATCGTCAAGGAGTGCTCGGATTTCTGCATCGTTCTCATCAAACCAGTCTCAATGTGTACGTAATGGAACACCAAGTGATTCAAGGGCTGTAGAATGCAGTACGGTCTTGAGACGAGTCCAATCTGCCTCAGCGTCTGTATGCTCAAAGCTTAGAGACTCCAGGTGATGGTCTAAAGCCTCAACAAAGGCCAGTCTGGTATGTTCCTGTTGTAGGCGAGTAATGTTAAGACGCTTAACACGTCTTTGTCCTTGTGGGAGTCTGCTAGGCTTAATCCGGATGTTTAATTTGGAGATAATGAGACGATGGTCAGTCCAACATTCAGCACCACACATTGCCTTGGTCACCCTGACATCGTGCCGATCGCTTCTCCTCACGATGACATAGTCAATCAAGTGCCAGTGGTGTGAACGAGGATGCATCCATGAAGTTTTCTTGTGCTTTGGTAGTTGGAATATCGTGTTGGTGATGATCAGGTCAAATTCAGAGCATGTTTGCAGCAGTAGAAGACCGTTGCTGTTACATTTTCCAATACCATGTGCACCAATGACTCCATTCCATGATTGATGGTCACTTCCAACTCTGGCGTTGAAATCACCCAGTATCAGGAGTTTATCCGAGCTGGCTGTGGCAGCAATAGTGACTTCCAGGTCACTATGAAACTTGGTTTTGATCTCGTCAGAGTTGGTCATGGTAGGGGCATAGGCACTGATGATGGTGGCCGCCTTTTTACCAAATAGGTGGAGCTGTAAAGTCATTAAACGGTCATTTATCCCCTTGGGTTGGCTTGCCAGTTGGTTGACCAGTTGATTTTTTACTGCAAAACCAACACCAGCATCACGTCTCTCCTCCTGGCCTCGTCCGCTCCAAAAAAATTTATAACCTGCACCCACTTCAGTCACTTGTCCAGTATCGGCCAGTCGGGTCTCATTAAGGGCAGCAACATCCACATTATATTTGGCTAGCTCTCTGCCCACAAGGGCAGTGTGTCTCTCAGGTCTTTTTGATCCAGATGTATCCATCAGTGTGCGCACATTCCAGGCGCCAACAATGAGTGGTATCACTTTGGTCTTTTTCGTTTTATTTGTTTTTCTTTTTGTTTTTCGACCGCAAGTACGGGATCCCGCCAGCTGCGGTAGGCTGACCAGGATATTTTGAAGCAGACAGTGTTTAGGGTACCTTTTCTAACCCTTTCCTCACAATGGAGGTGAGCAGTGCGATCCTGAATAGGGCTGCTCAGTCACTCAGGGTGCTGCCGGACTTCACTGCTGCTTCAGTCCAGTGCGAGAATGACCAATATCCTGAGCCGCCTGCGTGCAGGTTTGCGGCTACAGCTTCCAGCATATCCGTGCCTGCTGCTTCGTCGCTCACCCATCACCACAGGACTTAGATAATGACGATGTTAAGAAAAATGTGCCATGACTTGCGCAGAGAACTTGGATTTAAGTGAGGGTGATTTGCGCAGCATTCAACCTCACTCTCTCGACCAGCCACATCTGTACCCAGTGGCAAGACTTAGTCAAGACGACTGGAGATGATCCTGGTTGCAGTGGAAGGTCCAAAGACCCATTTTGGTGGAATTTCCTCCACCAGGGGCTCCACAGGCCCAGACTCAGATAAGCTGAGTTTTCCGGGTTAGTTAACTGCCGCCCGGGGTTCGGCGTTGGCAGCTGCTGACTGTACTGACTCACCAGGGAGGGGGGGGGGAGATTTTGTACCTGGTGTGCGCCTACGGTAGCAGCTAGAGGGCCGGGCCAGGCCGGGCCGGATGTGACAGGCCTGAGACACAACTAGCTGGTCAGACACAAACCCGTGACTCAGTGGCGTGCACAAGGGGGGGGGGGGGCGGGGGGGCTCAAGCCCCTGCCCCTTTTGTCTCAAAATGTATTGTGCCCCTCTCTGATAATTGTAAATAATAATAATTATAAGTATTATTATTATAAATAGTATAATAAATAACAATACACTTATACACTATTGACACTTACAATAATAATACAAAAAAATATTATATACATTTTTTTTTTTTGGCGGAAGCATTTGGCGGAGGTGAAGTGGTAGGCGGAGTTTCCTTTGCAGCGCCTCATACGCAGGATCCACGGATTGGTCATACGCAGCAGTTTGCCGCGAGCCTTCAAACTACACAAGCAGCAGGTAACGTTAAGCTAATATGGAAAAGTTACATTTATCCAACCATGCTACTGTAAAAGTTGCGGCAGCATGCGAGTTATGCTTAACTAAAATAAAAGTATAACTCGATTCCAGCCGCATTCTGAGTCTAACAATGTCATTCGTTTTTATCCAAGACAAGGGTTATTAGCTTGGGGAAATACTCTAGTGAGATGAAATCTTAAGTCCATGTCCAGCTCTAAATTGTAAGGAATGTATATCTTTGATTTCATAGTAACACTTTACAATAAGGTTCATTTGTTTATTATTCATGTATGAACTAACCATGAGCAACATGTTTGTTACTGTATTTGTTAATCTTAGTTAATAATAATACACCTGTTAATTGTTTGTTCATGTTATGTCACAGTCAGTGCATTAACTAATGCTAACACATACAACTTTTGATTTTAATAATGTTTTAGTAAATCCTGAAATTAATATTAACTAAGATTAATAAATGCTGTAGAAGTGCAGTTCATTATTAGTTCATGTTAACAAATTTAACTAATGAAACCTTATTGTAAAGTGGTACTGATTTCATGATAGCTAACAGTACATGCATATAATACATACATAAAATTTACAACATCAACAAATCTAAACATGAATTCCTCATATTTACCTTCTTGATTCTCACTGTTTTGTTTAGTAAAGTACATGATGATGCAACAATTTGTAGAGAATCTTGTTGAGGAAATTCACTAAAATCAATAGTGGTGCAGGGATGTAAAATTTTGTTGGCCAAAACCCAGAAACAGGAGAGTTAGCATTTTAGCACTTTTGGTTCTACTGTCTTGAAGGCAATGGGTTTTTGGTAAATGTTTGAAATTAGGTCTGTGGCGAGCACAAGCTCAAGATATTTTCACTTTTTCTTATGAAATACATCAGTAATACTCTCTTGTGATTGTTTTTAAAGCTTTCACTTGTCTTGTAAAAGGCGGTTGCTAACAAGTTACTAAAAAAGGCTACAGAGGTTGTCGTGGACAATAAATGTCATTAGCCGAACAGGTAAACTCATCTACTCACTAATTGGCCTTCACAACCTCGTTGTGTTTATAATCACGCTCTTGAAAACATTTCTAGCTTTAACTTTCAGGGAAAATGTTTTTAAACAAAGACTGAGCAGCCTTTTACATTACACCGTTTTCAACTAAAACGTTTTGGCCGTTCATTTACATGACAATGGCATTTTGGGGCACTGAAAATGCAAACTTTTGAAAACGGGTTTCAAAGTGCAAGATTTTGAAAACGGTGACGTTATGCGCACACGTATTACGTGTTCAGTCTATAGGTGTGTAGTGTTTCTTCACAAAGTGACATCACCAACTACTGGCCTGCAATATATACAGCGTTTTTAATCCTTTCGCAAATCCTTGTGAAAGGGGATTTTTTTTTTTTATGTTGTTTTCTGTTTGCGAAAACTTCTGTTTTTAGTACATCGTTGTCATGTAAACGTACCCTGAAAGAGTTGTCGGAAGCTTAGTGATGGAGACGTTGAAGTCATGTTGTTCATGCGCTTCAAAATTCATAAAAGTTGTGTTCTAAATAATTTTTAGTAATATTATAATAATTTCCCTATTTTCATTTGATGTGTTATGCATTCTAATTCTATCAACATCTTTTCATAGAATGCCAAGGAAATAAAGGATAAAAAGAAAAAAAACCAAGGAACTCTTCTTTTTTTTTTTTTTTGCCCTTTTTGGTCCATCAGCCCCTGCCCTTGAGGAGGTCTGTGCACGCCACTGTCGTGACAGATGCCCAAGCATAGTTTTACAAGAAACTAAATAACTGGAGCTAACAAAATAAATAAAATTAAGAAAGTCTAGAAATAACTGGAACATGCAAACAAAAATAAATAAAACAAGACTGCAACCTGGCAGGGAACTAGAGAGAAAAAAAAAGATAGTTTGACAATCAATTCAATAACAAGACAGAAACTAAAATTAAGGCTTGGGATAACTAGAGCAAAAATAAAGACTGGAATTTGACTAGAATAAAATAAAAAAACCCCCTGAAAAATCAAAATGAAACAAATACAAAGCTAGAACTGGCCGAGAAAACTAAACGTAGCACTGACTGAACACATACACACACACACACAAGGCATACAACAAGGACTAAACAACGGGGCGTGGTAACGGGAAACGAGGTGGGATGACAGGAGTACATGGCCAACACAAACAAAGATAGAGCTATGTGCTCAAGCTCAAGACAAACAAGGAAACATTAAACATAGACAAAACAGACAAGAATGCCAAGGCAGGACCCTGACAACTTGATAATAAAACTACATATACAAATATATCTAATATAACTATATATACTATAATATATTTTCATGTTATTGTAAATAACATGAAATTAAGTGTCTGAAAACAATACATTAATAAGTTTGCACAAGTATTTTCTAATTATATATCATTTCCATACGTTTTTTTTTTAAAGTATGCTAAAGTGTACTTTTTTTTTTTTAAATATAAGCTTTAGGTTAACATTTTTTTTTAATCCGCTCCACCTATTGTCTTGTCTCTGTAAGGAATCTAGTTCTTATCCTTGTCCATTTGGAAAATTGATTTGCCTTAGAGTATATTTAATTAATGTACATGTCAGTGAATTTGAATTTTTGTAATTTACTTTAGAGTGATTTACTGGCTATAAGTCTGTGGGGGAGGTAAAAGGGCCCAGCTCTGTCCCGGCCATAGAGACACCATCTCACACAAACATGATTCACACCCACTGTCCCTGTTGCTGGAACACATTCTGAAGGTTACAGACAGTGCGTGTGAATCAAGAGGTACAGCAGATAGTGAATATTGAGTGAGAGATATAAGAACTCCCATTAAACAACTTTCAATGCTCTGAAGCTCTGAAGTGGGGTCGGATTGTTTTGATTTAGGTTTGATAGCCTTTTTTTTTTTAAATTATTCACAAACAGTTTCTAGGATATTACGACCAGCTCGCTTCAAGCCGCAACATAAAGTCAAGTCATCTTTATTTATATAGCGCTTTTTACAATGCAGATTGTTTCAAAGCAGCTTTACAGAGATAACAGGAAAAAAATGTTGTAATAATATTGTTAGATATAAAATTAAATTTCCCCAATTAAGCAAGTCAAAAGCCAATGGCGACAAAAGCAAAGAAAGGCGAAAAAGGCGACAGTGGCAAGGAACCAAAACTCCATCAAGTGACAGAATGAAGTAAAAAACCTTGGGGGAAACCAGGCTCAGTTGGGGGGTCAGTTCTCCTCTGGCCAACTAACGAACAGTGTATGATTATAATTCAGGCAGCATTACAGGTCAGATTGGATCAGAACATTTGGTTTTCATCTGGTTGAAGATCGGAGTCATCACGCACGTATGGGGACGAGTTTGTTCAGGATCAGTGCCGATGGCTGTCGTGTCGATGAGGCCTTCACAGGGGGAGAGTCTAGTTGACACAAGCTCTGCTGACACTTCAGGGATGCGTTGTGGTCGTGTCTAGGAGCAGGTCCACCATCTGATCTGGATACGGCCCGAATCCGGCTGATTACATCATGCGTTGTGGTCGTGTCTAGGCACAGGTCCACCATCTGATCTGGATACGGCCCGGTTCCGGCTGACCTAATTTATGCAGCCTAATAGAACAGTGCAGCAATAGGCTGTAAAGTAACTGCAGCAATAGGCTGTAAAGGAGCCAATGGAATTTTTTTTATTTGGCAGTCATTTGACAAATATGGCAGGACCGGATATAGTTAATCACATCTCGCTTGCATCTAGTCCAATAAAATTTCCTCAGAACTCTATCATAGGTCTTTCGTACCCCCATATGACCAACAATGTCTTGATGTGATAGCTGTAGGAGGGCTTGACGAAAATGAAGAGGAACAACTATTTGGATCTGTAGCAGGAAGGGTTATTACCCCTCCTACTTCCTACGTCATTGTTTAGTGTTTGGCCAACGGCCAGGGTTCCGGTGCGTATAAGAGCATGAGCTACCAGTTCCTTGGCATGCGTCATTATTCAGGGTCGTGACGTCATCTATGCGCCCTGCTGCTTTCTGCTGGGTTCAGCGTAACGTGCTGCTTGTAAAATTTGCCGAAGCTGTTTATCCACTGGCGGTGCTGTTGGCGGGTCTATGGGCTTGTTTGGAGAGTTGAATGTGGACATTTGAGACAGGTAAGAGAAGTATTTGGATGCGGGGTGGTTTATAGATGAGGTTTTATGGTTTGCTTTGATGCGAGTAATCTGACTGATCTGTATGCTTAGTGTACGATTTATCGGCGCTTCATGCCAACGAGCTTGTCGGAGACATTCGCCTCCATCTATCGCGTAGTCTGGGGATGGTGATTCTGGGACAGCGTGCTTGGTTGTGAGTATACTGTTTCAGCGTAAGCCAAGGGAGAAGAACTCTGTGTAACACCTCTCTGTTTTACTTCTTAGCCATGTTTTACGGACGATACCTACCTTCTGAATGAGCATCATCTGCCCTGTGTTTCGCTATACGACTTTGTTCGCGCTGTGCCTCATCAACTGCTGTTCTGTTTGGGTTCCGTTTTGTGTGTGCTGTTTTGTTGCGAGTGAGTCGTCTCGAGTGGACCGTTCAGGTGAACCATCCTAAGTGAGCCATTCAAGTGAGCCATTTCAAGTGAATCGTTCCAAGTGAGCCATTCAAGTGAGCCATTTCAAGTGAACGGTTTTCAGCAAAGGATGACTTTGTGTTTGTGATATGTTTTGAGTTTGTTGTTTCCTTTTTTTTGGTTTATTTCCTTAACTATTCGAGACCGAGTATTTTTGAAGTTATGTTTTGTTTTGAACCAAATTATCGTACTAGTGAATTTATATATATGTTTTTTTGTGGTTGAATTGTATTGCTGAATTTATGTGATTTGTGGTTATTTTTTGCATAACATTGCATTTTAATGTCTTTTTTTCTGTTGTTTGTTGGCAGGGCCTGGGCATCCGGGGGCAGATGAGAGGGCAATTAGGTGGTAGGGTCCTCACTGTGTGTTGTGGTCTTCTCTGATATGAGTCGTGGAGTGTGTGCTGTGCTGGTGTGTGTGCATTGAATAGAGTACTCTTCATAGAGGTGATGCCTCGAGACTGCCCTTGGGTATGCCCAGGTCTCCCTGCCGCCCACTCTAAAACCTAGTAAATTGAAGAGAGTGATTGCTGGTCAACACCTTTTACAGAAAAAGAACTGTCTTGTAACAATAAAATATATATGTTTTTTTCAATCACCTATGTCTCTGACTCCAACTGTGGTTAGGATCTGTGCGTGCCTTAGCTATATTAAATTCTTGGGGCGAAATTCCCCAAGTGGCGTAGTCGGAAATAGTAAACTGAATTGAGCGTGGGTATAAATTGTTGTTACGCCCAATGTCATATAGAATAGAGCTGCCGCTCCCGCACCACTTTGCCACAGATCCTTGGGTTGAGATGAAAAGTCAGAGCTCATAGGTTGTTGTCTACAAAGCAATCCATCTTGGAAAAGATAGAAGGGAGACAAAGTCTTGTCCCCTGTTTCATGAGCCAAAGAGAACAATTCTTGAAGACTTTCATCCGCCTGCTGTGCTTTGATAAGGTCATCTGGAGTCACACTATGAAGCGGAGATAAAGAACAAGTGTTAACATGGTCATCACAGATAAATGGACTTTCTGACATGGAATCAGACTTATGGTCATCAACAGGATGTGAGTCATGCACAGGGATCACATCTCCAAATTCAGTACATACAGTACTAGGTTCTGGCTGAGAGGAATTTGCAGAAACAATAAAAGTATCACAAAGAACATTATCAGTTTCATCTGGCATACTTTCTTAGCCATCGCTCGGGTTATTGCACATGGCAGGAATAAATAAGGACAGTCAGAAGATCCATCAAATTTCTCTACAGGAGAAACTACTATAGGTGGAACATCACCGACTTTTTCCAGACATTTCCCCCAGCTAAATCATTGCCAAGAATGAAAGTGTCACCAGGGACAGGAAGCATAGCACAAACTCCAACTAGCACATCACCTGACACAAGTTTGGAATTTGGATGAATGCGGAGTAAAGGAACTTCCATGAACCCCATCTCAAGTCCTCTGACCAACAGGTTTAACACCCTTCTCTTTCCTTTTGAGAGCAATACAGTCTGAAATTGTATGTCCTGGCTTTCTACAATAAAAGCAAACAATCTCACCTTTCATATGTGTAACTGAGGTGTTGTCAGCAAAATTTGACACAGCATTCTGACGTGCAACCATCTTTTTATTTTTAACAGTAACACTTAACTTAGTTCTGGTCAGATCATTTAAGTGACTAACAGAAACTTGATGAGTAAGAACAAATTCATCTGCCTAAAGAGCAGTGTCTGACACTTTACTCACTTTATGCTCATTGAGATACATAGCAACAGCATTTGGAACACAGTTTTTGAACTCTTCTAGAAGAATCAGCTCTCTAAGCTGATCCTTAGTGGTTACTTTTACTGATGTACACCAGTGGTCAAACAAATTCTCTTTCTCTCTAGCAAACTCAAGATACGTGCACTTTTCAGCCTTAAAATTACTTCTAAATTTCTGGCGGTATGCCTCAGGCACCAATTCATAAGCATGCAAAATAGCAGACTTAACGATTTCATAGTCACCACTTTGTTCCATAGTCAGCGCTGAATACACTTCCTGTGCTCTCCCTACTAAAACACATTGCAACAGTAAGGTCCAAAACACTTTTGGACATTTCAAAAAATAAAAATGTTGGAAATACTTCTCTTCATCCTTCTCCACAAACAACTGCACTAGTCTACTGTTTTTGTAAACATCAGACAAGTGCAGCGAACACGGGTTCAACAGATGACATGTGGAGTGGAGCTTCAACTGTTTGGGCATTCAGCTTTCAGCTTTCCCTTTCAGATTGTAACTCCAGTTTACATAATTCAAATTTCTGTTGCAACTCTAATCTCTGTTGTAACTCTAGTTCCCTTTCGTTGTCACTCCGAGTTACGTCGGATGACGACGAATGGGGTTTCGCTTAGAAAGCCTATCAACTTCGAGTATTACAAAACGAGCCAATGGCAAAGAAATGCCATGGGTCTGCGGAATTTGCATGACGTAACTCCGCCCCACCTCGTGGGTATAAAAGGAGGAAGTCCGCAACAGCAGTTTATGTTTTCGCTTCGGAGCCAAGTGTATTCTTCTCTCCACAAGCCAACTCTGAATTATCAGCTTCACGAACGAGTGCCTCGAGTGTTGGTGTGACGGCGATTTCCGGCGAGTGCGTGCTTTCTGCTTATCTCTGCAGTGGTTCATCAGAGAGTGCGTGCTTCCCCGGGCGCTTCAACACTTGAGTTTTCTCTCTAAAAGAGCGCCAAGTGTAAAAGAGCGGCACGTCTTTTTAAAGACGGCTCGCCCGTGCATTTAAAAAAAAAAAAAAAAAAAACGAATGGTTGCGGCAGCTTGGTATCGGACTCTGATGGGCACGAGCGTTGTCTAGTATGTTTGGGCTTGATCATACTAGAGCAGCGCTCGTGGATGACTCATGTTCTCTCTGTGGGAACATGATCATCGCGTCATATAGGTCGAGACTTGGTGAACTCGCAAGAGTGAGAGTCCCCTCATCCACCCCCCGATCTTCGGCTGGTGGCCAGGGTGACCTGAGGGTGTTGGTCTGGAACAAGGCGCCGACTCCGTGTCCGTGACCCCAGCCTCCCCTCAACGGCGGTGCCCGCTAGTGAATAGGTGATTCCCACGAGTCTACCCTCTGGTGGCCCGTGTGTTTCATTTAAAGCTACAGAGGATGATACTATGTTTGTAGCAGCTTCACAAGGTGGGTTTGATTCTCTGCGAAGTGACGACTCGTCACAGCTGCCACCCTCTGGTGTGCATACGGCTGTGCCTGAGTCTGATCCAGAGATGACGGCCATGCTTTCCTGGGACGATTGGTTTTTGGGTAAGGCCGCCGACCCTCGTCCACGGCAAACCCCAATACCTTGCATGACGTGCATGATGAGATCTCGAAGTCCCAGAAGACCCCCTGGTTTTCTCGGGACCGCTCGCTGATCTCATCCGCCTTTCCCCCCTCGATGGGGCCGCTGTCACGGGTACACTGGGGTTCCCCCGGCTGAACGCTCTGTTGCGATGCTATGTGTCCTCAGAGTGCTTCTTCTCGGCGCAATCCTAAGCACCCGCCCGTGGTCTATAGTTTTCGTCTACATTTGTGGCGAGATCCTATAGCACCTCGGGACTGGCAGCCGCCTCTCTGCAGGCCATGGCCATTCTGCTGGTCCTCGACCCAGATGCTCATGGACTTGCACGAGGGCGGGACTGACCCAGGGCTCTTCACTGAGTCGCGCGCCGCCACTGACCTTGCTCTCCGAGCGACGAAAGTGGCCGTACGCTCCCTGGGTCAGGTGATGCCTACCATTCTGTGGCTGAACCCGTCTGATGTGCTGAATGTCGCGCGGCCCCGTCTGTCCGACGTTCCCATATCCCAGGTCGGCCTCTTCGGCGGTGCGGTTGAGAACTTCGCCCAACAGCTCTCAACCGCCCATGTGCAGACTGACGTGATTCTGTCCCGATGGCCCGCCGTCCGCTCAGATCCCTCGGTCTGCCCACTGCTGAAGGCGCCCCCCCCGCGGCTCCCACCCCGCCCGTTTAAAGAGACGGGCCGGCTCTGGAAGCCGCGGGCGGACGCCACAGCCCTCTCCAGCCCCGCCCCCCGCTACGTGCCGGGTTAAGCGGCGCTCCTGAGACGGGCTCCACAGAGATGGGACTCAGTTCTTCCAGGAGTTGGTAGCAGGACCACTCCTTTCCCCGGTGGAGGGCCGGGGAAAAATCCTTATTCTCCTAAGAACTGACTCTCCCGTCTCTGGGAAGACAGAGTTCTCGGACGACACAGAGCGCCGCCCACAAGCCGTGCTCTCCTCGTCCCCCTCTGTCCCAGAGGTGCTTGACACGGCGTGCCGTCCACGGACCGCTTCGCCCCTGTCCCCCTCTGTCGCCAGACCCCTGGCAGAGCAGGCCCTGCTAACCGTGCCCCCACACCGGGCCGCTATGCCGTCCACGTCTGGGCCAGTTACTCCGCTTCGCTGCCCCCCCGAGGGGACGCCTGTGGCCCGCATGACCCCGCTGGTTCAGTTCCTGGGAGCTTGGCTAGAGCTCCCCGTCTGTCCCTCTGGGTCACGCGCGCCATCAGGCTCGGCTATGCGATTCAGTTCGCACGGTCTCCTCCCCGCTTCCGGGGAGTCCGCTCCATTGTGGTCGGTGGCAATGCCCCCATCATGAGAGCTGAGATTCTCACCCTGCTGGCGAAGGGTGCGATCGAGACTGTCCCTCCAGCCGAGATGAGGTCCGGCTTCTACAGCCCCTACTTCATTGTCCCCAAGAAAACCGGTGGGTTACGGCCAATCCTGGACTTGCGCGTGCTGAACCGCTCCCTTCACAGGCTGCCGTTCAAGATGCTCTCCGCCAACGCGTTCTCGAATGCGTGCGGCCCCAGGATTGGTTTGCAGCGATCGACCTGAAGGACGCCTACTTTCATGTCTCCATTCTTCCTCGACACAGACCGTTCCTACGGTTTGCTTTCGAGGGGCAGGCATACCAGTACGCGGTTCTCCCTTTCGGGCTAGCCCTGTCTCCTCGCACCTTCACGAAGGTCGTCGAGGCTGCCCTTGTTTCCCTTCGGGAACACGGGGTTCGCATCCTGAGTTATATCGACGACTGGCTGAACCTAGCTCACTCTCGAGATCAGGTTTGCGAACACAGGGACCTAGTGCTCCGGCACCTAGCTCGTCTGGGCCTTCGGGTCAACTGGGGAAGAGCAAACTTTGCCCCGTGCAGAGGATCTCTTTTCTCGGTATGGACATCGACTCGGTCGCCAGCCATGTCCGCGCAGCTTACGAGCGAGCGCGCGCGCGCAGTCACTGCTGACTTGCCTGAGACATCTCAGGAGCAAGAATGCGGTTCCACTGAAACATTTTCAGAGGCTCCTGGGGCATATGGCATCTGCAGCTGCGGTCACGCCGCTCGGATTGCTTCATATGAGACCGCTTCAGCTTTGGCTTCGCGACCGAGTCCCGAGGTGGGCATGGCATCAAGGCACACTCCGGGTACCAGTTACTCCGACCTGCCGTCAGTTCCTCACCCCGTGGTCGAACCTCAGTTTTCTCAGGGCGGGTGTCCCCCTGGAACGAGCTTCCCGGCATGTTGTGGTCTCCACGGATGCCTCCACCACGGGCTGGGGCGCCATGTGCAATGGACATGCTGCTGCAGGCTCCTGGACAGGACCCCAGCGGCTATGGCATGTCAATTGCCTCGAGTTGTTGGCAGTACGCCTTGCCCTGCACCGCTTCCGGGCGTTGCTCAGGGGTCAACACGTACTAGTCCGCTCAGACAATACCGCTACTGTAGCGTACATCAACCATCAAGGTGGTCTACGCTCCCGCCGTATGTCACAACTCGCCCGCCACCTCCTTCTATGGAGTCAGAAGCATCTGAGGTCGCTTCGAGCCATTTTCATTCCCGGAGCCCTGAACTGTGCAGCCGACGAGCTCACGGCTTCAGCCCCTCCCTGGAGAATGGCGACTCCATCCCAAATCAGTCGGTTCAGCTGATTTGGGACCAGTTCGGGGACGCACAGATAGATCTGTTTGCCTCTCACGACTCGACCCATTGCGCCCTGTATTTTTCCCTGACCGAGGGCACGCTCGGCACGGATGCACTGGCGCACAGCTGGCCGCCGGGCCGCAAATATGCGTTTCCCCCAGTGAGCCTTCTTGCGCAGACCTTGCGCAAGATCAGGGAGGACGAGGAGCAGGTCATTTTGGTCGCGCCGTATTGGCCCGGCCGGACCTGGTTCCCCGAACTTGCACTCCTCGCGACAGCACCTCCCTGGCCCATTCCTCTGAGGAAGGACCTTCTTTCTCAGGGACGGGGCACCCTGTGGCACCCTCGCCCCGATCTCTGGAGCCTCCACGTGTGGCTCCTGGACGGCTCGAGGTAGGTTTGAGTACCCTTCCACCAGCGGTGGCGGCTACCATCACTTCCGCTAGAGCGTCGTCCACGAGACACGTCTACGCGTTGAAGTGGAACCTCTTCGTCGACTGGTGCTCTTCTCACCGAGAAGACCCCCGGAGATGCTCGATCAGCGTTGTGCTTTCCTTCCTTCAGCAAGGGTTGGAGCGAAGGCTGTCTCCCTCCACCCTTAAGGTCTATGTTGCCGCCATTGCCGCACACCATGACCCAGTCGAAGGTAAGTCGGTAGGGAAGCACGACCTGGTCATCAGGTTCCTGAGAGGAGCGAGGAGACTAAATCCTCCTCGTCCTCCTCTCGTTCCCTCTTGGGACCTCTCAGTGGTTCTAACTGCCCTGAAGAGTGCTCCCTTTTGAGCCCCTGCAATCAGTTGAGCTTAAGTTCCTGTCAATGAAGACAGCGCTCCTGGTTGCACTGGCCTCCATCAAGAGGGTAGGGGACCTGCACGCATTCTCCGTCGACGAAGCGTGCCTGGAATTCGGACCGGCTTTCTCTCACGTGATCCTGAGACCCCGGCCCGGATATGTGCCCAAGGTTCCTACCACTCCCTTTCGGGACCAGGTGGTGAACCTGCAAGCGCTGCCCCCGGAGGAGGCAGACCCAGCTTTGGCACTGCTCTGTCCAGTACGCGCTCTTCGCACCTATGTAGACAGGACGCAGTGTTTCAGGACCTCAGACCAGCTCTTTGTCTGTTATGGTGGGAAGCTGAAGGGAAAGGCTCTCTCCAAGCAAAGGTTGTCTCACTGGATAGTGGACGCCATTGCCTTGGCTTACCAGCAGCAAGGTCGACCGTGCCCCCTTGGTGTGACGGCCCACTCCACCCGGAGTGTGGCATCCTCTTGGGCTCTAGCGCATGGCGCCTCACTAACAGACATCTGCAGAGCTGCAGGCTGGGCGACACCTAACACATTCGCCAGATTCTATAATCTCCGAGTGGAGCCAGTGTCCTTTCATGTACTCGCTTCAATTAGCTAGTACCGGACCCGCTCAGGTGTCTTCGCTTGCTCGCCATTCCACTCCACGGACTGGATACGTGCGATATTCTCCTCAGGTGAGCTTCCCCGAAAGCCCTGAGTTCCTCCAGCACTCCTGACGTCGGCGCCAGTGTCTCTTGCCTGCGCGTCGGCTAGGTGCCTCCCGTGTGCATGGTCCCTCCCCTGAGCGACCCCCACATGTGTATTTCCACTGTAAGCCTCTCTGAGCATGTGTCTTTCCCTTGGCAAGCCACCTTGCCACCCCTGGGGTTGAAATATTCCACCTGCGGCTGGACACCCCAGTGTTCTCCATGTGTATTTCTAAGTCCCCCCCCCCTCTGAGTTGGCATTAATTGCATACTTCCCCTAGATTGGGATATGCTTCCCAGTGTACCTTGATATTCCTGTGTTAAATTGAGTCCTTCGTCCTTCTATGTCAGGGACCTCGATTTACGCAGGGCACTGGAAGACAGCCGAGAAGGTGGCGTGATTAGACTGGTAACCCCATTCGTCGTCATCCGACGTAACTCGGAGTGACAACGAAAGGGAACGTCTCGTTTACGTATGTAACCCTCGTTCCCTGAGTAGGGAACGGAGACGTTACGTCTGCCTGCCACTTTCCGCTGTACCGCGGGGATCGCCTGAGCTCAGTCTTGGCTCCTCAGCGAAGAAACATAAACTGCTGTTGCGGACTTCCTCCTTTTATACCCACGAGGTGGGGCGGAGTTACGTCATGCAAATTCCGCAGACCCATGGCATTTCTTTGCCATTGGCTCGTTTTGTAATACTCGAAGTTGATAGGCTTTCTAAGCGAAACCCCATTCGTCGTCATCCGACGTAACGTCTCCGTTCCCTACTCAGGGAACGAGGGTTACATACGTAACCGAGACGTTTCTTATTTCAAAATTATTTTCTAACTCTACCTCCACATCAAAGCACGCGGCAATCTGCAATAGCTCTTCCTTCGTACATCTCTCCAGTAAGATTTCCGAAGGAAAAACGAAAAAATCCTCTATTACCGACGACATTTCTGCTAAAAGAGGCAGCAGAGCAAACACAATACATGTGTGAGACGGCGCTAAACTAGAGCGCTGGAAATAGTCAAGTCACCTTTATTTATATAGCGCTTTTTACAATACAGATTGTTTCAAAGCAGCTTTACAGAGATAACAGGAAAATAATGTTGTAATAATATTGTTAAATATAAATTTAAATGTTACCAACTAAGCAAGCCAAAAGCCAATGGCGACAAAGGTGAAGAAAGGTGAAAAAAGAGACAGTGGCAAGGAACCAAAACTCCATCAGGTGACAGAATGGAGAAATAAACCTTGGGAGAACCCAGGCTCAGTCAGGGGGCCAGTTCTCTTCTGGCCAACTAATGAACAGTGTATGATTATGATTCAGGCTGCATTATAGGTCAGAAGTCAGACTGGATCAGAACTTTCACAATATTTATCCAGTTCCATCTGGTTGGGGATCGGAGTCATCACGCCGGTATGTAGACGCGTTTGTAATAGGATTTGTATTTGTTAAATACAAATCCCATCAGCCACTTTACCTGGGATCGTCACACATACACGCTCCAGATGCAAACCCCACCTTAGTTATGAGATAAAGACTTACCACAAGTCATTCCTCAAATTATCTTCATACTCGGCAGGCTGACTTCCATTAAACGAGAGTAGATGTTAAAACTTCATGCTGATTTGTACAAGATAAGCACCAACTAAGACGTAGCTTTACAGTAACCTATACTTCTCCATCCATTCATGCTTCTTTCCAAATAGTGATGTGAATCTCCTTCTGTCTGGTGTTAATATTGCGCGTCAGCACACACAACGGCTGCTACCACAGTGCGGTCCCCTCATGACAACCGTCTGGATTGAGCAGAGTAGGGGACATCTCTAGGGTCTTCAAGTGGGCACCTTCCGTCCTCAGTGTTTCGTCGACTAGCCCACGACACCTCAAGAGGGCTCAACAGTGACTCTGGCGTCCCAGAGTCACCCCCCTCCGTCCCCCACTCAACTCAGCCCAGCTTACTGACCTTTACCTCCCTCCTGCTGCTGAGGTTGCTCCTTCCTCGTAGTTCACATGTGACCTAACCACAATCTCTCAACCTCTCCACAACCTGACCATACGCGCCAACCCGTTTGACTAAGGCTGTCGAGCCCCACTGCGGACGTTAAAGCGGTCAGTGGCAACGGTTCCGTATGGCGTACTACTGCAAAACACAACATCTGTCCAAACACCAATCCTCATTCACGCATAATACATAGGAACGTAATAACTGTAAGTACTATGCAAACTATACAAATAAACCAACAGACTCTTCATATTTTCAAGAATTTTTCGAAACCGTAGCGTGGCGGCCTGTACACAGCCAGCCAGAATCTTTCCGTCTCAACCACAGCCAATTGCTGCTCCTCTCTGCTGCTTCAGATAAGTTCTTTACTGTGCGACGCAACTCTTGGCCACTGAATCCGACGTCTCTAAGGAACCGGGTTGTGGAGTGTGCCACAAATCCTTGACAACCCACCTCCACTGGATAAACCTGGACCCTCCATCCTCGCTGTTCTGCTTCAGTGGCCAGCTGAGCATACCGCAGTTTCTTCCTCTCATATGCCTCATCTACAGCATCCTCCCATGGCAGTGTTAACTCTATCAGTTGAACAATGCGTGCTGATCCAGACCACAAAACAATATCTGGTCGGAGGTTAGTGGTGGCAATCTCAGGTGGAAAAATAAGCCGTTGATCAAGATCAGCCAGCATTTTCTAGTCCCTAGCAGCTTCCAGTTGTCCTGGGCGAGAATTGGTTTTAACACATTTTCTTGGTGGTTGCTCGCCTGGGCGGAGGAATATTGTCTTCTGTGTGTAATGTTTTGCCAGAACAGGTGGCAACTTATTGGTCATGTTACGCTTGTCTTCCAATGCTAAAGCCCAACATCGGAGTACTTGGTCATGGCGCCAAGTAAACCGACCTTGGCTAAGAGCCACCTTACATCCTGTCAAAATGTGCCTTAATGTGGCAGGTGATGAACACAAAGGACAAGAGGGATCCTCTCCTACCCAGAGGTTTAGGTTCTGTGGTGATGGGAGAACATCATATGTTGACCTGATTAGGAAACTGATCCTACTCTCTTCCATTGACCAAAGGTCTTGCCAGCCCATCTTGTGTTGTTCCACACTCTCCCATCTCATCCACTCTCCCTGCTTGGCCTGGGAAATTGTCTTTATACACCTCATCCTCTCCTCCTGCTTTCACACCTCGTTGACTACGAGCTTCCTCCTTTGAGCTGGGGCTGCCTTGTGCCATTTAGGAGGAGCTAAACTGAGCCCAAAACCCCCTCTTCCATGCTGTACCTGCCCCACGATATCACCAATTTGAAGGGCAGCCTTTGCCTCTTCCACAGATTTCTTTGCTGACCACTGTCTACCAGTTTGTAACACAGGTGCTGCCTCCCTTACACATTTGTCGCGTGACTCTACTAAGGTCATTTCCAGTCTGACCTTGGCGCACTTAAACTCCTCGGTTAAAGCAGAGACTGGCAGCTGCAATATTCCTTTACTATAAAGTCCCAATCTGCTGAGGCAGCGCGGAACTCCCAACCATTTCCTGATATATGAACTTATTAACGCTTCCAGCTTATCCACTGTTGTCAAAGAAACCTCGTACACAGTCAGTGGCCACAGCAACCTCGGCAGTAGACCAAACTGAAAGCACTAGAGTTTTAGTTTCCCTGGTAGAGCGCAGCTGTTTATGCTCTTCAACCCTTCCACTGCTTGTCGTCTAACTTCTCCCACTCGAACTGTCAAGTCAAATATATATTTATATAGCGCTTTTCACAATACAGATTGTATCAAAGCTGCTTCACAGTATCAATCAAAACAACTTAACAATGTTTGTTTATTACTGGAAAAAAAAGACATCCAAGTTTGGTAGAGCTGATCAATGGTATGATTGGTTAATTAATTTGAATATCCCCAACTGAGCAAGCCAAAGGCAACAGTGGGAAGGAACCGAAAAACTCCATCCAGTGACCTAACGGTGTCCTAAAACTCCATCAGATGACCCAATGGAGAAAAAAAAACCTTGGGAGAACCCAGGCTCAGTCGGGGGCCAGTTCTCCTCTGGCGTTTATGAACTAGAGGCCGAATTTACAGTAACTGTAAGATAAAAAATTTATATGAATGCCTGGCTAAATAGATGAGTCTTCAGTCTAGTTTTAAAGTGGGAGAGCGAGTCTGAGTAACGAACAATATCAGGAAGGCTATTCCAGAGCTTCGGAGCTAAATGTGAAAATGCTCTCCCTCCTTTGGTGGATCTGGATATCCTAGGAATTACCAGAAGCCTCGAATTTAGTGATCTTAAAGAGCGCGATGGATTGTAAGGCGATAAAAGATCCGTTAAATAGACTGGAGCTAAACCATTTAGAGTTTTATAAGTCAACAGCAATATCTTGTAATTAATACGGAACTTTATAGGTAACCAATGAAGTGATGATAAAATCGGTGTTATATGATCATATTTTCTTGATCTAGTAAGAACTCTAGCGGCTGCATTTTGGACTAACTGTAGCTTGTTTATTGAAGATGCAGGACAACCAGCTAATAAAGCATTACAGTAATCTAGTCTCGAGGTCATGAATGCATGAACTAACTTTTCTGCATCAGAGACTGATAGCATATTACGTAGTTTAGCAATGTTTCTAAGGTGGAAAAAGGCTGTTTTTGTAACATATGAAATATGCTTTTCAAAAGACAGGTTGCAGTCTAATGTAACACCCAGGTCTTTTACTGTAGCGGATAAAGTAACAGGGCATCCTACTATGTTAAAGTCGTGCTGTGAAAGGTTTTGTGGACGGTTTTTAGAACCGATAAATATTACCTCTGTCTTGTCTGGATTTAATAAAAGAAAATTACGCGTCATCCAATCTTTTATATCTTTAACACAGTCTGTCAATTTGGATAATTTGGCGTATTCATCTGGCCGTGATGAAATATATATTTGAGTGTCATCAGCATAACAATGGAAACTAATTCCATGTTTCCTTAGAATATTACCAAGTGGCAGCATATATATTGAGAATAATAAAGGGCCTAACACCGATCCCTGCGGCACTCCATAGTTTGCCGAAGTTATGATCGATTTTTCTCCATTTAAGTAGTCGAAATGGTAGCGGTCAGATAAGTATGACCTGAACCAGCTTAATGCTTGTCCTTGAACACCAGTGTAATTTTGTAGTCGATCTAAGATTATTGTGTGATCTATAGTGTCGAACGCAGCACTAAGATCAAGTAAAACTAGTACTGAGATACAGCCTTGGTCCGAAGCTAAAAGTAAATCATTAAAAGTAAATCAGTAAATCATTTGAACAAAAGAACTGTGTCCTTTAGATCCCCATCGTACCATCTCCCAAGACTCTTCACTGGCTTCTCAGAAACTGTTGGTATTACCTCACCATTAATGAAGAATGTTTTATCTACCACCTTGCCTTTAACCCTCTGGGGACCAAGGGGTTTTTGGGGCCCTTGGGATGTTTTGACATGCACTGACATTTGTGCTTTTTTCAGTTATTTATAAACATGTTAATGGCAAAGGTGTAAATTCACTCTATATAGCACAAACGGGGCTACCATAATATGTGAGTAACATGTATGTACATGTTTGTATTTTTGAGAGAATATTATTTATGCATGGTTATTGAAAAAACTAAAAATAAAAGTTTCTGAAATAAGGCCACAAAACACATATTGATTATTTCTTCACAAGACTTTTGGAAATTGTATTACATAGTCTAGAATATTTGCTCCAAAACTATGTGAGAATCATCCTGACTACTCATTTAGATAAGTCAATAAAGTCTTTTAGAATGTGTATGACGTGTTTTGTTTCTCTCATTAATATGTGTGGCATTTCACACCTGAGAAAGACAAAGACCCTCCCATAATGGCCCTATTAGGTGTGCTATCAGGCCATATCATTATGAGGAGTCTTGCACAAAGAATGAGATTTAAAAAAGAATGGCTTTTAGATTGTTTGGATTTATTTACAACACACACACACACACACACACACACACACACACACACACACACACACACACACACACACACACTGCTTAGAATAAGTGAACACACTCATGCTAAAGTTGACTAAAAAGAGGAATAAAAAATCTTAAAATACAGGGTGCATACGTCTGGACATTTCTATCACACACCCTTCACCATATAGACATGGTTTTATTTCAGTTCAAAGTTCAAAGTTAGAGTTGGAAACATCTTGAAAAGAAAATTGTCTTTTTCCATAAATGTCCTAGTTTGATCATAAAAAATTTTTAAAGTTGAGGATTCATTATTTTGATATAGCTTGCATTGGAAAAAACACTATAACATCTTAGTTGATTAGTTTATTGACAAAACATACTATATATTTAACATATGAGCAGAAACTCCTAACAAAAGCTTATTTGATGTCTAGTCAACGAAATGTTGTCTTTTATTTCGTCTGTAACAGTGTGTATCTGTGTGTTCATTCATTCATTCACACACACACACACACACACACACACACACACACACACACACACACACACACACACACAACATGTTTCACATTTAAACGGTATGCTATTTTTCCGTTTACAGACACTAACGTTATTCTATATCGCGATTAGAACAAAGCACAAGCATAAAACACTTATTCTCAGCTGAATCTGTTGCTCCTCCTCGTGGTGAAAATAAACCAGCACTTGTTCTGAGGTAGGTAAATGTCCCAGGATTGTTCCTCATATAGCCGCGCAAGACGACAGTAGATTAATCTGACTAAAAAATATAGTGTGTTTTCAGAGTTTATGGGCGTTAACGCGTCTCAATGTGTTGCTTCACATATTTAAGTTTGAATTAGCGCGTGCTCTCCGTGGGCGTGTCACATTACCAGAATAATGAGCTGAGAGGAAGATAATTAGACCGGCTGACACGTCTCTCTTTTTATATAGATGACATAAACGGAGAATATTTATTTTAGTTTTGAATCGGATTAGTTTTGAGTTTTGTTGAAGATTAGAGACGTGCTCCAGAAAAAAAGTTCACGGTGACTGAGAGGCAGAACGCACACCCTGTTTATTTTCTTTATTTTACAAAAGCAAAATATTTCATTTCGATTGTATGTGGGCACATAAAAAAGTAGACATTTAAAAGATTATTGATTATGATGGTAGTACTTTAAGTCTATTTTTCTGCTATGTGAAAAAAACAAGCAAAACGCGCCGGCGCGTTTCTGGTCCCCAGAGGGTTAATTATCGAGATGCTCCTTGATTTAGAGGGCTTAAATTGCATTTGTGCCTATTCAATGTTATCGGTTAACTTACCCAATAACCGATTAGTGCAGGCTACTGTTGTAGTCATGGTTGTCATGTCATCCATGTATGCTCTGATTGGTGGTAGTCGCATCCCAGAAGCCAAGCGCTCTCCTCCTACTACCCATTTTGATGCCCTAATGATTACTTCCATTGCCATGGTAAAAGCCAGTGGAGAAATTGTGCATCCTGCCATTATTCCAACCTCTAAGCATTGCCATGTAATGCTGAATTCTGGAGTTGAGAAACTAAATAGCAAATCTCCAAAATAGGCTTTCACTAAATTTGTTATCAACATCGGTACCCTGAAAAAATCAAATGCTGCCCAAAGAAGCTCATGTGGCACTGAACCATATGCATTAGCCAAATCCAGGAATGTCACATGGAGCTCCTTCCTCTCCTTTTTAGCTAATTGAATTCGTTGCCAGATAACATTGATGTGTTCTAAGCATCCTGAGAACCCTGGAATGCCCGCTTTTTGAACTGAAGTGTCGATGAAGCCATTCTTTAATAGGTAGGTTGACAATCTCTGAGCAATAACACTGAAGAAAATCTTACCTTCGACGTTTAATAGTGAAATAGGACGAAACTGACTGATGCTTGTAGCATCTTTTTCTTTAGGTATAAAGACTCCACCTGCTCGGCGCCATGCTCTAGGTACAACCTGCTTTTCCCATGCCACTTTTATCAATTTCCACAGAATTCGTAGAACTCCTGAAGCACTCTTGTACACTCTGTACGGAACTCCATTAGGCCCTGGAGATGATGAAGCCCTTGCCTTTCTCACAGCCTGCTCTATCTCTTTCCACTTAGGTGCACAGACCTCCATTTGGTATTCTGGTGGATTGATAGGTGGGATGTCTGACGGAATGGACATAGGCTCATGCCTTTTTGCATCTGTATGCGTTTCCTCCAAATATCTCTCTAGCTCAACCCTAGATGCTTTTAAAGTGCCATTCTTTTCACTGGTGAATAACTTCTTTACGAATTTGAATGGGTCTTTATAGAAATTAGCCCTCGCACGCTCCTTCTTTTTGTAGCGTTTCCGTAGGCGCTCAGCTCTGCGTAATGTTGCAAGCTTATCTTTTATGGCCCTTTGTAAGAGATTGAGTCCCTCCTTCTGACCTTGTTCTGCTCTTTTCCATTGCTTCCTCAGCTGCCTCCTTTCTCTAACTAACCTAACTCTTATGCTGGTTAGTCTGACCGGGTTCACAAGTATCAATGTGTTCATCACTAACTGTGCAAACCCTCCTCTCCTCTATGACAGGGGTGCTGATATCCTGCGAACTGTGGTTTGCTTCCTGTCGCTGGATTTCATTCGACTGACTTGACTAACTTCGTAAGAAGTACTGATCAATGCGAGGCCCTTGTCCCTTCTCCCTCAAGCATTTCATTTTCCCTTGATGAATCTTCAAACCCCTGACCTTGCTCCAGCCACAGACACAAGCTTGGAGTTCAATGACTTTGCTAACTGCAGAACCTGAACTAGTCTTTTGTGAAGTACTCTCCATACTCATATCCGTTTCCATTCCAAAGTCGTTAACCATGTTGTCCAACATTGAGTCATCTTCCGCCCCCGCTCTCGCAGACTCTAGGGGTATTTTCCTCTTTAATTTCTCAGAAGCCTTGGGCGGGTGTCTCCAGCATCCTGTAAACACAGAGCTGGATACTGCCGACAAGGGTAGCTAACCCTTACCAGCCCCATTGGGGTGTCTTTCCTCCTGTCAGCTGTCTCTCCAGGCTGTCGCAAGGTCTTTCCCTTGTTGCCAGCAGCACTATTCACCGCAGTCACTGGACGTATCCAGATCTTCATGACTTCCATTACACGAGAGTAGATGTTAAAACTTCATGCTGATTTGTACTCGGCTTTCGCCAAGATAAGCACCAACTAAGACGTAGCTTTACAGTAACCTATTCTTCTCCATCCATTCACGCTTCTTTCCAAATAGTGAAATAGGCATCACAACACAGATATGGAAAACAACAAAGTGTCACCTTAAATGAAAATGAGAGACTACAGTTCCTAACTAAAAATGAAACTAACTAAACCTAGCCTACCTAATCTTTAAAGGTGTACTGGACTCGGGACGGCATTTAAACGCTGAACTCAAGGACAATCGGCATTTCAAACCAAAAGTCCCCGACAGAGACTTAAAACCTCCGGCCAGAATAACCTTCAAAATTAAGAAAGGCAAAATAACAAACAAAAACAACAAACAGTGCCTCGATGGAAGGATTGTAAAACCCAGCTGAGAACACTCTAAATACCTGAAGTCTACTAATTAACATAGGTGAACACACTGAAAACATTATGCATTTACATACACATGTAGCAATCTGAGACGAGCGCCCAATTTTATGTTACGACCAGCTCGTTTCAAGCCACAACATAAAAGAGGGATCGGACAACAACGTTTAATTAATGCAAAGGTTTTTTTTTAATTAAACAAATACCACAATCAATAATAATAAACGGAAGTCTAGGGATAATAAAGGGAAAACAAAGAAATAAACAAAATAACTACAACAGAATATCAAGCTACATGTATAAGCAGAAAGTCAAGTCAAGTCACCTTCATTTATATAGCGCTTTTAACAATATAGATTGTTTCAAAGCAGCTTTACAGTGATAATAGGGAATTAAAGTAACATAGATTGTTTTGGCTTTACAGCAGCTCTAGAATAAAGTTATTGTCCAGCTAAAGTTAGTTTTGATTGATTCACTTCCGTCGCAACGATCATTAGTTATTAACTTAGGGGCCGCTAACATGACACCATTCTTACAGAAAACCCTTAATGCGATCCAGCCACTCATTTGCACAAAACAGTGCCTGGTGGCTCGACAACGCTAACCATGAAAAAGGTTCCAAGGTACAAGCGTTCAAAAATTTCTAATACAGAATTTTTTTATCGCTTCCGCGTAGCCACGTGAATTGGAATTATCCTGACAACGTGTTATCTGTACAGAGGTAAAGGGATGGAAAGGAGGCCTTCACAGTGGAAGACTAGTTGACACTTCAGGACTGCATTGTCGTCGTGTCCAGACGCAGGTCCTTCATCAGATCCGGATACGGCCTGGATCCGGCGGACTGCGGTAAACCTCGGGATAAACAGAGAGACTAATATTAGCGTAGATGCCATCCTTCTTATGATGTAACAAGTACATCAGGATTTATGGTAAGTGTTCCCGGTTCCGGCTGACCTAATCTATGCAGCCTAACATTGAATTATAGAAGTCTATAATGTGTTATGTGTATGCTAGGTCAAAGAGATGTGTTTTTTGTCTAGATTTGAACTGACAGAATGCGTTCCCGGACAATGTTAGGAAGACTGTTCCAAAGTTTTAGTGCTAAATAAGAAAAGGATTGTGGTGGAAATTTTAAACTGAATATTAAATTAACCAGGTTTTTAACATCTAACCTTATTTAACAACATTCATATGCTTTTGAATTTGAAATGTATGTTTCCCCTTTAGTTGAAAACTTGTGACTTTGAATGTGTGTGTATAAATAACTGTAGCAAATCAGCTCAATTAAATATTAATAATCAATAATAACTGGTTATAATTGATTATAAATATCTGGATCAGTTAATGATTAATTTTAGGTAGCTAAATTAACATTACAATCAATTAAGCAGTTCGTCCAACAAACTCTTTTGATTATTCATTTATTCTAAGAAAAGGGTATCTTTCATTTCCACAGAAAAATAAGTCTTTCCTAGCATGTACAGCGCTTAGAGCATGTAACAGGGTCAAGATCGTAAATTAAACTTTGTATCCAAGCAGGGAATCCGAACCAAATACATATTGTGCACAAGTTTTATTAACAAAAACATGAAAACATAACTAACATACAAACAATTACACATTCATTCATGCATTCAAAGGGAGATGGTTAAAGTGACAGAATGAAACCGGAAGTAGGAAAAGGAACTATGGAACACATCGATTTAACTATGAAAAGAACCATCAATATTATCATTTTCAAAGCACCTTCTTAAATTGATACTTGCATGGCTTGGCAGTGGACACAATTCTTGAAGTTGTTGAAAATTGAAGTCGTTGACGGTTTCGTGAGTGTCATATGTTGAAGTTGCAATCATTCTCTTCTTCGTTGGATGAAGAAGATGATGAACTTGCATGGGTAGTTCGACTCTGTTCTGGTTGGAGGTTTTCTCTCTCTCCATGAGCACATGGCTGAGCACATGCAGATTGTTTCCTTTGGAGGGAAAATTTTACGACTCTTTGTGTTCAGGCAGCACATTTGAATCTGTAATTTCATTGGGTGTTTAAGAAAAGAATCTTCAAGATTCTTATAATACCCAAGCGTCACAAAGTTAGCAAAATGCAATGTAAATTAACAAATGGGGGACGAAGATTGGAGTTTATAGAAACCAAACGTGCAACACATATGATTCTGTTTAACCATAGTATGCAAAGTCTGAAACATTAACCCATTAGAGTTTACAAGAAAACATAGGCCAAAACAACATCAGAAGGAAAATCATGAGATGTGAAAATTAGATACATGTTTATACATTTCTCAAGTGGTTATATACAGGTCCTTCTCAAAAAATTAGCATATTGTGATAAAGTTCATTATTTTCCATAATGTAATGATAAAAATTAAACTTTCATATATTTTAGATTCATTGCACACCAACTGAAATATTTCAGGTCTTTTATTGTTTTAATACTGATTATTTTGGCATACAGCTCATGAAAACCCAAAATTCCTATCTCAAAAAATTAGCATATCATGAAAAGGTTCTCTAAACGAGCTATTAACCTAATCATCTGAATCAACTAATTAACTCTAAACACCTGCAAAAGATTCCTGAGGCTTTTAAAAACTCCCAGCCTGTTTCATTACTCAAAACCGCAATCATGGGTAAGACTGCCGACCTGACTGCTGTCCAGAAGGCCATCATTGACACCCTCAAGCAAGAGGGTAAGACACAGAAAGAAATTTCTGAACAAATAGGCTGTTCCCAGAGTACTGTATCAAGGCACCTCAGTGGGAAGTCTGTGGGAAGGAAAAAGTGTGGCAAAAAACGCTGCACAATGAGAAGAGGTGACCGGACCTTGAGGAAGATTGTGGAGAAGGACCGATTCCAGACCTTGGGGGACCTGCGGAAGCAGTGGACTGAGCCTGGAGTAGAAACATCCAGAGCCACCGTGCACATGCGTGTGCAGGAAATGGGCTACAGGTGCCGCATTCCCCAGGTCAAGCCACTTTTGAACCAGAAACAGCGGCAGAAGCGCCTGACCTGGGCTACAGAGAAGCAGCACTGGACTGTTGCTCAGTGGTCCAAAGTACTTTTTTCGGATGAAAGCAAATTTTGCATGTCATTCGGAAATCAAGGTGCCAGAGTCTGGAGGAAGACTGGGGAGAAGGAAATGCCAAAATGCCTGAAGTCCAGTGTAAAGTACCCACAGTCAGTGATGGTCTGGGGTGCCATGTCAGCTGCTGGTGTTGGTCCACTGTGTTTTATCAAGGGCAGGGTCAATGCAGCTAGCTATCAGGAGATTTTGGAGCACTTCATGCTTCCATCTGATTTAATTTTTCAGCACGACCTGGCACCTGCTCACAGTGCCAAAACCACTGGTAAATGGTTTACTGACCATGGTATTACTGTGCTCAATTGGCCTGCCAACTCTCCTGACCTGAACCCCATAGAGAATCTGTGGGATATTGTGAAGAGAAAGTTGAGAGACGCAAGACCCAACACTCTGGATGAGCTTAAGGCAGCTATCGAAGCATCCTGGGCCTCCATAACACATCAGCAGTGCCACAGGCTGATTGCCTCCATGCCACACCACATTGAAGCAGTCATTTCTGCAAAATGATTCCCGACCAAGTATTGAGTGCATAACTGAACATAATTATTTGAAGGTTGACTTTTTTTGTATTAAAAA
The DNA here is from genome assembly GCA_026230005.1 of Gila orcuttii. Taxonomy (NCBI): domain Eukaryota; kingdom Metazoa; phylum Chordata; class Actinopteri; order Cypriniformes; family Leuciscidae; genus Gila; species Gila orcuttii. The sequence goes on along the minus strand of JAPDVR010000005.1, from coordinate 32,995,941 downwards.
CACTTCTTTTATTGGTCGGATATATGCTAAATATGCTATTTTTTTTAGATTTTTGGGTTGGAATTTTGGGTTTTCATGAGCTGTATGCCAAAATCATCAGTATTAAAACAATAAAAGACCTGAAATATTTCAGTTGGTGTGCAATGAATCTAAAATATATGAAAGTTTAATTTTTATCATTACATTATGGAAAATAATGAACTTTATCACAATATGCTAATTTTTTGAGAAGGGCCTGTATATATATATATATATATATATATATATATATATATATATATATATAATATATAGGATTAACAGGGCTTAAATCTCCTTCTCAGTAAGATTTAAGTAAGAGTCACATCTCTCAGGAATTCCAGGGTCGTAAAATTCTTATCAATGTAACCGGACACTGAGTTCTGCCAGTGGTGTTAGTTTCAGGGGAAGTTGGCCACATATCTTAGTTGGGAGAGTGAGTTTGCCGGACTATTCATTAAATATAATGAATAATTTGTGTGTGATTGGTCCAGACGCTACATAACAAATATGGGAAATGGAACTAGACAGATGTCTGGGTTTGAAAACTCATGGTAATGTATCATGTCATACTATAAAAACTGTTATATTCGTGTTTACTGGTGGGATTCTCAATGTAATTTGTCTGAGATCCACTGGCCTTGCTTCTTCTTGGGAAGTTCTCTGAGTATTGCTCAAGAACTCTCCCGGCCGTAATTAAAAGCATTTAAAGGACATTTGCTGGAGTCTGTCTGATATTACTGCTGCCCAGCAGGTCAGCTTAGGGAAGTAAGTTAGTTAGCAGAAAAGAAAGGAAACTAGTAAATTAGAATTATACGGTTAAACTCAGCTGTAGTCGACTAGAGACTCGCTGGAGTATAGGATTAGACAGATGCTGAAGTCGACTGGAGACTCGCTAAAGTATAGGTAGGGAGCATGATGCTGTAGTCGACTGGAGACTCGCTGAAGTATAGGTAGGGAGCATGATGCTGTAGTCGACTGGAGACTCACTGAAGTGTGGACTCAGCTAACGTCAATGTATAGGCGCGCTGGAGTATAAGTTATGGTGGGGTAGTTAGGTTTAGGGAAAAATCTACAACAGGATCTAACGCCAGTCGATTTTGATATTCTAGGTATTATCAACTGGCCGTAATTTTGAGATCGCAATAGTCATGACGGACTATAATGCCTTAAGAGCTCGCTCAAGTACTGGGGAGCTAAATCATTTAGTGCTTTGTAAGTAATCAGCAATATTTTAAAATGTATACAATGTTTAATAGGGAGCCAATGCAGTGTTGACAGAACTGGGCTAATATCGTCATACTTCCTGGTTCTGGTAAGAACTCTAGCTGCTGCGTTTTAGACCAGCAGTAGTTTGTTTATTAAGCATGCAGGGCAACCACCCAGTAGATCATTACAATAATCTAGCCTTGATGTCATGAACGCATAAACTAACTGTTCCGCATTTGTCATTGAGAGCATATGACGTAATTTAGATATATTTTTAAGATGGAAAAATGTGGTTTTACACATACTAGACACGTGATTTTCAAATGAAAGATTGGTATCAAAGAGCACACCCAGGTTCCTAACCGACGACGAAGACTTGACAGAGCAGCCATCAAGCATTAGACAGTTTTCTAGGTTAGTATGTGAGGAAGTTCCCTTTCAAGGGATCTCGATCTGCGTCCAGACACAGTGGGAACACCCCTGCGTGATTGCGTCAGGAAGCAGTGTATAATCAGTCCAATGGAGAGACGAGACGTCATAGGAGGGTGACGTCATCTACCAGGAAACTATAGCACACCAGAAAACAGACCGTGCTAGCTTCTGTGCCTTCAGCAAGCGCTCTGTGTGAATCTGTCTCTGTCTATTTATTGTTGTTTGTCCACAAGCATATATATCTATATTAGACTGGAGTATACTAGCAAACAGCTTTGAATTGTGTATTCGTCCCTGCCCTCGCTTCATTACGAGTGGGGACACACGCGATTCATGTGTTGTTTGTTTGGGAGTGGAGCATGCATGGTCAGCTCTAGTAAATTGGGGCTGACTGTGTTCATTCATAAATTCCCGACATGTAACATATCCACTATTGAGAGTTTTAGCTCTGCTCTTGTTGGCTTTCTTCTCGAGGGAAGAAAGTCAATAAAGACGGGTCTGCAATAAAGATTCTGTGACTCGATCTCGGATCTCGCGTGTGCAGAGGCAGTGCGTAGATTACGGGGCTGCATAAGAGTCGTGGCTCGGATCTCGCATTTGCCGAGGCAGCGCGTAGATTACGGGTTTGCAATAAGAATCTATTGGCTCAGATCTCGTGTTTCCCGTAGATTATGGGTCTGCATCTCTACAATAATAATCTAAGATCAGATCGTAGATTATGGGTCTGCATATCTGCAATAACAAGTGGCTCTTCTCACGTTTGCCGAGGCAACGTGTAGATAATGATCCGCAATGTATAATATGCGCAGGGAACTGAGCAGACGGGAATTTCCCTTTCTCTCGTTCTCTTATGATTGTATGCAAACTAATTTTGTATTCTTTATTGTTTGAGATTATAATATGAGGTATATACTATATTCAGCCTTTCAACTAGACCAGGGATGTCCAAACTCAGTCCTGGAGGGCCACTGTTCTGCAGAGTTTAGCTCCAACCCCAATTAAACATACCTGGACTACCAGCTAATCAAGGTCTTATAGGCTAGAAAAATTTACAGGCAGGTGTGTTGAGTCTGGCTAGAGCTAAACTCTGCAGGACAGTGGCCCTACAGGACTGAGTTTGGACACCCCTGAACTAGACCGTTTCTACTTGTCTGGTTGATATTTGGCTGCATTTAATTTTTGAGAAAATTAAATATGTACTCATCTAATCTTTGAGGAGTTAAATGTCTGTATTAATATACTATTCAGCTTTTTCATATAGACTGTGTTTATTTGTCCGGTTGATATTTGGCTGCATTTAATTTTTGAGAAAATTAAATATGTAGGCCTACTCATCTAATCTTTGAGGAGGTAAATGTCTGTATTAATATACTATTCAGCTTTTTCATCCAGACCGTGTTTACTTGTCTGGTTGATATTTGGCTGTATTTAATTGAGAAAATGAAATATGTACTCATCCGATATCTGAGGAGTCCTTTTATTCTGAGGAAATAAATGATTAATTCCCAGGGGGAAATCGATAACACCTCATTATATGGTGCCCATCTCCCTTCGGTGCCCTCCAGCGAGTTCTAGTCTCAGTGTCTGACTCGCAGAAGGAAGGTTTAAGAGGGCTCAGTTTGGTTATTTCCTGCCGGTCATCCGCTATGGAAAAGGGTTACAGAATTCAGTTCGGTTCTCATCCACCCATATTTCTAGGGACCTCCCTACATGGTGGACCCCGAGCAGGCTCTGGTTATGTTATCATTTCTGGGAAGCGACTCTCTGAGGAGGGTCGCAGCACTGCCGATCATGATTGGTCGCTCGGCGAAAGGTCTTTGGCAGGACCATCTACTTTCTTGGCACAAAAATCGGCTAGAAATGATGGCGGTGTTTCGAGCTCTAAAGCACTTCCTGCCAGACCTGAGAGGTCACCATGTGCTTGTCCGCACGGACAACACATCGGTGGTCTCTTACATAATCCAGGGAGTTCTGGAGAGAGTTCGCCGGGACGGGGTCCGTCTTCTGAATTAATAGCCCCGTTTTGGCAGGCCCGAGTATGGTTCTTGGACCTAGAATCTCTCCTTAACGGCTCTCTTCTGGAGATTCCGCTCAGGGGGGACTTTTTCTCTCAGGCGACCGGGTTGAATCTTCACCCCCGCCGAGAATTGTGGAGACTTTGGGCTTGGCCTCTGAGGGGGCCCAGCTCATAAGTTCAGGTCTCTCAACTGAGGCTGTTGAGACCATCCTCCACTCCAGAGCTCCCTCCACGAGGAAACTCTACACCTTGAAGTGGATATTGTTCACTTCCTGGTGCGGAGAGCACCAGCTGGACCCAGTTATCTGCCCTGTGGTTGCAGTGCTGGAGTTCCTGCAGGAGCGTTTCTCCGCAGGTCTATCCCCCTCCACACTAAAGGTGTACATGGCGGCCTTAGCTGCTTACCACGTCCCTTTAAGTGGTGTATCCTTGGGGAGACACCCTGTAGTATGTTTCCTTCGCGGCACTGTGAGGCATCTGACCAAGATACTAGGAGTATGACTGCCTCAAAGGCTTTATTATCGGGGGTTTCTTTCCATGACATCTGTGATGCGGCAGGCTGGTTCTGACCGCATACATTTGTTAGATTTTATGACTTGGATCTTGGCTCTACTCCAGTTTCTAGGCTGCTTGCTTCTTAGTGTACGCAATGACTTCACACAGAACAGGCATTTGCTATTATGGCGTAGTGGGTATGAGGTTCCCACCGCGTCTCGACGCAGCTCGAGTTCCCTTGAAAGGGAACGTCTCAGGTTATGTATGTAACCCTGGTTCTCTGAGAGGGAACGAGACGCTGTGTCGCCCTGCCATACTCTCTGCATGCCTGTGATCGACTTGCTTCGGCTTTTCAGAAGCTAGCGCGGTCTGTTTTCAGGTGTGCTTTATAGTTCTCTTACGAGAGTACTCTCGTGTTGCGTAAGCTAGCTTACGCTACGGGAAAATCTCCTTTTCTCGAGAATACTGAAGCCAAAAAATTTGCAGCAGTTGCTCTGCGGCAACTGCTGCAGCCTATCGATGGACTATTCATGACGTAAGCAACAATGGGGGCGCGGGTGCCCTCGCGCGTCACGTCCCGCCAGAATGGACGTGGCTTATCTCTATATAAGCCGAGTCCAGATAGGGTGTTCTTTGATTTTTCACCTTTTCAAGCGAAGTACTCGCATCGCTGACTCTCTGGAGAAGCCTGCGCCGTCGACGAGCCTTTCAGCGGGACAAGCCATCTGCCTGGCAGATCTGGAAGATGACTTCTTCTCGTCGCTTCACTGCCGTTCCTGCTGCGCTATCCGGCGCCCATATCCTTTTCTATTGCTTCTTTTGCTTGTGTTCGCTCCGCGACACATTCCTAAAAGAGCTAGGCGTTGTTTCAGATGCCTCGATTTTCTAAGTGCGGCTCTTGCCGAGCCCCCTCAGCGACGGGGACCGCCACATTCTGTGTGTTTCCTGCCTGGGACGACACCACGCGGACCACGCGCTTTCCACCGGCAGCTGCCCAGAATGCGACGCCATGGCCATGTCGACCCTGCGGGCTCGACTGGCCTCTTTTGACGTGGACCCCGGCCCTCCTCTTCTCTCGTCTGGGCCGCGCCACAAGAAGCGCCGCTCACAGAGAATTCCGGAGATAATCCCTGCAGACGAATGCACGCCGGCTGATTCCCCGTGTGCATCGCTCTCTGCCTCCCCCGCCTCGATCACGGCCGGCCAGCACCCCACTGCTTCCGCCGCACTTCTCGAGTGCCACGGGGACATCGCGGAGGAGGACACCTGTTCTCACCCCGCCTCTGAAAGTGGAGGATGGTCGGGCTCCAACCCGGACCCCGCCCCTTCCCTGCAAGAGCCGAGCGGTGTGCGAGCAAGCTTCGACGCTGAGCTTCTCCGCCTCATCACGAAGGCCTCATCACGATTGGTCGCCGCCCGAGCAGCCTGCGCCCAGCAGGCTGGATGGCTGCTTTCTGCCCGGTCGACGCTCGACGCCTCACACGAGGCCTGCTCCCTTCCTGCTGGAACTCCACAAAGAGTTATATAAGAGCTGGAAGGCGCCATTTTCTGGCAGGCTGAGGTCTACAGTCTCTTCGACGCTCTCGTCTGTCGACGGCGCGAAAGACAAGGGCTACCTCTACATTCCTCCGGTTGAGGAGTCTGTAGCCACACATTTAGGCCCGCCCTCCGCGGGATGGCAGTCCAAACCCTCTTTGCCCTCGAAAGCCTGCAGAACTACTTCGGCTCTCATCGGTCGCGCCGGTCAAGCCGGTCAAGCCGGTCTCATCGGTCGCCGCCGGTCAAGCCGCTTCAGCGCTTCATTCCATGGCTGTGTTGCAAATTTATCAGGCCAACCTTCTCCGTACTATGGATGAGACGGGCCCGAATCCTGACAGCTTCACAGACCTCAGGAGAGCAACGGACTTAGCGCTACGAGCCACCAAGTCCGCTGCACAAGCCATTGGAAGGAACATGGCGTCCCTCACCGTCACTGAGAGACACTTGTGGTTAACCCTCTGGGGTCGGCAAACGCGCCTGCGCGTTTTGCTCGATTTTTTTCACATAGCAGCAAAATAGACTTAAAATACTCTGTAATTTTTGGTCATACAGACTTAAGAAATATAAAAAAATAAACTATTAAATGTCTGCTTTTTTATGTGTCCACTTACAATCGAAATAAAACATTGTGCTTTTGTAAAATAAAGGGAAAAAAATAGGGTGTGCTTTCTGCCTCTTCGTCTCTGTGAACTTTTTTTCTGGAGCACGTCTCTAAACAAACAAAACTCAGCAAATACTATTCACCCAGGCATGAGCAATATATCTTTATAATAGTTTAAGTTTGTACTTTTAAATTATCTAACTCAAAACTAAAATAAATATTCTCTGTTTATGTAATCTATATAAAAAGAGAGCGATGTCAGCCGTTCTCATTATCGTTCTCGCAGCTCATTAATCTGCTAATTTGACACGCCCACGGAGAGCGCGCTCTATTCAAATGCAAATGATCTGAGGCAACACATGCAAACGTGTAAACGCCCACATGAACTCGATAACACACCAATCGTTTAATCGTCAGATTAATGTACTATGTCGTCTTGCGAGGCTTAGGAATAATCCTGGGATGTTTACCTTAGAACATGTGCTGGTTTATTTTCATTTCGAGGAGCAACGGATCTAGCCGAGAATTGTGAAAAGTTTTTTAGTCTTGTGCTTTGTTCTAATCGCGATATGGAATAGTGTCTGTAAACGCAAAAATACTTTAAATTTGAACCACGTTTCTGTGTGTGAATGAATTAACGGCACAGATGGGCGCTGTTACAGATGAAATATGAAAGACAACATTTCGTAGTTTTGGATAGATTATAAAGTTTTTATTCTAAAATATCAAATAAGCTTTTGTTACCCAGTTTCTGCTCATATGTTAAATATATAGTATGTTTTGTCAAAAATAAACTCATCAACTAAGATGTTATTATAGTGTTTGTTCCAATGTTGCCTAAGCTATATCAAACTAATGAATCCTTAACTTTAAATGTATGATAACTTTTATGTATGATAAAATGTATTGGCCTACTTTAAAAAAAGAATACTTTATAAGAAATTTATGGAAAAAGACAATTTTCTTTTCAAGATGTTTCCAACTCTAACTTTGAACAAATTCTGTAGAATGGCCCATATAGCTTATTTGATTTTTTTTCCAGGTATGACTATGTACTAAAAATGTGCTTTTGACTTTCATTTATATTTGGATTATATATATACACTGCCTTTCAAAAGTTTGGGGTCGGTACGATTTTCTATGCTCACCAATGCTGTATTTATTTCATTAAAAATACAACAAAAAACAGTAATATTGTGAAATATTATTACAATTTAAAATACCAGTTTTCGATTTTAATATATTTTAAAATACAATTTATTCCTGTGATCAAAGCTGAATTTTCAGCATCATTACTCCAGTCTTCAGTGTCACATGATCCTTCAGAAATCATTCTAATATGATGATTTGATGCTCAAGAAACATTTCTCATTATTATCAATGTTGAAAACAGTTATTTAAATTTTTATTTCAGGATTCTTTGATGAATAGAAAGTTCAAAAGAACAGCATTTATCTGAAATATAATCTTTTGTAACATTAAACACTACTGTTCAAAAGTTTGGGGTCAGTAAGAATGTTTATTTTATTTTTGGGGGGAAATAAATAAAATAAAATAAATACTTTTATTCATCAAGGAAGAATTAAATTGATCAAAAGTGACAGTAAAGACATTTATAATGTTACAAAAGATTCTATTTCAAATAAATGCTGTTGTTTTTAATATTTCTGTTCATCAAAGAATCCTAAAAAATGGTACACAACTGTTTTCAACATTGAAAATGTTTCTTGAGCATCAAATCATCATTAGAGTGATTTCTGAAGGATCATGTGACACTCATGTGACAAGACTGGAGTAATGATGCTGAAAATTCAGCTTTGAACACAGGAATAAATTACACTTTACTATATATTCAGATAGAAAACAGCTGTTTTACATTGAAATAATATTTCACAATATTACTGGGTTTGTTTTGTATTTTTAATCAAATAAATGCAGCTTTGGTGAGCAGAAGAGACTTCTTTTAAAAACATTAAAAATCTTACAGACCCCAAACTTTTGAACAGCAGTGTATATTCTATATTAGAATATATAGAATTGGTTCAAAGTTAGAGTTGGAAACATCTTGAAAAATGTATCTTCTTTTGAAAGCATTCTTTGGTACCCAGTGACACACCTGTGTGAAAGGCTCATTACGCAGCTCATTATGCAGGTCTTCTCAGGTGTGAATCAGAGCATTATTCATGATTCCTCCACGCCCATTTACGCCCACCCGCATATTGTCTTTCCAAACAAAAAGTGTCTTACAAAATTTAAATCAATGTATTGTTTTATGTGAATGATTAGGCAGGATGATTTTCAGATCATTTTGAAGCAAAAACTCTAGGCGACAACACCCATTAGTCAAAAGTATTGTGGACACATATTTTGTATGTGTTTTGTGATCTTATTTCAGAAACTTTAAGTTTTAGTTTTTTCAATAACCATGCATAAACAATATTCTCTCAAAAATACTTTCCTCGACGCGCCCGTGTCTCCTTCCGGTCTCTTCGGCCCGACGGTCAAAGGCTTCACCGAGCGGTACTCTGAGGTTCAGAGGACGTCGCAGGCCATGCGACATTTCATCCCCAGACGCTCTAGTTCCGCTACAGGTCGCGCTAAGAAGCAGCCACCTAACCGGATCTCAGCGCCTCCGCCGCCAGCTTCACAGCGTCGCCAAACGGGTGACTCTCAGCAGCGCTCACGCTCTTCAAGCCGCCACAGGCCGCCTCACCCCCGGGGACCCAGGCTCAAGATAGCGCTGAAACCAAAATCTTCCTGACACTTTAGAGAAGACAGAGATGGCTAAGTCCCGCCGCGGCCGGACCGCCATCAAAGGTAGCACGCTTCACTCTCTCAGCTCCCTCAACAGAGGTGGCTGGAGAAGTTTATTTGACAGCCAACGAGCCCGTCACACGACCGGCTCGCCTGTACTCAAAAGCCGTTTTTACGGCTACCCAGATAAATCTCAAAAAGAGCATTATATCTGTTTGTCCGGCTCTCGCCGAAAGTGTTATAAATGTAGGAAATGTGCCCACTTCCCAGTGTTCACCCCTACACACAAGCACGGCCCATTCAGTGACACACACTCATTCACGGCCCACACCAATGAAACCAGCTCACGCCGCGTATGTTTTAAACGTAGGAAATGTGCCCACTATGCAGTGCTCACCCCTACCCATAAACATTTGCTGCTCTGTGACTCACGCTCACTCAGAGCCCTTATCGATGAACACGATATGTGCTCAGTGTGCAGAGAGCGCGCGCGCCTCTCAGAGCTCGCGCTCGCCCACAAACACTGCATGTGCATCACACACACACAGCGGCCAGAGCCCAGACATTATTCTCCCACTAGCTTTAAGTATGAAAGTGTGGGAAATGATCCCGGGGTGTCACAATGGGTACTGAACACCATAAAGCGAGGCTATTCGCTGCAGTTCGCTCGCAGACTCCCGCGCTTTCGGGCCAGGGTCGAAACCACGGTAAAGCAGGAAGTAGCACATCTACTCTGTGCCGAAATAGCGAAGCTGCTGAAAAAGGGGGCTATAGAAACCGTTCCTCTGACCCAGAGCGAAGCAGGTTTCTACAGCAGGTATTTCCTTGTCCCCAAAAAGGATGGCGGTCTCAGACCCATCCTAGACCTCAGATGCAAATCCTCGCGCAAATTCGCCCGAGGGACTGGTTTATCTCAGTGGATCTGAAGGATGCCTATTTTCAGATTCAAATAGCGCCCCGTCACAGGCCTTTCTTACGATTCGCCTTTGAGGGCCAGAGCTATCAGTACACCGTCCTCCCGTTCGGTCTATCTTAGCACCCCGTACATTCACAAAGTGCATGGACGCGGCACTCGCTCCCCTGAGACTTCAGGGGATGCGAATATTGAACTATTTGGACGACTGGTAATTCTAGCTCAGTCAGAATCAGAACTGATAGCACACAGGGCTTTATTACTCAGCCATCTGCAAAGTTTGGGTCTCCAAATCAATTGGACCAAGAGCTCGCTGTCTCCCAGCCAGGAAATGTCCTTTCTGGGGACAGACTTAGACTCTGTGTCAATGACAGCGCGGTTGACGTCACAGCGCGCTCGGCAGATACAGCGCTCAGCGGCCTCTTTCAAGGTCAACAGTATGCATCCTCTCAAAAGCTTTCAGAGGATACCAGGCCTTATGGTTTCGGCCTCGGCAGTGCTTCGGCTGGGCTTATTGTACATGCGCCCTCTCCAGCACTGGTTGAAGAAGCGGGTCCCTCTTCGGGCATGGGCCTCTGAGCGCATTCGCCTCACGGTAACCCAGGACTGTGTGACAGCACTGGAACCCTGGAGGGCGCCAGACTGGTACCAGTCAGGCGTGGATCTGGGAACGATCTCGAGCCGAAAAGTTATCTCGACGGATGCCTCCAACTCAGGTTGGGGCGCCCTCTATGAGGGCAGGCCGGTCTTCGGCCTGTGGGCAGCCCGTAAGGGGCGCTTACACATAAACTGTCTGGAGATGAAAGCGGTCGAGAACGCGCTGGGGCACTTCCTCCCCTTCTTAAAGGGCCACGATGTCGTAGTCCGCACGGACAATATGACGGTGGTCTCTTACATAAACTGCCAGGGCGGTCTCAGATCACGGAGCCTCCACGCGTTGGCAAAACGCCTCCTCGTGTGGTCTCAACAAAACCTGCGCTCGCTAAGGGCGGCGCATGTTCCGGGCCATCTGAATGTGGGCCCGGACATGTTGTCCAGAGACAACGTTCCCCCAGGGGAATGGTCTCTACACCCTCAAATAGTCCAGTTACTATGGGACACATTTGGCAGAACGGAAATCGACCTCTTCGCGTCACCAGAGAACGCGCACTGCCCAGAATTCTTTTCAAAGGACAGGGACGCCCGCCCAGCCGCCTGGCCCAGCCGCCCGCTCTATGCGTTTCCGCCGATAGCGCTGTTACCACAGGTGATCGAGCAGATCAGGGAAGCAAAATGGCTCTGGAGGAACCAAACATGGTTCCCGGAACTGATGCAGTCAGCGAGCACAGCCCCGTGGCTCGTTCCAGTGAGGAAAGATCTCCTCTCTCAGGCCTGGGGCGCGATTTGGCACCCGCGCCCCGATTTATGGGCCCTGCATGCATGGACCTTCAACGGGTACCCACTGGTCTCCCAGTAGGAGTGCTAAATTCGATCACACAGGCCAGAGTGCCCTCTACTAGACGGCTGTATGCTTCAAAGTGGTCAGTATTTTCCGGCTGGTGCTCGGCTCATAACGTAGACTCACAATGCTGTGGTGTCACGGAGATTCTCTCCTTCCTGCAGGAGCTTCTGGATGAGGGCAGGTCCCCCTCCACGCTCAAAGTATATGTTGCGGCCATAGCAGCGTTTACAAAACCTTTGCATGGCCAATCCTTGGGAAGCAATGATCTCATCATCCGCTTCCTGAGAGGGGCTAGGAGACTAAATCCTCCTAGATCCCCGATGGTTCCAGTGTGGGACCTTTCCATGGTCCTTGATGCTATGAAGGGCGAGCCCTTCGAACCGCTACAGTCTGTGGATTTGCGGTACCTCTCGTTTAAAACCGCCTTTCTTATGGCACTCGCCTCAGTCAAGCGAGTGAGTGACCTGCACACGCTCTCTGTGAGTGCTACGTGCATTGAGTTTGGTCCTAACGACTCCAAAGTTATTTTCAAACCAAAGCATGGGTATGTCCCTAAAGTGCTGTCCACTCCGTTCAGAGCGCAGGTCATTTCACTATCAGCCCTTCCGGGGTCTGATGCGAGGACGGCGTGAATCTTCTCTGCCCGGTTAGGGCGCTGAGAATTTATGTCGAGCGGTCTGCTGCTTTTAGGCAGTCAGATCAGCTCTTTGTTTCGTTCGGTGGCCGTACCAAAGGGCTAGCCACTTCGAAACAGAGTCTTTCCAGGTGGATAGTCGACGCTATCACGCTGGCTTATAGGTCTAAGGGCCTTCAGTGCCCCTTAGGCATCAGAGCCCATTCTACCAGAGGCGTGGGCTCTTCATGGCCCTGGTCCAGTGGGGTTTCACTTCAGGATATTTGTATGGCGGCAGGCTGGGCCTCTCCGTCTACATTTATAAGGTTTTACAACCTGGAAGTTCCTGCGCTGCAGGCTAAGATATTTTCTGTCTAATGCCTGTCTGACAGGCTATTATAGTCAGTTGCGTTACAGTTCAGGCCGACCTAAGTCCCTCCTGTCTGCTATTATGCGCTAAGAACTTGTTCCTATAACTATAGGATTATGATATATATTTTAAGGCCCACTACTCGTTGGTCTGAATATCACTCACTAATATAGTTCTCCAGGTTCACACCCTTGGGGCCATGTGTGGGCACTTCAGCACACACGGCGTTTTACATTGGGTTCCCGTAGCGTAAGCTAGCTTACGCAACACGAGAGTACTCTCGTAAGAGAACGACACTCGGTTACTAACGTAACCTCGGTTCTCTCTAGAAGAGGGAACGAGTGTTGCGTAACCCTGCCGTGCTTGTGCTACGTTCTGGTTTAGCTTCAGTGTGAAAAACCAAAGAACACCCTATCTGGACTCGGCTTATATAGAGATAAGCCACGCCCATTCTGGCGCCCACACCCTCATTGGTGCTTACATCATGAATAGTCCATCGATAGGCTGCAGCAGTTGCCGCAGAGCAACCAATAGGCGCGCGAGCTGCATCGCCTGGGTCTGCTCTGTGCAGCAATGCGTTTTAAATTAATGCAAAATTAAGGATAATTTTTTGGCTTCAGTATTCCCAAGAAAAGGAGGTTTTCCCGTAGCGTAAGCTAGCTTACGTAACACTCGAGAACCGAGGTTACGTTAGTAACCGAGTGTCGTTTCCTGGTCGATGACGTCTCGTCTCTCCATTGATTATACACGTGCTTCACGACACAATCACGCAGGGGCGTTCCCACCGCATCTCGATGCAGCGTCTCGTTCCCTCTCAAGGAACCAGGGTTACAAACGTAACCTGAGACGTTTTTTGTCCAATAATTAGAATCTCTGTTTTTTCAGAATTATGTAGTAGGAAATTACTAGTCATCCAGTTTTTTATATCAGCTATGCCTTCCGTTAATTTTGTGAATTGGTAGGTTTCGTCAGGGCGTGAAGAAATATAGAGCTGAGTCATGATCATCATCATCAGTGCCGCTACTAGCTATTTTGGTGCCCTAAGCATAATTCATTTATGATGCAAAAGAAAAAAACGCTTATTTTTGACAGTTTAACTTAACTTTTTAACGCACAATCCAACGGACCACTGAGCTTAGGAAGTTGAGTGTGTTTGGGGGAGGGGCGGTGGCGGCACCATCATTACTTTCTCGATAGATACTTACTTTCTCTCGTTACTTTCTAGAGCAATTAAATACTCTTGTTCCGCCTGTTTTGTTATATACATCCCTAAAAAGTGCCTAATAATATTTCTATACTGAAATAATATCGGCATTATAATTATTATGACTATGATATGATGATTGATTTTTCATTAGGCTATTTGTGGTGCCCCCTCAGCACTTGGTGCCCTACACACAGCGCATGATGCGCGTGGTGGGAGCGGCGGCGCTGATCAGCATAACAGTAAAAACTAATGCCATGCTAATGCCGGTCAGATAAGTATGATTTAAACCATGCTAATGCTATTCCACTAATGCCAACATAATTTTCAAGTCTATTTAAAAGAATGTTGTGGTCAATGGCATCAAATGCAGCACTAAGATCGAGTAACACTAATAGAGAGATACAACCACGATCGGATGATAAGAGCAAGTCATTTGTGACTCTGATGAGAGCTGTCTCAGTACTATGGTACAGTCTAAATCCTGACTGAAAATCCTTGCAGATACCATTTCTTTCTGAAAAGGAACATAGTTGTGAGGATACTGCCTTTTACTGAGAAGCTGATACTGGGATACTGAGAAACACAACAATGAGCCATTAGAGTATTTCCCAGAGTGCCTGCCTCACATAATGCACAGCACTCTTTTATTCTCTAGCTAATCATCAATTAGTATGGGAGAACCAATCAGAACTCCCAGGCTCTTGGACGAATAGGATCAGGAGACTCAGGGTTGTCACATAGGAGCATTCTCTGCCATGTTAGCCATAACCAATCTGCTAATGATTATGTTGGACTAAGCCAAGTTTTACTCCTTTTAGGTTGCAGTAAAATAATTATCTTTTCTTTTGAGAAACAAAGTGGTCTGAAATTAAACATCAGGCGCATCAACGTCTTTCCATGGAGGTGAGGGTGCCAGCGTGCTTCTGCTTACAGAACATCTCTACTTACTTATACAGCTTTAATGACAGCATAATAAAGGTCCTGCAATTTTATGCTCATGGATGAGCATATCTTTTTGAAGAAAGCATCACCGATGGAGAAATCATACCTCTGACTCTCCCGCGCTATCACTCTCTCGGTTTCATGTTTCTTTTATGTATTCAGCAGCAGTACTTACAGCTGTCACTGCTCCACTAAATATATATGAAGGTGTCTGAAACACTTAAGAATCATATTTCATCACTTCATCTCTCTCTCTGCCTCACTCGAAGTGATGGTGTGGACAAGACAAGAAATGAGATTTGGGAGATACATAATATCAGAAAAATCAGAAAACCTTTTTACACTCATCCTCTATGCCATTTCTCCACTCTCTATATCTGCACCTGATAACCACACACACACACACACACACACACACACACACACACACACACACACACACACACACACACAGAGAATCAACATCACCCAAGAAACAGATTCACATTTGCTGCCTGGCTGCATTTGGAGTCACTTAATGAAATTCTGGACCACAGTTGGTGGGTCGGCCAAAGGAGCATGAGTGAGGGGAAGCCGGTTGATGAGCACAGTGCCCTGGGTCTTCTAAAACCCTCTGGTGCTCAAATTCAATTTGAGACTCTGGGGCAAAACATATCTTTTGGTCTGCTGTTTCTCTGGCCCTGTAGCTCATCTAAAAATCAGTCACCTGTTCAGACCTCACCCCCAACCCCCTTGTGGTCATGCACAGTGGTGCATGTGAGTGAAGGCCAAGAGGGATAGTTAATCTAACAATCCACTGGGTGGCTTGGCATGCTAACAACAACATATGCTTTTACACACAATGCAGAGTGCGGGAGATGTAGTCCATTTGGCTCATACACGCTTGCAGAGAGGGCAGTCCTCCACATGAAATATTCATCATCCCAGCAGTCTTTCACATGCAGACGTCTTGCAAGGTCGCATACACATATCTTGCCAAAAAGATGGTTTTGGAGCACATTTGGAGCCTCTGCCGTGTGCAACTTTAACAACATAGATGAAGAGAATTATGTGATGCTCACTGAAGAACATCCAGCAACACCAACGTGCAGATCAATTATTGAAGTATACAGGGAAAGGAAAAATAAACAGAAATACATTTTTTAGTGGACAATGTCAAGTTTGTACTGAAAATAGTGACTGGAAAATGTGAATTAAAAAGAGAAGAAAATTATAAAAAAGCGCCAGGAGACTACACTAAATAACATTGACCGTATATGTCGAAACACTAAAGATTTGAGTGACCACATGTTCAATGACACAGACTGGCATCTGCCATAATATAGGTTGATGTCGGCAAGTGCGTAAATGGTGCGTCACTGCCAGCACAGCATGATAAACTGGAACTATAACGTCAGCCCATGTGTGCATTCTATAAAAAGACCATTCAACTAAAAATAAGATGGTCCTGGTCTAATCTAGAAAGTACATTTCTGATATGTGCATGACAATTTTAGAAATACTGCAGCCACAGGAAATTATGTCACCCTGACAGTGCTAAACTAGTATGACTATCCTGAGCTGCAAGTGAAATCAAATGTAGCAGACAGAGGGAAAATAATTCAAATAAAATCTTGCACAGATAAATCATCTAGTATAATTTAATGAGATATTTGTGATTTATATGTTGCCTACTGCAACGTAGTTAGATGTTATGGGAAGAAGGAGGCGGTAACCGGCGAACATTCAACAACTTAAAATGAACACAAAATTAAAGTAAAGTCGCCAGTCCCTCACTGTCGACTGCCACCACACATAATAAAGCAAAACATCAAATAAAACAGTCCAGGCCTGTCCTCTCTCGATCATCACTGTCGTCGCTCCTCCTTTTATGCTTCCGCTCCACCGTGAGAGATACGAGACCAGTGCGTCGCGCAGGTGTCGCTCATTAGTAATCACGCCACCGGCCTCGCGCCGTTCTCCCACGGCCCTCAGCCTCGTCCTGCTCGCCTGCTCGCCTCGTCCTGCCCGCCCTTCCTGTTCGCAGGAGTGATGAGATACTTAGTAGAATGTGCTCGCTCAATGGCTGGCTGTCTAAGTGGTGTCCGCAAAATAATATAGAATTCATAGAAAATTGGAAAAGTTTTTGGGGCAGAGCTGACCTGTTGAAAAGAGATACGGATAAACAAATGATAAAGCTCGGGTTGCTGAATATTCGATCCCTTACTTCAAAAGCACTTATTGTTAATGATACGATTACAGATTATATCCTAGATGTGCTGTGTTTGACAGAAACCTGGCTAAAACCAGACGATTACATTACTTTAAATGAGTCCACCCTGCATGATTACTGTTATAAACATGAGCCCCATCTGAAAGCCAAAGGGGGAGGTGTTGTTGTAATTTATAGTAATATCTTCAGAATTACGGAGAATTCTAGTTTTAAATGTAATTCTTTTGAAGTGTTGGTGCTTAATGTAACACTATCTAGTGTAAATGATAAATCACGTTTGAGATTTGTGCTGGCTACTTTATACAGGCCACCAGGGTACCATACAGACTTTATCAAAGAATTTGCTGATTTTCTATCGGAGTGGCTGATACTGGCTGCAGATAAAGTCCTAATTGTTGGTGATTTTAATATACATGTAGGTAACGAAAAAGATGCATTGGGATTGGCATTTAAAGACATTCTGAACTCTATTGGAGTTAGACAACACATGTCAGGACCTACTCATTGTCGTAATCATACTCTAGTTCTAATATTATCACATGGAATCAATGTTGATGCCGTTGAAATTCTACAGCAGATCTCAGACATCTCAGATCATTATCTAGTCTCGTGTACTTCATTTAGCCAAGGCTGCAAAGTCGACTCCTTGTTACAAATATGTTAGACCTATCACTTCTGCCACTAAAGATCGCTTTATTAATACTATTCCTGATCAGTTTCATCTCCTCAGCATCCCAGATAGCTTAGAAGAACTCGATATTGCGACAGAAACTTTTGACTCTCTCTTTTCCAGCACTTTAGACACAGTTGCTCCTTTGCGCTTAGGGGTCTTTTACACTGGGCTCGTTTGCTGCGGTCCGAGCCCGGGCGCGATTGTTCCCGGCGCCCCCCGCAGCGTTGGTCTGGTTTCACACTCAACTTGATTCTATCGAACTCTGGTGCGTTTGCATGCATCTTACGTCATTGCAAACGTGCACGGCGCATGATAGAAAACACGACGCGGGTATAAATCCAATATATTGTGATTTTATTAATTTGGTGCTATTATGCATAGCTCAGTAAACAACGCAGGTTAACTGTGTGTGTGTGTGTGTGGCATAAGCTGTATTTCCGCTGCTTGCAAATGGACTCTTTTGAGGAGACAGTGGATTTCCATTAATTTGTTCCCCTGATTGCACGCACTATGCGCAAATACACTGCAGACTCACTCTTGCTCGTATCCAGGGTAAATCTTCACCCCTTACGTGTGTTTTATTTAACTAAACACATCATAATCAGCTAAAACGCATGCGCAGGATACTTTACTTCCTGAACAAGTGCGCACCCGAGTCCGTGTTGCTTTCACATACACGCGAACCGCAGCACGGTTCGGGAGCAACCGAACTCAGACCACCTCCTCCAGGTAGTCTCGGGTTCGGTACCCCAGTGCGCACCCGGGTCCCATGACAGCGTTCACATTAACGATTTTTCATGCGAACCGTGCCCCGTTCCGAACTAAACTGCCAGTGTGAAAGCCCCCTTAAAGAAGATTAAAGAAAATAGTCCAACGCCGCGGTACAACGAGCACACTCAGGCCCTTGAGAGCAGCCAGAAAAATCGAGCGCAACTGGAAGAAAACAAAAATGCAGAAATGCAGTTTTTTCGCATTTCATGGAAAGAGAGCACGATTGCGTACAGAGAGGCCTTAAAAGCTGCTAGATTTGCTTATTTTTCATGGCGACCGATTTGGACAACTGTGTAATGTCTAGCGGCACGCTGTTGTTGTTTCGTTCAAACATTATGGACCATGGCAAGCAGACTCTGGGACAAAAGGAGAACTAAAACGAGGATCAATATCGGCGTGGCGTTTTGGAGATGCCGAGAGCTTCGCGGGAAACTTCGACTTGACAGAGTTTCACGACTTGACAGAGTCTTGACAGAGTCAGAGCTGCTCTTGTATGTACTTTACTAGACAGGTGAGC
The DNA here is from genome assembly GCA_026230005.1 of Gila orcuttii. Lineage (NCBI taxonomy): Eukaryota > Metazoa > Chordata > Actinopteri > Cypriniformes > Leuciscidae > Gila > Gila orcuttii. The sequence goes on along the minus strand of JAPDVR010000005.1, from coordinate 32,977,217 downwards.
AAATGTACATAAAACAAATCAATGTTATATAGCTCAACATGATGAAATGATCAGTATGTTATTCTAATGTTGATTTAGTTTACTGCTAGTCTCATATAGTTAACAAACTAACACATAGAATAACATTATAACTTTTAACACACTCAAATGCTGTTTAGTATGATAGTGTAATGTTAGACCAAATGAAACAGCGCTGCGTTATCTCACAAGTAGTTCGGTAGAATTAAATGTCCTCATTCCTTTATATCCGCGTGACTCACGTGTGGCGCTGGTATCTGTCTCTCATTAGCAATCGCGACCTGCTTCATACAACAGTCATGTTAAAAAACATGAATGTTTTCACTCATCCATAAACATTATCAGATCCATCAGCATGACCCGCTTATCACTGCGTCATCAATATACGCCTTTGTTATTGTAAGAGGTTAGCGACCCCTAGTGGCGAAAAAACTGGACTGTGACGCTATTTTCTTCTAGAAACAAACTTTGTTGCATTATTTTCCTGTCATCTCTGTAAAGCTGCTTTGAAACAATCTGTATTGTAAAAAGCGCTATATAAATAAAGGTGACTTGACTTGAGCTCAAAATCAGCATATTAGAATGATTTCTGAATACTCATGTGACACTGGAGGTAAAATAACATTTTAAAATATATTAAAAAAGAAAATATTTATTTTAAATTGTAAGATTTCTTTTCTTTTTTTCAATTTTAATGTTATATTTTTGATCAAATAAATGCAACCTTGGTTGAGCATAAGAGAATTCTTTCAAAAAACGGTTTTAATCTCTCCCTTCAGCCTCCATTATCCACTTTTCTTGCACTATAAATTAAATATGTTTTTTTTTTTTTTTCACGACATGTAACTGGAATATCTGTAGTTCCCTTTCGTTGTCACTCCGAGTTACGTCGGATGACGACGAATGGGGTTTCGCTTAGAAACCCTATCGACTTCGAGTATTACAAAACGAGCCAATGGCAAAGAAATGCCATGGGTCTGCGGAATTTGCATAGCGTATCTCCGCCTTACCTCGTGGGTATAAAAGGAGGACGCCGGCAACATGCAGATATGTTTTCGCTTCGGAGCCAAGAGTATCTCTTCACTCCACAGCCATTCCTGATTTCACTCTACGAGACGAGCCATTCTCCGGTGTTGGTGTGACGGCGATCTGCAGCGAGTTCACATTGCCTGCTGATCTGTGCAGTGATCTGCCAGTGAGTGTGTTTCTCCCTGCTCGCTTCAACATCGTGGAGTTTTTTTTCCTCTCACAAAAGAGCTCGCACGCGGCACGTCTTTTTAAAGACGGCTCGCCTGTGCATTTCTGGTTGCGGTTGACTCATTTCTGATTTTGATGGGCACATTCTCTGCTCTGCGTGCTTGGGCTTGATCACGCTAGAGCAGCGTTTGTGGATGACTCACGTTCTCCCCGCGGGAACGTGACCATCGCGTCATTACGGTCGAGACTCAATGATCTCGTTAGAGAGAGAGTCCCCTCATCCACACCCCGATCTAACACTCTCCACGTGAGGTGCTACTTCGGCTGGTGGCCAGGGTGACCTGAGGGTGATGGTGTGGAACAAAGGCGCCGACTATCCGTCCATGCCCCACGCCCCCCTCTTTATTGACGCAACCCGTGAACGTTCACGGGGCGCCCGCGGGCCCGTCTTCGGACCCCCCGCGGGTTTCCTTTGACGTTCCAGAATCGGATCTGTTGCCCATTGCAGCATCACAGGGCGGGCTAGAATCTTCAGGAAGTGAAGATTTGACAGTGCTGCCACTTTCGGGTGTGCATATGGCATTTGTCGAGTCAGATCCTGAGATGACGGCCATGCTTTCCCGGGCCGCCGCGAGCGTCGGACTAGAGTGAAACCTTCCACCCTGTCCTGTGCGCTCGCTGCTGCACGATTGGTTTTTGGGTGTGGCCGCTGACACCTGTTGGCGTCCACTCCAATACCTTTCTTCCCGGATGTGCATCAGGAGATCTCGAAATCCTCGAAGACCCTGTCTTCCAGCGATCCCTCGTTGATCTTCTCCGCCCTTCCCCCCCTCCACGGGGCCGCTGCCCATGGGTACACTGGGGTCCCCCGGTTGAACGCTCTGTTGTGATACTAAAATAACTGTGTCCTCAGAGTGCTTCTTCTCGGCGCGATCCTAAGCACCCGTCCGAAGCCTGTAGTTTTTCGTCTACACTTGTGGCGAAATCCTATAGCGCCCAGGACAGGCAGCCGCCTCACTGCATGCCATGGCCATTCTGCTGGTCTACCTGGCCCAGGTGCTCATGGACATGCAGGAGGGTAGGACTGGCCCAGGGCTCCTCATCGAGCTGCGCGCCACCACTGACCTTGCTCACCGAGCGACGAAAGTGGCCGCACACTCCCTGGGTCAGGTGATGTCCTCCATTCAAGCCTCTGGCTTAACCTGTCCGATGTGCAGGATGTCCGGCGGACCCGTCTGCTCGACACCCTCATATGCCAGGTCGGCCCTTCAGCGGTGCGTTTGAGGGCTGTACAACAGTTCTCAACCGCCCATGAGCAGACTGAGGCATATTCTGTCCCGACGGCCCTGCCGTCCGTTCAGATCGCTCAGTCTGCCCATCGCCGAAGGCGCCCTCCTGTGGCTCCCACCCCGTCCGTTCACCCGGGCTGGTTCTGGAGGCCGCAGCGTGACGCCACTGCCCTCTCCAGCCCCGCCCCCCGCTATACACCGGGTTAAGCGGCGCTCTTGAGACGGGCCGCTCAGAGATGGAACTCAGTTCTTTCCAGGAGCTGGTAGCAGGGCCACTCCTTTCCCCGATGGAGGGCCGGGGAAGAATCCTTATTCTCAGAAAGAACTGACTCTCCCGTCTCTGAGCACACAGAGTTCTCGGACGACACGGTGCGCCGCCCCCGAGCCATGCACCCCTCGTCCCCCTCTGTCTCAGAGCCGGATGACAGTGCGTGCCATCCCCGGACCGTACCGCTCTCATCCCCCTCTGTCGCCAGACCCCTGGCAGAGCAGGCCCCCGCGGAACGCTGGTCCTTCCCTGGCCTCCTCTGTCAGGGTGCGGTTATGACCGTGCCCCCACACCGGGACGCATTTCCGAATGTGTGCGGCCACAGGATTGGTTTGCAGCGATCGACCTGAAGGACGCCTATTTTTATGTCTCCGTCCTCCTTCGACTCAGACCGTACCTACTGTTTGCTGTCAGGGGGCGCGCATATCAGTACGCTGTTCTCCCATTCGGGCTGGCCCTGTCTCCTCGCGCCTTCACAAAGGTTGTTGAGGCAGCCCTTGTTTCTCCATGGGAACACGGGGTTTGCATCCTGAACTATCTCGGCGACTGGCTGATCCTAGCTCACTCTTGAGACCAGGCTTGCGAACACAGGGACCTAGTGCTCCGGCACCTAGCCCGTCCGGGTCTTCGGGTCAACTGGGAGAAGAGCAAACTTTGCCTCGTGCAGAGGATCTCTTTTCTCGGTATGGAAATCAACTCTGTCGCCATGTAAAAGGCGCAGCTTACGAGCGAGCGCACGCAGTCACTGCTGACTTGCCTGAGACAGTTCGAGGGCAAGAGTGCGGTTCCACTGAAATTATTTCAGAGACTCCTGGGGCATATGGCATCTGCAGCCGCGGCAACACCGCTCGGATTGCTTCATATGAGACCGCTTCAGCTTTGGCTTCGCGACCGAGTTCCAAGGTGGGCATGGCATCACGGCAACCTCCGAGTACCAGTTACTCCGACCTGCCGTTAGACATTCACCCCGTGGGCGAACCTCAGTTTTCTACGGGCCGGAGTACCCCTGGAACGAGCTTCGCGGCATGTTGTTGTAGACATCAGACATCTGCAGGGCTGCAGGCTGGGCGACACCGAACACATTCGCCAGATTCTACAATCTCAGAGTGGAGCCAGTGTCCTCTCATGTACTCGCTTCAACCAGCTAGTGCTGGACCCGCTCAGGTGTCTTCGCTTGCTCGCCATTCCACTCCACGGACTGGATACGTGCGATATTCTCCTCAGGTGAGCTTCCCCGAAAGCCCTGAGTTCCTCCAGCACTCCTGACGTCGGCGCCAGTGTCTATTGCCTGCGCGTCGGCTAGGTGCCTCCCGTGTGCATGGTCCCTCCTCTGAGCGACCCCCACATGTGTATTTACACTGTAAGCCTCTCTGAGCATGTGTCTTTCCCTTGGCAAGCCACCTTGCCACCCCTGGGGTTGAAATATTCCACCTGCGGCTGGACACCCCAGTGTTCTCCATATGCATCCCTCCGGGTCATATGCGGGTCCATATGCATCCCCCCCCCCTGGGTTGGCAATAATTGCATATTTCCTCTAAGCTATGGGATATGCTCCCCAGTGTACCTCGGTATTCCTGTGCTAAATAGGAGTCCTTCGTCCGTGCTAGTCTCACGACAGGGATCTCAGATTTACGCAGGGCACTGGAAGACAGCTGTGAAGGTGGCGTGATTAGACTGGTAACCCCATTCGTCGTCATCCGACGTAACTTGGAGTGACAACGAAAGGGAACGTCTCGGTTACGTATGTAACCCTCGTTCCCAGAGTAGCGAACGGAGACGTTATGACTTTCTGCCACTTTCCGCTGTACCGCGGGGATCGCCTGAGTTCAGTCTCGGCTCCTCAGCGAAGAAACATATCTGCATGTTGCCGGCGTCCTCCTTTTATACCCACGAGGTAAGGCGGAGATACGCTATGCAAATTCCGCAGACCCATGGCATTTCTTTGCCATTGGCTCGTTTTGTAATACTCGAAGTCGATAGGCTTTCTAAGTGAAACCCCATTCGTCGTCATCCGACGTAACGTCTCCGTTCCCTACTCAGGGAACGAGGGTTAGATACGTAACCAAGACGTTCATCATTTCAGTACATTCTGTATGTTCAAACAAATATTTTAGGATCTCTCTGACCTTGTCTCTCTGAAGCACTGCATGTGTGCTCAACAGACACACAGATAAGATTAAGAAGCACATTCTAACTGGCCATTAAGTTTTTAATGGCATAAAATTATATGATTTTTTAAAACATTTGAAATCAGTAGTTAAAATTCATTTCAGGGAATAAATGTCTTCCTCACATGTCCACCTTGTTTTATAAGTAGTTTGTGTGTGTGTGTGTGTCTGAGTGTATAGTCTAGAAGTGTGAAACTCTAAATGACATGTGATATAAGAGGGCCTCCTAACACCCTGCCTAACACCAATGACTTGTTTCTATGGATACGGTGAAGTCACTGAACGCAAACATGGGAGTGTTTAATTGTGGGGAATGGGTGACACGTCATTCATTTAATAAGACAAATTAATGAATATGCCATTTGGCACAGGCCTATCCAGTGTATCCATATAAAGCATTTGAGGTCAAAGCAAAATAATAAAACCACAATCAAGCTTGTATGTCAGCTACTATGTACAGCATAACATTTCACAGCCCACATTTATAAATGACATCTTACTCTTGGTTTTGGCACACTATCGGTTACCATGGAAACTATAATTTTTATCATACACTTCAAGGCTGGTGTAAGCAACTGCTAATGAATTCAACTATTTTTTCTGCGGTCAGGGCTCGAGAATCCATGCCTTGTGATGTTGTCCTGAGGCGCTAAACTTTCCATGTATCTTCTCTTCACCGTAATGATTAGATCATGCAGACTTCATGCTATTCTATCCTAATTGGGTAAAATTTAGGTTAAAAGCAAGACAGAAACTATTTGATCTGGAACACATTGCTAGCTTTGCTCTGTTCTGATTCCTGAACCTGATCATATTAAAATAAGGACATGTGCTAGAACAGTTGATGTTCAGTAATATATATATATTTATATAACACTGATAATAATAATAAGAAATGTTTTTGAGCACCAAATAAGCATATTAGAATCATTTCTGAAGGTTCATGTGACACTGAAGAATGGCTGCTGAAAATTACTTTGCCATCATGGGAATTAGGTGTTAAAATATATTAATATAATCAGAGTTTCCGCTAGAAAAAAATGGTGCCGGTCAAAGTGACCGGCAGAGGTTTCGTTTTACAGACATTTTGATGATATGCCGGTCAAATATCGCCTCTTAATTAGTCAAGTTGAGGAAAACTGGAGGCAGGCTATGTAGCCTAACTTAAAAAATGACATAATCAGGTCGTATAGAATGCAACATGTTTGCAGTGGCGGCTGGTGATAATTACTTTTGGGGGGGCGGGGCGAAAATAAATTTCAGATAGCTGTTTGAGGTCTCTTACCCCCGTTATTGTCCACAAAACTTCAGTGCCGACACGTTTCTTATGACAAGCGCGGGTGAAGCTCGTCCTCTGTCACTGGCTTCTGCCTGATTTGTAAATCGGGTTTTTCCGGTCCGGTCCTTTATCCTTTTTTTTTTTTTCTTCCAGCGAACGCCTTGTGAAAGGGTTTTTTTGTAAATCAATGACGGGTTAAATTTGGTTTAACTGCTGCCATTATCTCTACGAAAGTGATCAGCCTAGCAAGGTTTTGTCGAAGTCGCCTGCGCACTCGCAGTAGTGGCCCAAGAGCGTAAAGTTGAATGACAGATGACGAGAACCAATCAGATTGGATAAAATAACATGTATCAAATTCTGATTCGCCAGGGACGCAGCGACCAGGGACGGCGGCGCCCCAGCGCCCTCTATTGACGAGCCGCCACTAGCCTAACTTTCAAATAGACGGAAAAAAACATGAACGTCCGGTGGTGGTGGGGCTGTCTGGCTCTGGACATCCGAGGCTTCAGGCGTTCCTGATTCACCATCGTCCGTCGCGTCTGGCCTCTGAAAAAAGCTTTTTTGGCCATATTTGAAACGTCTCACTCAATCGTTCGTTGTTTAGGTCTATATTACAGCCGTTTTAGGCGTGCGCTTTATTTGAAATGCTGCATGCGATGTTGTTTAATAACTTTCAAACGGTAGAGCCTTTTCCTTTATAACATAACAAAAGGTCGGTGTATTTTTGCTTTATACATTTTAGGCTTATTCTCAAATTCAGATTGTGTTAGGGGGGCGGGATTATTGGGCAATTTTAATCGGACAATTTGACCGGAGAGATTTAATTTTGTCGGACATTTCATTTTTTTCCCGGCCAATGTCTGGTAATTACCGGACAACGGAAACCCTGAATATAATATATATTTATGCAAATTCCCTGTATTCTATTAAAAACTAAAAAGTAAACAATGATAATGTTCACAATCACTTCTGTTATAAAGGCAACCAAATTATATTTGGTGAGGTGTGGGGATTGATAAAGTTATTGATACATTAACAGGAAACTAAAATGTTACATTTTGTTACATAAATGTTAAATGTTACATAAATGTTAAAAAAAAAAAAAATTCTTCTTCACAGCATTGAGGTAGGTCTGTTGTTTTGGCTATGCCTCAGTTTAATACTTTTGATTTGTCATTTCCTTGACAGTCAGTTTCATTCATACCGACACCGGCACCCTTGTAGTTGCTCTGTTATCAGACACAGTACAAACACACATCCTTCGGTCCAGATCGCTTACTCACACTTCTCTCAAGCATGCATTTACCGATATCAAAGACACCAGCAGAATCAGACCCCACATCTCTCATGTGTGGAGACTCGATCTTAAGGTTATGCCACTAGATGGACCTGTTGGACTAAATGTCAACTTCATCCTTCCTTCTGTAACAAACCACTTGTAAATATTTTTATTGGAACATAGAAAGTTGTTCTGGGTCCTGGGTAAACTGCTAATTAAAGTAAAGTGCTAATTAAAGAGCGAATTCAAACACACCCACAACTGTGAGTAAACATCTATGATACATGAAATTGATTGGGACATCCCGATAATGACACACAACCCCCAGAACAGCAATCACAAACCCACATAATAATTTATCTCAGATGTTTATCCCCTCAAAATGCAAATGAGAGTAATGTATTAATGCAGCCTTCAGCACTTGATGGAATTAATTAGCATGATAAAAAAAATAATTTGAATAATTACCAAGAAAGGACCTAGAACAACAAACAAAAATATATACCATATACCAGAAAATAAGAAACCTTCAAGAGAACCACCTGTACTTCAAGCACCAAAAGAACGGACCAAGTACAAGTTGTGTGTGGCCTGGATCATGTGTGCACATGCTCACTCCTACATCTTTCACACCCATCCATCTGGACTCTTTAAAGCTCAAATCACTGTAAAAACAACCCAGATCTGAGGAATTAAAGGTGGAGAAGAGAGTCATAGATGGGTGATGCAGGTAAAAGGATTTTATTCAGAGGTTAATGAAAAGACCATATGGTGGTGAGGTCCATCCTGTGAGGTGCCTGTGTGTGTGTGTGTTTGAGAGAGTATGTGTGTGCAATAGTCTCTAATAAGCAGTCTGGAAATTGGAAACAATTGTCAAAAACCGCACACTGGGGAGTTGTGCTTTGATCATATGAGGTATGTATATGAGTATATCACCTCCCTAAGTGTAAACATACGTATCCTGAGAGTATTGTGTTATATAAACAGGTCACACTTAAGGCCATCACTGTAGGTCTAAGTAATAGTGCTAGCAAAAATATAATCATTCACATTCATGCATTTTGAAGACATTATAAACAACTTACAGTGCATTAAAAGTGTACATTGTAATTAATATGCATTTTCTGGGAATCAAACTTGCATCCTTGGCATCACTAGTGTCTTCTGCTACTAAAATATCATAATTAAATATTGAAATGTAGAAATGCAAAACAATGAATGAGTTGCATTTTGTACACTAGAGGGCAGTAGTTTTGCATGGTTTTTATATAAACTTACCAATTATGTCTCTTGTGTTTTGGCAAATATGGGGTTTTCGACATCAAGTAAAAAAAAAAGATTGAATTGCTTTTTACAGCAATAAAAATGATTAAAATGATTAAAATGATGAAGTTGTCGAAAAGAGAACTTAGCAAGATATTGTTCTCTTAAAAACAAACAAATAAACAAACAAATACATAAACACACACACTCACAGTTGCTTGTTACTTTCTGGAAGTAAATCAGTGGAATGGTATATGGACCATGTGGTCCTGTGGTGTGCCTCCTTGTTGGTTATACTCCATGCCTGGAAAACACTATCAGTGACAGTGCCAGAAATGTGCAGTTTCTTATATGATAAATCAGAAATGAAGTCAGTTTAAACGGATTAAATCTGTCTCACTGGGAAAACGCAGCCCATGAGTACAGTATAGAATCTTCTTTTCTGCAGAGGCCTGATGTGGCTTTGATGCATCATGGGAGAACATGGGCATACCTTGATGGGCCAACTCAAGCAACGCAAACATCACTGTGGACTATTGGGAGTATGAGTTACCTCCCTTAATTTTTTTTCTAAGCAGCATATCTTTCCTGTGTTCTATCCATAGATAACTTGAGTGAAAATAGGAATATAATCAAAAGAAAATTTTTATTTTGTGAGATAAGCTTCACATTTTTAAGTTCATGATGTCTTTGCATTTCTTGTCGATGAACAACTTTCAGTTGTGTTAAAAGTTGTTTTTATAAGATTCAAACGAAACAGAAAAAAGTGATGAGTTAAAAAAACACTGAATGCACAAACCCATAGGGTTACTTAATATTTTTGTGTGTGCAGCTACATAATTTCAAGATAATAAAAAAGAAAAGTGTATGAGAATATATGAAATGATTTATTATTTATTTGGTTAGTTATGTTTGCTTACATTTTTGGTCTTTGTCTATTTTTTATATTAATATACCAATATTATTGAAAACATAAATATGAATAACACATTTGAAATATAAAAATGATACATACAATAATAATAATAATATGAAAAAAGGGGAGGAAAATTGATTAGTTTGGATTTCTGATGTCCTCTCAACAGTAGTCAAGTCACCTTTATTTATTTGGCGCTTCATACAATTCAGATTGTTTCAAAGCAGCTTTACAGTGATAAGCAGAACAATAATGATTCAATGATGCAAACAGAGTTAATTTCGGCTGTACATCAGCTCTGAAAGAAAATCTGTCATTGTTGAGCTGAAGTCAGTTCAGTAGCCCAGTAGCCAACAGTAGCTCTCTATACTAATCTTTTTCTGTTGTTCTGTCACTCTCCGTTTTGTCTCATTTACTTCAACTTTCCATAAAGAACAAAAGTAACAGACGTAATGACGTGCTTATGCAGGTTCACAAAAGTGTTTTGCTGTGAGAGTATGTCTACGTACTCAATCTTTGCATCCCAACTCTAAATCAGCACTTCATTATACAGTGGTGCAGATATGTGAGTGGCAGTGTCAAAGCAGGAATGCAGAGAGATAGCTTTCATCAGCCTACTTAACATGCCTGCCGTGAAGAAAGATCACCCGCTAATGTGGCTTGGGTCCCGGGGACACACCAACACTGATAAAAACACAAAAAAGTTCCATCACAACAAACTACAGACTCAAAACCTAATGTCACATTAGCAGCAAAATACATATGTAGGAGAAGTAAATTACAGGTGGCATTTCTGGGTGGGTGGAATACAAAGTCTCTTATTGCTGAAGAATTTTATGATAAATTATGAAAAAAGCAACAAATATGCCTTTGTGTGGGATGTTTACTCTCTCTCTCTCTCTCTCTCTCTATATATATATATATATATATATATATAAAACTACACTTAACATAAGACTACTTTTTTACTTTAAAATAATGGTCCAGATCACTAGCAGTTCCTGCATAGTGACTAGGTAACACTTGAGTTATTAGTGATGCATTTTATGACCACATTGAGTAAAAAAGACAATTGCTCACAACTCAGACACGTTAATGTTGTGATAGTAATTAATTAGTAATTCTTTATAATTTGTCATAGTTACCTAGTTTGTAATTATGCAAATTCCATTCAGTAATTATTGATTACCTAATAAAGAACTATCTTAGTGTAACATATTATCAGTTATTTCTGTCTTTATCTCATTATCTAGTCTCGTGTAAACTTCATTTAGCAAAGGCTGCAAAGCCGACTCCGTGTTACAAATATGTTAGACCTATCACTTCTGCCACTAAAGATTGCTTTATAAATAATCTTCTTGATCAGTTTCATCATCATTTCAGCATTTCATCATCATTCAGCATCCCAGATAGCTTAGAACAGTGGTTCTCAACCCTGGTCCTGGGGGCCCACAGCTCTGCACATTTTATATGTCTCCTTTATCTGACACACCCAGTTCAGTTCATAGAGCTCTTTCCTAATGAGCTGATGATTTGAATCAGGTGTGTTAAATGAGGGAGACATATAAAATGTGCAGAGCTGTGGGCCCCCAGGACCAGGGTTGAGAACCACTGGCTTAGAAGAACTCGATATTGCGACAGAAACTTTTAACTCTCTATTTTCCAGCACTTTAGACACAGTTGCTCCTTTGCGCTTAAAGAAGATTAAAGAAAATAGTCCAACGCCATGGTACAACGAGCACACTCAGGCCCTTAAGAGAGCAGCCAGAAAAATCGAGCGCAACTGGAAGAAAACAAAACTAGACGTATTTCGCATTTCATGGAAAGAGAGCACGATTGCATACAGAGAGGCCTTTAAAACGGCTATATCTGGATATTAGAAGGATATTATTCAACCCTATTAGAAGAAAATAAACAAAACCTTAGGTATTTATTTGAAACAGTGACTAAACTAATGAAAAATAAAGCTTCAAGCCCATAGTTTCCAAGCAGCACAGCAGTAATGACTTTATGAACTTCTTTACTTACAAGATTGATAATATCAGGGAGAGAATTATAACTATGCAACAGTCTATTACAGTATCACATCAGGCAGTGCATTGTAGTCTCCCTGACGAAAAAATCGATTCATTCATTGCTATAGACCTTATGCGCCAGAGAAACGAGGCCGCAGCCATCTTTAGAATATTGTCTTTGAACTTCCGTTTTTGCGGTCGCTCTGTATATTTCTATGGCATTGCTGTCCAGGAGTAATTAGCTTTTGAAGTGGATTTACTTGATGTAAAGTTAACGAAAGTTATCATGAGAATTGTATAGTTCAAAGCAAATGTCTTAACAAATGTCAGTAGACCGGGAAGATTTTAAAATGAGCCGTTCATTTATAAATAGGCAAGATCGCTGTGAAAATACAGACCAGAAGACAAAAGACAACAAGCGCAGCACTGAAAAGGGGTGGGGCTACATAAGGTCTATAGGAGAGGGTGAATTTTCTAAACTCGTTAAATCATCTAAATCGACAACATGTATGTTAAATCCTATACCAACTAAACTACTGAAAGAGATGCTTCCAGAGGTCAAAGATCCTCTTCTTAATATCATTAATTCATCTTTGTCATTAGGATACGTACCAAAAACTTTTAAGCTGGCTATGATTAAACTGCTTGTTAAAAAAACGCAACTTGATCCTACAGAATTAGTCAATTACAGGCCGATCTCGAATCTACCTTTTCTGTCAAAGATACTAGAAAAGGCAGTATCTTCACAACTATGTTCCTTTTTAGAAAGAAATGGTATCTGTGAGGATTTTCAATCAGGATTTAGACCGTACCATAGTACAGAGACAGCTCTCATCAGAGTCACAAATGATTTGCTCTTATCATCCAATCATGATTGTATCTCTCTATTAGTGTTACTCGATCTTGGTGCTGCATTTGACACTATCGACCAAAACATTCTTTTAAATAGACTAAAAAATTATGTTGGCATTAGTGAAATTGCAGTAGCATGGTTTAAATCATACTTATCTGACCGTTATTAGTTTGTAGCAGTAAATAAAGAGATTTATCGGTCTTATCGTCTTATCGGTCAAAAGTTCAGTATGGTGTACCACAAGGCTCAGTACTAGGATTGTTGCTGTTCACTCTGTACATGCTACCCTTAGGAGATTTCATTAGGAAGCATGGCATTAGGTTTTACTGTTATGCTGATGATACTCAGCTCTATATTTCTTCATGTCCTGATGGAACTTACCAATCCACAAAATTAACGGAATGCATAGCTGATATAAAAAACTGTATGACTAGTAATTTCCTACTACTTAATTCTGAAAAAAACAGAGATTCTAATTATTGGACAAAAAACTTCCTCGCATAATAATCTAGAATACTGTCTAACACTTGATGGCTGCTCTGTCAAGTCCTCGTCGTCGGTTAGGAACCTGGGTGTGCTCTTTGATACCAATCTTTCAAGTATCTGTAAAACCGCATTTTTTCATCTTAAAAATATATCTAAATTACATCATATGCTCTCAATTAAAAATGCAGAACAATTAGTTCATGTATTCATGACATCAAGGCTTGATTATTGTAATGCTTTACTGGGTGGTTGCCCTGCACGGTAAATAAATAAACTACAGCTGGTCCAAAAAGGAAGCCGCTAGAGTTCTTACCAGAACCAGGAAGTATGACCTTATTAGTCCGGTTCTGTCAACACTACATTGGCTCCCTATTAAACATTACATTTTAAAATATTGCTGATTACTTACAAAGCATGGTTTAGCTCCCCAGTACTTGAGCGAGCTCTTAATGCATTATAGTCCTTCACGTCTATTGCGATCTCAAAACTCTGGCCAGTTGATAATACCTAGAATATCAAAATCAACTGCTGGCGGTAGATCGTTTCCTATTTAGCACCAAAACTTTGGAACAATCTTCCTAACATTGTCCGGGAAGCAGACACAATCTGTCAGTTCAACTCTAGACTAAAAACACACCTCTTTGGCTTAGCATACACATAACACATTATAGACTTCTATAATTCAATGTTAGGCTGCATAGTTTAGATCAGCCGGAACCGGGAATACTTCCCATAAATCCTGATGTACTTGGTACATCATAAGATGGATGGCGTCTACGCTAATATTAGTCTCTCTGTTTATCCCGAGGTTTACCCCAGTCCACCGGATCCAGACCATATCCAGATCTGATGAAGGACCATCACATGGACACAACGACAACGCATCCCTGAATTGCCAGCCTCATCAGCCCTGTGAAGGCCTCATTGGCACCTCAACAAACTCGTCTCCATACCGGTGTGATGACTCCGACCCACAACCGGATGGAACTAGATAAATATACTATGAAAGTTCGGATCCAATCTGATTTCTGACTTATAATGCTGCCTGAATCATAATCATACACTGTTCGTTCATTGGCCAGAGGAGAACTGGCCCACTGACTGAACCTGGGTTCTCCCCAGGTTATTTTCTCCATTCTGTCAGCTGATGGAGTTTTGGTTCCTTGCGACTGTCGCCTTTGTCGCCATTGGCTTTTGGTTTGATTAGTTGGGGACATTTAATTTTATATTTAACAACATTATTTTCCTGTTATCTCTGTAAAGCTGCTTTGAAACAATCTGTATTGTAAAAAGCGCTATATAAATAAAGGTGACTTAGTTTCACTTTTATGGACACTTAGTTCATTTCTATTCAGTCTCCTTTGTTCTTGTCCCCGCCAGTCTCTAGTTGTCATGGTAATTGATATGATTTCGTTATTCTGTCCAGCTGTAAGGAGTCCACTGGAGGTGAGTGTAGACAAACCCAAGTGCCGCTTTATTACATGAACAAAATTAAAACTAAACAAAGACATGACGTGACTTTCACAAACATATTAAACATGAACAGAAACTCACCTACAGCGGTTACACAAACAATACTTGACAAGAGACTAATGGAAACATGAGGGCTATTTAAACACAAAGACTAATGACTTAACAAGATACACCTAGAAGCAACGTACAATCAACCAATGAGATTGTGACACATGAAACAAGGGAACCATTTAGAACATACACATGAGACTAGGGAAGCACATGATAAACCAGGAAACCATGACAAAATAAAAGACATGAAATGTGAAAGTGAAAACAAAACCCAAACAAACATGACAGTGTCATTAATTATCCTAGTTTGCCTGTGTATCTATCTGCCTGTGTTTTCAGTTCTCTTTGTTGGTTGTTGTTAACGTTTATGTTGAGTTTGGTGATGTTTTCATCCTATTAAACAAGTCTTGTTTTATCATCATCTTCATCTTCTTCATTGTGTTCCTGTTTGACACCGCGCTTAGCTACACCGTGACAGAACAGCCGACCAAGACAGATTTGAATTATGCAGCGAGATTCGCCTTGTTGGCCCAGGAAGGGCTTCTGTTATTGGATTATACAGTGCATTTCAATCAAGTCAAGTCAAGTCAAGTCAAATATATTTATATAGCGCTTTTCACAATACAGATTGTATCAAAGCTGCTTCACAGTATCAATCAAAACAACTTAACAATGTTTGTTTATTACTGGAAAAAAAAAGACATCCAAGTTTGGTAGAGCTGATCAATGGTATGATTGGTTAATTTGAATATCCGTCAGCTCAGACGGCGTTTGACAACAAGACTTTAAAGTCTCTCTTTTGGATCGGGGCCAACAATTACCTATTTCTCTATTACTATTTCTCATTATTACTATTACAAGCGCCTGAGACCCCAGCAGACTGGAAGCTTCCGCCTGCCCCAATGAGTGAGCCTGTGCCTGAGGAAGGGAAGACAGCACCCACATTTGCCCCGGAGACGAATCACCATGGAGAGTCCGACCAGGCATGTGGGCCGGCTACACCGCCCATTTCTATGGGAGTCCTTGTGGAGTTCGAGGATATGGAAGCGATCTATTCTCATCCTCAGCCCTCGGTCGCTCCAGCTCAGCCGCTGCCCTCCGGTTCCCCACTTCCATCTCGGGGAGTCGTCGCTTCAGCTCCTTAGCGGCTGCCCAGGTCATTGCCATCCCATCGCTCCCTCTGCCTTCCGTCTGTGCTCTGGGCACCATAATGGCTGTAGCGCTGTTTGTTCGCGTTCGGCTATGGTAGAAACATGACGTCACAATATGTCGACCTTCATAGAAGGGGGTGGCCGCGGGTATGTAGATATAAATGTCTCATTCTAAGGTAATAAAAACATTACGGTTTATTAAGTAAGTTCTTTATACACCACTGAAAACATAGTTATGGATGTCATATTGCATTTCTGTTAATAGATACTCAAAAGTTTTACACATTGCACCTTTAAACAAGTCTTGATTTATCTTCATCTTCTTCATCGTTGTAACAATGTTCAAGATTCAGGTAAGGAAGAGGACAGGGTCGGCTTGTGGAGACTGCGGGTCTTTATTGACAAATCAAAAATAAACTGAACAAACTCAGGGTCGCGCCTACTGCGCTATGTAATCGAACTCAATCCACTGCTCTCAGCTGTCACTCAAATCATTCCTCGCGCTCGTAACTCTTTGCGCTGCTCTCAGCTGTTGGTTCGATCGCCCGCAGATCTCCACTGGTCTCTCTCCTAGCATCTCATCTCCTCGTGGCTTTTATCGGTCTCCCCACACCAATTACTGAAACAAGACACAGGTGTTTGTCATTCACACTTCACCTACTCACGCCGCAGCTGTCTCCCGATCCTCTCTCCTGTCACAGACCTCGCTGAACCACACCCCCCTTGCCACAATCATGTTCTTGTTTGACACCAAGCTTAGCTGCACCATGACACTTAGTCCTAAATTTTGAGAGTACTTACTGATTAGTTAAGTTTGTTTCCATATTAGTTAATAGTGGTTGCTGAAGTGTTAAAGGGGTCATATAATGCCATTTTGTACAAGTTAATATGAATCTTTAGGGTCTAAATGAAAACTTTGTAATATACTTTTATAAAAAATTCTCATTACTATTGTAAGAAAACACTCATTTTACCTGGTCAAAAAGAGCTCTGTTTTCAGCACGCCGTTTCAGTGCATATGCCTTTAAATGATAATGAGCTCACCCCGCCCCTCTGTTCTTTGGGGCGTTTTGACAACGCACGCGGAGTGTTGCCTTGACAACAGTTGAGGGTATATTTTATTTTGGAACAAGAATGGCAGCAGGAGGACACATCTGTGCAACCATACCAATTTGAACCGGAGTCGGACCCGGAACAAGATGACGGCCCCGAAGAAGTTCGACAATTAAGGCTCGAACAGGACTTTTCTGAATGGTTGGTTAAGGTAATGTCACTTTGATCTATTTTTGTATGTACTGGCAGGGTAGAGTAGTGAGATACAGACGCTAAGTGTTTACTGATGAATAGGTTAGTTCGTTGACAGATTGATGTTGAAAAACGTTTTTTTGTAAATGTATGCTTGTCATAATAATGTATATTATGAATTATATTGAGAACGTCGTAACGTTACATAGAAAACATGCCATAATATACCCTGAGTGTAAACATTAGCCGCATTCATCGTGAAGCGTACAAGCGATTTGCAAAGATTAATATTTAAAGGTTAATAAAACGTTACACTCACTTCTTCTGGAGGTGCAGCAGGAACACGAATAGTTGGTACCGATTCTTTTTTCAGAAACAAAACCAGATTTACACTGACCCTCGTTTATAAAGCAGTCTGGTGAGAAATGATTAGCGCAAACATAAAAACATTTACGTTGATCGTTGGGAATATTCCCTTCAAAAATAAAACTCAGCCAATGCGTCTTCAGCGGTTCGAATTTAGGAACATTAAAATAACTGCTGTGTTCCTTATTACACCCAAGAACAGAACACCACAATCGCTTAGACGCCATTCTGCTCCAGTGTATCAACAATGGCGGACTACGATGACAGCTCGCTCAGGGCGGGTCTGTGTTGAAACGCTACTGTCAATTATCAATCGTGGGAGTGGCGTCCGATCTAGTGACGTCACAAGATCGAATGGCTCAATTTGAGGCAGGGGAAAACATATAAGGAGATTAAAACAAAAACACTGGATGTATTTTTATCATTATATGATGGTTGTGTACAGGCACTATCAACACACATTTCAGTACAATCAACTTGTAAAAGTGCTTGTACCATTATATGACCCCTTTAATGTAGTACTACTCCTTAATCCTGCATTACTTCCTGCATAGTTACTTATTAATGACGGACCATTATTCTAAAGTGTTACCACATTTATTAATCTTAGTTAATGTTAATTTAAACATATACTGTACAAATACACTATTAAAATGAATAGTTGTATCTGTTAATATTATTTAATGGGCCTGAGCTAACATAAACTAACAATGAATTTTTTTTTTGTTTGTTATTATTTATTAGCATTAACAAAGATGAATAAATATTGTAACAAATGTATTGCTCATTGTTAGTTAATGTTTTTAAATTAAAAAAAACATTTGCAACAGGCTCAAAGTAATAAAAATAAAAATTAAAAGACCAGCAGCACTAATGTTTAGATGCATGGACAAAGAATCTAAGACAGAGACTGCGTTTGGCTGAACTGAGCCAATCACTTTCACTGTTTTATGCATACATGTTAGTTTTCTTAACATACGCAAATCCTCTAAGCCGCTGGATTCTTTTGACCCTGAGCCCACTCCAGCCACAAATATATCAGACAACCCTGCTATGTTGGTATGCTAAAAATAACGTCATTACATCACATGTAGTGTGGCTTTAGCAAACAAAGACAAAGGTCAATTTTAACTTACTATTTATAGTCTCCTGTGTTAGTATTTGTGTGTACAAGCAACAGTGCAGATGTAAATTGAGGAAATTGCAAATAAAGTGTTTACCCGGTCCCCTAGGCTTCAAGACTACAGACTGGCCAGATCGGGGGAGTGTGTGTAGTTGAGTGTCTGTGTGTGTGTGTGGTCCTGGTAAACCCTATGTTGTGAGGACCAAATGTCCCCTCAAAGATAATAATACCAGTAATTTTTGACCTTGTAGGGACATTTTTTTTTTGGTCTCTATGAGAAAAACATCTTATAAATCATACTATTTTTTTTTTTTTTTTTTTTTTAATGCAGAACATTTTCTGTGAGGGATGTGTTTAGGGTTAGGGGCAAAAATACAGTTTGCACAGTATAAAAATCACTACGTCTATGGAAAAAAAGCCCATAAAACATGGAAATCCAACCAACCAGGCTCACTTTATTTGAAGCAACATTAAATAGATGACGTTTTGCTGAATAGTTGCCATTGTGTCGACAAATAAATATAACTGAATAAATATTTGTAAATAAATCTGGCAACCATTAAAAAAAAGAAGAGGTTAAGTCTATAAACATAGCCTAATATATGGCATAAAGTTTACTTTCATTAAAGCTAAACAACTATTTGTAAAATCTTTGACAGTTGCATGTTCTGCTTATAAATGATTAGAGTGCTGTTTTATTGACCATTAGCATAATCGTTTTTGTGCATTGTGTGAATTACTTGAGTGAAGTGTTAGTGAGTCTCCTGTGAATATTTCTCATTATGCAGGACTTAAAACTAATTCAGCCCTGCAATAAAAACACATAGTTTATCTCTAAATGTGAAAACATCAGTGTCCAAATTTAAAACAGATACATAAAACTTTATTTCATTCACCTTTCGCACACATAATCACACACACACTGTTAAAAACAGACATAAACATCAATTAAAAACAGACATAAACATCAATTATTCATTGAACACTTTAGATAGGGAATTTCATGAGAGCGTTTGTAAAATGTGAAGTATGTTCACAAATACCTTTTTATCCACATACAGTTTGAGCTATCATAACAAAATGTGTTAGTTTATTATATCACGGGACATTTTGCAGTAGCTGGTGACATTTTTACATGGTTTCACATCAAGCAAGATATGATCAGTACAAGATGTCACTGGTTGAAAAAAGATCTTGTTGCTTGACCATAAATGGCACAAAATCTCATCTTATGAATGGATATGCTCTTCTTAATTTTGTCATTTTATCTGAATACCAACATTCGTGAAATTTAGTTGAAAGAGTTTTGAGGTTTTACTCTAGTTTTGTGTCTCTGGAAAATAATAAAAAGTTTTTTGTGTGTGTCTATTTGTTAAAGGACAAGTTCGGTATTTTACACTTAAAGCCCTGTTTTAAGATCGCTTCTGATGAAATAGAACGGTTAAGATTGAAATTTGGACAAATGCTGCTGTCCCGAGAATTTTCGGTTTCTGTAGTAGCACCCCCCTAGCCTGGTCCCACCAGACTCTCGTACATTTCATTTGTACATAGAGTCTGGCAACGCTCCATTGACAAACGTTA
The DNA here is from genome assembly GCA_026230005.1 of Gila orcuttii. NCBI lineage: Eukaryota > Metazoa > Chordata > Actinopteri > Cypriniformes > Leuciscidae > Gila > Gila orcuttii. The sequence continues at coordinate 32,957,196 of JAPDVR010000005.1, read as the reverse complement.
ACTTTCTTGTAGGCGGGAACTCTATTGAAGTCTAAAACTATTGGATCTGCCCAGAGTCACTCTATCTGCCATAACCAATCGCTAATGTTTGGTTGTGACATATGTATTTTCCCGAACCCCGTGGGGAGGATGGCCACCAACAAAACTAAGCAAAGATTGTTCTTGCTCCGGCTTTAACGTCTTGATATTCGGCAGCGTTGCCACAACGGACCGAATGGCTTCGCTCGCATCTTTCTCCGCTACCATTACTGAACTACAACTCAAAATAACGCACGAGTCGACGTCATCGATCTCAGCCACTCCCTCTGTTCACTGATTGGCCCGGCAAAAAATTGATCGGAGAAAAAGTCTACAGCAGAATCCCAGATGTAGTACTGAAGGAAAATGAAAATTGAGCAGAAGTACAAAGGAGGGCGGAGTCAGGCTAGCACCCCCCCACCTCGACAATGGTTTCATAGGGGCACTGAGAATCATTCATAAAACGCATTAAACTTTAAGTTTACAAAGACGTGAAACTCACCGAGTGGTCTGGGGTGTTCACTGATATGCTCACACAAAAATCGCTGCAAAAGATGCTTTCCAACAGGTGTTTTACCATTCGTCGTAAAACTGTGGACCTATTTTTCCAAACGCCTCACAACCGGACATTCTTCCGTTGAGAGCTTGAATAATAGACACTCCAGCCCAGTTGGTGGCGATAATGCACCTTTGCCAATTGCAAGCAAACCACTTGTATTTCATTGAATACACAGAAGAAGCAGAAGATCGCTGTCTTATTTGAAAACATTTGAAACAGCTAATAATGGGGCGATTTTGTGCAGTTCCGAATTGCGGGAAAATTCGTGGCAAAACAAGTTGTCACAGACTTCCTTTCAACAATCCAGAAAGGCTAAAGTTGTGGCTGGAATTTCTGGGGTTGGATGTGAGCACACCTGTTGAGGTTCTGCAGAAAGCTGATCACCATGTCTGCGGTCTACATTTTACTATTGAGGACTTCGCTGGATGTCTAAAGAAATCGCCCAAAAAGCTCTTTCGCCTGAGAAAAACAGCGGTTCCCACATTACGTCCTGGGACGCCAGAGTTGGAGGAACTTTTGGTAAGCTTGACATTTTGTAACGTAACGTTAGTAACAGGCGGAAAATGAACTTATTTGTTATGTCCATAACCTGTCATGTTCATAACATCATAAGCCTAACACTAACCCTAGCCTACATGAATAAATTGTCTACATGATTTTGTGCGTTTACTATTTTTTTGGCTGTGGAACTTTCATGATGAAAACATAATGATTCACGTAGGCTATCATTCACATCGTGCAAGTTCCAAGACATTTTAGCATTAGCCATGGACGTGACAATAAGGAATTTCCATACTCTATTTGTCACATGCCTGTCCTGTCTTGTGTTGCACATGAGAAACGGTGTTTGTTATGTTGTGCCATGTGCTGTTGTGATTGTTGATCCCTCCCCCTCGTTACCTGATTAGTGTTTGAGTTGTTCCACCTGTCCCCTCTTTACCGCTGAGTCCTCATTTGGTCGGATCGTTATGTCACGGGATGTGCAAGACAAAAAGGTGTGAGGACTCAAGTGCAGGAGAAATTATATTTATTACAAAAGAAAACAAACACAAAACAAAACCCACGAGGGGGAAAACATAACTAATAAATATAAAACAACAACAGAACATAAAACTTACAGGATCACAGGGAACAGGAAACATTAGACAACGATCCGACAAAGACTGCAAACAAGAGGAGACTTAAGAAGGGAACAAAATAAAGAGGGGACAGGTGGAACAACTCAAACACTAATCAGGTAACGAGGGGGAGGGATCAACAATCACAACAGCACATGGCACAACATAACAAACACCCATGTGCAACACAAGACAGGACAGGCATGTGACACTATTATGTCATATGAAGTCAGATCCGATGTGTTGGCCCAGAATAGCATATACTTTGTACATACCTCATATACATTGTGGCGCTAATGCACTTTGTGCTTTCTATATCAAATACCCTGTGTGACTTCCAAAAACGAATGCCTTGGCTAAGTTAGTTGTTAGCCGCACTCCACAACAGTCCTAACCCGTACATAGATTTGTTCTATGAACATTAGATTCAATTAACGTACCCAGCATATTTATTATTTCTTAGCTCTTATGAGAGGACCTCTAAATATCTGGAATGCACAACAACGCACCCCTCCCCTCGTCACTGCACTCTCTCTGCTGCACTTACAGGTGAAACTCAAAAAATTAGAATATAGTGCAAAAGTTATAATTTTGATGATTATGGCTTACAGCTTATGAAAAACCTAAATTAAAAATCTCAGAAAATTAGAATATTACATGACATCAATAAAAAAAAAGAATTTTAAATACAGACATGTCGGCCCTCTGAAAAGTATGGTCATGCGTGCATATAGTTATATATACTAAATGTATTAGTTTCACCTTTTAATTTGAATTACTGAAATACATGAACTTTTGCACGATATTCTAATTTTTCGAGTTTCACCTGTATATGCAGCAAACTATGCTCTAATACCTTCTGCCAGTCTCCTGATAAGAAAGTTGAGTATTGAGATGAATTTCAATTGAGTATTTGCTGGAATGTTGCTCCTCTTTTTGTAAGTGGTTTTGTTAGTGTTTGGCATAAATCTGAAGACAATGAATAATGATGTTACATTGAATATTTGTGATTTGTACTGTATTGCAGGCTGTTGGTGGTGTTGAAGCTGAACCTCACTTTTTCAAAGTGCCACAGTCAACTCCCGTGAAGGAACCAAGCACTGGCAGGCCTTTATCCATCCGCAGTGTTGGGATGCCTTTGCTTCTTACCAGCCCACAAGGTCCTCAGAAGTCAAGGAAGTCCCTATCTGGCATGTATCTTGCCTACACTGCTTTCGGGGAGAGATCAACTCCGGTTGTAAGCTATTTCTGTCTTTTGCCTAACTAGGCTATATACCATTATTTACTTACAATAATTTGTCAATATCTGCTTGAAAATCTAAAGCCCCATTATTACACTTCTCAACAGTCAGACGAATTTCAGACTGAGATGGTAATATTGGACACCAGCATGACTTCAGTCTACAGCGATGACGAGAAAGACATGACTTTTAGTCTATCCAGCAAACAATCCACCTCCAGTACTGCATCTAGTTCAATATCAAGTCCTTCACAAACGCAATCTGAATGGGATGATAGAAAATGGATAGTCAATGAGTCACATCTCATGAGGCTATTCATGACCTGTCACAAGTGTGGTGTAGCCATCACTGAGAAGAAAGTGACAAAATTTGGAAGCCAAATAAAAGTGGAGTGGACCTGTCTGAATGCCCACCATGATAAATGGGCATCATGTCCAGATGCTCAAGGAATGGGACAGAATAACCTGATTATACCAGCAGCTGTTATGTTTACCGGAACAACATTCACCGAAAGCCACGAGTGGGCCAGACTGTTGAACTTACAGCTTCTAAAAAAGACCCAATACTACTCTGTCCAGTCAAATTACTTATTTCCATTGATGCATCAGGCTTACAAGGAACATCAACAGAACCTAACACAGCAGATCATGCAAGTGAAGGCAGAAGGCAAACCGGTCGAACTGTGTGGAGATGCCAGATCTGACTCTCCAGGTAACATATTACGTTGGTATTTGAAATTGAATGTAATGGCACAAAAGCACGACTAACTTTTATGTTACTGTTACTGCTGGTTGGCTTACACAGAATATTGTTGAATTTTACAGGCCACAGTTGCAAATACTCCACATACTCGTTCCAGCTTCTCTACACTGATGAGATTATTCATTTTGAATTACTACAGGTAGGTTTCACTATCTAATCAAGGATTCAGTGGGGGAAAAAACAAGATTGGCTTATACATATTTTACCCATAGGGCAATGACGGAGCATTGTCATGTACACAAAGTGTTGCGTAAATCTAATAATGACTCATTAATTTATTCATCTGTATCTCTCCTGTCACTGTGCAGGTGACTGAAGCCAGCAGTTCGGTTGCCATGGAGTCAGAAGGTTTTAGGAGGGGTCTCAATGAGCTGCTGTATAAGGAGGGACTGGACTTTGACCTCATCGCCACAGACCGGTCCCCATCAATAAGAAAAATAATGCGAGAGGAATTTCAGCAAATCCAACACGAGTTTGATCCTTGGCATGTAGCTAAAGGTAGTTATTCTCACAAAACATTGTCTATGGAGGCTGACACAAGTAGCATCTTCAGTACGAGACTAATACCATTTATTTTCAGTGTCTCTTTCACATACAGCTGCTGAGACTTTGCCACTGCCACAACGTTATACTGTGAATGAATATGCATCTACAATCTGTTCTTTGTTCTAATTGCACACACACAGGCATAAAGAAAAAACTTTTGCCGCTTTCAAACAAAAAGGACAACCATGGTCTACAGGGCTGGATACGCTCGATAATAAACCATTTTTGGTTTTCATGCGCCACTTGCAGCAGGAGTGCAGAGGTAATCCTCCCAACTTCTTGATTACAAGGAAGACATGTAATGATTATATACAAGTGCGAACATGCTGCTATGACATAGTCTAGCATCGCAATACCTGTGTTACAATGTAATTTGTTTTGTAGCAACTGACACAACGGTGGACTTCACTTCTCCATCACGTCTGTGGGGAGCATGAATGGGAAGAAGATGGTGAAAAGAAGACATGTTTCCACGCCCCTCTAAGCCTAGATGACCAACTGAGGAAACGCTGGCTCCGACCACAGTCCCAGGTCTTCAAGAGTCTACAGGCAATCGTTGAGGACAAAAGACTTTTGAAAGATCTACAGCAGTTGACGCATTTTAAACATACTGGTATGTTGCCTTATGACATATCTAAGGAAAAATGCACACGTATGTCATCATGGATTTTTTGATAGGTCTGTCCTGGGTAATACAGAGGTCTATAAGATTACCATGATGGCATTTCTTTACAGGGGCTCTGGAGGTGTTTCACAACTCCATGCTGAAGTACTTGCCCAAAAGACTGCATTTTGCATACGAGTCGATGGTTGCTCGAACAAAACTGGCCATCATGGACAACAACTTCAACGTTGGCAGAGAGCAGGCAGTGACTGCACAAGGTATAGTAGGATAATGCACAGCTTATTTGAACATTTTTGTGAATGCGTTTTTGTGATAATAACTAGGTGTAATGTTTGACACTATAGGAACTCCAAGATACAGTCTTTCATTTAAAAAACAAAGCAAGGACTGGATAGTGAGGAAAATCTATGAGCCAACCAGTCAGACCTTCACCACTGGCCTTGTGGAACGTGTGTTGGAGAGAAGGCAGAACCAAACATCTGATGACCGACCACATTTTCATCAGCCTCCAAATATTGCTTCTAAGCCGAGACCCCTTAAAGAGGATGCCATCCAGAAGCACCTAAGTAGATTTCCTGAACAGTCTGACAGTTAACATCCACAGAATCTACACTGTGGGCAATTGTGCAGGGCACTTGTAATTGTCAGCAAAATTATGTAAATAGTTCAAGAGTTGGCTAACTGTGAAGTGTTCATAATTTTTATAATAAATTCTGCACAAGTGTTGTATTGAATTTCTATTTTTTATTTTAACAAACTGTTTTGCATATTTTTAATAAATGAAAAACTTTTTTATACAAAACAAGAACTTTTACTTCAACATACTGTGTTTTGTGGTTTATACACTAGATGCAGAACAGGAGGGTATGTGGAAACTGGATGGTAAATCTGTTGAAACAAGAAATGTGTGTTTAGTAAATAAATAACCAATTTCATAAAACATAATTGGAAGGGTGGGACATGCTCTCACACATAGTGTTCAGGTCACACTATCTCCCCTTCTTTGAAAGACCTTTGCCTTGAATAAACTCTTGCGATGTTCATGGAGCAGATGCAGAACATGGGGTAGCAAGACCTGAATAGTACAACTGCTGAAGAGAAAAATGGCTGTAAGTAATTTGATAGGCTGATTATTTTGACACACGTGAACTTGACAAAAACTTGTTGAGTTGTTCAGAACACAGCCTCTATCTCCCCTTTTTTGAATCCTGTGTACTGTCCAGTGGGGGATGGGAACACAGACCCGGGACCCGAAGTAATAGATTCAGACCCGACCCGGCTGATAATTTAAAATATAGACCCGAACCCGTACGGGTCCCGGGTCGACGGGTCTCGGGTGCACTGTGAAGACCTCTACTTCCAACCTCCTCTGTTCCCGTGGTCCGGCGGACCCACAGATCTTCCTTCTGTCACGGAGTGGCTACAGAGGAGCGAGGAGGTTTAGGACCAAGCCCACACTCATCTCCTTCATGCTGTCTGATGACAAGAACAACATGCCAACCGTCACCGCCGCCCTGCTCCTGAGTACCACCCTGGTCAGTGGGTCTGGTTGTCCACCAAAGACCTCAGACTCCGACTTCCATGCCGCAAACTCAGTCCCAGGTATGTTGGTCCATTCCAAATTATAAGACAAATCACTCCTGTATCTTTTTCGATTAGACCTGCCCGCTAATTACCGTATTGCTCCTACTTTTCATGTCTCCCTTCTTAAACCTGCCGGTGGTCCGAGAGGAGAGCCGGAGCAGGAGGCGTACCGTGTGCACGAGTTGCTCGACTCCAGACGTCGGGGTAACACGCTTCAATATCTGGTCGATTGGGAGGGGTTCGGTCCGGAGGAGCAATCCTGGGTCAACTCTGGGGATATACTAGATCCCACACTGACTGAAGAGTTTCACCGGACACACCCGGGGAAACCGGCCCCGTCGTTTGCCTCCTCGCGTCAGGAGCCACTCGCAGGGGGAGGGCTCTGTTACAGAAGAGGCTCCCGTACCGCCTCCTCTGCACCAGCCGGGGGGAGCCATCTCCAGAATATTGAACAATACACAAACTCCATATCCCATCATGCCTCTTACCTGGGACTGATTGCGCACACACCTGCATCTCATTCACACACACCTGCATCTCATTCACACACACATATAAATCACTTCCACGCAACACACCAGTGCCAAGTCTTGATTTGCCCTGGCTATCACTACCGAGCATTTATTAATGTGGCTTGTTTATTGCCTTTGACATTGGACTGTGTACCCCGTTTTCTGATCGTTCTCTGCCTACCCTGACCTGGATTGTTTACTGGACCTTGCCTCTCACCACCTGCCCCGACCATTGCCTGTTATCTGTTTTGTTCTCTGCCTATTCTCCATTGCCCTGTTTGCTGGTGTTGATTCTTGCCTGTTTGATGATTCTAATAAAAAGCTGCAAATGGATCCTGTTGAGTCTGCTGCATCATTACACAGGGGGCCAGTACTCCTCTGGCCAATTACCGAACAGTGTATGATTATGATTCAGGCAGCATTATATGTCAGAAGTCAAATTGCATATGTAGACTATATTTTACAGACAGGTTATTATCAGCTCAATTGTATATTAATACTTAATCACAACGGATTATAATTAAATATTTAATATATCAATTTTGTCTATCATAGATCGATCGTCAGGATAATCTTTAAGGGGATTAATTTATAATCGAATCATCTGTTTGTCCAGCAAACCTGATCATTCGATCTAATCAAACCTCACCAAAATTATCCTACTTATAGACTTTCAAGAGAAGTTATCCCTCTGGCCACAAGGGACAACCTTCCTGGTCTATAACGATACTGTTTAAGTATCAATAAATCTTGTAAAGTACGTAGCTTTGGATCTTTATACATTAAAGGGACTTGTTTATGACCGAGAGACAGAATCAATAAATGAATATAATGAATTTAATAAAGGAAACTACGTATACGGTTACTAACGTTACAAGGAATAAAATGTATTTACAACAAAATACAACGACAATGAAAGAGAATGCATCAATAAAGAGAGCGAGAGAATGAGAGAGAGAATGAGAGAGAGAGAGAGAGAGAGAGAGAGAGAGAGAGAGAGAGAGAGAGAGAGAGATCCGTAAGGATCACAGTTTTGCAAAATTCACCTGGACAAAACCCTCTGAGAGACCACAAGAAATTAACATCACCCTAAACGGGGGTAAACAAATCTTAATGCTATGAAAGCTTAGTAAACGAAATACTTGCACATATATATAGCTCTTTTGTGTGGCTGATATGAAGAAGGCGTGTGTGTCTCGATCCTGGGAGCGTCACGTGTTCACTCGTTCTTCCAGAGCGAGCCAAGCGCGGTGATTTTGAATGTCCGTTTGAGGTGAAGTTGCCAGTTGATGATTCAGGCTAAGTTCATTTCACTCGTCGGTGGAAATGAACAAAGGAGAATTCGAAAATGGAAAATAAAAACTTAAAGAAACAAAGGAAAAGATCCCCTGAGGGCGAATCGCGGATCCGTTACATGATGCTAGGAGGAGGAGAGAGGGGAAGAGAGAGCGAGACTGATCTTGATCAGTCATTTAAGAGGGTGAAGATGTCACACCCTCTGGGGTATGTGAGCCAATCCGAAGTGTTTCCTTTGGAGGGAGATTTTATGAGTCTTTGTGTTCAGACAGCACATTTGAATCTGTAATTTCATTGGGTGTTTAAGAGAAAGAATCTTCAAGATTCTTATAATACCCATGTGTCACAAAGTTAACAAAATGTAATGTAAGTTAACAAATGGGGAACGAAGATTGGAATCTATAGAGACCAAATATGCTTTGCATATTTGTATGCAAAGTCTAAAACATTAACCCATTAGAGTTTACAAGAAAACAAAGGCCAAAACAACATCCGGAGGAAAATCATGAGATGTGAAAATTAGATACATGTTTATACATTTCTCAAGTGGTTTTATATATATATATATATATATATATATATATATATATATATATATATATATATATATATATATATATATAATATATATAAGATTAACAGGGTTTATTTCTCCTCCTCGGGAGAATTAAGTGAGTGTCACATCTCTCAGGAATTCCCTTTTTAGAGGTCGTAAAAATCCTTATCTATTGTAACAGGATATTCACTAGGCAAAACCCACAATCTGTGTGTGTGTGATTGGTCCAGACGCTACACGTACTTATACACTCACAGATCCCTCCATAGGACCTGGGCAATCGGACAAACATAACAACATATCAAATATATTTCGGTAAAGTTTTTATATGATGAAGTTAATGAAAGTTTCATGTGTGTGTGTGTGTGTGTGGGTGTTGGAATGTGCTCTGGTCTCCATTCTGGCCTGGCTCTGAGGAGATAACAATCTCTTTGAGGCCTGACCCCCTGCTGTGTTTGTGTGTGTGTGTGTGTTGTACACAAGTTCCTTCTCGTTGGAAAGGGGGAGGCTTGGTTTTAACTCAGTTCGCTATGAAAGTGTCAATGAACGCCATTAAGGGCAGAGTCTGTGGTGCCCAACCTGAGTTATGAACCAGAGTCAGAGAGTTTAGAAGCATTCTTACATGTATAAGTGCATGAGTCGTCCTGACATAGTCCAGATACCCTACAGTCCCCCTTTTCGTCAGATGAAGTCCCTGTATGGACATCATCGGACGACAATCATCACAATGGACGGATGGCAGGTGAATCATGATGGTCGTGTAGCAGGTGGTCCTTAGGGCTGAGGACTCAGCTTGATCCTGATCCTGAGAGGTTCAAAGCGGTCTCTGGCGTGGTACTCTCTTTCTGGGGGTCCCGTCGGGAACCTCCAGATACGGCTTTCGTGAGCTTGGCTGTAGATGTTCGCATCTCGTTGAGCCTCTTATATAGGATGAAGGTCAAGCCCAGTGTCAGGGTGTAGTTGATTACCGTAGAGCTACACGGCGCAGTGTCAGCTGCAGTCCAGGATTGGACAACAGGTGAGGTAGTCAAGATGGGCAGTCGAGACAAAGCTTGGAGGCTGTGTCGATAGGAGCAATGTCAATTAGCTGGGACCCCCTTTTCGCAATCCACAATTCTAGTTCTGGATCTAGGGCGAAGTTGTGGTTCTTAAAGAAGGATGGGATTTCCAGTTCTGATTGATACTCTTCGCTTGGAAGATGGTACAATGCCAGGTCACCCAGGTGGAGGATGGCACCTTTCGGTACTTGGATCCACATGCTCTGGTTGAGCAAGGTGGCACGGGTGGCAGTGTCATGTTGGTCGTAGGTGAGTGTAGCTGTGCGCACTGGGGTGTTAACGAGCCACCTGTCGCCTACAATCTCTGCTCGTGTCTCGGTGACTTGAGTTCGAGGCTTGGCCTCGGTAGGGCAGCGTGTGTCGCTGATCATGGGTTGCAACCCGCACGTTCCGTCAGTGTGTCTCTGAGGAAGGGTTTGCTAGGGCAGAGATAGTGAATGTCTTTGGTTAGGGTGCACATGTGCAGGTGCGGGGCCAGGTACAGCTGTGTGTCGCTGTCGTGGTGGGATGGCGCTACCCAGGGAGTAGGCAAGGTGTATTTGTAGAGGGTCAGTTGGCATGGTGCTTGCGGAAGCCAGCATGGTTTGCACAAGGCTTAAGGGTATCAGGTACGGTGTAATTCTACCCATGGCTAAGCTGTCAATGGAGGAGTTCACCTCCCGCAGCATGTCTCTCATCAGGGCTGTGACCAGCGGAGTTTGAGCAAAGTCATTCTGGAAGACAGTAAACAGCTGTTTCATGGAATTCACTATCTGGTTCAGCAGAACGCTGTGAGTGTTGAGAATTACCACAGTTCCCTTCAATGTCTTGCCGATGGTCTGCAAGGATGCACTCTGTGTGGTGAGTTGCTGTTTTAGCTGTGGGATCTCAGTCTGAATTTCAGCCACATGCCGCCTCACGGTGGCTAGGCTTACTGTGTTGACACTGGACATACCAATGTTAAACAGGGTTCCAACAGCAGCGGCGGCTCCGAGCAAAGCTCCCAGGAACCGTTTGGTGTGGCGGTCGTGTCCCCCTAATTTAGCTGTAAAGTGAGTACCTCGGTCCGAGTTGACTCTCAGTGGCAGTCCGAACCTGGAGAAGAGGTGGTTCATCAGGAGGTATGCCGTGGTCAGGGCAGTGTTGTTGGGTGCTGGAAGACACTCTACCCACTTTGTGAACTGGCCCACGACCGTGAGGAAGTACTTGTTGCCCCTCGTTGACCTGGGCAGAGGTCCTACCCGGTCGATTTGGAGGTCTGACCATGGAAATGTGACTCCTCTGCGTTGCAGTGGAGCTCTGTGGTTTGGGTTTGCCGGTTGACACTGGCAACAAACCAGGCATTCTCTGACATATTCTGCCACGTCTTTCTGCATGCGGGGCCAGTGGGCCACTTGCTTCAGTGTCTCATAAGTGGCCCTGGTGCCGTGGTGTCTGGCACATGGTGCGTCGTGGGCATACATCAGCATGACCCCCCTTAGGCACTGTGGCACCACAAGCTTTGGCGCAATGATGTCATCAGGTGCATACCACAGAATGTTGTGTGTCACACGCATCATGTGTTTGATGTCATGTAGACATCTGAGGCACGGGTTATCTGTGAGTTCAGACGGTGCGATAGGGTGGTTGGAGGGGTCTGAGAGGTGGTTCAGAATAGTCTGTATGGATGTGTTAGAGGCTTGCATGTTTGCTATGTCGTTGTTTGACATCTGTGGAGCTAGCGTTAGAGGCAGTGAGGTTGGTACTGTTGCAGGAAAGGTTCGTTTGCTACGGGTTATCACTGCAACGTGAAAGGTAGGTGGGTGGGTTGGAGGTGACCATAGAGTGCCGTGCAGTGCGCCAGTCTTGGCAGGGGCATCAGTTTGGTCATTCAAGTCTTTGTCAAGGCCCGGTTGCCTTGAGTGTCCTTTCACCTTTTTTTCCAGTAGACAATCATGTTGTGTGTTCTTGTGATGTCATCGCATGCCTGGAACAGGTATTGGTGTGTGACAGGCATGTTATTTGAAGTCTTAAGGCCATTTTGTTTCCAGCCTGGAAGGTGGCATGTGAAACTGAGTCTGGCATAGTTAGAGTCTGTGCACATAAGGAGTTCTCTGATGTTATGTGTCGACGCGATTTGCAGCGTTATGAGAATGGCTGCTACCTCAGCATATTGTGATGACTGCGGGCCCAACTTGAAGTGTTGTGGTGGGCATGGTAGGTCATTTACCCACAGCACGCCCGCACCTGCTTGGCGAGTGCCCTCATGGTGGTAGGAACATCCATCGATGTAGGCTGTGGGCATACCTTGGCGCACATTCTTTTCAAAGTACCTGTGACAGGTCAGTTGTTGCTGTTGGGGTTCTTCTACATCCACCGTCACAGCTGGTGTGTTATCAGAGCAGTTTTGGCAGGCTGCCAGGCCGTGGCCCAGCGCAGACTTGTGATTTTGAGCATAACGTGGCTCAACATTGCACCCCTGGAGGGCCATTAACCCTGTGGTTATGCGTGAATTGGTGATCACGTCATCTCGGATGCGCTTGCTGTTGAGGAACGTTACAGGCTGGTGGCAAGTCTCAATGATAACTTTTTGGGCTCCAATGTAGTTGGAGCATCTCTGGATGGCCCATACAGTGCAGAGCAGAGCTTTTTCACAGTCTGAGAATTTAGTCTCTGTTGGGAGAAGTGTCTTGCTGGCATATGTAACGACTCTTTTGTCTTGATCATGCCTTTGGTACAGGCCAGCACTGAGACAGTGGTTGGAGAACCCAGCTTCTAGATAGAACTCTTTTTGTAGATCAGGGTAAGCCAGACATGGAGCTGTGCATAGGTCTCGTTTTAGCTCATTCATGGCATTTTCTTGAACTTCTGTCCATACAAATGGGCAGTCTTTTTTCAGAAGGGCAGTTAGAGGTTTCGCAATGTCTGAGTAGCTTTCGCTGAACTGCCGTGAGTAATTGCACATTCCTAGAAAGCTTCGCAGCTCTGAGATGTTGGTGGGTGGCTTGATGTTTTTAACAGCTTGAATACGGCTGGACTGCGGTTCGATGCCCCGTGATCCGATGAGTAGGCCCACATGGTCATGGGCCATCGGGACAGTGGCACCTGTTGATTCAGTTTCCTGTAGTCAATGGTGGGTCGCCACTTGCCGTTTGGTTTGAGGACGGGGCAGATGGGGGCAGAATAGGTGCTGTTGTATGGACGGATGACACCTTTTTCAAGCATGGATTCGATGATCTCTTGCATCGGTTTGTGTGAAGCGATGGGGATCTTGTACTGCCTGACAAAAGTGGGAGGAGCATTAGGGTGCGTTGGGATGCGCACAGTGTGGAGTTTGGTGAGACCACAATCTAAAGAGTCTTTGGCAAAGGATGCTTTGAACTTGTCTGAGTCTTTGTAGATCTGCATCATCTTTAATTGCATCAGCGTTTTTTAGAATTTGCTGAACTTGAGACTCAAATCCTGGGTACGGCTCCTCTGTTGGTGTGTCGTCTGTCGTGTTGGCAGGCAGAGGTGCAGCAGTGTTGTCAGTCTTGCAGGCAGGCTGTTTGGAGACTTTGTATACTGCAAGGTGTTGGTCCTCTGTCAGTTCTGTTCTGCATACCTGGTCTTTGTCCATTGGCATGACCGAAGTGATGGAGATGAGTTTGAAGGGTGCTGTGAGCACTGTGTTGTCTGTGTTCCCTTCGGGCATCATTGAAGATGGGATGGGCCCAATGATTGGTAGTGTGAATTCAAAGTCATGGAAGTCGTGGCTCACTGGCCATCCCAACCGATAGGCTTTTGGAATGGTGATGTCATCGCCATGCAGTTGTTGAAAAGGATGTAGACTACACGAGATGACAAAGAAGCCCAGCGTGTGGTTTAGGGTTTGACCACAACGCATGTTGAGCCGGACGGTGACCCCTTTGGTGTAAGCTGGTATCACAGTATCCTATTCGTTGATTAGGGTGCAAACCTCCGGAATGGTTTGACCTGACAGGAGTTCTCAGTGTTGGTTGGAACAACAGGGGGCTGTAAAGTCAATGGGGCCCACACTACCTCATTAATGATCTCCACATGAGCCTTGAGGCGAGTCAGGATGTCTGCTCCACTGTAGACATCATGGGGCGGGTCCGGAAGGACCAGGAAGTAATGGGTCAGACACCGGTGGTTCCAGTTCCAGTTCAAAGCGCAGACACCTTTGGTCGTCATCATGGTTGATGGGCACGTGTTTAAAGGAAAACGGGTGCGCTTGCTGGCAGGAGGAACGTCCGGTGTGTCTTCAATGAGAGCATTGAATAGTGAGACACTGATGGCTGAGTTGTCTGCCCATAGTGCAAGTACAATGTCAGTAGTGGTTACATCATTCAACTGCAGGTCAGTTGTGACCTTGGGGCAGAAGGAATCAGAGTCTTTGGTGAGCTGAAATGTGCAGAGTAGTGAACTTGAATCTTGGTCTGGTGCTGGAACTGTGTCCCCGTGGCTGGCTGTGAGAGTTTCCGTGAACTCTGTGACCTGACAGTCTGGCTCTGCGTGAATTCTCGTGAACTCTGTGACCTGACAGTCTGGCTCGTTTGGCCTGTGTGACTGGATGGGGAGGGGTTCCCGCACTTGAGCCCAAACTTTCAGTTGTTTGAAGTCCAGTAAAGGTTCAAAGCGATCTAGCAGGTCTTTGCCAATTAGAAGTGGGTAAGTGTTCATTTTTGAGGTGTACACTGGGTGGATCAGACTCATAGAACCAATTGTCAGGTGAATGGGAGCTACCTGTTCGAGCCGGATGTCGTTCTGGCTGTACGACTGCACATTCAGCTCACACGTTTGCGATGTCAGAGTTCGATCTTGTCTCTTAACTTTAGCACTGAGTTTTTCAAAGATTTGAGCTGACATTAAAATAAGGTCTGAGCCAGTGTCTAGCAGGGCTTCAAGGCTCACCTCATTTTCCAAAGTGATAGCCAGGACAGCATTTCCTGGTCCTTTGGGATTTTGGTCCCTGTTGTAGGAAATTGTGTTGTTTTGCTCAGGCTGTGCAGTTGTCAGTTGTGGTGGCTGGGTGATGCTGTCACTTTGTGACGTGACTCTGTGGTCTGTGGCTGACGGGCAGTGTTCTGGGTGCTTGATCTTACGCTTAGACACAGGATGTCGGGCTCGTCCCTGTTGTCTTCCTTGTGAGTTTTTCTGTGCAGAATCTCTTTCAGCACCTTCAGGATCTCTGCCCTCTCTGACGTGGCTGCACTGTTTTGATCTGATGTGGGCTCAGACTTGGGCTTACCAGTGGCACGTTGAGAGGGGTTCCGATGCCGGCTTTCTGGGCTTGATGCTCCGGACAATGGGGATCGGCTATTTCTGGGTCGCCGGCTGGCTTCCCAGGTGCCTCCACCCCTTGGGTTGTTGGATTGGTGTTGCCGGTCCCAGAATCTTTCAGAGCGCCTGCTCTGGTGCTTCGGACGAGCACCATTGCGGTTGTGCTGCCCTCTGCTGGCTGGGAACTGTCTTGACTCTCTGTACAAAGGTCTGTGGTGTTGTGGGGCGCCCTCTAGAGTCAGCTCTGAATAGTGTTCGGAGACAGGGAAGATGGTGTGGTATTTCACAGTCTTTTCGGACACAGTCTTTTGCTTGACATAAGCTTTGTGGGCCAAGTCTCGTAGCTGTTGGGCAGACCGTGAACAGGCCAGGTGATGACTCACTGTGGGATGCAGATTTCGGAGAAACAGAGTTCTGAAGTTGAAATCCTCTTCCATACCTGGCTCGTTCCGTGCTCCAAAGTAGGCTTGTCGGAATCGGCCGTAGTAGGTCTGTGGGGTTTCAAGTCTTGTCTGCTTGAGGTCCATGGCGATGATGAGCCCTTGGTCTGATTCTGGATCAGAGAATTCTCGGATCAAAGCTTGTTGCAGCTGCTGGTAGTCAGTTTTGACAGTCTCTGGTTGACGTCTAGGAAGCTGCGCACGTCACGGCTAGACGTAATTCTTAGCAGGTAAAATCTGTCCCAAGTAGTTACATTGGCGACAGTCTGTAAATGAAAGTCAATGTCTTGCAGGTAGGCATGCACGTCGTGGCCTCCTGCAGGGTTCGGAGTGAACGTAGGGATGTTTCTGGCCAGCTTGTCGAGTTCTTTGGGGGCCATGCCGTGGTTAGCGGCAGGGTTTCTCTGGAAGTTGGCTGGTGACATCTTGAGCAATGGGCTTTCAACCCCCCTTTCAGCTCTGAGTTTGTGGCTGAAAGGTACGGACCGGCTGGTTAGGGGAAACTTTGTGGTGTGCGTTTCCCCTTCCCGGTCATTCTATAAGAGTGTTTCAGCTCTCTGTGAACAATGTCAAGTTCGTTTTTTAGATCGTGTCTCTGCTGAGTAAGCTCGTGGGTTTCAGCCAGGGCTGCGTGCAAGTGGTTTTTGCAGGCCTTGGCTTTAGCGTCTCTTTCTTTTAGTTCAGTCTCTGCTCTTGCAAGGAGAGCTTCACCTTGTCGGAGTTTCTCGTTGAGTTCCTCTCTGGCGTTTCTCTCCGCTTGCTTTCTTTGGTCTGTGTCAAGACGAAGATCACCCAGGGCCTTTTGAAGTCTTTCCGCTTCTTTCTGTAGCGCTGGGTCTGTTGCATCCTCTGTGCCACGCTGGTCGTGGGTCTCGCGGAGTAGTTGATCTAGACGGCTCTGCGCGTGGGCCTGGTTCCTCCGGGCCTCCTCCGCTTGAAGCTTTAGCGTTGCGGCTTCCTGCTCCAAGTTGATGCTGCTCCTTTCTCTGAGCCGTGCCTGGGCGACGAGGGTGTGAGCGAGGTTTCGGCCCAGTCTTTGTAGTTGTAGCTCTGGGTCGGATCGTGGGCCATCAGCTTGTCCACGTCTGCGTCCTTAGGCAGGAAGGAGGTCGTCATGGCTCTTGACCATGACTGTAGGACCGGAACATACTGGCTCACTGTGGGCGAGAGGAACACAACACACACAAACAAAGAGACCAATGCAAGTTCATTCTAAGGTTAACCCTCTGGGGTCCAGAAACGCGCCGGCGCGTTTTGCTCGATTTTTTTCACATAGCAGGAAAATAGACTTAAAATACTATTTTTGGTCATTCAGACTTAAGAAATATAAAAAAATAAACTGTTGAATGTCTATTTTTTTATGTGTCCACTTACAATCGAAATAAAACATTGTGCTTTTGTAAAATAAAGAAAATAAACAGGGTGTGCTTTCTGTCTCTCCATCTCCGTTAACCTTTTTTCTGGAGCACGTCTCTAAACTTAAACAAAACTCAGCGAATACTATTCACCCAAGCATGAGCAATATATCTTTATAATCATTTAAGTTTGTACTTTTAAAATATCTAATTCAAAACTAAAATAAATATTCTGTTTATGTAATCTATAAAAAAAGAGAGAGGTGTCAGCCTCGTTCTCTCAGCTCATTATTCTGCTAATGTGCCACGCCCACGGAGAGCGCGCGGTATTCAAACGCAAATGATCTAAGGCAAGCCATTCAAACATGCCAACGCCCACCAGCTGGTTTATAAAACACATCATGTTTAATAAAAACTTGTACTTTACCTCGTCTTGCTACCTGTGAGGAATAATACTATCTAATAACCCTGGAAAATGTACCAGAAGTGCTGGTAGTTTCATTTCGAGGAGCAACGGATCCAGCTGATGTAGTAAGTCATTTATTCTTAAGTGCTTTGTTCTAATCGCGATATTGAATAGTGTCAGTACACCGCAAAAAGACTGTTTAAATATGAATTGCGTGTCTGTGTGTAGGCTAAATGATGAATGAACAGCACAGACGCGCGCGCATTGTTTACTTCAGTTATACAGTGCGTGTCTGTGCTGTTCATTCACTCTCGCACCTACTTTAGTAAACGTTATTTTACATGAACACATCCAAACTATATTGCTATAGCCTACTAAGATGAGTAAAAATAGACTGAAATATGTTGAAATAAAATGTCTGTATAAGCAACAAACTGCAAATTAACATGTATATGCTAATATATCATACACAATATGTTATAGACTAAATATGAATGTTTAGACAAGATTTTGTGATTAGTTTTGGATAGATTATAAAGTTTTGACTGTAAAAAAAGACTACTGTCACATTAAATAGTTAAGCTTTTGTTCACCAATTTCTGCTCATATGTTAAATATACTATAGTATGATGTTTTGGCAAAGATAAAGTAGGTATATTGAATTATCAACTAAGATGTTATTATAGTGTTTGTTCCAATATTCAAACTAATGAATCCTTACCTTTTTTAATACGGATGATAAAATGTATACTTTTTACAAAGAAAGAATACACTTGAAATATTGTTAAAATTGTAATTGTTGTTGTAATTGTAACCTATTTGTAATTGGTTACAATTTCTAATTATAAAATATGTATATATAGATAATTTATTTTGTCCTTGCATTCTTTGGGACCCTGTGACACATCTGTGTGAGAGGCTAATTAATATGCAGCTCATTATGTATGTGGCACATTATCCGGCCTTTGTCTTCTCGGGTGTGAACACGCCTCCACACATATTGCCTTTCCTAACAAAAGGTGTCTTATAAAATTTAAATCAATGTATTGTTTTGTGTAAATGATTAGGCAGGATGATTTTCAGATCATTTTGAAGCAAAAACTCTAGGCAACAATGCCCATTAGTCAAAAGTCTTGTGGACACATATTTAGTATGTTTTGTGGCCTTATTTCAGACACTTTAAGTTTTAGTTTTTTCAATAACCATGTATAAACAATATTCTCTCAAAAATGCAAACATGTACATACATTTTGCTCACATATTATGGTAGCCCTGTTTGTGCTAAATAGAGTGTAATTACACCTTTGCTATTAATATGTTTATAAGCAACTGAAAACAGCACAAATGTCAGGGCATGTCAAAACATCTCAAGGACCCCAAAAACACCTTGGACCCCAGAGGGTTAACAAGCTATACTCATACGGGCTATGCCGTTTATGAGAATTTTGGGGCTAACTGATGTAAACAGTTAGCGGAGCCAATTAACTTGGGTCGACGAAGGACCCGAACTAGAGATTTGACAGGCAGTAGCCTAGCGGGTCACGTGATGACACCGGCTGCTTGGTTTGTCGCTCTATTATTTAGCTTCCTTGGTGGCTCTCAGAGGTTCTGTCTCTAGGTGAAATGAAAGGAACAGATCACAACAGAACAGAAAAATAGCAAGATGGAAAAGATTGAAGTAGAATGAAACAAATAAGTAAATAAATGAATAGGTCTGTAATGAAATGGACAAATACTAACACAGAAAGTGTTGTAGGAGATAAGGAGGCCTGAGCCTGCTATCCAGGGTTTAAGATAGGGCCAGCAGTTGAGTGGGGGTTATCGGGGTAGAAACCCTAGGATGATGGCTGTGGCTTGGAGAAGAGATGGGCCAAACACTTAAAATATCCGGGAGATATCTAGTATTCTTTGGCTTATAGTAAGTGGAATGGGTTTTACTAAATTTAGTTTACCTGCGGTGAATTGAGGCCACTCTGGTGGGAACCCGTGGCTCAGTCACTCCTCCGACGGTTCCCAACACTTGACCGCAGTGTTCTCGGGCAACTTCGTAGTCTCCCTGTACCTTGCTGCGCCCTCTCAAACAACCTGACTTTTGGAGTGCCAAATTGCTGATGTCGCAGTTGCGTGCCGCAGCGATGGTACGGGATTCGGAAGTGTCCGAAACTCACACACGGCCAGCGTCAGTACCGCCGGTCGGGTAAACTCGCTTTGGGATACCAATCAGAGAATGCCGCAACTCACCACAGTGCTCTAGTGAATGCCACCTATAACTACACAAAGAATAAACAAGTGAAACTTAAGGTGGATTAAGGCTTCCTTGTTTGAACCAAATGGATTGATTTTTTTTTTTATGTAGCAATAAGAGTCAAAGGTTTTACTAAATAATAATAAACAAAAGGAAATTATGATAATGATGGTATTTTATCAAAATAACCTAACCCCAAAAGAGAAAATAGAAAAAGAAAACCAGATGAAACACAGGAGGAGGCAGGCTGTAGTAGCGTGATGGTGCCACCAGGGTGCGACTTCCTCAGTGGTGGTGCACCTGACTGAACAGACAAACTTAATTCAAATTAAATTCAAAGAAGTTTAAATCAAATTTAAATAAGCATGTAAGAAGAATTAAGGAAAATCAGAATAATATCCGATAATAACCAATGATGACAGTAAAGTATCATTAATAATTATGAAATAATCAAAAGAGAAAAGTAGAAAT
Organism: Gila orcuttii; assembly: GCA_026230005.1. NCBI lineage: Eukaryota > Metazoa > Chordata > Actinopteri > Cypriniformes > Leuciscidae > Gila > Gila orcuttii. The sequence goes on along the minus strand of JAPDVR010000005.1, from coordinate 32,937,163 downwards.
AAGCCAAGCAGGATGAAACACAGGAGGAGTCAAACCGTAGTAGTGGGTTTTCGCCACAAGGGGGGCGCACTTCCTCCCTGTGGTTAACTTGGTTGAATCAGACACCTTAATTTAAGTTTAAATTCAAAGTTGCTTGAACCAATCTTAAATAAGCATGTAAAAGGATTGAAGAATCAGGATGATATCCTATAGTAATTACTATAACAGTGAAGAGTCATCAATAATTATAAAATAATCAAAAGAGAAAAAGTAGAAATAAAACAATTCACAACAGAACTAAAGAGAGAGAAAAGAGAGCTGAGTGAACCAACTTAGCGGTTGGCGGCCACTAGGTGGCGGATTTCCTTCTAAGTGGGCTTTAGATGGCTAGGCTGGGATTTTAATCCAAGTTTTAATTCAAATCTTGTTTGACCAAACTTAAAGTAAATGTACCAGTCAAAAGCAGGAAAGTTGTCTAACACGAAATAATATTCGCACGAGCAAAGCTGTAAATGCAAATAATTATTGAGAATTTAGACAGGCTAATTCATTAGTCACATGGAATTTAGCAGTAAGAGAGCATTATCTGATAACGGCCACGAGATGCCGCTATTGCGCTCATGCAGAATGACTTCAGAGGGTGGTAATTTGAGAAATGTTAGACACCTGAGGCTGCCCTCTAGTGTTTGTCAGCGGAATTACAACCACTCGATTTCAGTTGTGAGAGAGTTTTCACTCTTAGATTTTCTGCACAATTCACAAGATACAATTTCAAATCTCGGCGGATTTTTCTGTGCTATCCTGCACAAAGGCAGGTTTTATGGGCAGGTTTATACTACGCATAAATATGGACACAGGAATTGTACTTCTGTTGTCCGGCTCTCGTAAACATTTAATCACAATAGCACTCTGATTTAAATGTCTTAGGTTTTCGATTGATTAGCTACAACAATGTTAACCAGGAGTTATCGTTAATCTAACGATTATAATATAAGATCAGGCCTTTTAACTGTAGATGGAGAACATCGTCCATTCAGTTGTATTCACGCGTTGGAGAAGATTTCTTCGTTCTACAGGCGGATTTGATTATATTAAAAATGTAGTACTGCAAAGAGATTTTCATAGTTTTTGCAGGAACAATTATAACATTATGGACTGCAGTTTATTTTATCAATTAACAATGACTAAAATGTTACACATATTTAGCTGTTAATTGTGCTGAACTGAGACTTTTGTGCCTTTAGTCAGCTCAGTCAGTGAGTTCGCTCACTCCTCGAACGCGCGTACAATATTAATAACAATATACACATAGATTGAAACTGAATTGCTCATAAACAAGTTTAAAATGTGCTAAGCATTTTCTCCACCAAAACTGTAAGGAACCTGGGTCAGGCTTTGGGGATATGTATTCAAAAATTAGTAATTTTTCAATTAATAATTATTCATACGGGTTGACCCAGATAATCATACATGTTAAATCTCCCAAAAAGGGATAATATTTTCCCTGCATCTGTATTCATATGTGTACCTAGACAATTAACCACAAGGGATTATAATTAATTGCATATGTAGACTATATTTTACAGACAGGTTATTATCATCTCAATTGTATATTAATACTTAATCACAACGGATTATAATTAAATATTTAATATATCAATTTTGTCTATCATAGATCGATCGTCAGGATAATCTTTAAGGGGATTAATTTATAATCTAATCATTTGTTTGTCCAGCAAACCTGATCATTCGATCTAATCAAACCTCACCAAAATTATCCTACTTATAGACTTTCAAGAGAAGTTATCCCTCTGGCCACAAGGGACAACCTTCCTGGTCTATAACGATACTGTTTAAGTATCAATAAATGTTGTTAAGCACGTAGCTTTGGATCTTTATACATTAAAGGGACTTGTATATGAGCCAGAGACAAAATCAATAAATTAATATAATGAATTTAATAAAGGAAACTACTTATACGGTTACTAACGTTACAAGGAATAAAATGTATTTACAACAAAATACAACAACAATGAAAGAGAATGCATCAATAAAGAGAGCGAGAGAATGAGAGAGAGAATGAGAGAGAGAATGAGAGAGAGAGAGAGAGAGAGAGAGAGAGAGAGAGAGAGATCCGTAAGGATCACAGTTTTGCAAAATTCACCTGGACAAAACCCTCTGAGAGACCAGAAGAAATTAACATCACCCTAAACGGGGGTAAACAAATCTTAATGCTATGAAAGCTTAGTAAACGAAATACTTGCACATATATATAGCTCTTTTGTGTGGCTGATATGAACAAGGCGTGTGTGTCTCGATCCTGGGAGTGTCACGTGTTCACTCGTTCTTCCAGAGCGAGCCAAGCGCGGTGATTTTGAATGTCCGTTTGAGGTGAAGTTGCCGGTTGATGATTCAGGCTAAGTTAATTTCACTCGTCGGTGGAAATGAACAAAGGAGAATTCGAAAATGGAAAACAAAAACTTAAATACAAAGGAAAAGATCCCCTGAGGGCGAATCGCGGATCCGTTACATGATGCTAGGAGGAGGAGAGAGGGGAAGAGAGAGCGAGACTGATCTTGATCAGTCATTTAAGAGGGTGAAGATGTCACACCCTCTGGGGTATGTGAGCCAATCCGAAGTGTTTCCTTTGGAGGGAGATTTTATGTGTTTTATGAGACTCTTTGTGTTCAGACAGCACATTTGAATCAGTAATGTCATTGGGTGTTTAAGAGAAAGAATCTTCAAGTTCCCTTTCGTTGTCACTCCGAGTTACGTCGGATGACGACGAAATGGGGTTTCGCTTAGAAAGCCTATCAGCTTCGAGTATTACAAAACGAGCCAATGGCAAAGAAATGCCATGGGTCTGCGGAATTTGCATGACGTAACTCCACCCCACCTCGTGGGTATAAAAGGAGGAAGTCCGCAACAGCAGTTTATGTTTTCGCTTCGGAGCCAAGTTTATTCTTCTCTCCACAAGCCATCTCTGAATTGTCAGCTTCACGAACGAGTGCCTCGAGTGTTGGTGTGACGGCGATCTACGGCGAGAGCGTGCTGCCTGCTGATCTGCTGCAGTGATTTGCCAGTCGGCGCGTTTCTCCCCGGGCGCTTCAACACTTGAGTTTTCTCACTAAAAGAGCTTACACGCGGCACGTCTTTTTAAAGATGCCTCGCCCGTGTACTTCTGGTTGCGGCAGATTGGTATCGGACTCTGATGGGCACGAGCGCTGCTTGGTATGTTTGGGCATTGATCATGCTAGAGCAGCGCTCGTGGATGACTCATGTTTTCTCTGTGGGAACATGACCATCGCGTCATTACGGTCGAGACTCAGTGAACTCGCAAGAGTGAGAGTCCCCTCATCCACCCCCCGCCCTGCGGCTGGTGGCCAGGGTGACCTGAGGGTGACGGTCTGGAACAAGGCGCCGACTATGTGTCCGCGACCCCAGCCCCCCTCTTCAATGACGGTGCCCGCTAGTGAACTGCCGATTCCCGCGGGTCTACCCTCTGGTGGCCCGCGTGTTTCGGTTGAAGCTACAGAGGATGATGCCATGTCTGTTGCTGCATCACTAGGTGGGTTTGATTCTTCTGGAAGTGAGGGCTCGTCACAGCTGCCACCTTCCGGTGTGCATACGGCTGTGCTCGAGTCTGATCCGGAGATGACGGCCATGCTTTCCCGGGCAGCCGCGAGCATCGGGCTTGAGTGGAGGCCTCCACCCTGTCCTGAGCGCTCGCGGCTGGACGATTGGTTTTTGGGTAAGGCCGCCGACCCTCGTCCTCGGCAAACCCCAATACCTTTCTTCCCGGATGTGCATGATGAGATCTCGAAGTCCTGGAAGACCCCGTTGTCTTCCCGTGACCGCTCGTTGACCTCATCCGCCTTTCCTCCCCTTGATGATGCAGCCGCCCGTGGGTACACTGGGCTCCCCCCGGTTGAACGCTCTGTTGCCATGCAACTATGTCCTCAGAGTGCTTCTTCTCGTGGCGAGCCTAAGCACCCATCCAAAGCCTGTAGATTTTCGTCGACCTTGGTGGCGAAGTCTTACAGAGCGGCGGGACAGGCGGCTGCGTCACTGCATGCTATGGCCACTCTGCAGGTCTACCAGGCCCAGATGCTCAGAGACATGCACGAGGGTAGGACAGACCCAGGGCTCTTCAATGAGCTGCGCGCCGCGACCGACCTTGCTCTCCGGGCGACGAAGGTTACCGCGCGCTCCCTGGGTCTGGTGATGTCCACAGCCGTGGTCCAGGAGAGACATCTCTGGCTGAACCTGGCTGACATGCGGGACGCGGAGCGGACCCGTCTGCTTAACGCCCCCTTGTCCCAGGCCGGCCTCTTCGGCGGTGCGGTTGAAGATTTTGCCCAACAGTTTTCAACCGCCCAGAAACAGACCGAGGCCATAAAACACATTCTGCCCCGCCGGCCAGCTGCTGCCTCCACCCAGCCGACCGGGCAGACGCCTCGTCCTGTTTCCCGCCGAGGGCGCCCTCCTGCGGCTCCCGCCCCTCCCGCCCGGCCCACGCAGCAGCCTCCACCCCGGGCCGGTCGCGGAGGAAGCCGTAAGAAGGCGCCACAGCCCTCTCCCGCCCCGCCCCCCGCTAAACGCCGGGCCAAGCGGCGCTCCTGAGACGGGCTGCTCAGGGAAGATGGTCGTTTTTCAGGAGATGGTAGCAGGACCACTCCTTCCCCCGGTGGAGGGCCGAGGGAGAATCTTTTGTTCTCCGCTCCCCGCTGCTCACCCACGGGTGGGCAGCACCCTAAAGTGGTTAAAGACAGAAACGATCCTCTCTTCCCTGAGCTCACAGAGTTCTCGGGCGACACAGAGCGCCGCCCACAAGCCGTGCTCTCCTCGCCCCCCTCTGTCCCAGAGGCAGTTGACAGGGCGTGCCGTCCACGGACCGCGTCGCCCCTGTCCCCCTCTGTCGCCAGACCCCTGGCAGAGCAGGCCCCCGTGGGACGACCAGCCTGGTCCTCCCCTGGCCCCCTCTGTCAGGGCGCGGTTGCTAACTGTGCCCCCACACCGGGCCGCTATGCCGTCCACGTCTGGGCCAGTTACTCCGCTTCGCTGCCCCTCCGGGGGGACGCCTGTCGTCCGCTTGATCCCGCTGGTTCAGTTCCTGGGAGCCTGGTTAGAGCTTCCCCGTCTGTCCCGCTGGATCGCGCGCACCATCAGGCTCGGCTATGCGATTCAGTTCGCACGGTCTCCTCCCCGCTTCAGGGGAGTCCGCTCCACTTTGGTCGGTGGCAATGCCCCTATCATGAGAGCAGAGATTGCCACCCTGCTGGCGAAGGGTGCAATCGAGACTGTCCCTCCAGCCGAGATGAGGTCCGGGTTCTACAGCCCTTACTTCATTGTCCCCAAGAAAACCGGTGGGTTACGGCCAATCCTGGACTTGCGCGTGCTGAACCGCTCCCTTCACAGGCTGCCGTTCAAGATGCTCTCCGCCAAACGCGTTCTCGAATGCGTGCGGCCCCAGGATTGGTTTGCAGCGATCGACCTGAAGGACGCCTACTTTCATGTCTCCATTCTTCCTCGACACAGACCGTTCCTACGGTTTGCTTTCGAGGGGCAGGCATACCAGTACACGGTTCTCCCTTTCGGGCTAGCCCTGTCTCCTCGCACCTTCACGAAGGTCGCCGAGGCTGCCCTTGTTCCCCTTCGGGAACACGGGGTTCGCATCCTGAGTTATATCGACGACTGGCTGATCCTAGCTCACTCTCGAGATCAGGTTTGCGAACACAGGGACCTAGTGCTCCGGCACCTAGCTCGTCTGGGCCTTCGGGTCAACTGGGAGAAGAGCAAACTTTGCCCCGTGCAGAGGATCTCTTTTCTCGGTATGGACATCGACTCGGTCGCCATGTCCGCGCAGCTTACGAGCGAGCGCGCGCAGTCACTGCTGACTTGCCTGAGACATCTCAGGAGCAAGAATGCGGTTCCACTGAAACATTTTCAGAGGCTCCTGGGGCATATGGCATCTGCAGCCGCGGTCACGCCGCTCGGATTGCTTCATATGAGACCGCTTCAGCTTTGGCTTCGCGACCGAGTCCCGAGGTGGACATGGCATCAAGGCACGCTCCGGGTACCAGTTACTCCGACCTGCCGTCAGTTCCTCACCCCGTGGTCGAACCTCAGTTTTCTCAGGGCGGGTGTCCCCCTGGTACGAGCTTCCCGGCATGTTGTGGTCTCCACGGATGCCTCCACCACGGGCTGGGGCGCCATGTGCAATGGACATGCTGCTGCGGGCTCCTGGACAGGACCCCAGCGGCTATGGCATGTCAATTGGCTCGAGTTGTTGGCAGTACGCCTTGCCCTGCACCGCTTCCGGGCGTTGCTCAGGGGTCAACACGTACTAGTCCGCTCAGACAATACCGCTACTGTAGCGTACATCAACCATCAAGGTGGTCTACGCTCCCGCCGTATGTCACAACTCGCCCGCCACCTCCTTCTATGGAGTCAGAAGCATCTGAGGTCGCTTCGAGCCATCTTCATTCCCGGAGCCCTGAACTGTGCAGCCGACGAGCTCTCACGGCTTCAGCCCCTCCCTGGAGAATGGCGACTCCATCCCCAGTCGGTTCAGCTGATTTGGGACCAGTTCGGGGACGCACAGATAGATCTGTTTGCCTCTCACGACTCGACCCATTGCGCCCTGTATTTTTCCCTGACCGAGGGCACGCTCGGCACGGATGCACTGGTGCACAGCTGGCCGCCGGGCCGCAAATATGCGTTTCCCCCAGTGAGCCTTCTTGCGCAGACCTTGCGCAAGGTCAGGGAGGACGAGGAGCAGGTCATTTTGGTCGCGCCGTATTGGCCCGGCCGGACCTGGTTCCCCGAACTTGCACTCCTCGCGACAGCACCTCCCTGGCCCATTCCTCTGAGGAAGGACCTTCTTTCTCAGGGACGGGGCACCCTGTGGCACCCTCGCCCCGATCTCTGGAGCCTCCACGTGTGGCTCCTGGACGGCTCGAGGTAGGTTTGAGTACCCTTCCACCTACGGTGGCGGCTACCATCACTTCCGCCAGAGCGTCGTCCACGAGACACGTCTACGCGTTGAAGTGGAACCTCTTCGTCGACTGGTGCTCTTCTCACCGAGAAGACCCCCGGAGATGCTCGATCAGCGTTGTGCTTTCCTTCCTTCAGCAAGGGTTGGAGCGAAGGCTGTCTCCCTCCACCCTTAAGGTCTATGTTGCCGCCATTGCCGCACACCATGACCTTGTCGAAGGTAAGTCGGTAGGGAAGCACGACCTGGTCATCAGGTTCCTGAGAGGAGCGAGGAGACTAAATCCTCCTCGTCCTCCTCTCGTTCCCTCTTGGGACCTCTCAGTGGTTCTAACTGCCCTGAAGAGTGCTCCCTTTGAGCCCCTGCAATCAGTTGAGCTTAAGTTCCTGTCAATGAAGACAGCGCTCCTGGTTGCACTGGCCTCCATCAAGAGGGTAGGGGACCTGCACGCATTCTCCGTCGACGAAGCGTGCCTGGAATTCGGTCCGGCTTTCTCTCACGTGATCCTGAGACCCCGGCCCGGATATGTGCCCAAGGTTCCTACCACTCCCTTTCGGGACCAGGTGGTGAACCTGCAAGCGCTGCCCCCGGAGGAGGCAGACCCAGCCTTGGCACTGCTCTGTCCAGTACGCGCTCTTCGCGCCTATGTAGACAGGACGCGGTGTTTCAGGACCTCAGACCAGCTCTTTGTCTGTTATGGTGGGAAGCTGAAGGGAAAGGCTCTCTCCAAGCAAAGGTTGTCTCACTGGATAGTGGACGCCATTGCCTTGGCTTACCAGCAGCAAGGTCGACCGTGCCCCCTTGGGGTGACGGCCCACTCCACCCGGAGTGTGGCATCCTCTTGGGCTCTAGCGCATGGCGCCTCGCTAACAGACATCTGCAGAGCTGCAGGCTGGGCGACACCTAACACATTCGCCAGATTCTATAATCTCCTAGTGGAGCCAGTGTCCTCTCATGTACTCGCTTCAACTAGCTAGTACCGGACCCGCTCAGGTGTCTTCGCTTGCTCGCCATTCCACTCCACGGACTGGATACGTGCGATATTCTCCTCAGGTGAGCTTCCCCGAAAGCCCTGAGTTCCTCCAGCACTCCTGATGTCGGCGCCAGTGTCTATTGCCTGCGCGTCGGCTAGGTGCCTCCCGTGTGCATGGTCCCTCCCCTGAGCGACCCCCACATGTGTATTTCCACTGTAAGCCTCTCTGAGCATGTGTCTTTCCCTTGGCAAGCCACCTTGCCACCCCTGGGGTTGAAATATTCCACCTGCGGCTGGACACCCCAGTGTTCTCCATATGTTTCCTTCGGGTCATATGTGTATTCTCTAAGTCCCCCCCCTCTGGGTTGGCATTAATTGCATACTTCCCCTAGCTTGGGATATGCTTCCCAGTGTACCTTGGTATTCCTGTGTTAAATGGAGTCCTTCGTCCAGTCTATGACAGGGATCTCGATTTACGCAGGGCACTGGAAGACAGCTGAGAAGGTGGCGTGATTAGACTGGTAACCCCATTTCGTCGTCATCCGACGTAACTCGGAGTGACAACGAAAGGGAACGTCTCGGTTACGTATGTAACCCTCGTTCCCTGAGTAGGGAACGGAGACGTTACGTCTGCCTGCCACTTTCCGCTGTACCGCGGGGATCGCCTGAGCTCAGTCTTGGCTCCTCAGCGAAGAAACATAAACTGCTGTTGCGGACTTCCTCCTTTTATACCCACGAGGTGGGGTGGAGTTACGTCATGCAAATTCCGCAGACCCATGGCATTTCTTTGCCATTGGCTCGTTTTGTAATACTCGAAGCTGATAGGCTTTCTAAGCGAAACCCCATTTCGTCGTCATCTGACGTAACGTCTCCGTTCCCTACTCAGGGAACGAGGGTTACATACGTAACCGAGACGATTCTTATAATACCCATGTGTCACAAAGTTAACAAAATGTAATGTAAATTAACAAATGGGGAACAAAGATTGGAATCTATAGAGACCAAATATGCTTCGCATATTTGTATGCAAAGTCTAAAACATTAACCAAAGTCTAAAACATTAAAGTTTACAAGAAAACAAATGCCAAAACAACATCCAGAGGAAAATCATGAGATGTGAAAATTAGATACATGTTTATACATTTCTCAAGTGGTTTTATATATATATATATATATATATATATATATATATATATATATATATATATATATATATAAAAGATTAACAGGGTTTATTTCTCCTCCTCGGGAGAATTAAGTGAGTGTCACATCTCTCAGGAATTCCCTTTTTAGAGGTCGTAAAAATCCTTATCTATTGTAACAGGATATTCACTAAGCAAAACCCACAATCTGTGTGTGTGTGATTGGTCCAGACGCTACACTTACTTATACACTCACAGATCCCTCCATAGGACCATATATCAAATATATTTCGGTAAAGTCTTTATATGATGAAGTTAATGAAAGTTTGTGTGTGTGTGTGTGTGGGTGTTGGAATGTGCTCTGGTCTCCATTCTGGCCTGGCTCTGAGGAGATAACAATCTCTTTGAGGCCTGACCCCCTGCTGTGTGTGTGTGTGTGTGTGTGTGTGTGTGTGTGTGTGTGTGTGTGTGTGTGTGTGTTGTACAAAAGTTCCTTCTCGTTGGAAAGGGGGAGGCTTGGTTTTAACTCAGTTCGCTATGAAAGTGTCAAGGAACACCATTAGGGGCAGAGTCTGTGGTGCCCAACCTGAGTTATGAACCAGAGTCAGAGAGGTTAGAAGCATTCTTACATGTATAAGTGCATGAGTCGTCCTGACATAGTCCAGATACCCTACAGCACAGAAAGACGTGCACCAGTATCGAGTTCTTTTTCACGCTTGAACAAACAATAACACAGAATTATGACAAAATACCCGTTTTGTAGAGTATCCTCGTTAGAGCATAAGAGTCTCATAAGAGTCTTAAATTAGTTAAATAACATCTTAAATTAACTTAAGCCCCTTTCACACAGAGATTCCGGAAAATACACGGATAAAGTGACCTGGGATTTGACCCGGGTTCATTTGATTTTGGTTCATTCACACTGCCAGTGTTTTTCCGGAATCAGAGAGTGCGTTTACACACAACCCGTAAAAATCCCGTAAAGACACGTGACATCGATGTGACCTGTAATGTCTCAGCAGCGTCTATAGTTTGCTTATGAGCTGTGATTTCTCTCTCGAGAAACCACGCTTGTGCATTTTTTCCTCTGATTCGATCATAAACTAGCGCATTACGTACCGTTTCACTAGCCTGCTTTCACTTCACTTTAGCGTCATCATTACGACACGGCATTGATTACGGCTTTTGTTCACACAGCGCGCGTTCCGGGACTGGTCTCGGTAATGTTACTAGGTCCCCAACCCGGCATCGATCCCGGCATCAATCCCGGGTCGTGTTTGCGTTCACACAGAAGGCGTTCTGGCAATTTCCCGGCAATTTCCCGGGATCAACGCGCTGTGTGAAAAGGGCTTTAAAGAGTTGTGAGAAAATGAGATGCGCGTCAGATCTGCATCATGTTTGGCTGTGGCAGGTCTTAAAGTCACAGCAGCCTAATAAACCAGTTGTGATGTCTGTCATTAATGTTAATTTAAGAACAAAGGTATAAGGAATAATCTATATTTATTTTATAATTTATGCAGTGAAGTTAATGTCCACAAGCAGGTGAACCGGGGTCCGTTCTTCATAAGTTGCTTAAAACATCCGAGATCAAATGAGACATCCAAGATGATATCATCGGCCTAATCATGATCTGGCTAATTAGGTTCTTCGAACACACCTGCCGGTTATGATTAGTATAGCTGGATTGAGTTATATGAGACAATTGAGCGTTCATGCGCTGGTTTAAAAGGGGATGTGTATCGATAGTAGAAACATTGATCAGCAACGCTGCTATTGGCTGCTCACCATGGTCAAAGAGCGTGCTCAGTTTTTCTCCGCAGCAGAGCAAGAGCTAATAGGTGAAGGTTAAAGGTGCAATGTGTAAAAATTTTGAGTATCTATTAACAGAAATGCAATATGACATCCATAACTATGTTTTCAGTGGTGTATAAAGAACTTACTTAATAAACCGTAATGTTTTTATTACATTAGAATGAGCCACCTTCTATGAAGGTCGACATATTGTGACGTCATGTTTCTACCGTAGCCGACAGCGAACAAACAGCGCTACAGAGTGCGTTTCGTCACTACCTTGAAAGAGAAGCAGCAGAAAGCTAGAAGCTAGCCATAAACACCGTGAGTAGTGACTTTTCCCTTGTCAGTGGTGTAAAATATGTAGTTGGATTGTTTCATGTAACTTAGTTCTTCTCCCTCGCTGTGTTATGGCTTTGCTATGTGGGGATAAATGTGCTGGTTACGTTCGTGAGACAGCTGATTAGTATTCTTGTCATTGACCGTAAAACAGTAACATTACAGGAATCACCAACCCGTCGATCGCGGTCGACAAGTCGATCTTGGAAGCATTTTAAGTCGATTGGGAAGAGTTTTCAAAATTAGAGAAAAAAAGCCTATTGTGTGTAGTAAATGGTGTCTAGGGGATGCGGAGGGGCGCGTGCTGTTACAATCATGCCATTTTTGCCGCGCGCACCTTTGGGCTCATGCGGACGCGTCGAGTTTAAACAAGGCTTTACGCTTTAACCAGCTCAGCCACACTAACAGCTCATATTTAGCCAGCTAAACTTTTACTACCCTGTTAGAAAAAAAAATATAGTTGCATATAGTTTCATGTGTTTCTTCTCCCTCGCTGTATTATGGGTTTGCTATGTGGCGGGAAATGTGCTGGTTACGTTTGTGAGACAATCAGCTGATTACTATTATTATATTATATATTAAGACCCTTGATCCTCACCTGACTATGGCTTTGTAAACTTTATCCATGATGTGGTTTATAATGGACTGTGGTACAGAAACAGTGACAATGTTACACACTCTTGGCTTACTCTGGCTATTCTCTGCTGTCTCAGACGACGATATGTCTGTCCAGTTTCAGGCACCGTAGCTTCTTCGAAAGGGAGGGATGAGCAGTAGGCTGAGCCCTTAGTGCAACTCGCAACCGAACCGCTAGATGTCGCTAAAAATCACACACTGCACCTTTAAGCGGAATTTGAAAGTTTAATTAAAACGCCAAGAAACACCTCAAAGTCTGCAAAAGCCAGGAGAGAGGGCTGGCAAAAAGTAGCAGACAAATTAAATGCGTAAGTGCTCACCATATGTTATGGTTCTATCACTTATTACAGTATATATTCTTGTATTTTAATAATTTAATAATTGCTTAATGTCAGAGCCACCCCAGGACCCACTAGAACATGGGAACAAGTAAAAGTGAAGTACAAGAATATTCTTCAAATTAGTAATCTTTTCTACTTATACTGTTCTTAGGCTCTTTTACAAAAAATACTGTTAAATTATGTGTTTGTCTGTTTACAACAGAAACCAAGAAAAAAACAGGTGGTGGTCCTGCACCCCCACATTATACCACGGCAGAAGAGCTGGCCCTTGGGTTAAATGTGAACCGACCCATTGTGGAGGGCATCCCTGGGGGCAGCTCTTCTTCAGAACCACAGCCAGGGACTGTCACGGTTTATAAATTCATTGTCTCCTTCTAGTCTCGTGTTTCTGTTGTTAGATGTGTGGGTGTGTGTGAGTGGGCGGCTCCACTCTGATCAGGTCGATTAGCGATCCAGCTGATCGCAATCACCTCCCTAGCTACTGCCTATCATTTCACCTTTAAATATTCACTGAACTTTCCTCTCTTTGTCAGATCGTTGTTTGATGTTTCCCCGTGTGTGATCCTGTTCCCGTCAACGTCTTGTCCTGTTTCCAGGTTCGTCACACTTCTGGATTATCTCATCACCTCATCACCACAGCACTTCACTCTGGATTACTGACCATCTTGTCCCTACGTCACCAGCTTGTTGTGTGTGCTCTGACTGTGTGTGTGTTACACCATTAAATGAGTTTTACTTGCATTCTGCTTCTGCATCTTCTATCGTGATAGAACGATCTGACCAACGATGGAAGCAGCAGGTGAATCTTCGACGTTGGAGGATTTTGTCCAGTCCAGTCTTCAGCGTATGGATAGTCAAGAGAGAAACTTGAATGATACGGCGCGCGTCGTTCAGGTGCTGGTGACGCAGGTGTCCGAGCTCACCCAGCAAATACAACAGCTACGAGCTCCCACTGCGCCACCCACACCAGCCGTTCCCCCTGGACCATCAGAGAGCGCATCCCAGTCAGAACCTCGACTACCAGTCCCTATGACGGTGAGCCCAGCTATTGTAGAGCATTTTTGAACCGTTGTTCCATGCACTTCTCGTTGCAGCCTCGGACTTTTGCACACGAACCCGCCAAGGTGGCATTCGTGCTGACATTATTGACTGGGAAGGCCACTCTCTGGGGAACGGCTGTGTGGGAGAACCAGGATCCATGCTGCGCCTCGTTCCTGACACTCGCCGCCGAGATGAAAAGAGTATTCGACCGCGCGGTCGCGGGGAGAGAGGCGGCAAGGATGCTCGCGGAACTCAAACAGGAGGAGAGATCGGTGTCTGATTACTCAATTCAGTTCAGAACCCTGGCGGCAGAGTGTCACTGGAACGAGGAGGCGCAGTGGGACATGTTCCTGCATGGGCTGGCTGACCGCGTTCAAAAGGAGATCTACGCCCTGGACCTGCCCCCGTCTTTGAATGGACTTGTGGACCTGGCGCTTCGAGTAGACGCACGACTGACCAGAAGCGAACGTCGGACTCTACACAGCCGGGTTCCGGAGGGTACTGAGAGCCAGCGGTCCAGTGGCGGGAGCGCGGTCAGCCCTACCTACGATCATGAGCCCATGCAGGTGGGGCGAGCTCGGCTTTCCCGGGAGGAGAAGGAGAGGCGGAGATCCCAAGGCCTCTGCCTTTACTGCGGGGCCGCGGGACACTTTGCCTATAGTTGTCCGGTAAAAGGCCAAGCCCAGCAGTAAGTGTGAGGCTACTGTCGGGTGGGATCTCCTCCGAGAAGACCTCATTTACATCTACGCTCCTCCCGGTAAGACTAAGATGGTCAGTACACAAGCAGGACTGTCAAGCACTGGTGGATTCAGGGGCAGAAGGTAACTTTATGGACCATTCATTTGCACGTAAATTTCAGATTCCCCTTTTTCCTCTCACCAGTAGGATATCTGTACATGCACTCAACGGTCAAGACCTTCCCACCATCTCCCTCATCACCGGACCAGTCGCACTTACCACTTCAGGCAACCACACCGAGACACTTTCCTTCTACATACTGGACTCTCCACTCGCACCTGTTGTCTTAGGACAACCCTGGCTCATCAAACATAACCCAAGAATTGACTGGCAGCAGAAATCTGTGTTGGAGTGGAGTAGAAAATGTTCTGAGTCCTGTCTGGTGTCTGCTTGTTCGTCTGTTGCTGTCTCTATGTTTCAGGAGGAGGCAGTGGATTTATCAAACGTGCCCGCAGAGTATCTAGACCTGAAGGAGGTGTTCAGTAAGTATTGCGCTGCTTCTCTCCCTCCGCATCGTCCCTATGACTGTGCCATAGATTTATTGTCAGGTAAGTCTCCGCCTAAAGGCAAGTTATATTCGCTCTCTGTCCCGTAGAGGGAGGCTATGGAGAAATATATTTCTGATTCTCTAGCAACGAAGTTTATCCGCCCTTCCTCTTCTCCAGCGGGGGCGGGGTTCTTTTTTGTGGGGACGAAGGATGGATCACTGCGACCTTGTATTGATTACCGAGGGTTGAACAGCATCACGGTAAAGAATACCTATCATTTGCCGTCGATGTCTTCAGCCTTCGAGAGGTTGCAGGGAGCATCTATCTTCACTAAATTGGACTTAAGAAACGCTTATCATTTGGTTCGCATCAGGGAGGGGAATGAATGGAAGACTGCTTTTAACACCCCTAGGGGGCACTTTGAATACTTGGTCATGCCTTTCGGGTTGTCCAACTCCCCAGCAGTCTTCCAGGCACTCGTCAACGACGTGCTGAGAGATATGGTTGACCAGTTCATATATGTTTACCTGGATGACATATTGATATTTTCATCTTCTCTCCAGGAACACGTTCAGCACGTCCGACGAGTGCTTCAGAGGTTGCTAGAGAATGGGCTTTTTGTCAAGGCGGAGAAATGCGTTTTTCATGCACAGTCTGTTCCGTTTTTAGGATTCATTGTGTCGACTGAGGGAATTCGCATGGATCCTGAGAGGGTTAAGGCTGTGGTGGATTGGCCAAGTCCAGAATCCCGTAAGGCCCTACAGAGGTTTCTGGGGTTCGCCAATTTTTACCGGCGGTTTATTCGCAATTTCAGCCAACTGGCCGCTCCTCTGACCGCCTTGACCTCCCCCAGAACTACGTACAGGTGGTCAGACGCCGCTGAGGCAGCGTTTGCCAAACTAAAAAGCCGCTTCATTTCGGCTCCCATCCTCATCGCCCCTGATACATCACGTCAGTTTGTGGTGGAGGTCGATGCGTCAGAGGTGGGGGTAGGTGCAGTGATATCCCAGCGTTCTACCACAGATGACAGGATGCATCCGTGCGCATTTTTGTCACATCGCTTATCCCCTGCCGAACGTAATTATGACATTGGTAACCGAGAGTTGTTGGCAGTCAAGTTAGCGTTGGAGGAATGGCGTCACAGCTTAGAAGGGTCAGGGGTACCTTTTATCGTCTGGACTGATCATAAGAATTTGGAATACATCAGAACTGCTAAAAGATTGAACTCCAGGCAGGCTCGGTGGGCACTTTTTTTCGGACGTTTTGATTTTACTCTCTCGTACCACCCGGGTTCTAAAAACATCAAACCCGATTCTTTGTCGCGCATTTTTGATCTCTCCGAACGCCCGTCTACTCCCGAGTGCATTTTGCCGGAGAATCTATTCATCTCCACACTGGTCGAATCGAGGGTCAGTACGGCCATAGAAGGGGTAACGCCTCCGCCCGGTGGCCCACCGAATCGTTTATTTGTGCCGGAGGGATTACGGTCTGACGTTATTCAGTGGGGTCATTGCTCCAACGTGGCTTGTCATCCAGGAGTTAATCGCACTAGTTTTTTAAGCAACGGTTCTGGTGGCCACTCATGGCTCGTGACATTCACAGTTTTGTTTTGGCTTGCTCGGTTTGTGCCACTGGTAAAACTTCCAATCGACCCCCAGATGGGTTACTTCAACCGCTGCCTGTCCCTTTGAGACCCTGGTCCCATATCGCTCTAGATTTTATCACCGCCCTCCCACCCTCCCAGGGTAACACGGTTGTTTTAACTGTGGTGGACCGATTCTCGAAGGCGGCACACTTTATTCCCTTACCCAAATTGCCCTCAGCTAAGGAGACAGCGTTGACAGTCGTTGATCACGTCTGTCGCTTACATGGCCTCCCGATAGACGTGGTCTCCGACAGAGGACCCCAGTTTGTGTCCAAATTTTGGCGAGAGTTTTGTAGGCTACTGGGAGCGACTGTTAGTCTGTCCTCAGGGTTTCATCCCCAGAGCAATGGCCAAACCGAGAGAGCCAACCAGGATTTGGAAAGGGTGTTGCGATGTTTGGTTTCCAAGAACCCTTCCTCATGGAGTCAACAACTGTCTATGGTGGAGTACGCCCACAACACATTACCAGTGTCATCCACGGGTCTGTCTCCGTTTGAATGTAGTTTAGGGTACCAGCCACCTATTTTTCCCAGTCTGGAGTCCGAGGTCGCGGTTCCCTCCGCTCACGCTTTCGTCCAGAGGTGTCACCGCACATGGACTAGAGCCCGTGAGACTCTACTCCAGGTGGGGGCGCGCACCAAGGCCAAGGCCGATCGCCACCGGTCGAAGCCTCCCGTATACGTCGTCGGTCAAAAAGTGTGGCTTTCTACTAAGAACATTCCTCTCCGCTCCGTCTCTAATAAACTTGCTCCCAAATTTATTGGCCCGTTTACTGTCACCAAAATCATTAGTCCGGTGGCAGTCCGCCTCAACTTGCCTCCAGTGTACAGGAGGATTCATCCCGTCTTTCATGTATCTAAAATTAAACCCGTGTTTCACTCTCACATTAATCCGCCAGTCCCGGTTCCCCCCCCCGCCGCGTCTCGTAGAAGGGGAACCCACTTATTCGGTCAACCGTATTCTGGACTCTAGGCGGAGGGGACGCGGATTCCAGTACTTGGTAGACTGGGAAGGTTACGGTCCGGAGGAGAGAAGTTGGGTACCTGCTAGAGACATCCTGGATCACTCCCTTATTGATGATTACAATCGACAGGTAGGGGAGCCTGGGACCGCCAGGAGGCGTTCCTAGGGAAGGGGGTACTGTCACGGTTTATAAATTCATTGTCTCCTTCTAGTCTCGTGTTTCTGTTGTTAGATGTGTGGGTGTGCTTGAGTGGGCGGCTCCACTCTGATCAGGTCGATTAGCGATCCAGCTGATCGCAATCACCTCCCCAGCTGCTGCCTATCATCTCACCTTTAAATATTCACTGAACTTTCCTCTCTTTGTCAGATCGTTGTTTGATGTTTCCCCGTGTGTGATCCTGTTCCCGTCAACGTCTTGTCCTGTTTCCAGTCTGGTTCCTCGGTTCGTCACACTTCTGGATTATCTCATCACCTCATCACCACGGCACTTCACTCTGGATTACTGACCATCTTGTCCCTGCGTCACCAGCTTATTGTGTGTGCTCTGACTGTGTGTGTGTTACACCATTAAATGAGTTTTACTTGCATTCTGCTTCCGCATCTTCTATCGTGATAGGGACCAGTAGCAGCAACACCTTCATTACTGGTAAATGAGTTTTAAATTCTCTTACTTCGCTGTAAAATATTTTGTTGCTGCATTAAATTAAGTAGGCCTATAATCCAAATGGCTGGTACAGTCATTTCAACTGTTAAATATTGAGTAGTGATCAATTGCTTTGACTTGTGAAAGTGAAAACTGCTGAACTTAATGTAAAAATATTTTGCCTAAAATAACAATATTTTGTTATTGATCACATTTTTTCCTAGTTTTCATTGTAATGCCATTGTGTTTTCCTCTTTTGTGCAGTTTTACACAATACACCAACACTTTTACCTGTTCCCAAGAAAGTGGTGGCTGAAGCATGTGCAGTAAGTGGACTTTTTCTAACTTTACATCAAAAGGGAAGAAAGTACAACACTTGGTAATGCCCCTTTTTTTTCAATGCACAAGACAGTGAAGAAACCATCTCAGATGACTGTCTTT
This sequence comes from Gila orcuttii, assembly GCA_026230005.1. Classification (NCBI taxonomy): domain Eukaryota; kingdom Metazoa; phylum Chordata; class Actinopteri; order Cypriniformes; family Leuciscidae; genus Gila; species Gila orcuttii. The sequence continues at coordinate 32,919,009 of JAPDVR010000005.1, read as the reverse complement.
TGGAGAAAGTATCTGTAAGTGCATAAATAACTTTACTTAATATACACTGGAGTACCTATTATTTCTGAATGCAATATGAGTTGCAGGAGTCCACATCTACAGAAAGGCCTACAGGAGAGTCTGCACAAAGCAGTGATACAGAGGTGGGCAGTGTTGTACATATAATTTTTCTCGTGACTCATGAGGGTGTCGTTTACATCATGAATTTGTTGGAAACGCACATTAAATGTTCGACTCGTCGGAGTCGGACTTTAATAACAGCACAAACTGTGTGCATTGCCCTGAGATTCTTTTGCAAGTGGCTCTTTCCTATACACTATTGGAGATGCGGAGAACTTGGTGATAAGTGGTGTCTGTCGTGCCATTCGCAAAGTTTACCTGGCGCTAAAGCAGTTTTTAGGGGGTTTTTTTGTGCCATTTCCAAGCCACTTAAGACCCAAGGTTGTATAGCAGTTTTTTTTTTGCCAATGCAGGTACATTATAATTTTTAATGAAGATCATGCAATCATAACCATGCCAATTAATATGACTTACAGTAAATTGGCGCTTTTCCACTGCATGGTACGGCTCGGTACGGCTCAATACGGTTCGGCTCGGCACGGCACGGTTCGGCTCGCTTCGCTTTTCCACTGCGTGGTACGACTCGGCGCGGCGCGGCTCGGTTCGCTTTAGCTCGGTGGCTTTTCCACTGCAGTTAGTACTGCTTCAAAGTGGGTGCGATTATGACTGATCGTTATAGTTTATCCGCTCCTCGGCAACCAACAAGAGGAACGTCTGCACTTCTCGTCCACTGACCACGATTCAGCCATTTCTTTTTTGGAAGTTTTTTTTCTTCAAGCAAGTAGTTTTAAAACAGGTGCTACAGTGGTGGCTGTTACTGGCTATTTAAATCCAGCGGGTTTGATGTCTCGCAAATACAATGACGCTGGTAGTGACGATTCTGTCTGTCTGACCAATCAGTGATCTGCAGTGTTTTCACGTCACATTTTAGTATCGGTACGGTACGCTTGGAACCTCAACAGAGGTGGTACCATTTAAAGCGAGCCGAAGCGAGCCGTACTGTACCGTACCATGCAGTGGAAAAGCACCACAAGTGAGCCGTACCAAGCCGAGCCATACCGTACCATGCAGTGGAAAAGCGCCAAAGCGTGCCGTACCGAACCGAACCGTACCGTACCATGCAGTGGAAAAGCGCCATATGTCCCTCAGGCTTTCCTAATGTGATTGGTGCCATAGACTGCACACAAGTTCCCATCAAGGCCTCAATGAAGGGGATTTTTTTAACCGAAAGGGGGATCACGATGTAAATGTGCAGGCAAGTTACTATTGCGATTCTTAATATTCCAGATTAGTAATATTATATTAAATTTTAAAAAAGGCAGTTGACAGACTAAAATCTCTTAGATGGTGTGTGACTATATTCCATATCACAAATGTGGAAGCAAAATGGTCAGGATCTGAGCATGACTCAAGAATTTTCAGAGATTCACATTTATGCACATTATTTGAACGTGGTAAGGAAAAATATAAATATCAAGCTCACTGTATTATATACACAAAGGAAAACAGGTATTTTATGACCCCATTCCCTGACCCAAATCCCAGACCAGTTACAATGCAGCTCTAGCAGGGACAAGGGCACACAATGAAATTAACTTTTGGCCAACTAAAGGGAAGATTTCAGTGTCTGAAAAGACTGAGGGTTGCACCTTACAGGGCATGTGACATTGCATGTGCCATATTACACAACATTGCCACCATCAGAAAAAAAAAAAAAACATTTAATTAAATGTTTAATAAAAGACAAGACAAATATGCTTAGTTCCTTGAGTTTTATTTCAATTGTTCTTTGTAAAGAAAAGCCAGTGATCAAGTCATCTTTTGCCTGCAATAAGAGATATTATGCAAGGTCAGCAATAGTACTCTGTGTGAAATAATATATTAGCACTTACTCTGAAGTTCCTTTGAAGCAACTCTATCTCTAGTGCCAGTTTTTTTCAAAACACTATTTTCTAGGGGTGGGGTGGGGTGGCTGGGGGGCTTGGGGTAAACCTGTCAACACATGCCTTATGCAACAAAAATTAAAAGTAAAAGTACAACACTGCCCACCTCTGTATCACTGCTTTGTGCAGACTCTTCTGTAGGCCTTTCTGTAGATGTGGACATTCAGAAATAATAGGTAACTCAAGTGTAAATTAAGTTAAGTTATTTAAGCACTTACAGATACTTTCTCCAAAAGACAGTCATCTGAGAGGGTTTCTTTACTGTCCTGTGCATTGGGAAAAAAATGGCCATTACAAAGTGTTGTACTTTCTTCCCTTTTGATGTAAAGTTAGAAAAAGTCCACTTACTGCACATGCTTCAGCCAACACTTTCTTGGGAACAGATAAAAGTGTTGGTGTATTGTTTAAAACTGCACAAAAGAGGAAAACACAATTTCATTACAATGAAGTACACTGGGGGGAAATGTGATCAATAACTCATGGCAACTTATTTTTTTACATTAACTACATTTCACACAGTTTCATACATGCACACTTTCACAAGTCAAAGCAATTCATTACTACTCAAGGTTTAACAGTTGATATGACTGGACCAGCCATTGGGATTATAGGCCTATCTAATTTAATGCAGCAACAAATTATTTTACAGTGTACTAAGATAATTTAAAGCTCATTTACTAGTAATGAAGGTGTTGTTGCGACTGGTCCCTGGCTGTGGGTCTGAGGAAGAGCTGAACCCAGGGATGCCCTTCACAATGGATAGGTTCACATTCAACCCAAGGGCCAGCTCTTCTGCCTGGGTATAATGTGGGGGTGCAGGACCACCAGCTGTTTGTTTTTCTTTTCTTTTTTTCTCAGCCTTTTTCTTGGTTGCTTTTATAAACAGGCAAACATTTATTAACAGTGCCTTTTTAAAAGAGACTAGTATAAGTAAATACAAATTGCCATTATGTAGAATATTCTAGTACTTCACTTTTACTTGTTCCCATGTTCTAGTAGTGGGTGGTGACTCTGACGTTACAATGAACAAAGTTATTAATTATTTCGAAATTATTAAAATACTAAAATATATACTGTAAAAAGTGATAAAAACATCTGACATGGTCACTACAAACTTAATTTGCTACTTTTTGCCAGCCCTCTCTCCTGGCTTTTGCACATTTTGAGGTGTTCCCTGGCGTTTTAATTAAGCTTTCAAATTCAGCATAACCTTCAAGCAATAACTCTTGCTCAGCCAATAATTGCCACCCACATCTGAAAGTAATGTCTTTACAAAGCTTGAAGTCTCCTTTTTTAAATGATGTAGATCATATCAAAATAAATATTCTCGGTTTAAGAAATCCGTATGAAAGCAATGACATGTACAGTTTCTCCAGCCCAAGCTCATTAACTTTAATTTGACCACACCCACACGCACACCAACTGTTCACATGCAAATGATCCACGTGAAGGAACGCAGAGCTATTAACACCCTCATCAGCTCTAAACAAAGAATCAGCGACTTCAGTATTCCTCTGCTTTTCATGAGTTTGGAAGACTGTTTGTGCTGTGCTGTTTACCCTGGATTTACCTCAGAAGAACACGCTTTGATTATGAGAACAATTTTTAAGGTAAGACACATAATAGTAAGTGTTTTATTGTTGCACAAACTTTACATTGTAGCTACTAAACTGGTGCCAGACTAAAATGTTATGAAATGAGATAAAAGTATGCTAGTATGAGTGTTTATTCTAATATGGTGAATATTGTAATGTTTAGAGCTGTGTTTACTGTTAAATACTGTGTTTGTGGATATCTGCTCAAACGTAGATGTACAATGTAACAATAATGTTTCATAGTTTGGAGCGGCTCAATCGCTGCACGCGCTGAGTTTGGGTCTGAGTCACGCTGTGCGTTTGAAAAGTAAAACACGCCAAACATTAGGCTTCACGCCAAACTCATCTCATTTCATAACGAATAGAAACGTTTGAAGTAACATATGATAATCAATATATTTTTGTCTAGTGTAGTGTTACTGAAGTGTTCATTTTTAACGATTTATAGGCTGCCTGCTATCTAGGCTATTGTTATTATTTTATGCAGCCCTACACATGCCTATATACAAGGCACAACAAACTAGGTGTTTGTATATATATTTACAAAATTTACAAAATACATATATACACTGCCGTTCAAAAGTTTGGGGTCGGTAAGATTTTTAATGTTTTTAAAAGAAGTCACTTATGCTCACCAAGGCTGTATATATTTGATTAAAAATACAAAACAAACCCAGTAATATTGTGAAATATTATTTCAATGTAAAACAGCTGTTTTCTATGTGAATATATAGTAAAAAAGCGTAATTTATTCCTGTGATCAAAGCTGAATTTTCAGCATCATTACTCCAGTCTTCAGTGTCACATGATCCTTCAGAAATCATGTGATGCTCAAGAAACATTTATGATTATTATCAATGTTGAAAACAATTGTGTACCTTTTTTTTAGGATTCTTTGATGAACAGAAAGTTAAAAACAACAGCATTTATTCGAAATAGAATCTTTTGTAACATTATAAATGTCTTTACTGTCACTTTTGATTAATTTAATTCCTCCTTGATGAATAAAAGTATTGATCTATTTTATTTATTTCCCCCAAAAAATAAAATATAAATTCTTACTGACCCCAAAGTTTTGAACGGTAGTGTTTAATGTTACAAAAGATTATTTTTCAGATAAATGCTGTTCTTTTGAACTTTCTATTCATCAAAGAATCCTGAAATAAAAATGTAAATAACTGTTTTCAACATTGATGATAATGAAAAATGTTTCTTGAGCATCAAATCATCATATTAGAATGATTTCTGAAGGACCATGTGACACTGAAGACTGGAGTAATGATGCTGAAAATTCAGCTTTGATCACAGGGATAAATTACACTTTACTATATGTTCACATAGAAAACAACTGTTTTACATTGAAATATTATTTCACAATATTACTGGGTTTGTTTTGTATTTTTAATCAAATAAATACAGCCTTTGTGAGCATAAGTGACTTCTTTTAAAAACATTAAAAATCTTACAGACCCCAAACTTTTTATATATATATATATATATATATATATATATATTTCACTAGCAAGGACCACACCACAACTGCACAGAATTAGCTTTATGAATGGGATAAGGGTCGAAGGAAAATGGGGGAAAAGTAAACTACGGTTCTCCGTCTGGCTGCTCAGGGAGTCTGACCCGGGAGACTCAGAGTGGGGGCTTCGTCTCGGTAGGCAGTAAGCTGAGTTACTTGAAGACCCGCTGAGTGCAGCCTGTGGAAGTAAAATGAGATGTTAGAGATTGAAGGAGAGGATTGGGATCGGGGGAAGTGGGATGGATGGATGGATGAGTTGGAAGGGAAGGGGTGGGTGGGGTCGAGTTAGAGGTGGGGGGGGGTGCTGGGGTCGGGGGAAAGAGGGATGGATGGATGAGTTGGAAAGGGGAAGGGTGGGTGGGGTCGAGAGCTAGAGGTGGAAAGGGGGGGGGGTGGGGTTCGAAAAACTGAGACCAACCGTATGGTGAAGGTGGGTTCCATGTATATATACAGACGGGGAGAGAGCTGATTAGTTAAGGCGTGGTCCTGCTCCCGAACTTCAATTAACTTGTTAACTACATTTCACTAGCAAGGACCACACCACAACTGCACAGAATTAGCTTTATGAATGGGATAAGGGTCGAAGGAAAATGGGGGAAAAGTAAACTACGGTTCTCCGTCTGGCTGCTCAGGGAGTCTGACCCGGGAGACTCAGAGTGGGGGCTTCGTCTCGGTAGGCAGTAAGCTGAGTTACTTGAAGACCCCCAAGGGTTTGGATGAGACAATGCGGGCTTGCGCTTGACGGAGATCGTTAAGATTATTACGGATGTACAAGCGGTACGCTTCGGAAGACCATCGACCTAGAACTCTGATTGTCTCGTCCGAGATACCTATGCTGGCGGCCGTGTTGGCTGCTCCGATCCGGAATGAATGTGTAGAGTAATGTTCAGGAGATATGCCGGAGATCCTGAGAATACTTTGGAAGTGTTTGCTAAACCAGAATCTCGTGGCCATTTTCCTGTTTTCTGTGAGGAAGAGTGGTTCTTGAGGAGATGAATGGTTGGCGTATCTGGAAGAAACCTATTCCGAAAGTGGCTCATAAGGACTGAGGAAGGAAGGTTATATATCAGAGAATCAGGTGTATGACCGGTGATGTCGGAGAGGCTGGGATGAATGGCTGGATTGAAGGCTAAAGTCGACGGGGAGAATTCAGAGCATCTCAGGAAGCCGAAGTATGCGAGAAAGAACATGCATTCTAATGTTTGGTCTATCGATGGGCTCAAGTAGCCGGAACGTAGGGTGTGAATGCATTGGCTCAGGAGGTCAGAAGTCAAGGGTAAGTGTTTGATGTTGAAGACTGGTTCTTGTTTTCGAAGACCTCTGATGAGCATAGATACGTGGCAGTGAGAAATGGTTTGGCATTGGTTGCCGGTGGCAAGTTTATAGATAAAATTAATTCCGGATAGGTAAGTCTGAATGGAGGATGCCCTGATATTTTGGTAGGAATGGGCATGAGTAACGAAGTTGCAGATGGACCAAACATTCATTAGGGGAAATGGGAGTTGGTAAAAGGAGTGGTAAGCCTTAAAACAGTTCCAACCGGTCAAGTAAGCAGAGAGGGTACTCTGGGCAAGGCCGTTGAGAATGGCTTCCCGCGAAGCATGTGAAAGTTCTTCCAGCTGTGGATTTAGTTGAAGATGGTGGCTGAAAACGGTGGAACTGGCGTGGGATGGATGTCTGACTCTGGAGCTAAGATTCTGAACTTCTGAAAAGAGAAACGAGACAATGAGTCGGCTATGCTATTGTGGAATCCTGGAACGTGCGCTGCTCGGATGATGAACTGATGTTGCGCTGATATAAGTGTCAGTCTGCGGACTAATTGCATGATCGCCAGTGAACTGGATCTGCCTTTATTTATGATTTCAACTACCGCTGAGTTGTCTGAGTGGATGAGTATGGAGTGTCGGGACCATTCATGCCCCCAAAGGAGGGCTGCTATAATGACGGGATACATCTCGTAAAGTGCGGATGAGGGACAGTCTGGCTGCTGAATAAGATGGCTGAACTCTGGTGGCCACTCGGAAGCGAACCAGCGGCCGCTGTAGTAGCCGCCAAATCCTATGGAAGGCGCTGCGTCTGTGTACAGCTGAATGTCTTCCGGCTGTGTGACGTAGTCATTATAAAAGAAGGATATGCCGTTCCATGAAGACAAGAATTTCTGCCAGAGCCGCATTTCCATTTTGCAAGCTTCATCCAAGGTGACTTTGTCGTGTAGAGAGGGTATTGTTGCTGCTTTTGATAGTAGGTTGGAAAGGAAAGCTCGAGGAGGTGCAGGACGTAGGGAAGCCTGTGGTTGTTGATGAGAATCCAACATATAGCCTCCGAGAGGGAATCGAATATCTTGGGGCTGCTTCTGCAGCCGAAAGTAAGGCGCTCTGAAAAATAATAAGCTCCTTTCCAGAATATTCCGAAGAAACGCCAGAATTCTGGGTGGATGGGCAAGATTTTGAAAGCACTGGTGATGTCTGCTTTTGAGAGCCATGCTCCATGGCCTGCCTTGCGGATGAGAGTGATTGCTTGGTCAATGGAAGCGTATTTCATGGAGAAGGCTGGGGCTGGAATGATGCTATTGATGCTGGGAATGTATGTGCCGTGTGGGGAGGACAGGTCGATGATTAATCTCTTTTTCCCGGAGTATTTCCTGGTGGCGATTCCAATGGGGCTGATGCGAAAAAGAGTGAAAGGAGGTTCTTTAAACGGGCCTATCATAAATCCCTCTTGGACTTCTTTAGCTATTAGGGTGTCGACGGTGTCTGGTTCGGAGAGGGCAGAATCCCAGATCCCAGGGTTATGGGAGAGATGAGAAGTGTCTGGGATTATTTCTATGCCTGGAAGAAAGCCGTTTATGAATCCATTGATAAGAAAATCTACGAACTCTCTGTCGGGGTGGTCTATTAAGGCAGTGGCTAATGCTTCTACCTTGACTGGTGTGCTGAGATACTGTAATAGTCAGTCGGGTAGAACAGTTGGGTTGTGGGGGCAAGAGGCTCTTGAGTGGGCGCCTCCGCAGAAGGAGCAGGTGTGTAGGAATCTGCAGTTGGAAATAGAGCAGCCAAGATGGTTGAAGTTGTTGCATACCATTCTGCCTCCTTGGTAGAGGATCGGCCGTCCTCTTTTGTCAATTCCTTTGGGAAGTGGAACGTTGGGTGTGGGCTGTATGTTTAGAGGTTTCGGAATTAGAGGAGGAGGTGGGGCTGCTGTGGATAATCTATTGAATACGGATGTTTTGCGTGAGGAGGGTTGAGATTGAGAGGGTGTGATGGTTCATGCTGAGGCTGGATGTGATGGTGCTCCGCATAGTTCGCAGGACATAGAAGTGCGTGCTGCAAAGATCCGACAGTAGAGTTCTGCATCAAGAGTGCCCCAATATGTCCCCTGATTGAACTGCTGTAATCGACCTGCTCTCTTCATTCATATAGCGCGCTTAACGCAGATGGGAGTTTTACTTACTCAAATATGTTCTGAGGGCAGAAAGGAACATGATTGGTTTACAGCTTCAACCAATGAAACTGAAGCAAATGCGGGGTCAAGACGTTTGAACGTGCGGAGGGATTAGTCGTAATACAAGCATAGTTGCCAAGTCCGCTTATAATACGCGACTTTGGGCTTTTTTTTTTTAGTAAGTCGCGTTAAAACAGCACGGGTTGCGTTTTTTTGGGCTTATTAAAAAAAATATGGTTGCTTGTTAGGAAAATCTGACAAGCAACTTTGTTTTCTTTACATCTATGGTCACAGTTGCCGTTTTCTCAATCTCCAATACATTGATTGACACTGTCTGCTCACAGCTATAGCCAATCAGTGCAATCATATAAGTGCTGTGGCATAATTCGTGAAAAACATTCCGCCGAATCCGCTCCCTTATCCCCCTCATTGGAGAAAAATCCCATTCAACGTAAAGACAGACAGACAGACAGACAGGCAGGCAGGCACTGGTAAGGCAGGCAGGCAGGCACTGGCAAGGCAGGCAGGCAGGCAGTGACAAGGCAGGCAAGCAGGCACTGGCAAGGCAGGCAGGCAGTGGCAAGGCAGGCAGGCAGGCAGGCACAGGCAAGGCAAGGCAAGGCAGGCAGGCAGTGGCAAGGCAGGCAGGCACTGGCAAGGCAGGCAGGCAGGCAGGCACTGGGAAGGCAGGCAGGCAGGCACTGGCAAGGCAGGCAGGCACTGGCAAGGCAGGCAGGCAGGCACTGGCAAGGCAGGCAGGCACTGGCAAGGCAGGCAGGCACTGGGCAGGCACTGGGCAGGCAGGCACTGGGGCAGGCAGGCAGGCACTGGCAAGGCAGGCGGGCACTGGCACTGGCAAAGCAGGCAGGCACTGGCAAGGCAGGCAGGCACTGGGGCAGGCAGGCACTGTCAAGGCAGGCAGGGACTGGGAAGGCAGGCAGGCACTGGGCAGGCAGGCAGGCGCGACGCTGCAATCCAAGCTATGATAGACGTTAAATACACATATTTCAATTTCTACAAACAATGCCTCCAACGAAGTGGTCCAAGTATGGTAAAAAGTACAACAAAGACTGGGAAAAGGATAAACAACTTAAAGACTGGATAGGTCAAGTGGTTGGTGATCAGAGTAAAGCGATATGCAGGTACTGTAAAACGGAGATTCGTGCTCACCATGGAGACCTCCTACAACATGTAAGCACAGAAAAACACAAGCGGAATGCCAAACAATTTTCCTCAACACGTCTAACAGACATCGGTTTTACAGTGTCAAAACCTTCGACTACAAATCAAATGGCTAAGCTTCAGCTAGCAAGCTATATAGCTTGCCACACAGCAGTTAGTTCAGTTGATCAGTTGGGTGAATTGGTAAATTCGGCCTTTGAAAAGGACGTGAAAATCTATCATACAAAATGTACAGCACTTATCAGCAATGTCATAGCCCCCTGCATGTTTAAAGACTTGCTAAAAGATATTGGAGAGGCTCCATATTCACTGGTAATCGATGAGAGCATAGATATCGCTTCGGTAAAGCAGCTGTGTGTGGTAGTGCGTTACTTCAGTGTCTCATTAAACAAAATTATTTCAACATTTTTGGGTTTAGTGGATATGCAGGGAGAGACGGCAGAAGCAATCGCGACAACACTGACGCAGTTTCTGACAGTATCGGTCTGGATTTCAAGAAGTGTGTAGGCATCGAAACTGATGGTTGTAGTGTTATGGTTGGACGGAAAAACTCAGTTTATACTCACCTTCTCAAAAAGAATGAGAAACTACAACTGTTTAAGTGCGTGTGTCATTCAATTCAACTTTGTGCCAGCAAAGTCGTTGAAAGACTGCCTCGCAATCTCGAGTTTTTAATTTCACATTCGCACAACTGGTTTTCTCACAGTGCACTGAGGTGCAGAGAATATGCCAAAATTTACCAATTAATCAACCCCGGTGAAACACCATTGTATGCTAGTGCAGCTTTCAGGCACTAGATGGCTCTCCATATATGACTGCTGTGTCCCTGTGTTAAAGCAATGGGATGAGCTGAAGTACATTTCCAGCTGTGTAAAGATGCAAAACGATGCTATGATCCAGAAGTACTCTACCAGATGTACTGTGATCCTGTAAATAAACTGTACCTGGAGTTTCTTATGCCCATCTTACATGAGTTTTCTAGAGTCAACAAACTGTTCCAACTCGAAAATGGGAATGCATTTAAAATGCTGGACTGCCTACAGTCATTTTTCCGTACACTTATCTCAAGAGTAATCACACCCAGCGCCATACCTCCTTCTGATTCCAAACTCCTTGATGTCAATTTGAATGAGACAACCAATCATCTGCCCGTGTGTGCGGTTAATTTTGGCGTGCAGTTTACTATTACTCTTGGAGAGGCAAAGCTGGACAGCACTGTCGAAACAAATATGAAGAACAGATGCTGGGATTTCCTTCTGGAAGCAGCAAAGCAGGTGCAGAATAGGCTCCCAGCAAATATCAATACCTGGAAATCCATGTCATCATTCAGCCCATCTGTACGGAAGCGTATTGCATTCACTTGAGGAAAAAAAATCTACTCTGTTTTTCTGAATTAACGAGTTAATTATCACAGAATTACGAGAATTTTTCATGGAAAAAAACGTTTTTGCTCTGTTTTTCTGAATTAACAAGTTAATTATCTCAGAATTACGAGATCATTTTTCATGAAAATTTTTTTTTGCTCTGTTTTTCTGAATTAATGACTTAATTATCTCAAAGTTATGAGAGAATTTTTTCTTGAAATAAAATGTATTTGCTCTGTTTTTCTGAATTAATGAGATCCTTACGGAGCTCGTTGTCTAGGTTACTGAGATTGTAAATAGGTGTCATTTGTGTTTTAACAACGTTTAGCTCAAGAATATTGATCCGGGAAGTTCGAATAGCCTATGTGAATATATTGCCAACTTCACTGAACTCCTTGAGTTATAAGCACTGACCGCATTTCTTTATATTTGAGTCCAAGTTCAAACACTATGAAACGCTCCATTAATGTACGGATCTCTGAAACACTGCCAGCGGAACATTAAACAGGAAGTGTCTGTCCGAGCTCACAACAGGTTTTGCGTGGGAACGCAAATAACTTTGCGAGGGAACGCAAACATTTTGCGTGGGAACACAAAGTTTCTCGGGGGAACGCAAAAGTTTTGGGAAAAAAAATAACCCAATTCTCCTCAAAACGAGCTTTATAATATAGGCTAAATGGATCTCTGTGGAAGCGGCTGTTTGAACTTGGACTCAAATATAAAGAAATGCGGTCAGTGCTTATAACTGTAGTGTTACAAATTTATTAAATGTTTAATTGAGGTTCCAATACAATAGTATATAAACTGAGACAGTTTCGTATACTGAATTCAGCATTTAAGGTTATGATGATGATGATATTTGCTGTGAAACAGTTTTCCAGCAAGAGAGTCCGGCAAATCAGATTGGCTCTCTATCCAGCCTGATATTCCTGTTTCTCTCTATTGTAAGCAGATTACTGAAACTTTGGTAGTTTCACTGTTTGAATAGTTATGCTGATTGGATTGGAATTGGTAACACTCTCAGTATAGGGCAGGTTCCTAAACCGGTATACATCATTTACATGCTTTGTTCATCACAATGTTAAGCCCTGCCCCTAAAATGTTTATAAATTGCAAGGGAATGTTTCCCTTAGTCAGACTTGGTGACTACCGCCATGCCACAGCAATAAAGAACTCTGCTTAAAAGATAACCCCAAGTCTCCCGGTCTTTCGCTTCTAAATCTTCTACACTGAAGAAGGAAGAAGTTTACAACATAACTCAAGGAGTTCAGTGAAGTAGGCAATATATTCATAGGCTATTCGAACTTCCCAGATCAATATTCTTGAGCTAAACGTTGTTAAAACACAAACGACACCTATTTACAATCACAGTAACCTAGACAACGAGCTCCATAAGGATCTCATTAATTCAGAAAAACAGAGCAAATACATTTTATTTCAAGAAAAAATTATCTCATAATTTTGAGATAGTTAAGTCATTAATTCAGAAAAACAGAGCAAAAAAATGTTTTGCATGAAAAATTATCTCGTAATTTTGAGATAATTAACTCGTTAATTCAGAAAAACAGAGCAAAAACTTTTTTTCCATGAAAAATTATCTCGTAATTCTGAGATAATTAACTCGTTAATTCAGAAAAACAGTAGATTTTTTTTCCTCAAGTGAATGCAATACGCTTCCGTACATCTGTGATTCTGTCACAGAACAAACAGTTAGCCACAGTATCCATGCTGAAAATGTACACTGGTGATCTCGGGGCCCTGGATGCACAGTATCAGGCAATCAGCTTCCATGAGTGGAAAATAAAGGATGACTGTCAAGCAGAACAGTTCTGGGCCGAAGTTCTGAACTACAAGGACAGCAGTGGGGAACAGTGTTTTAAAGATATGGCCCTGTTTGCGCTGTCTCTTCTTGTGATGCCTTTGAGCAATGCTGATTTTGAAAGGGTTTTTTTCACAAATTAACCATGTAAAATCTAAATTGCAGAACATAATGGCTCAGAAAACTCTCAGTAGCATATTGTGCATTCGCTACCGCCTAAGAAGACTCGGAATTTGTTGCAAGGATTTTGTCCCAAGCCAAGAAATTATGTTGCAGCCACTAGCGTAGCCAGAAAAGCGTCTCTGGGTGTGCATAAGAAAATTTGGGTGTGCCACATTTATTCATAGGCGGAGTTTGACATTCGAGCCAGGGGGGGCAAAAAAAAAAAACCCATCATTGTAGCAGCTGGGACCTGCATGGCCTATCAATTGGGTAACTCAGCACTAGCACATATGGACAAAACAAACATGCTAAATAAACACATTTATTTTTAACCCAAGAAAAAAACAGTAGGCTACAACAATACAATCATATTTGTAAACAGGTAGAACTTCGCATAAACAGCCACTTGACTTCGCATCACATCTTCGTTCGGACCAGTGCTCGAAGTGGTGGGGTACACTTCTACATTTTACTCTTAAGCGTACCTGCACTTTTTCTTGCGTACCGCTACTTCTCGCATGTACTCTACCACTGACAGAAAAAGCGTCAGTGTCAAGCCCGTTTCACAAATACTCCATTTGCAGTGCGTATTTTTTCCACACCCGTGTTAACAGGTTAGAGCTTTCACACTGCACGCGGATGCGCCCGTCAATGCGCTCCCGGTGCGGTGTGTGTGTGTATAGGCTACAGCAGTGCAGAGATCGTTTCCACACAGAGTCTATTTCTGCTGCGCTGCACGGGCTGAATTAAAGATACAGCGCATGGTTCGTGTTCAAAATGAACACAGATTGACATGAAAATATAATAATCTTACCATAAATGTATTTAATTAAATAAAATGTAGGCTAGTAATCTCACCATAAATGTATTTTTGGACTTGCACACTTGGAGGAGTTCCGTTTTCACACACACACGACTTGTTTAAATACATTATGTTGTTAATAAATAACAATAAACTGTTGTTGTAGCAGCAATATCTTCAAGTTTTGTTTTTCATAGTAGAAATCTCAAATGTCATGATTTGCCAATGCAAGAGATTACCGGCACCTTTTTTTCCCCACTTCAAGCACTGGTTCGGACACAATTTAGGATCAATGAAATGTGGACCACTTTTGCACCTTTAAAATATTATCTTCAACCAAAACGAAAAGATTTTTAAAGTTTTTCTTTCCTTTTTTCAAAACACACTGTGGCAATGAGAGGGATTAAAAAACAAGTTATATTTCGCATTTTGTTGTAGGCCTACTTCATGAAACATTTAAAACATTTTGAGACACGGGAAAAATGAACAGTCACACAATACTCTCCACTTTTGAAACACATTGTGGCAAAGTTATATTTCGCATTTTGTTGTAGCCTACTTCTTTGAGACACGGGAAAAATGAACAGTCACACAATATACATGGATTTCTCGGCGACGTCATCACTGCTTGCGCACGCAGCCAGGGGGCAAAAGACCCGCGGTCTTCGTACCGGAGTAAAGGGTTTCTGATGGCAGATACATTTTGATAGACGTACCCTGGCATGCATTTGCAGTTAGCCGTAAGGATGTAACCAAGGCCCTTATGGACATACACCCAGGCATCATAAGGCTTGGCTTTAATGCCTTGCCTTTGACTAGGGAGCACATCTGACCTCAACACGCAAAAATCCGGTGCTGCATCAAGTATTTGACGAGCTGCACATGACCACATAGAACGTAGTTGTATGCATGGTTGTATGCATCAAGGGATTTGTACGCTCTAATCATTTCTCATTTATACACACTTGGTGTCTGAATTAGACAATTATATATATATCAGGCCATACAATTGCTGGCCACTTCTTGTCATCCACAATCCAAAGATCGTCAGGTATTGCGTAGGGATCCGGCAAGATCTCACCATTGCTGAGAGTAAGTTTTTTAATATAATCGCCACGGTCGGAGGTACTACTTCCCACATAATCCATCGTCAAATCTTTGATTTACAGTAAAGTAACGTTATATGTGTGCAGTCATGATATGTTGCAGGTCGTAAAGTAACGTAAACAAGGTTAACTTATATAAAAGCAAATTCGGGCACTATACATTACTAACTTAGTCTAACATGATAATTCATACATTCATCACAGTATGTCCGGATTTTGATTCGTAAACAGTTGGACGTTTTACATAATGTTATATTAATATGAAAAACAAACAAACAGATCCAACTCTGAAATTGCAGTTTATTATTGAGTCAACAAGAAATTACAAACAATGCGAAATCTACGTTAATTACAATGTTCTTTTACAGAACTCGGCATAACAGATAGCGGTTTTTTGCCCCCTGGATGCGCGCGCATCCGGTATTGTTTGTATACAAGAAACCCGTGTATAGGCTACTCTCCACATTTGAAACACATTGTGGCAATGAGAGCGATTAAAAAACAAGTTATATTTCGCATTTTGTTGTAGCCTATTTCATGAAACAATTAAAACATTTTGAGACACGAGAAAAATTAACAGTCACACAATACTCTCCACTTTTGAAACATATTACTGTTACTATTATATATTGTATACTATTATAATGTTTCTGTTGTTTGTGTTGTATCCTTAGATCCCGACGACTGACTATTTGTGTCATTTGGAGCTCGACGTTTTAAAAATCTCCTTATGTCCATATTTTGGTATAACGAGTCCGACCAGATAACTAGGCTACAACGCTATTAAATTCTAGCTGAGAATCGCTGGACTTACGTTAGCCTGTCATTTGTCACATGACCCAGAGCCCTGATTATTTTTTTTTTTTTTTACTAAAGCAGTATATAAAATCAGATGTATTACCTACCACCATTTAGTTGTTTTGTGTTATTTAAAATATTTATAATATATCTTTTTTTTTTTAAATGCAATTACCCGTTTCAGCCACCGGGGGGGCAATGCTATAGCCTACTTTTAAACACGAAACTAAACCACCAGTAGGGGGCGGCAGGTGACCGTCTTAATGAGTGAGTTATTGAGTCATTTATTCAAATGATTCGTTCAAACGGCTGAATCGTTAAGGAATGAGGCAGTTGTTTAATGGGTCATTGAATCTTTGACTCAATCGATTCATTCAAAGCGCTGAATCATTCATTAATGCAGTTATGTGTTCAGGTGAGCTGCGCTGTGGTTCTTGGGATGTTTGTTTGGAACTATTTTCGCTGCTCAAATAGAACAAAAACAGGCAATATTGTGTCTAAAATGTAAGTGACTTGATATTAATGACTTGTTTATTGAACTGTCATATGAAATCAGTGTCATGTTTTCAGTCGTGATGGTATTCAGCACTCGCGGTCACTGTGCTGTTGCTTAACTGTATCATATCATAGGCTATGTTATAAATATAAAAACTCCACATTAATTTTTTAACCGCTCTATGTTCATTAAGTTTCTTTGTGTGATCTGCGCTCATTTGTTTCCATTGAGGCTGCGCGAGCATCAACAGCACAACCGTATTACCAGTCAGCGGCTGTTTGCGGATTGGTTGGCAGTCCGAATGTCGGCAGATATTTTGTTAACGATAATAATTAAAAAATTAAAATACATTTTAAATGCACCAATATTTTAAGTAAACAACAATAGTCCAAGTTTAGGAAACGTTTTTATTAAAACATTAAAAAAGAATTCTGCATCTATTTTAGGTGTGCCAGCTGCCACCCTGGCACACCCGTGGCTACGCCAGTGGTTGCAGCGCTTCAGTGTTGGGATGTAAAGAGGTGGAGAGGAGACCGCTGGGGAGATGATGGACAGTGCAGGGGAGGAGAGGGATGACCTTCTTTTGTAAGGTAAATTTGTAATTTTTACAATATTTTTGTAATATATTATTTATCACAGGCTTTAATAAAAAAAACAAGTAGGCCTAGTCCTATACTATACTAACAGAAGATACATATGGTTCAAATTTATTTGATTAAGCTAAATATATTTTACAGCTCCCCTTAATGCTCTTGTGTTCCTGCTTGTCTTTTTTTCCTTTTCCATCTCTCCAATCCTATCCAGCCTCAAAGGTGATCGGAGATGAGTATAGTGCGTGCCCTCCGCTTTGTTGCTAGTTTTTTTTTTTACATTTTTTAAAATCCTTTTTTTCCTTATCCGTTTATCCTTTACTAATGAAGGACTGGTTTCAGTTTAATATGTTGCAAGCTCATTTAATGGTAATAATTAATAAATGATAATGCTGAAACTAAATAATCTAATAATATTGATACATCTCCCGCCCTAGTATTGCTCTCAGGGAAGGAGTACTCAATAGATTCAAATCGCTGTTATTTTGTGTATTACACGCTGCTCTCAGGTCAGGAGTAGGGCTGTGCGATATGGACAAAAAAAAAACTATCACGATTTCTTGATTTTTTTTTTCGATTTCGATTTTAATCAAGATTTTGACACAAACAGACATGCTTTACAGTTTTAATGCATTCTGTGTGAATTTGAAACATATTTCCAAAGGAAACCAATTAGAGCTTTATCGTGTAGCACTACATCTGGTAAAACGTTACACATTGCTCTTTGTATTGTTGTAAAATACATTAATGTAAAACAAGATAACAAAAATCAAAAAGATCAGTTATTTTATATATAGTCTACTATAAAATTAAGACATATATTAAGTATAGCACAGCTGTTTAATGAGGCAACAACATATGATAGATAGGACTGAACAAAAAAGGCTATTAATAATCTTTCAATGTGCAAAAGTATTATGATATGATTATGAAAGACTCCAATACAGTGCAGCACACAGCGCTTGTGCGCATCCCGAGCGCAGAATGATGCGCTTGAAGCAACACAGAGTCACAGCGCGCAGCTCTTCGAGTCCGCATTGAAAAGTTCAAAGCACAAAGGAGGAAAGACATATCGATGCATAGTGTATTATACAGTATCTATCTATGCAATCGCTTATTGAGCCTTTTCTTTTAACAATTTTAAATTTCAGTTACTGTGCGCGTGAAGAACAATTATAGACAGTCCCTTACGAAAATTAACCATGGTTTTACTATAGTAAAACTGTAGTTAACTATGAGTGTAGTAACCGTGGTATTTTGGTGCGAACCATGGTTTTTAAAAACCATGGTTTTGATACCATGGTTTTACTATAGTTATATTGTAGTAATACTACAGTAAAACCATAGTAACCATGACTGTAGTAACTGGTATTTTTAAAAAACATGGTTTTGATACCATGGTTTTACTACAGTTATGTTGTAGTAATACTACAGTAAAACCATAGTAACCATGACTGTAGTAACCATGGTTTTTGGAGCAAACCATGGTTTTAAAAACCATGGATCATGTACAATACATTGGCTGTATTGCCACAGTGTAGCCATTGTTTTACTAAATTATCTTGAAGTACATTTAAGCCATTTAGTTACAAACAACATCTACAAAATAACAACAGAAAGAAGTTACCATATGATACAGACTTTATTACAGAAATTACATAATCTGAAAGAAAATATAAACTTGCATTTGTTCTCACATGTACAACAATAAACTAAAAAGTAGTAAAAAAAATATTGGTGATAAAGTGGTGCTGTGCAATGGGTAAATTAAGTTGCTAATTTACAAATAAAAAAATTGTAATTTGTTCCAGTGTAATAATGATGTATATACAAAAATGACATATTGTGCAAATAAACATGACTTAGAGCACCTTTAAATACACAGCATCTACCTCCTCTAAAATGTCTATAACCTGTAAACACATGCCCAACTCAAGCATGTTTGCAATTTATACTGTACATACATTAACAGGATTACAACAACATTTATACTGTACATTAACAGGATTACAACAACATTTATACTGTACATTAACAGGATTACAACAACATTACTTAACAATTAATTACTTTATTACTTATAAACATTACTAAAAGTTTATTTTCTTTTAATGGAAAATTCTTACATATACTACAAAATAAATTCAGAAGAAATGAGCAGTTCTTTTAAGAATATTTTAAATGATATCCACTCACAAGAGATGAAGACATGGAGTCTCCTCACGGAGGCTGATGAAGGCCAGATGAATACTCAACACTTTCTAGGTGAAAAAGTTTTTGTTGAAAAACATGTGATGCAGCATCCATGCCAGTAGTTGTCAGTATGAGTCTGTCATAGAGGCAACAATAAACTAGGTTACAGTCCTGCTTTGGTTTGGTTCTGTCTCGACCTTCAGCCCAAATGGACGCAGGAGCTAAAATGAGAAGAATACACACCACATTAACACATTAAAGACATGTAATAATGTCCATTCAGCCAGTGTTTTCATAAATAACCCATAAATTATTAGGGCTCCAAAAGCCAATCAGAAAGAATGTATATTATATGATCAGCTGAGTGTATTCTTATATTATATATTATATACTTATATTCTTGAAAGGTTAAACAAAACAAAAACTACTAGTTTCATATATTTCACGAAAGAGAAAAAGGGTTGAAATAAAGGACACAACAGATGGAGAAAGTATTGGTTTGAGTAGAGACATCTGTAACCAATAAAGGGATAGAGCTCTAGACACTCAATTAAATCTTAAATGCATGAATAATAAAGAATTAAGAAATACCCAGACAGATAAATCAAGAAAGGGTTTTTCTCACCCAAAGCTATTGTATTGTTTCAACCTGGAAAACAGTGCATGTGGACCTATTTTATGGTGATTTTTTTTATTCATTTTACAGTTTTAAAGGGATACTCCACTTTTTTTGGAAATAGGCTCATTTTACAACTTTGAATCCATTCAGCCGATCTCCGGTTCTGACGGTACCACTTTTAGCATAGCTTAGCATACATCATTGAAGTGGACAAGACCATTAGCATTTCTCAAAAAAAAAATGACCAAAGTGTTTCGATATTTTTCCTATTTAAAACTTGACTCTTCTGTAGTTACATCGTGCACTGAGACCGACGGAAAATGTAAAGTTGCGATTTTCTAGGCTGATATGGCTAGGAACTATACTCTCATTCCTGCGTAATAATCAAGAAACTTTACTGCCGTACCATGAGTGCAAAAAAAGATTGGCTCTGTTAAATTTCACCACATGGAAAGAACAAATCAGAACATTCTTCCACATTTTGTGTTCCACAGAGTCATAAAGGTCTGAAAAAAACGTGCGAGTAGATGACAACAGATTTTTTTTGGTAAGTTAATTATCCCTTTAATGTTTATCATATATAGTTTGGGGAGTTATACTGACATTAGTTACAAAATACTTACAAAAATTCATTGGTTTGTAAATGTATTTACCACTAATACACTTGAATTGCCAATAGAACTCACTTTCTTCCAGTCCAAGAATTCCTTTTTTCATGTTGGTATGGGGGGGGGGGGGGGGGGGGGGGGTGGAGAGAAAAAAAAAGACATAATATTTAGATATACAGTAGCTCATTGTCCAGTCTCGTTACCTTACCTCATCCAGCAATCTCCCAGCTTTCTCCTCGTTCCTTCTCCAGTGTATCGTCATTCCACCGTGTCTCCATTCCCACCTGTGTTTATCTGCCTCGTCACCCACCGTATCATCCATCAGTCCTCTCACCTGCACTGTAAAAAATGTGACCAATGGTTACTTAAAAAATTTATGGCAACAAAGTGACACGTAATATAATTGAATAGATTTTAAGTTCTACATCTTTGATTAAAAAGTATTGAATAAATTAACTAAATTTAAACCAAAAAAAATGAGTACATGTTCATAAAAGCAACACTTAAAATGTGTTGAATTTAGTAATAGCATGCAAAATTTTAAGCCAAAATATTATTAGTAAATCCAAATCAGTTTCACAAGGAAAAGCAATTTATGTTTAATAAATATCTGAGCAAAAGTAATTTAGATTTACTAAATATCTAGGAGAAATTGCTTTAGATTTACTAAATATCTAGGAGAAATTGCTTTAGATTTACTAAATATCTAGGAGAAGTGAATTTAGATTTACTAAATATCTGGATAAAAATAAGTTATATTAAGTAATATTTTTGCACATTTTTGCCTAATTCAACACATTTATTCTGCGTTTCATATTTATCCGTACCTAAATTAATTGTTTAAATTGAAGTTTTAATTGTTATCACATTGCTTTAAATCTATTCAATTATATTGGATGTCACTTTGTTGCCATAATTTTTTTATGTATAATACACTCAATATCATGCCTTCTTGGTGCCACAGGTAACTTAAATTGGGTTAATAAATCATCATGCATAACAGCAGGTAAACATTTATTTGTCAATTTTTTTCTAAACATGTTTATCTGACATTTTTCAAGTTGTTTAGTGCAAAATGTCAAAATACAACAATAAAACACAGAAAGAGGCTAAGAAAACAAAGGCAGAAAACATGTATGCGTACAATAGGGACAATATAATGGCATTTGGGATTCAGATGTTAATAAATGTTTGTTCATTTAATGGTGTTTAATTTCTGCTACATCATTGGCTTAAATTTTCCAGTGATTTGTGATGTGATTTAAGGTTTAGTCCTGTTACTGCATTTAAATTATGACAATGACAGTTATGACAGTTTTTAGTCTACAAATTTTTCTTACATTTTCATTTAAAATATTTTATTACATGTGCCAATTGAAATCGTCAGGGCCATTATGTTATTCAAACGGCTAATAGTAATTGATTAAAATATCACATGGAACCTGGGATAAGGTCAAGTAATTCCATTAGCCTTACTTTACTTTTTGCTTAAATAGGTCTCACTTAAACAATCACATGAATTTGTTCAAATTTCTCAATTAAAAGATGTAAAATTTGCCCCTGGTGTACACATAGGAATCACAATGTACAATAACAGCTGCCTGTGGCAATATAAATTCAAAAACACAATGCCAAATGAGTATGGTTGGTTTGATATTTCTGAACAACCCCATGTTGCACTGAAAATCAATATTTTTCAGTTACTTAACAGTTGAAAAAGAAAATGCCCAAACATTCATCAAGTGGAAGAAAGTTAAGAACAATCAGGGCAGCGTGAACAATCTTTATGGTGCCTTTATGTTTAATTTGGTCACTTTTATGAAGAGTAAAGTAATCTTCAAATTCCAAGTCCGAACACTAACGACTGAACTCATCAGAAAGTCCAAAGGTCTCCTTCAGTAACAGTTTGCAGTTCCTTCACAATGAGTGGGTAACCGTGTGACAGTTTTGACAGTGACTTAATTGTCCCCTTTCATTCTGCGAGGGTCCCTTTTCTTAAGCTAGTAGCTTATTCTTGAGGCTGTTCACTTTTGGGGACAGCTTTGAACAATCCAGCTCAAGGAGGAGTTTCTGGAAGTCTTCAAGCGTGTACCTGAGCTCCTTGGGATAGGCAAGATTCACTGCATATGCCAAGCCAATGACCATGGAGCAAGCCCTTGGAAAGTTACCCAGAGCAGTCAGAACTTTCACGCCCTCTACTACGATACCGATGTCATCAGGACCCTCTGGCGTAGTAGGCTTGATGTTGTAGATTTTAATCCTTTGTACAGCAAGGTCCTGTGACACACTGTCTTTATCAGCGTCCTGAAAAAGCAACAACATTGGGTATTTCAGACTGCACCACCAAAGGAGAAGTTTCTAATTCAACAACTCCCAAATTGTTTTCAACCCTTTGGCCAAAACCTGTGGCTATCATGGCTGTTGCACATGATTTACTTCAGTTACAGAAAAAAATCAGAGGTAAAGTACTTCCATAAGCATATTTTCATGCCAGGTAAGTTAAAAAGGATCTAATCAGCTGACCACCACATGAAAACAATTCAGTGACACCAGAGATGATGGTCTTAATTTAGTCACAGATAAATCGGCTAAATTAAATCCATTCATTGCTACAGAAATTAATTTCTTCCCAGCACTTGTCTGTGCACTTTGTGATCTATTGCACACATATTATTCTACATTCACTCTGGGAGTATTATACTGTAGTTTTTTTCCTGGTGCACATCTATGATGTTAAGTTAACCTTAGCCAGCCAATGAGCAGCATCTTGGTAGATCTTGGTAGTACAAGCATGCTGCATGCATATTGGCTTGGCTGATGAGATTTACTCATTATCAAATTTGGTACAGAATGACCAGGCACTTTTTAATACTTGTCGAAGCAATTTGGCTGTCGACACCCAGCCCTAGAGATGAGACAGATCACCTTCTTTATATTTTAACATGTTCGTCAACTTACATCATACTCCTTTAAGAGGTGATCTGTGGATTCCCCAAGATACACCATCAGCCTGAAATGACAAACATAAACATAATTCAAGTTCATGGTGTAAAAATCATTTAATGACATAAAACATTCTTAAAGCTGCAACTTTTAACACTAGGTGGCTTACATTACTGCTAAACAAAATGTCTTAGGTGTCAACTAACAGTGCTTATGAACTCCCATAAAACCACACAATTTTTACACCTTGGGTTTTGTATGGATTAAACAAACAAGACATAACATGTCAATCGGTGAGCTTTATATGTGCTGGTAGGCAAATTTTTTGGACAGAGCCAGACTAGCCGTTCCTCAACGTATTCCTTTAAGCAGTAAGTACACAGAACTGACTGATAACTGGCGCTAAACTAGTTGCTATATGGTTATGTAAACCACATATGTTGCACATTATTTGGTGGTGATGGCGCAGTGGATAAGACACATGCCTTTGGTGTGAGAGACCCGGGTTCGAATCCACTGTGAGACACCAATGTGTCCCTGAGCAAGACACTTAACCCCTAGTTGCTCCAGAGGCGTGCGACCTCTGACATATATAGCAATTGTAAGTCGCTTTGGATAAAAGCGTCAGCTAAATGAATAAATGTAAATTTGTAGATGACCGCGGCAGACTTTTTCAATAAATCATGTTTAAAAAAGATATACCTAAACAGATATGCTTAAAATGGCTGTTAATCACATAACCATTGCAGGTTGAGGGTTTTGGTTTCCAATCAACAACATGGAACATAATCAGTTATGCCAATACACTACTTTGCAAGTCTCAAACATGTGCCACTGGTTGTGAGTGATAGTGTATACTCAGTGGTCACTTTAAATTTGTGCACCTGTACAATTTAAGTTCAATACAATTGGCATAAAGTCTCCTTTTATGATGTTCAGTTTTTGTTGACACGGTCATAGAGGCGGTATTACAGCCGTTCTCACCCCAAGGCGTCATCTAAATGACGCGTTGGGAATCATTTTGACCAATTTTGACAATTTTGACCATGCTTCAATATCCGACGCTTTAGGCACCCTTTAGCGTCAGTTAGATGACGCGATTCTAGGGCGTCATGTAACTGACGCTTTACCCTTAGCGTCAGTTAGATGACGCCCTCCTACCCAGACCTAAACCTACCCGCGTCATCTAACTGACGCTACCCTTTAGCGTCAGTTACATGACGCCCTAGGATCGCGTCAAGTAACTGACGCTAAAGGGTACCTAAAGCGTCGGATATTGAAGCATGGTCAAAATTGTCATTTAGATGACGCCTTGGGGTGAGAACGCGTTGGGTATTAATGTATAGGTTTTAGCATTGAGCTTATTACTTTTGGAAGATTTTCTACTGGACTATTCGAAGGTATTACTAATATTCCAACATGTATGTCCCCACATGTATGTAAATATGCAAAACAAAGAATTACAAACACTTCAGCACAATGCCGTCCAGTATAGACCCTTTCATTGGACCCGTTGCCATGGTGATGTGCCAGCCCAAAGTTAACTTCCGCTCTGTTTGTTTATTAGTGTTTACTGGTTAATATGGCATCGACTACAAATGCAGTGAAAGTTAAGGTGATGAGCAGGTTGTTGCGCTGTGGGGTGCAGCCTGACCTCGGGAGCAAACGCAATTTGGAAAATAAAATGTTAAGGTTTCCTAACGAGGAGGGAGACGGCGGTATTCAAATATGTGTAGGCTATCGTTACAGTGTTTCCCATACATTTATTAGTGGCAGCCCACCACATTATCAGCGCTGATCGCCACATATTGATTTCCATGTTTTTTACTATTTAAGATGGGAAAATTTGTATTTGACTGCAGAGCTGCATGCAGCGCATATTCACTCCCTCCCTCTCTCTCTCTCCCGCAAACACATTGACAGCGGACCAGTCTGTGTATTGAATGGTTAGTATCATGAACAACGCTGCACATATCCATCCAACACGCTGTCAATCTCGGCAACCCACCTTGAAAAAAGGTTATTAGCGAGCATGTAAGGAGCCTAGCTAATGAGAGCTAGTATGTTAACCTTATAAAACCCCGCCGACGCCGCACTCGCCAGTTTCATTCTGTGGGAAACACAGCGGTAAATCAGACATGTTGGTAGAAAAACATTATTGTCTCAAATTTTTGCTCAACGGGTCTGGTAGTGTGACCTTATCACATTTCAGTTTGGCCAAGTTACGTTTCTTTACTTCGACTGGCAAGAAATACCAGCTAATACTAAGGTTATTTACTTGCTATGGATTTTTTGCGGAAGTCCGCCGGAAGTTAAGTTTGGTCCAGAGTAATGCACATGCGCAGTACCGTTTGTTTATGTTGTTACCGTTGAAAGCGTCTATAGCACCGCTTTTAACTTTGACTCAATAACATATAACTGAATGTACACATTTCTGACAATGTCAACAAAAACTGAACAATATAAACTTGAATAATTATGTATCTAATAAAGTGACCACTGAGTGTATACAAACTTTTTAAAATGTTAGCTATTATTTAATTCCTTTATCAGAGAGAATCATAGGCTAACATTACCTCCTGTAGATTTAAGTAATAAGTGCATTATATTCCAGCAGTTTGATTACAAAATAATATACAAACATAATAGTCATTTAAGGGTACCTTGAGTAGGATGGCCTGCAACCTCAACCCCATGGTTCCACCTTTGGAGTGGAAGATGCTCAGAAGCCTCGGAGTGTATTCATCCAGCTTAGACATGAACTTTGATTCAAGATGCACCATTGTGATTCTGTTAAACTCATCCTGGATCTGAAAGACAAATAACGAAACCAGCTTTAAAGCCTCTTCTTACAACTCTAGCAAGAAGCAATCTTATTCTGATGATGATATTATGACCTTCATGTACACTCTGGGTTAAATCATCTGACTGTGCAGCATACTACAATCTTCAGTGTTGGTAGTTTCTCGCATGCACTTACAAAGATTATTTAAAATGATTCCTGTTAGAAACTGTACAGTTACATAATGCAAAAAAATATAAATCAAGAAATAGTAATAATCAACATGTGAAATGTGGTATCACAGCTTTGTGTTTTTCATACAAGTCAAATACATACCTGTTGATAAATTTCAGTCAAAGTTTCTTCATGCATCTGAAAAGAAATGATAAATGAGCTTAGATTTAATTTGAAATTGTATTTTACACATACATAAGAGGAAACATAAGGAGTAACTAAACAAACACCAAAAGTTTATCTACATATGAATAAAATCTTATTTTTTATTCTTATTTTTATTCAAACATAGTCACTGAGGTACTAGAAAATGATCATGCACATTTCTGTCAGGAATATACTAAACACATAAGCAGCAAAGTGAAAATGTGTAACCACAAGGAGCTGAACGTTAGCTAGTTTGGGGTGGGGGAGGGGTGGAGGTGCAGGCCGATGCCAGGAAAATTGGCAAAAGTCGATTAACATAGCTGGTATCTTAAAGGCCATTATCTATAACGTTATACTTTGAAAAAAAATTGTGATATTTAAACGACTAGGTTACTTTTTCAGTCATTAATTACCACGCTTTTAGTCGAAACAGTAGGCAGAATCACTGTTACGTTACATTAAGTTAGGCTAACATATCTTTATTTTTACTTTCACCCAATAAAGTTGGAATGTTGGATAATTGCAGCAATGCAAAACAATGTTCAACTGCTAACTGTTACAGCAACTCCTTGTAAAATGATTATTAACTTATACAAGTCTTACCTTTGGGAAAATGGCAGTCTCTGAAATGTTGACGATCCATGTGGCTGAAAATAGCTGGAGCGGAAGTGTAAGGTGATTAAATCCAAAGACCTCCCAATGAGTAACATTTACCAATTTTCTGCATCGTTGACTTTCCTGATAAAATATAATTAAATTCTACTTAACGATTCACAGCTGATTTTATTCAAACAAAACTGAGTAAAATGTTATTAATAAATAACTAGAATTTGTTGAAGTCAGCTCAGTGTGATTCCAAACTACAAATAGTCTTTTTTATTATGTATATGTTACTAATGTTTGATTATTAAATATGAATTGACGCCATTCCCATTTTTTACAGTGTGTAAGTGGAAACATTCCATTCACCACCAGCATCCAGTTTTCCAATTTATCATTGTGCATCTCACTTACCTGCTTTATTCTATACCGCTCACTGTTGTCAATAAACCAGTTAACTTCCATCTTCCTCTCCTGAGTCTGCTTCCATAACAATACAAGTTCTGTGAATATGGATGCATTACACACGGAAGGAAATGGTGGTTAACAAAGAAATCTCCAAACGGCGCAGTTTTACATTTCCAGGCACCGGCTTCAACCACGAGAACTCGTCTTTCTCAAGCCATTTTTTGACACCTATCGATTGTAGTAACTTTTTCACAGTGAGATGAGATCAAACGTGAATTGAGAAGAAAAACAAATCAACATTGAGATTTGGCTTAGTGCAGATCGTCTCACTATATGTCACCAAGTGTGACATGGGATCATAGTCAAATACTTCATATATAGATGTTTATCCATATTTTATTTGGGAAGTTAAACTAAAACTAGTTTGACAAAAGTAAAAAAAATAATAATAATTTGTACAAATTTCATTTTAATTAGAACTCACTTTTCTTCAGGTCCAATAATTTTTTTCATAGGTGTATAGCAGGGGTATTCAATTAAAATTCTAAGAGGTCCAGTTAGAGAAAATTTCATCAAGCAAAGGTCCGCAACATCACAATGACTAACGTTATCTAATGACTAAGCGTTATCATTCAGTGCCACAGCCTAGTAGTTGTATGAAAATATGTAAGTAGCCTAGTCAACAGACGACTGTCAAATAAAATAAAAGTCCAATTCAATAATATTTCAACAATATTTATTGTCAGTTTATATATTGAACTGTAGGGATCATAAATAATAAGTACTCTAATAATAAATTATCAATTTAAATAAAATAAAGGCTGCATTTAAAAATAAATGATAAATAAATAAAACACAACAGAGAGCTTTTGAAAAATGTGCATCTCAAAATAAAGTGCTTAATTTTAGAAAAATTAAATAAAAAGTATAGCTTGAGTTTCCCTTTTACTTTTTAGTTAACTCCCTTTCACATCTTAAGTTTAAATTAATTTTAACTAAATTTTAACATTTTATAATAAACAATCTCAACACATATTAACAAGTGAACAGCTTTAACACCTCCTTTTCTCTTTCTTTCCCTTTTATATCCCACTTCCCCACTTTCTCTTGCTTAGTGAGAAAAGTGAGCCCTTGCTTGTCCTGCCAGGATTTTAAATCTGGGCTGGAATGGTGTTAGGGCCATTCTCATACACATGTGTAGGTGCTCGTTGGTGAGCCTGGATCTATATTTGCTTTTAATAATGTTCATTGTGGAGAAAGCTGCCTCACAGTTGTATGTGGAGCCAAACATGGTAAAGATGTACAAGGCTACTTTCCTCAGACATGGGAAAGCGGTCTCTGAGACCATTTGAAGCCAGAAAGTGTCAGGATCCGTTTTTCCAAAATGCTCTTTCAAGGCCACATCTGCTTGGAGATCGACCAGTTGCATCTGGAGAGGCCCAGCATTTGCCCACTTGAAGAGCAGTGTGACTTCCTTTGAGAACCCCCCCTGAGATCTGTGATGAGGAATGGGTTCTGAATGAACAGGGTGAGCTGCTGTCCAAAGCTGAAGCTGTCAAAACGCTTGCTGAAATTTACAATCAGCTTGTCAACCAAGTCAACAAAAGAAGACACCTCTTTCTCACCCTGAACCTGTTCCTTCACAGTTGGGAAGTGTGCACAGTCTCCCTGCAGGTCTTCCCTAAACAATGCAAGTTTCCTCTGAAAGGAACGGACAGCTGTCATCAGATCACAAACTGAATTGTCCTTGCCCTGTAGCTTTAAATTCAGTTCATTCAGGTGTGAAGTGATATCAACCAAAAAAGCCACAATATCCATCTTCTTGTCATTCTCCAAAAAGAGAGAAAATGTTGCTGCCTTCTGGCTCTTCAGCTGTGTCAAGAAAGCTGCGATTTCCCCTCGGATAGACCAAAAGCGCTCCAACACCCTACCTTTGCTGAGCCATCTTACATTGTTGTGTAGCAGAAGGTCATCAGCATTTGCATCAACTTCTCTGAGGAATTCCCTGAGCATGCGATGCTGATGGGAAGAGGAAGCTCTGAGAAAGTTTATCATTCTCATCATTGTGTTCATCACCTCAGCATACTCGTCTGACAGGGTGGAGCACAGGACTGACTGATGAATTATGCAATGGTAAGAGATGAGTTGAGGATTGTCCTCTTTCATTCTTGCCACAGCTCCTCTCTCTCTCCCTACCATGGCAGGGGCTCCATCTGTGGTTATTGAAACCACTTGTTTCAGCTCTATTGCCCTCTTCGTTAACATCTTTTGTACTGGTCTGAAGGGGTGTGACACCTAACAGGTCTTCACAGAACTGTTCCTTGTCCTTGTTAAAGAACCTTACAAAAACTAACAGCTGAGCATTGTCAGACACATCAGTGGACTCATCTACAGCTAAGCCTATGCATGGTGCCTTGTGAATTGCTTCATCCAGCTGAGCTAGCACATCCTGGGTTAATATTTCTGTTTTCTTTGTGGCTGATGATGCTGACATAGGTATTTGCTTGATTTTTACACACATGTCTTCTTTTTGTTTTCCCTCAAGTAAGGTTTCAGCTACCGCACTCATGCACTCCTTGACAACCCCTGCATCAGTAAATGTTTTTTTATGTTGGCCCAAAATCCAAGCAACTTTAAGGGAACATTCGTTAGCACGTTGTTGGGCAGTGAATGAATGTGTTAGGATTCTGCTGGATCGATCATATTGGGCTTTTAGATCGTTTATTTTCTGTGCCCTCAGTGCGGATTTAAGTGGGTATGTTTGGTCAAACGATTTGTGCTTTGTCTCATAGTGGCGCTTCACATTGCCGCTCTTAATAATCGCGACAGTCTCTGAACATATGAGACATACCGCTTTTGAACTGCCCGTGGGAAGAATGAACATGAAAGAATCTGTCCATTCTTGATTGAAAGCTCTGTTTTCGCTGTCCACTTTTCTTTTTTTAGAGCACGCCATGTGAAACGTCGTCTCTCTTTCGTCTCGTCTCTCCCTGTGTGTGTGTGTGTGTGTCTCTCGCGCGCTGACTCGAGTAGCATCACATGATGATTTACAACGCATGCTATTGGTCTGTGACTTTCCTGTACCGCGCTAAACCAGTACCATAAATGCTAGAAAAGCTGCGCAGGTTAAAATAGAAACGCTCTGTCAAACGTTAATAATTCTCAATAATGTATGGGTTATTGGTCCGGGTCCGGACAGAACCGCGGCTGGGTCCGGATCCGGACCGCGGTCCGCCTATTAGTGACCTCTGGTGTATAGTATGCTGGAAAAAAGGTTTTAAACAAAATTATTGATTATGTACCATATTCATTAATGTTATTTAAAGGTAATAGTTAGAATTTGAACCACAAGTTGAAATGACAGTTTGAGGATGCAAATGTGATTGAAAACTTACCTAACACTTTTTAAATTTTGGTTCAAGTTTGGTTTTTATTTGGATGTATATTCATACTTTATTTTAGTCTTGTCACGTTATTTAATGATTTCTGATTCGTAAAATTTGTCAGATACAAACCAATAAAATTAAAAGGGGAAAAATTTACCCAAATTGACTAATGAACCTATACAGGCTTACAGTACAAGATTTGGCAGTAGTATTGAGCATTGTTGCCTTTTCCCATCTGCTTGGACCCCAGTAATACACATTTGTTAAGTGTTCAAAGTAATAACCTTTAATGCACTAAAGAGATAAGCAGGTAAATAGATTAGAATTAAAATAGATTAAAATAAAAGCTTTACAAATAGATTTATAGAAAAGTCAGAAGTTGTATCCAACATCCTTTCTTTACTCCTCGTCCAGAATTTGGTAAGATCTGTAAATACACAAACGCACAATACATCAGCATAAAGCAGAGGTCACAAAACAAATTTTTTTTCAGGTTAATGCGTTTACATACTGCATGAAATCGTAGTAAGAGACAAAAAACTAAAAAGTCGACCTTACTCCGACATGCGTTATTGGTTTATTAAGCATAATCAATGTTTTTAAAAGAAAACTGACAAAAACTAGGTGTTAGTTTTATGGCTGGACGATATAATGATATTTATAAAACGGTTAGTTCCAATCCTTTTCACGATACAGCACAGCCTCTCGTACCTTATTACTTACATATAACATTGATATAAGTGATCACCCAGATTTAGACCTAACTATATTGTCTCTATATAAAGCGTTCACAGGCAAAATTTGCTTTATGTCTTGGAAAAATCTGACATTGAGATTTTGTTTTTCTTCTATACATATTTGTGATTTGAAATTATACCCTTGTCTTCCATTGCTCGGCCAAACAGCTAGAACCAGCTCAAACATTCATATTTAAGTCAGAGTGCTAAATCTTCTATCACCTTGCCCAAGATCACAAATTGCCGTCTTAACCTACCCTTTCCTGTACAACTTGCTTGCATTGTTTAGTTTGTTTCTTGCTGCCACTCTTAGCTCATTAATATTTGCAGATGGAAACTTCTTTAAAGTGTACTCTAAAAAACTTAATTAAAAACAATTATGAGAAATATTTAGTGACAATTAACACAACTGTACACAATATAATGAATAAATAATGTGAGAAGTATCATACCAAAAATGGCATTGACATGCTTCTTATCCAAGCAAGGTTTCACACTCTCTGATGCACCTCCCTTTAATCCAGTTAAGGAGTGTGTTGACAGCTCCTCCTGTGTGAACATCACCCCAAGCAGATCACACACAAGTTTTGTAGGTCGCTGATGGTTGCATCGCTTAAGCTGTATTTGGTTAACTGTAACGCCATCAGCAATGGGCACCTAAAACATAAAAAAATAATAGTAGAACATCCAAAATGACATTTAAAAAAACGGTAACACTTTACAATAAGGTTTCATTAGATAACATTAGTTAACTACTTTAGTTAACATGAACTAAAAATGAATAATACTTCTACAGCATTTATTAATATTCGTTAATGTTAATTTCAACATTTACTAATCCATTATTAAAATCATGTTGTGTTTGTTTGTGTGTGAGGCACTTGTTCATTTTCAAACACCTGAATCAGCCATTTACTGCATGAGCTACTGGGAATTGTGAAGAGTGACACATGGAAACATATTTAACAGCTATAATTCATTTATAGTAATACAAAACTGGACGTCTTAACATCTCTGGGGAAAATGTAAGGGCGATAAGTGCTATTCTTTAGTTCTGTAAATAAAACAACTGTGCTCCCAATACCAAGCAATATCATTCAGTAAATAAAATTCCACTCAAACTTCTACAATAAGAATAGGCAACAAAAATGTTTTTGTGTTTTGGAAAACTGCACATCATATTCTGGCAACACGGATAAAACAACCTAACGCATTCGAAAATTAAGACTGATGAAGACCTTTTGAAATGTTGCAAGTCTTTGGCTACTGAAAGCAGAGTGCTGGTTCTTTGTAACTCAGGCCATGTCCACACAAAGCCAGAGCTTTCCCTATCCAATATTTTTTTCCCCTCGGTCTAAAAAACCCCCCAGGGGTGTCATTTTCAGATTTATCCACTCTGGGACCAGGCTTGATGAAACAGCGATACGATACAACATTTTTATGTATACAGCTAAATGTGTCTCTGTTCAAGGCCTAAGTAAAAAAAAATAAAATAAATTGAAAATCGAGTACCTGCCCACGTTTTTACTTAATAAAAGATTAAATTTATGTCAAAATATTTGAACCCTTATGACAAAATGGTAGGACATGTACCCAGGTTTCACAAATTTATTTTATGAACCAATTGTTCTTTAAAACAACAACTAAACTTACATCCTCCTCAAGGGGGTCCATCCTCACTTGGTTGTCTTGCGATGAGTGTGGAGGATGTGCAAGTATGGCTGGTTTTTGATGTTTTGCAGGGGTGCTTCTTTCTTCTAAGCCCCCCTTCATCGCACACACCATGCTCTTCAACTCTGAAACAGAGATTCATAAATTGTGCATTATTACACGACATATAGCCTATAACACGCTCTCACGTGTTTATTTTTCAGCATTGTTGGGAGGAATACAAGATATGCGGATTCATCAACCAGATGCATTTATACCAGTTTTTTCTAGAATGCGGCCGAGACCCCCTCCTGAAGTGGTTTGAGCGATCGGATTTAAATCTGCTTTGAACGAGAGCATTTACACCTGATCTTTTCATGATCGGATAGCTAAAACGCCCTATAAATCTCTATCAATTATACCAATGCACTATCTTTACATAGACTACAAAGAAGATTTGAAATGTTTTTTTTTTACCATTTATGGTGTCCAAGTGAACAAGTACTCTTCTGTTGTCTTCTTCCAGCTGCTTTATTTTTTCTTTCAAGGCACAGCAATTTGTGCATTCCTGTACAGCTGTATTGTCCTAAACACATAATATTGGTAGTACAAACTGTTGCAATGTATGTACCCATTTACAACAATAACTATAATCATGCACTAAATCATAATGCATTCACTTACAATTAATTGCTCCTTGCGCTTTTCCAGCAGTTTTGATAAGAGACTAGGCCTCTTTTCAGCCTTAAAAGTGTAGAAGAGCACAGTATATAATTTTTTTTTTTTGCAGAGTTAATACAATACAGGTTAAATTATATAAAATCTAATTTAATACTATTTTGAACACATGATACATACCTTTTTCTTAATTATTTCCTTCTCCTCAGGCTCTTCATCATCAGAAGAAATGCAAAGAGGTTTTCTCTTCCTTTTTCCACGACCACAGTCCTCTTCACTTTGATAGCCCTGTACAAGTTCATCTCTTAATTTGATTAGACTGAGCTTATCAGCTGTTTGGAAAATAAATTGTGTGCAAAATTACAAACCTCTACTAAAAGTGGTTTAATTGTTTAAGCATTTGACAGAGCAGAATCTGTGTGGGTTTGATAAAACTGTTAGAATTGATACAAGTCTTTGCAGTGACAGTTTTTCTCATTACAACTTGAAGAGTTATTTTTGGTCTCAAACACAGTTTGTTTGATTGCATAAAGACACACAAAAAAATGTATTTGAATTTGTCCACTTAAAAGCTTTTCACGCTATATTTATATAGCCTGTATGTATTTATCGTGCCTGTGTGACGTCACTCTCTTAGTTTAGGTCCATTTTTGACGCCTCATGGGCAAAAGTTTTATTTTAATTTCACAAAAGCACCGTTTTGTACATATAAAAACATACCTACAGTAAGAAAGTATGTAGCCTACCAATGTTACTTTTACTTGTATGACCAAAAATGTACATGTGAGTGAATAACGTCCACCGTCCTCAGAGGTTAGCAACGACTAATCTTAATGTATTAGCTGCTATGTTAGTTGGGAAGAGACCGCGAGTAAAATAAACATTTTAACAGAGTTTTCACTGAGGTCCAAAAACTTACCTGACATTTTAAGAATTCTCGCAGGGTAGAGTTGAGACTGGCCCTTTTTGGCAGGCCATCTCACCGTTACCACGGTATCTTTTTTCCACTCTTGTGGGTTCAATTTGTCCCTAGAAACTCCGCAACCACTCAGGTTTACCCACTTGAGGTCCCCTACAGCAAACGACCCCTCTTCAAAAAATGAAAAAAGGCATTGGAAATTTGACACATCCATTTTCCGACAAATTAATCTGAATAAAGCATAGACTAGACAGTAAAAGAAATGAATAAAGGCTAAGCAAGCTGGAAGTGAATACTGGAACCTAACCGTCCGTTATTTTTTACGCAGAGCCGTTACGCACGCGACGTCACGGGAGTACGCATACACGCCAGTACGTAGTACGTATACATGTATTTCGCGCACTTTTCGTTTTGAATGTGAGCGCAGTAGCCTACTGCTACCTACTCAAGCTCTTGTGTACTTATCAAATATTTCATACAAAACTTCTATTTACGGGTAACGTTACTCATCACTTCTCATTTACATTTTTTTAAATCGGAACATTGTCGTGGAACAATGTCTTGTCGACTTAAATCATTAAGCTAATCCAGCAATACGGGTGTGGACGACATGAAGGTGAGTAACGTTAATATGTTAGGCCTAAATGACGACAGTCGAAATTTTTCGTTTATCAGCGATACGTCTGTGCCTAATCTTTCTTTACTATTTTTTTTTTTTTAGAAAATGTTAAACAGTTGTTAAATCAAATTGACCTGATAATGGCGCAGCGAGGCCCATACAAGAAGTATCTTTTGGACGTGGAGGCCGAGGTGCCTGCAACTACCAAAAGGCGCAGGTTGCAGGTAAATAATGTAGAGGCATTAACATTGATATCCACGAAAATCATCAGTTGTTAAAATACAATGTGTATTGTTTATGAATCAATAAAAATGTTTTGTGGTTGATTTCATGTGCTATATTTTTGAGTCAGCAAAAAAATCTAAATTGATTATATATATTTTTTAATGTTACTGTAAACAATTTATTTTTGTTTAATAATAATAAACCGTTTGTTTATTTTAGTGAAATAAAAATGTGAAATATGAAAATAATTTTCACTATCCAATCAAACAGCCACGTTCTGTATGTAATGAGTGGAGCTTGAAAAGTCTCCCAAACCCTGTCCATAAACATAATTATGTCCAGTGAGAGGCAGCTGGACATCATTAAGCACCACATGAAGTCAGTCACAACTTCAATTTCATGCTAACTTAAGCTTGTATTTTTTTCATCAGTGCATAAGTAAGTTATCAGTTGTCTTGTTTTACAAGGTTATGGTGGACAAACACTCATTTATATCATTTTTATCCTAAAACATTTAGGCAAAAGATGCCCAAACAATACATGGTGACATAGGCCTATGTTCTGAAATGGAATCTCAGGTTTGTGTGATTTAATTTATGTAAAAGTTGCTAAGTTGCTAAGATTTTAGTCAAATTTACTTTTGGCAAATAAACAGAAACGCCTGTTAATCGTTAGTTATAATGTACATTTTAAAGAGTCATGTGGTCTTTGAATCATTTTTCCAAGCAATGGCATGATAGATAAATACTTCTCTAATACAATATTTTTTTAGGAACCAGCCAATTCAGAAGATTTTGTGGTATTTACAGAAAGTGAATGTGAGGTCAATATTAAATGTTATTTGATTAAAGTGTCACAGGGTATTTTTGTCTAAAATAAAAGGTCCTAAAATCTCAGCCATATAATAACCTTTGTAATGTGATGTGTAGCAGTACACCGATTCAGCAGAGACTGAAGATGTGGATAAATATCCAGAAGCTGAACCAGAGGTAAGCTAAAATAGTTTTATATTACACTTTGGTTTATGATTATAATGTTTGATTAAGATTCAAGCTAATCTCTGCAAGACATACAGCAACAATGGGTTTTAATTTTAGTCATAGTCTTTTGACTAAAATTCCATTTAGTTTTAGTCATATTTTAGTCATCGGAATTTTTTTTAGTTTTGGTCTAGTTTTAGTCGACTAAAATACAATGGGTTTTGTTAAATTGTAATGCATTCCTTTAGAATTTCTCTAAAATTTTTAAACCCATTATACTCCCAGAAAAAAACATCTATTAACCTGTTAATATGAATGATTTTAAAGTTTGCACATGCAATAAAGATTTAGCACTCTGACTTAAATATCTTAAAATTAAATAAAACCACTTTTCCTAAAGTAGAACAGTCTTCTTTTAATTAATGATATATGCATTACATACACAACTTTTATTATTATTTAAATGTGGCGTATTGTTTGTCTTTCTTCAGAAATATATTAACAAAATCAAAAATTTTAACCGAGGAAGTTTCTCAAAATTGGTTGATTTGACATGGAATCACCCTATTGCAATTTAAGCTCTTTTTGTGAGGGTTTTCCATCCAAAATCATGAAAGTTTGCACATATGGCTTAATACAATTTAATTATGATAATGCTTAACCTTTGTTTTTTTTTTGTTTGTTTTTTTAAGGATCCCTTGCACTTGGATGATGGAGATGAACCTATATATCCAGGAAGTGATGTCACAAAGGCAGAGACTATTTTAATGATTCTCACATTTGTCCTGCGTCATAAAATAAGTGGAGAGGGTCTGAAAGATTTCCTGTCATTACTGCACATCTTGTTTCCAAGTATTCTGCCAGCCACAAAATACCTATTTGATAAGTACTTTCTATCTATTACCAATCAATTTGAAATTCACTTTTACTGTGAGTCGTGCAAAGGGTACATCTGTAAGGAAGTAACAGTACTCACCAAATGTCCTCATTGTGATCTTCCTTTTGACATTGCCTCTAACCTGAAAAGTGGATCATTCATGATCTATTTGCCATTGTCTTCCTCATTGAAAGATGTCCTTGAAAGTCTAAAAAAGAACTCCCAACAGCTAATAAACAAAGCTGAATGGGAATGGGATGACACAATTCGCGACATTTTTGATGGTGACGTCATGAGAGAGCACATTCAGAATAACACAATTGGCCAGTGGGATTTGACGTTACTGTGGAATTGTGATGGGGTTCCTGTATTTGAATCATCTCAGTGTTCCCTCTGGCCAATACAAGTAACAATCAATGAGCTGCCACCAGCCATGAGAAAAGAACATATCCTGCTGTCAGCACTATGGTTTGGGAAGTCAAAGCCAGTCATTGAGACCTTTTTAAAGCCATTTGTTGAAGAGATGGAAGTTTTAAAAGAGACTGGACTACAGTGGATTGATGGTGATGAGATTCGCACTAGTAAAGTTTTTGCAGTTGTAAGTGCTTGTGATGCTGTTGCAAGACCAATGCTAAAAGACAGCAAACAGTTTAATGGCAAGTATGGATGTGACTGGTGTCTTCACCCCGGTGAGCGTGTAGAAAAGGGAAATGGCTTTGTGAACACCTACCCTTATGATGATTCCCCTGTAGAAAAAAGGCAACCCCAGCAATGGGAAGAGGATGCAGTCAAGGCCTCACAAGAGGGCTCTCCTGTGAGGGGAGTAAAAGGAATATCCCCACTTCTGTTTCTGCCATTTTTTAATATCATAACTGGTTTCGTCCCAGAGTACATGCATGCTGTCCTATTGGGTGTTGTTCGTCAGTTTATGACCCTGTGGTTTGACAGCTCATATCACTGCAAGCCATGGTATATTGGAACAAGAAAACAAGTCCTTAATAGTCGGTTGCTGTCACTTAAGCCCCCCAAGGAAGTCACACGTACTCCTTCTTCATTGGACAAGATAAAATTTTGGAAAGCTTCAGAATTTAAGAATTGGCTGCTTTACTACTCATTTGCTGTTCTTCAAGGTGTCTTGCCCTCACAGTATCTAAACCACTGGTTGCTTTTGGTTTATGCTATGCATGTGCTTCTTATGAATAACGTCTCACGGCAAGCTATACAAAAAGCTGATCTTGCTTTACATAAATTTGTGATACAAGTTGCACCGTTATATGGCAGAGAACACATCAGCTTTAATGTTCATCAGCTAACACATTTAGCTGATTCAGTCAAGTTATGGGGTCCATTGTGGTGTATATCAGCATTTGCATTTGAAAGTAATAATCATAATCTCATGCTGTATTTTCATGGTACCCAGTGTGTTCCTGAACAGATCTGCCGCACATTTCTCCTTTGGCGTTACATCTTTAGACAAACAATAACAGAGCAAAATAGTCTTGTTTTCAGTTACTGCAGGAGACTTACGGGAATGAGACAGGTAAAAAAACTACTCATTTTAAACAATCTACATCTCTTTGGCACTCCAAAATTTCAACCACTGGCACCAAGCCAACTTGCTGCTATTAGCCGAACATTTAACATTATGGTACTTCGTCCATTACAGTTCTTCAAAATATTTTTACATGATGGCATTTTGTACACTTCCGATACGTACACAAAAATGCACAAGCGCATTAATTCTATTGCGATGCTTCAGGATGGAAGCTTTTTGCGTATTCAGCATTTAGTTTTGCTGAGGGGTCATTGTGACTGTGGATTTAGTGATTGTTCCTGCGCATCAATGCCTTTAATTCTAGGTCATCCTCTAAAAAAAAAAGAAAAAACGTCATTCACAGACAGACAATTAAACTTCAGTATTGATTTTTTGACCGAGGTAACGGAGAGTCACGAAACAATTGCGGTTCCAGTTTCATCACTAAAAAAAAAATGTGTTTTCATCAAGATTAGAGAAAAGCAGTATGTGATCCCAATTGTAAACACAATCGAAACAGACTAAAAACCTAGTTTAGCATTGTTACAAGCATCTGAACAGATAAGTAGCTTTACCCCCTTGTGTTAGTATATCAAACATCTATCTATATCTAAATATCTACGGCAGGGTTCCTCAAACTCGGTCCTGGAGGGCCACTGTCCTGCAAAGTTTAGCTCCAACCCTGATCAAACACACCTGAGCAAGCTAATCAAGGTCTTCAGGATCACTAGAAACTCACTGGTAGGTGTGTTTGATCAGGGTTGGAGCTAAACTCTGCAGGACAGTGGCCCTCCAGGACCGAGTTTGAGGAACCCTGCTGTAGATATTTAGATATAGATAGATATTTGAGGAACCCTGATCTACAGTATAAGCTACATTGTTCACCATACAATTAAGTTTTATTCAACAGACTAGTCTTAGCAGTAACACTCTTGTGTCAGGAGAAATTAATCCACATGTACAAATAAGGAAATATGTGACCCTGGACCACAAAAGCAGTCTTATGTGTTCATTTTTTTTTAATTGAGTAAAGCCGAATAAATAAGCTTTCCATTGATGTATGGTTTGTAAGGATAGGAGAATATTTGGCCGAGATACAACTATTTGAAATCGGGAATCTGAGGGTGCAAAAAAATCTAAATATTAAGAAAATCGCCTTTAAAGGAGAACTCTGGTCAATTTTAACATTGAGCTCATTTTTTTTGTAAATTTGGAGTGCTGTCAGTACAGAGAACGACGACAAAAATCGGTGTTGCCTACACCGTGTTATCCTCTTTTTAAGATTTGCACCCTGTAGACTTCAATGGGGCAAGTTTTAAACCTGCTTTTAGCCTCTTAACATCCTTGATTTGTCATTAGAAGTGCACAGCCATGTGAATGATTTTATTCAGAGTGAACACGGTGAGTGCCAGCCAGTTTCAGCCAGCTTACATACTGTATTTACTTCCCGTTTTCGGTCGAAGTCCACAGTAGTCGATTGTCTCGTTCACGCGCTCGATCATTGCTAACTAAGCAAGGTAATGATCGAGCGCGTGAACTCGACAATCGACTACTGTGGAAGTCTACAGGGTGCAAATCTTAAAAAGAGGATAACACGGTGTAGGCAACACCGATTTTTGTCGTTGTTCTCTGTACTGACAGCACTCCAAATTTACAAAAAAATTAGCTCAATGTTAAAATTGACCGGAGTTCTCCTTTAAAGGTTTCCATTTCTGTTGGCGATTGCGCTGCATCCACTTACAGAAATAAAATTTGATATATTTAAGGTAGGAAATTTACTAAATATCTTCATGGATCATGATCTTTACTTAATATCTTAATGACTTTTGGCATAAAAGAAAAATCGATAATTTTGACCCATACAGTGTTTTGTTGGCTATTGCCACAAATATACCCATGCAATTTAAGACTGGTTTTGTGGTCCAGGGTCACATATGTGTTTTTTAAAAGTTGTAAACTACACAATAATCTGTTTACACAATGATTCATTACTATTGTTCTCTGTTATTAAACACAAAAGTAGTCCTATAGTATTGTGTAAAAAGACAATCAAATGTCTACACTATATGTAGATGGAAGTTTTAAAAGAGACTGGACTACAGTGGATTGATGGTGATGAGATTCGCACTAGTAAAGTTTTTGCAGTTGTAAGTGCTTGTGATGCTGTTGCAAGACCAATGCTAAAAGACAGCAAACAGTTTAATGGCAAGTATGGATGTGACTGGTGTCATCTTTCATTTGTTAAAAGAAATTCAGATGTCAATGTACATGTATGAATGTTAAACATTGTAAACCATACATTTATTTATTTATTTATTTATTTATTTATTTACCGGACCAGTCCAGCAGTTCAACACTCTTGTGTCTTGAGAAAATTTAATCCACATGTACAAACAAGAAGGAAATGTGTGTGTATTTTAAACATTGTAAACTACACAATCATCTGTTTACACAATGATTTGTTAATGTACTGTTATTAAAGAAGTAGTCCTATATACTGGTGTTAAAAGACAATTAGATGTGCATTTTAAAAGATATATGGAAAGTGTATGTGCTTTTAAATATTTTCTTGGCTTTATATGTCTGGATTATATACAGATATTTTGACATGGCGCTTAAATTTGGATGTTGGTATAGTTTTAAAACACTGTCATAAACCAAAAGTAATAAAGAGATTAACTAAAATGGTCATATGTTTTTTTGTCTTACTAATGACATACTGCAAGAAGATTTAGAAATATTTTCAGGGAAGTTTAAACAAAAATATAAATTTTGTTAATTCATTGATTGTTCATTTTAAAACATGCATCTGATGTGGCTGTATTTTCATATGAAGGGGTCATATCTAAAAAGATGCCTTTTCAGATATTGTGGGTCCTTTTTTGTGCTTTTTATTGATTACTATTACACCAGATTCCATATGTTTCCTTTTAATTTAGTAATTGTGACTTATTCAAAGCTGTGTTTTATCAATGTTATTTGTTGTAATAACACAAAAAACAAATATTATTTATAAATTTATTAATATTACAACAATTTTATATGATTGTTTAATTTTCACAAACTATTATAAAAAATAAGATTATTTGTGACATTAATTCTATTGACATTAAGATTATTCGAAATGGCTAAATCTGTAGTAAATATATACTGTAGTAAAAACATGGTTCATTTTTGCAGTTACTATGGCTTTACTACAAAAACCATGGTTAACCCAATGTTATTGTAGTAAAACCATGGTTCATTTGTAGTTACTATGGTTTTACTACAAAAACCATAGTTAAACTATGGTTCATTTTGTAGTTACTATGGTTTTACTACAAAAACCATAGTTAAACTATGGTTCATTTGTAGTTACTATGGTTTTACTACAAAAACCATAGTTAAACTATGGTTCATTTTGTAGTTACTATGGTTTTACTACAAAAACCATAGTTAAACCATAGTTACTACAAAAAAACCATAGTTACTACAAAAAAACCATGGTTAATTTTCGTAAGGGGTGCTCTCCAGTGTTGTGATCTAACAGACACACGGTAGAAACGAACATGATTAAGGTACAGTCCAGCAAGATAGTCATTTAATGCGAAAACCATAGAGCTTTATCTACAGATCAAGTATAATATTAACATTGAATCATCTTGGAGAGAGTTTCATTGTTGATTGTCATAACCTAACGCAACGCGCTGTTTGAACGCTGAATGGAGAATGACTGACAGCCGCAGCGGAGGGAACTACTTGTAAACCAATCAGGTAATGGTATTCCCTTACCTTCCCAGAGAAAGAAACGACTCGGTTACTAACGTAACCTCGGTTCCCTGAGAGGAGGGAACGAGTATTGCGTAAGTAGCTTACGCTATGGGAAAACTCCTTTTCTCGAGAATATTGAAGTCTTTATGTAAAACGCATTGCAGCTGCACAGCTGACAGCAATGAACGAAGGAACTCGGTCATTGGCTGTGCTGCGGCAACTTGCTCGAACCAATGACGGGGCGACTCTGAATGCGCGACCAATGAGCGCGCTTCGCGCCCGCGCGCGTCAGAGCCCGCCAAGATGGGCGTGGCCAAGCTATATATTGGGCGCCCCGTCATGAGAGTTCTTTAGGTTAAAACGACTGAAGCGAACTAACCAAGCACAAGCACGGCAGCTTACGCAATACTCGTTCCCTCCTCTCAGGGAACCGAGGTTACGTTAGTAACCGAGTCGTTCCCTTTCGAGAGGTCTCTCCTATTGCGTAAGTAGCTTACGCTATGGGAACACCATGCAAAACGCCTTGCGTGCTGAACTTCGCCTTATGATAGCCAGAGGCAGGTGCCTGAGCTAAAAAGCAAAGTTATCATCCAACTAGCCGGCAGAGGCGAGCTTTATATGTGGGAAAAAATACAGAGCGGCTAGAAGGCGCTCAGTGTGACACAAGCACATACATAATCTAGATACGAACTCGCAGTTCAACTAGCATTATGCTGATAGCACATTGGAATGCAATGTCGGGACCTGTAGGTTGTAGAATCTGATAAATGTGGACGGTGAGGCCCAGCCTGCCGCCGCACAAATATCCTCGATCGGTATCCCGCTCGACCATGCCCAGGAAGAAGCCACACTCCTGGTGGAGTGTGCTTTGACTCCCCAGGGGCATTGAAGTCCCTTAGCTTCATAAGCCAGAGCTATAGCTTCGACTATCCAGTGAGAGATTCTCTGCTTTGAAACGGCGGAACCTTTCGTACGGCCGCCAAAGCATACAAACAGTTGTTCTGTCTGTCTGAATAGGGCAGAACGCTCCAAATACACTCTGAGAGCCCTAACGGGGCAGAGTAGATTAGCGTCGTGTTCGTCTGCTGGAGACGAAAGCGCAGTTAGGGAGATAACCTGTGCTCTGAAGGGAGTGGTGAGCACTTTAGGAATATACCCATGTTTCGGTCTAAGGACGACCCTGCAGTCGTTAGGTCCGAATTCTAGGCAGGCAGCGCTTGTTGAAAGCGCGTGCAGGTCGCCCACTCTCTTGACCGAGGCGAGTGCCAGCAAGAGCGCCGTCTTGAGCGAGAGCTGTTTAAGGTGCACGGTTCGGAGTGGTTCGAACGGGGGCCCTTTAAGAGCGTCTAGGACCGTAGCTAGGTCCCAGATCGGCACTGAGGGGGGGGCGTGAAGGGTTCATCCTCCTGGCGCCCCTTAGGAAACGAATAATTAGGTCGTTTCTTCCCAATGGACGTTCCATTACAAGGTCGTGTGACGCTGTGATGGCAGCCACATATACTTTGAGCGTGGAGGGGGTGCGGCCCGCCTCCAGAAGCCCTTGTAGGAAAACGAGTACACTCGTAATCTCGCATGTTACAGGGTTCAGGCCCTTGGTATTACACCAGTCACTGAACACTTTCCATTTCTGGGCATATAAGCGTCTCGTGGAGGGCGCCCGCGCCTCAGCGATGGTTTTTAGTGCTCCGCTCGCGAGGTTCCTGGGAACCCGTTGAGGGGCCATGCATGAAGGGCCCACAGATCGGGGCGGGGATGAAATATCATCCCGCTGGCCTGACTGAGGAGGTCTGGCCTCAGTGGAATCGGCCGTGGTGCAGATTGCATTTGCATCAGATCTGGAAACCATGTTTGGTTCTTCCAGAGTGGGGCTATCAGCAGCACTGCGTTTCCCTCCTCTCTGACCCGACTGATGACCTGTGGCAGCATCGCGATCGGGGGAAAGGCATATAAGGGGCGGCTCGGCCAGCTCTGGGCGAGCGCGTCCGTGCTTTTCGTGAAGAAAAGAGAGCAGTGCGCGTTCTCCTTGGAGGCGAAGAGGTCGATCTCCGCTTTGCCAAAGGTTTTCCATAACCACTGAATCGTCAGAGGGTTGAGAGCCCATTCTCCTGGGAGAATCTTGTCTCTGGATAACATGTCTGCC
Organism: Gila orcuttii; assembly: GCA_026230005.1. Lineage (NCBI taxonomy): Eukaryota > Metazoa > Chordata > Actinopteri > Cypriniformes > Leuciscidae > Gila > Gila orcuttii. The sequence continues at coordinate 32,874,091 of JAPDVR010000005.1, read as the reverse complement.
CCCTGGTTCAGGGCGCCTGGCACATGCGCTGCTCTCAGCGAGCGCAAGTTGTGCTGGGACCATAAAATGAGTCTCCTGGCCATTGAATGCATGGAGCTCGACCTGAGTCCACCCTGGCGATTTATGTACGACACTACCGTCATGTTGTCCGTTCGGACCAGGACGTGTTCGTTTTTTAGATGTGGGAGCAGGGCTCTGAGAGCCAAAGCGACCGCTTTCATTTCCAGACAGTTTATGTGTAGGTGCTTCTCCGGGTTTGACCAAAAGCCGGAGACAGGCCTGCCCTCGTAAAGGGCCCCCCAACCTATTTTGGAGGCATCTGTCGTTATCATCTTTCTCCTTGTGTTCACACCCAGACTCACGCCTGACTGGTACCAGTCGGCGGCTTTCCAGTGCGTCAGGGCTTTTATACAGCTGTGGTTCGCTCTGATTAAAAAGTGGCCCGAACGCCACGCGTGAGTAGGGACGCGGCTCTTGAGCCAGCGTTGGAGAGGGCGCATATGCAACAATCCTAGCTGGAGTACGGCCGATGCTGAGGCCATGAGACCGAGCATCCTCTGAAACCGTTTGACGGGGGCGCGCGCGCCCGCTCTGAATGATGTTGCAAGGCGCCGGATGGTGAGCGCGCGCTCCGATGAGAGACGCGCTGTCATTTGCATCGAGTCTAGAACTATTCCCAGGAAAGAAATTCTCTGGCTGGGAGATAGTATGCTTTTTGCAAAATTGATTCTTAGACCCAGGCATTCTAAATGGCTGATAATCCAAGATCTGTGTGTTATTAGCTGACTCTCTGATTGTGCTAGAACCAGCCAATCGTCGAGATAATTCAGTATTCGCACTCCCCTTCGTCTTAGGGGGGAAAGTGCTGCATCCATACATTTCGTGAATGTACGGGGAGCCAGGGACAGGCCGAACGGGAGTACTGTGTACTGGTATGACTGTCCCTCGAAAGCGAATCTCAGAAACGGCCTGTGATGAGGCGCTATTGGAATGTGAAAGTAAGCATCTTTCAGATCCACTGAGAGAAACCAATCTCCTGGGCGCACTTGCGCGAGGATATGCTTGGTTGTTAACATTCTGAACGAGCGAATCATTAGTGCTTTGTTCAGGTGTCTGAGATCTAGGATGGGGCGGAGACCGCCATCCTTTTTTGGGACGAGAAAATAGCGGCTGTAAAAACCTGTCCCGCTCAGAGAGGGGGAAACAGTTTCCACAGCGCCCTTTTCTATTAGTTTGCGCACCTCGGTGCGTAGAACATGTGAACACTCTTTTCTCACTTTCGTCTCGACCACAGTCGTAAAACGTGGTGGTCTGCGAGCTAACTGGAGCGAGTATCCGTGCTTTACTATATTCAATACCCATTTCGGCATATCTGGAATGTTTTCCCATGCCGCTGCGTGTACAGATATGGGCTGAATACAGGCTGGGGCGGGCCGCTGTGACGTAGGGACCCGGCTAGCGAATCGCCTGAGCTCATAGCTCTCAGAGGCGCGGGCGCGCGCTGAGCAGCTGAGTGAATGGGCGCGTGTGTGATTACAACAGCGCGCGCTGTGTTTGTAAAACTCGCAGCCTGAGCTGAGGTTTTGTTTGACACTGTAAGGGCAGTGTTTATAAGTGGGGGTGCATAAACAGTGGTAGGCACACGCGTCACTTTTATAATGTTTCCCGCTTTTACTGGGGATGAATTTATAACTGTGTGAACAGTGCTTGTGTGTAGTGGTGCGTACATGACCGTAGGCACGTGATCTACATTCATGGGAAGCGCAGCCTGAGCTGGGAATGAATTTGGCACTGTTTTGACAGTATCTAGGAATGCACACTTTGTGGACATGTGAACCCTTAGTGATGCAGGCAGAAAAAGACTCTTTTTGTGTTTTCTGTGCGTCGCCGTAAAAACGGCGTTTGTTTGCAGGTGAGCGAGCTCTGTGACTGGCCCATTGACTGCTGTATGGACATATCCAGCCGCCTGTAAGGGGACTGGGTAATGTTTGAGCTTTTGCAGAGAGAGTGGTCCGGCTTTTGCGAGACACGCACTCTCTCTTCTCATTTCTGTGGGTAGGAGCGCTTTCGAGGCTCAGGGTTCAGCACAATCTTGGGCCGAGGACCCCGTCGCTCAGGAGGCGGGTTGCGGTTGTGAGAGCGCGAGCGGCGTCGAGCGTCAGCCTGAGGCGCGGGCTGAGAGGCGGTGGGGGCTGTTCTAGCCCGCTGCGGCTGTGGCGGTCTCTGTCTGCTCTGCGATGAGCTGGAGCGCTTTGGCAGGAAATGACGCATAGCTTGTGAAGCGTTCTGGGCCTCAGTGAAGCGTTCGGCGAAACCTTTAACCGCCGGTCCAAACAGCCCGCTGGTGGAGATAGGCGCATCGAGAAATGGCGCCTTATCCGCGTCCTTCATTTCAGTCAGAGTCAGCCACAGATGGCGCTCGAGAACAGTCAAATTAGCCATAGCACGGCCGATGGACTGGGCGGTGGCCTTCGTGGCTCGCAGAGCTATATCAGTCGCGCTGCGTAAGTCCCTGAAGGCTTCGGGTTCGGGGCCAGACTCGTCCATAGAGCGGAGAAGCTTGGCTTGGAACACTTGAAGTACCGCCATTGAGTGAAGCGCTGATGCAGCTTGGCCGGCGGCAGCGTAGGCGCGACCGGCGAGAGCAGAGGTAGTGCGGCAGGGTTTCGAGGGGTGGGAAGCTTTGGCTTTCCATCCGGTGGTGGAGGGCGGGCAGAGATGATTGGCCACGGCCTCCTCGAGGGGCGGCGTTCCCTCGTAGCCTCTTTCCTTCGCGCTGTCCACTGAGGAGAGCGAAGAAGAAAAAGAAGGCTTTAGGCGCGCAGAGTGGGGGGCTTTCCACGACTTGGTGAGTTCGTCGTGAACTTCCGGGAAGAAGGGAGAAGGCCTTTGCCGAGGGGCCTGCTGGCGCCCCTGCAGAAACCACTCATCCAGTCGGCTCCGGGTTGGTTCTTCGGGAGAAGACCAATCGAGCCCGAGGTCTTCCACGGCCTTAGAGAGGACACGGATAATCTCAGTATCCATAGTGGAGCCCCCGCTCGAAAGTCACAAGGCCCACCGCTCTGCTAGAGGGGTGTGGGTCCGGCTGGGTGAACTGAACCGGCGGTGGGGAAGGCTAGAGCGGCGGTGAAGCACGCGGAGACTGGCTCGGCGTGACGTCACTGAGCTCAGGTTCAGGAAGCCTCTGTGAGCGGCGCTTTTTCTTAGTGCGCGGCTCAAACAGAGGGGTGGCGATGGGCTCGCTCACGGCGAAAGCGGCGAGGCGAGCCCGTAGTGCGGAGAGACCCAGGTCATCACATTCCGGGCATCCGCCCTTGGTCAATGCAGCTTCTGCGTGGTCACGGCCCAGGCAGCGAGCGCAGATGATGTGACGATCCCCGTCCGGGAGAAGGTCTCTGCACGACGCGCAGGAAGGCATTTGAAACAACGCCTTATTGGAAATTTGCTCTTTCACAAATGTCGCGGGGCGGACAGATGTAAAATACTTGCGTGTATGGCGCGCCGGATGGCTCAGTAGGAGGTGCTTGAAGGCGGCTGAAGGTGCCGACGTCCTCGTAGCAATCCTGCTGGTATGCTTTTCCACGGCAGCGAAGGCTTCCAATAATCCGGAGGATCCAGCGAAAAAGGTGTTCGCTGAAGGAGATTAAATCTAAAGAACTCTCATGACGGGGCGCCCAATATATAGCTTGGCCACGCCCATCTTGGCGGGCCCTGACGCGCGCGGGCGCGAAGCGCGCTCATTGGTCGCGCATTCAGAGTCGCCCCGTCATTGGTTCGAGCAAGTTGCCGCAGCACAGCCAATGACCGAGTTCCTTCGTTCATTGCTGTCAGCTGTGCAGCTGCAATGCGTTTTACATAAAGACTTCAATATTCTCGAGAAAAGGAGTTTTCCCATAGCGTAAGCTACTTACGCAATAGGAGAGACCTCTCGAAAGGGAACTGGTGAGGCAAGCCCCTTTGCGCTAATATTTCCATGCACTCGCGCTCCCTTCTGGCACGCGCACCTGTTCGCAGTTCACTGAATCTCTACCCGCCTGGTCTGTTCTGTTCTCGCGCTTAATTTAGGCGCGCTGCATTCTGATTGGTTCGGATAGCATACTGGAAGGTTGGAGCCGGGAGCGCGGAAAAAAATCGTGCTATGAAGCGATTTAGAAATCGCGCATGCTCAAATCGCGATTTTATTACGATTTCGATTAATCGCACAGCCCTAGTCAGTCAATATATTAAAATCTCAATATATTAAAATCGCTGTTATTTTAGTGTATTACGCGCTGCGCTCAGGGCAGGGGTACTCAATAGGTTAAAATCGCTGTTATTTTAGTCTATTACACGCTGCTCTCAGGGCAGGAGTACTCAATATATTAAAATCGCTGTTATTTTTAGTGTATTACGCGCTGCTCTCAGGGCAGGAGTACTCAATAGATTCAAATCGCTGTTATTTTAGTGTACTACGCCTTGCTCTCAGGGCAGGAGTACTCAATAGGTTCAAATCGCTGTTATTTAGGTGCATTACGTGCTGCTCTCAGGGCAGGAGTAATCAATACATTCAAATCACTGTTATTTTAGTGTATTAAGTGCTGCCCTCAGGGCAGGATTGCTCAATAGATTCAAATCGCTGTTATTTTAGTGTATTACGCGCTGCTCTCTGGGCAGGAGTATTCAATAGATTCAAATCGCTGTTATTTTAGTGCACTACGCCTTGCTCTCAGGGCAGGAGATTAAAATGGCTGTTATTTTTAGTGTATTACGCTCTGCTCTCAGGGCAGGATTGCTCAATGGATTCAAATCGCTGTTATTTCAGTGTATTACTCGCTGCTCTCAGGGCAGGATTGCTCAGTGGATTTAAATCGCAGTTATTTTAGGGTATTACGCGCTGCTCTCGGGGCAGGAGTACTCAATAGGTTCAAATCGCTGTTATTTTAGTGCATTACGCGCTGCTCTCAGGGCAGGAGTACTCAATACATTCAAATCACTGTTATTTTAGTGTATTAAGTGCTGCCCTCAGGGCAGGAGTACTCAATGGATTCAAATCGCTGTTATTTTAGTCTATTACACGCTGCTCTCAGGGCAGGAGTACTCAATAGATTAAAATCGCTGTTATTTTTAGTGTATTACACACTGCTCTCAGGGCAGGATTGCTCAATAGATTCAAATGGCTGTTATTTTAGTGTATTACGCGCTGCTCTCAGGGCAGGAGTATTCAACAGATTCAAATCGCTGTTATTTTAGTGTACTACGACTTGCTCTCAGGGCAGGAGTACTCAATAGATTCAAATCGCTGTTATTTTTAGTGTATTACGCTCTGCTCTCAGGGCAGGATTGCTCAATGGATTCAAATCGCTGTTATTTCAGTGTATTACTCGCTGCTCTCAGGGCAGGATTGCTCAATGGATTTAAATCGCAGTTATTTTAGGGTATTAGGTGCTGCTCTCGGGGCAGGAGTACTCAATAGGTTCAAATTGCTGTTATTTTAGTGCATTATGTGCTGCTCTCAGGGCAGGAGTACTCAATAGATTCAAATCGCTGTTATTTTAGTGCATTATGGCTGCTCTCAGGGCAGGAGTAGTCAATAGATTCAAATCGCTGTTATTTTAGTGTATTACGCGCTGCTCTCAGGGCAGGAGTACTCAATACATTCAACTTGCTTTTATTTTAGTGTATTACGCGCTGCTCTCAGGGCAGGAGTACTCAATACTTCAAATCGCTGTTCTTTTAGTGTATTACGTGCGGCTCTCAGGGCAGGAGTTCTCAATGCATTCAAATCGCTGTTATTTTAGTGTATTACGTGCTGCTCTCAGGGCAGGAGTAGTCAATAGATTAAAATCGCTGTTATTTTAGTGTATTACGCGCTGCTCTCAGGGCAGGAGCAGGCTACTCAATGGATTCAAATCGCTGTTATTTTAGTGTATTACGCTCTGCTCTCAGGGCAGGAGTACTCAAAAGATTCAAAAAGCTGTTATTTTAGTGTATTACGCGCTGCTCTCAGGGCAGGAGCACTCAATACATTCAAATCGCTGTTATTTTAGTGTATTACGTGCTGCTTTCAGGGCAGGAGTACTCAATACATTCAAATCGCTGTTATTTTAGTGTATTACGCGCTGCTCTCAGGGCAGGAGTACTCAATACATTCAAATCGCTGTTATTTTAGTGTATTACGTGCTGCTCTTAGGGCAGGAGCACTCAATAGATTCAAATTGGTGTTATTTTAGTGTATTATGTGCTGCTCTCAGGACAGGAGTACTCAATATAGGTTCAAATCAATGTTATTTTTAGTGTATTTTAGCTGTCCAGGCACAACAAACTTACGTGCGAAGCATGTAACAATATAACTGTGACCTTAGTGCTATTTTGTTGTATGACTTGTCGAAGAAATTGTCGATTTTGAGGGTGTTATAAATGTCTTTTAGCTTTAAAGATCTTAAGGTTTCTACTAGTAATTCTATTTGTTTACATTGCTACATTGGTAACAGTTTACAATAAGTTTTCATTAATTTTCCAGGCACCAAGTTTACTCCACAAAAGAAAGTAGTCCAGGAAATATTTGATAATGAGGATGTTCATTGTTTAATATTCAAAACTGAAGTCTGCAGTTAAAATACATTTTACGTTGTTGTTTTTTAATGTTTTTAAATTAAACCAAAATCTTTATGTATTTCAATTGCAGGAAGACGTACACTTCGGGTATTTAAGGAGGAACTGGCAGACATTTGGCAAGGCAACCCATGGCCTTGGGCCTGGTTTAATGGGAAGCACATTCAAGTTCAACGACATTTTACACGGGATAGTTTTATAAACTTTCGTCGGAGACAAGTAGGATTCACTGATAATCCGCTGTTACTGGTGAATGGGGCCGAACCGACTATCTCCCGCCTCGGCCTTCATCCTCCCGTCGCGCCGACAACTGCCCCATCATCGGCAGTGCGTGCCCACCAATGAGTATAAGTTGCCTTGTGTGCTTATGTTATAATTATAGTAGGTAATCCACAGTAACTCTACTAAATTCATCTATTCCGGCTGTAGCGGTGATAGTTGAGTGTGGCGAAGGCAGCTTTCCCGCGGGTGGGCGTGGCTTCAGTGCAGCCAGCGGACACGCCCCCAGCGTTTGAGAGCAGAGACTACTGCTCATTTTTTCAAGATTTTGATAGCTTATTTTATGTACTTGCTGGCTTTTTTTATCATTCAAATTTGGCTGGGTGGCTAACAACACATTTTTTCTGTGGTGTGACAAACTCAGAACACATACTTAATTTTGACTTTACAGGGACTTTAATGATACTGTACATCTTTGCTCTGCATTTTTTGTGATATGTTGCTGTTTTATAAATTTAATTCACTGGAAATGTTTTGTAATAGTATAAAAAAGGAAAGTCATAATTATATGTGAATTGATTATTTTATTGTAATATTGGACTAATATTAACCATTCAATAAAAAATATAATTAGTGAAATGATTATTTACAATCAACGATTGTTCTTTCATTTTGTTCTTATACAAAGAATCTCCACAACAGTCATTGAATGAAAAGACAGTAAAAGCAAGGTAAAACAGGGTTCCTACGCATTTTCCATTTCAAAATTCCATACTTTTCTAAGGGTGGATTAGGTTTCAGGCTGCAGGATTGCAGAATGAATAAAGGAACGTTTCTCTCAGGATCACTGACGCTACGCTGGATTATCATTAAGATAATAGAAAACTGTACATTTCTTGTCTATTACCACCCACTTCTACTTATACCAAAGACGGAAATAAGCGCAGTTACAATAGCTAAATATGTGGGAGAGCGTTGCTATAGTGTGACGATATTGTATTGCAATAGGTAGCCCTTCAAAATCAATACCAAATCAAAACTAGTTAGCACATTTTTTGTAATTGAAAGGGTTTAATGACAATATGTGGTTATGGTTACACTTAAAATAGTTAGAAATTAGATGAGATGATAACTTTTACCATTAATTGTACTCAGCATATATGTAAAATGTTACCTGAAAGATAGAGAGTGTAGAGTAAGAGACAAAGAGAGAGCCAGAGAATGAAAGGGCCAGAGCAACCCAAACGTTCAAACTGACCAATCAGTTAATTACAATTTCCCCCATTGTACTAAAGGTGTGACGATTCAAAGACCCCCCGATGTACACACATTTCGGCCTACAGGCCTTGTGCACTCTTTAAATTACAAGTCCTTGTTTCTCTGCAATACTCAGTGAGAAAAAGAAGTGTTTGCACATAGATCCGCATTAGGATTTATGCATCACAAACTCATCTCTGTGAGATTGTGCGCTTGTATCAGGTGGAACCAAACGTTCTCCATCTTTTCATTCAGGCCTTTTGTAATCATAGACAGGGCAGCATCAGAGGCCTCTTCAGTGTTAGCTCCTTTGATTCATCCAGTTTCTGCCAGCTCATTCAGGTAACTGAAGAATGAGATAAAAGAAGTAAATAATAGACCAAAAATAAATGGTCTACTGATGTAACAATAAAACGATTAAAAATAATCAAATACCCTTAAAATTGTGTATAGATTTAATAGACTACAAAACCAGCAAAAAATAAACTGGAAAAAAATATCAATACTATATAGAACGGTTACACTTTTTTTTACAGTATGTGCTGCACTTACATGTACTTTACAGTGTACTTACCTAAGAAAGTACTAGGTAAAATAAGGTGAGACATAGTAACAGGGTAATAAGGTAGTCACCCTGAGCCTACCCCCAAACCTAACCTTAACCCATGTTAACCCAGTTAGATGGGTTAAGGTTAGGTTTGGGGGTAGGTTCAGGGTGACTACCTTGTTATTACCCAGTTACTATAATATGTACATAACATAGGGAACAGGAAAATAAAGTTATACCTATAGAACAAATGAGGGGGGAAATATTTATTATGGGATTGTGTTGCAACTTTGCTTTAGTTTTACAACAGTGATGCCCTGAAGAATTCCCTGGGAGCTGACAGCTATGTTAACTGAATGTTTTTATGAGTGTGTTTTTTAAAATAATTAACAATGATTAGTATAGAGAATATGTAATTATTCTAGAGCTTAGCTTAGGAACCTAGTTTTTTGTGACACTGGCAAATTCTACTCCAACGTAGAAGACCTGATTTAAACTTAAAACAAACAGATGTTAGGAGTAGACTAGACCCATGGAAATTATGATTTTCTTTATAATTTTTTATAATAATTTGTTACATTTATATAACGCTTTTCTGGGTACTCAAAGTGCTTTACATGGAAGGGGGGGATCTCCTCAACCACCACCAGTGTGCAGCACCACCTGGATGATGCGACTGCAGCAATGCTGCACCAGAACGCCCACTACACACCAGCTTACTGGTGGAGAAGAGACAGTGATGAAGCCAATCAGTATATGCGAATGATTAGGAGGCCATGATGGACAGAGGCCAAAGGGGCAAATTTGTCCAGGATGCCGGGGTTATACCCCTACTCTTTCTCAAAGAACATCCTGGGATTTTTAATGACCACAGAGAGTCAGGACCTCGGTTTAACATCTCATCCGAAAGACGGTGCTTTTTGAGGACCCACACAGACTACAGGGTGAGCGCCCCCTGCTGGCTTCACTAACATTTTAAATGATCTTTACAGCTTTTTTTTAACATAAGAGCGGGCGTGACCATTTTAAGCTTGAATGTGCAAGGCTTTTGGTATCAGCAGTCTCCAGTTATTATTTAGCTGGGCAAATAGAGTTGATTGTGCTGCTGGATGTTGTAAACTGGTTTTCAAATTATTTTAAATTATTAACGTACGAATAGACGCACAGTTCATGTCATGGACCACACTGCGGCTAATGAATTGAAGTCTCACACATACACAGAAAATAGCTTTTCCAAGAAAACTGAATTTAAAACTAGAATATAGTTGCTCGTATATTAAAACAAACTAAGTTAAATATTTCAAGAGGGTTACCAATGTGTATGTTTAGGGTAAGGGGTTGGTTATGACAATATATAAATAAAATTTTACAATTAAACAACTAAATTGTGGTGTCCCCCAATGATCTATCCTAGGACCCCTGCTCTTCATTCTATACATGCTGCCACTGGGTCGTGTCATCAGCCAACACGGCATCTCTTTTCACTGTTATGCTGATGACACTCAGTTATACCTGCGAACTGACTCAAACTTATGCTCTACCTTTCATCCTTTCATCATTATCTGCTCCTTTATCTTCTGTTTCTGCTTCACCAACATCTCTAGCCCTCTCTAACTGCCTGGAGGAGATTAAGGTATGGATGAGTCATAATTTTCTCCAGTTAAACAGCTCAAAAACCGAAGCCATACTAATCGGCACCCCTCATCAGGTAAAGTCATCACCTATTACCACTATCTCTTTCTCTGGTCAAGACATCTCCCTCTTAGCTATTGTTACCAACCTCGGTGTGAAGCTGGACCCACAATTGACCTTTGCAAATCATGTCAAACATCTGTACAAAACCTGTTTCTTTCATATCAAAAACATCGCCCCTTTCTCACTTTCTCAGACGCAGAAAAACTCGTCCATTTCTTAATTTCCTCCAGGCTTAATTATTGTAACAGCCTACTTATTGGTATATCAAATAAACACCTTCAAAAACTTCAATTTATTCAGAACTGTGCTGCCCGAACTCTGATGAAGGCCCGCAAATACGAACACATCACTCCCATTCTTCAGAACCTCCACTGGCTCCCCATAACCTCAAGAATTCAATACAAAATTGCCCTCATTACCCACCTTTGCATCCATAACAATGCCCCGCAATACCTCAAAGATCTCCTTACCCCTCATTCTTCCACCCGTAACCTCCGGCCCCAAAGCACAAACCTCCTCCATCAGCCACGCTCAAGACTATGTACCATGGGAGACCGAGCTTTCTGCTGTGCTGCCCCTCGCATCTGGAACTCCCTCCCTGAACATCTGCGAAAACCCCAGTCGGTGGACAATTTTAAAAAAGAGCTAAAAACTGTTTTGTTCAGGCAGGCTTTCTTAAGTGGTCCTTAGGCTTTGTTAATTTTTCCTTTCCTCTTATGTATTTTCTTTGTTTTAGATTGTTTTATTGTGGTTTCTGTAGCACTTTGAGATTCTTTTATGAAAAGTGCTTTATAAATAAAATGTATTATTATTATTATTATTAAATTATCCTTGAAAAATAATAAAATAAATACAGAATTGAATAGTAAGTGCTATAAAATATTATGAACTGCTAATACATACAAGAAAAACTAGGGTCCTCTAAAACTGCAGCCTCCAGTATTGCATGAATACGCTACTTAATAGTGCTCTAAAAATAAAAGTGATTTGAGCTTATATTGAGTACTCCTGCCCCGAGAGCAGCGCATAATACCCTAAAATAACAGCGATTTGAATCTATTGGGTACTCCTGCCCTGAGAGCAGCGTGTAATACAGTAAAATAACAGCGATTTGAATCTATTGAGTACTCCTGCCCCGAGAGCAGCGCATAATACCCTAAAATAACAGCGATTTGAATCTATTGGGTACTCCTGCCCTGAGAGCAGCGTGTAATACAGTAAAATAACAGCGATTTGAATCTATTGACTACTCCTGCCCTGAGAGCAGAGCGTAATACACTAAAAACAACAGCGATTTAAACCTATATTCAGTACTACTGCCCTGAGAGCAGCGCGTAGTAAACTAAAAATAACAGTGATTTGAATCTATTGACTACTCCTGCCCTGAGAGCAGCGCGTAATACACTAAAATAACAGCGATTTGAATCTATTGAGCATTCTTGCCCTAAGAGCAGCGCGTAATACACTAAAATAACAGCCTTTTGAATCTATTGAGTACTCCTGCCCTGAAAGCAGCGCGTTGAAGGGTTACAAATTTAAAGATATATTTAAGATCTGCTGATCCTATTTTTCTTTACATAACATCACATGAAAAATTAAGATAGAGAGACTGAATTTAGCATTCCTGTTTCTCTCTGTTGAATTTAGCATTCCTGTTTCTCTCTATTGAGCCTGCCATTCCCGTTTCTCTCTATTGTAAGTTAAATGAATAAGATTACTGAAACTCTTGGTGGCTCTTGTGAGCTTTTGTCTCAGCGGCAGAGTTCTGCCATTCCTGTTCTCTAGTCTGATTGGATTGGAATTGGTAACACTCTCAGTGTAGGGCAGGTTCCTAAACCTGTATACATCATTTACATGCTTTGTTCATCACAATGTGAAGCCCTGCCCCTAAATGTATATAAATTGCAAGGGAACGTTTCCCTTAGTCAGACTCGAGACGAGCTTGGAAGACTACAGCAACGCACAGCTCGTGTTCTCAATAAAGAAACCTTCTTAAAATACAACCCGAGTCTCCTGGTCTACGCTTCTGAGTTCTCTTACGAGAGTATCTCTCGTACTGCGTAATATCTTACGCTACGGGGAAAACCTCTTTTCCACGAGATATTGAAGCAAAAAATTATCCTTAATTTTGAATTAATGTAAAACGCTGTGCAGCAGCATGCAGATATAGGCAGGACGGCTCGCGCGCCTATTGGCTGCCCTGCGGCAAACAGCAGCAGCCTATCGAGAGAGGTGCTGCGTGACATAATCCTATGGGGGCATTTCGCGCCCATTTCGTCACGTCCAGCCAGAAAAGGGCGCAATTTCGCCCTATAAATATAGCTCGATAAGGCTGGTACACTGATTTTCATCTCTTCAGCGAAGCATCACGCATCGCTGGATCCGGAGTGAGAAGCCACGCCGTCTGAGAAAAAGCACACAGCGGGACGAGCCATTGAGTCTGAAGTCGCTGGCATCGCCGCCTTTAGCCGCCGTACCTGCTACGCTTTCCGGCGTTATATCCTTTTCAAACTGTGTGTGTGTGTTCGCCGCTGCGACACACATTTTTTCACTGTCTGTCTCTCTCTGCTAAAAGAGCTGCGTCTTTTTCAAGATGCAAAGATCCTGCGGCTCGTGCCGAGCCACACTCAGCGACGGGGACCGTCATGTTATCTGCGTTTCCTGCCTGGGTGAGGATCATGCGGCTCTCGCTCTCGTCGACGGCGGATGCCCTCACTGTGAGCTACTGCCTATGGTGACTCTGAGGACTCGCCTGGCATCCTTCTCAGAGCCTGCACTTCAGCCCGCTGTAGCGCCGCGCCGTAAAAAGCGCCGTGCTCAGCGCGCTCCCGAGCCTTCTCCTGCCCGCCAAAGCTCGCCGGTTCGCCCGCCAGCTTCGCCGGCATCGCTCGAGTCCCTCACCGACGGACAGCGGCCGCCGTCTGCCGCCGCTTCCTCCATTGAGGTCGACGAAATAGCCCCGAGCCTTCTCCAGCTCGTGATAGCTCGCCGGTTCGCCCGCCAGCTTCACCAGCTTCACTCGAGTCGCTCGCTGACGGACAACGGCCGCCGCGCGCCGCCGCTTCCGCCATTAATGACGACGAGATAGCTGCATCTGTAGAGAAGGCCAGCTTCAAAACCGCGGCTAGCTTTCCTTACGTTATAAGAAAGCTACCCCGCCCCCCGTGGGCATGCGTCACCGGCGAAATGAGGAAAGAGTGTGTTTTTAGTCCCGCCGAGGCCGGGCCAATCTCCTTTTCTCAAACATTTCTCAGCTCCTCTTGGTTTGAGCGGCTGAAAATGTCAATATTGCAGCAATGAGCCTGTTGTATTACACGCACGCGTGCAAACAAACGCCGACGCACACAAAACTGTGATGACGCTCTTTATCGTCTTGGGCTATTTTAAGCTTTTGTCGTTTCCCCCTGTGGCTCAGTGGCGAAACCCAAAGCCTTCGCACGGGAGACCCGTGTTCGAGCCCAGCTCTCGCAGCGGATAAAAATTTAGTCTCGCCGCAGCCAGACTTACACCCAAACTTTTCACTCGTTCAGTTCCAAGAAAATGCGACTGTTCCAGTGTATTTTGCAGTAAACAAGCCGGTAACATGGCCCGCTTGTCTGCACACAAATGCCGTTTCCACGGCGACCCAGAAAAATCATGTAAGCAGCGTATTTTCTGGTATTCCGGCCACAGCCGATGGTGTTATGAGTGTATTAAAAATGCCACAGCCCAGTGTTCATTTCTACACACAAACACAGCCCGCCAAAGTGCAGGGCTCGCACAAATGAGTTTGACTCATGTCAATTGTGCATTAATTATAGTGAATGTGCCCACAACCCAGTGCCCACAAACACTACACACTGCATGTGCCACGTTTTCTGTAAAAGAAACCAACACACATACAGTCAGCTAAGGCCCACGGTGTTTAAGTCTCGCCGCGGCCAGACTCTACCGAAACTTCTCGCTCGTTCAGTTCCAAACAATGTGACTGTTCCAGTGTATTTTGCAGTAAACAAGCTAGTACCACAGCCCGCTTGCCTGCACACAAACGCCAGCTTTAAGGCGACCCAGATAAATCCCAAAAAGAGTGTATTTTCTGGAATTCCAGGCCACGGCCGATGGTGTTATGAGTGTTGTAAGAATGCCCACGTCTCAGTGCCCATTCCCACACGCAGACACAGCCCGCCACAATACAGGGCTAGCAAAAAAAAAAAAATCGACTCATGTCGATTGTGCAATAAATGTAGTGTACGTGCCCACAACACAGTGCCCACAAACACTACATGAAGCATGTCCCACGGTTTCTGTAAAAACGAAACCAACACATTTTCAGTTGGCGGGAGCCGACAGTGTTCTCAGTGCAGCGAGTGTGCCCGCTATCCCGCGCCCACATTCCCTCACAGACATGCCGAACCCCACGGGGCTCGCCCCGCTCGCCTTCTCTCCACATCCCGTCAGAGAGAAGCCTAGCGTGGTCAGGCTGCCCGCTGTGATCAGCGCACCCCCCGCCTCGCACACTATAAACACAGTGTCTATTTCTCAGCACACCGGAGCTCTCCGGCCGCCGCTATATCACGGCCAGAGCCCAGATTTCATTCTACCTCTAGCTTTTCATGCAGATGCGTGGGCAAAGCTTCCCGGGGTATCAGAATGGGTGCTGAACACTATAAAAAGAGGCTATTCGCTGCAGTTCGCTCGACACCCCCGCCGTTGCGCGGTGCGAGTCGAAACGACGGTAAAAAATGAAGTATCTCACCTACTTCGAGCCGAGATAGCGAAACTACTGAGCAAAGGGGCTATAGAACCTTTATCTCAGGCTCAGAGCGAAGGGGGTCTATCCAGCAGGTATTTTCTGGTACCGAAAAAAGACGGGGGTCACAGAGACCCATTCTAGATCTGCGACGGCTGAACAGAACGCTCACGAAGCGTCAGTTCAGAATGATTACAACCAGGAAAATCCTCGCGCAAGTGCGCCAAGGAGACTGGTTCATGTCGATAGATCTAAAGGACGCTTATTTTCAAATACAAATAGCGTTAAGTCACAAGCAATTCTTGAGATTCGCCTTCGAAGGCCAGGCATACCAATACAAAGTCCTGCCGTTCGGCCTGTCCCTGGCACCCCGTACTTTTACGAAGTGCATGGACGCGGCTCTCGCACCCCTGAGACTTCAGGGCATGCGAATTTTGAACTACTTGGACGATTGGCTGATTCTAGCTCGATCACAATCAGAGCTCATAGAACACAGGGCCACATTACTCGAACATCTCGAGAATCTGGGTCTCACAGTCAATTGGGCGAAGAGCTCGCTGTCTCCCAGCCAGAAAATATCTTTTCTGGGAACAGTGCTGAACTCGCTATCTATGACAGCGCATCTGTCGCCAGAGTGCGCACACCGCGAAATCTTTTCGCCGCGGCTCAACTCTCCAGCTCAAAAGGTTTCAGAAAATGCTGGGTCTCATGGCCTCAGCAGCTTCAGTGCTCCAGTTGGGGCTGCTTCGCATGCGCCCACTGCAGCTATGGCTGAAAGCGCGGGTTCCGCCCAGGGGATGGACCGCTGGTCGTTTCGCCTCCGGGTCGGTCTGAAATGCGTCTCAGCTTTGGAGCCTTGGAAGAAAACCGACTGGTACCAGTCAGGTGTGAGTCTGGGGACTCCCTCGAGCGTGAAGGTGGTGTCCACGGACGCCTCCACCTCGGGATGGGGAGCACTGCTCGAGGGCAGACCGTTCTTTGGCCAGTGGTCAGAACGGGAAAAGCTCCTACATATAAACTGTCTGGAAATGATGGCAGTCGACAACGCGCTGCGGCGCTTCTGTCCCCAGATAAGGGGTCACCACGTCTTGGTCCGGTCGGACAACATGTCAGTGGTGGCGTACATAAATCATCAGGGCGGCATCAAGTCCCGAAACCTTTACAGGCTGACGGAGTGCCTCCTGGTCTGGGCTCAGCACAACCTGCTTTCACTGAGAGCAGCGCACGTGCCTGGTCACCTGAATCTGGGACCAGACAGGCTGTCCAGAGACAATGTCCCAGCAGGGGAATGGTCGCTGCACCCGCAGACGATCCAACTGCTGTGGGAGACATTCGGCAGAGCGCAGGTGGACCTGTTCGCGTCCAACGAGAACGCTCACTGTCCGAAATATTTCTCCAATAGCAAGGACGCGCTGGCCTACGTTTGGCCCCACTGTCCCCTCTATGCTTTCCCCCCCATCTCGCTCCTGCCTCAAATGCTGGAACGGATCAGGGAAAATGGATGCCCAGTGCTGCTTGTGGCTCCGCTCTGGACAAACCAGGCTTGGTTTCCAGTCCTGATGCAGCTGACCAGCACTGCCCCGTGGCCAATACCATTGAGGAGAGACCTCCTCTCCCAGGCCAAGGGCTCGATTTGGCATCCTCGCCCCCAGCAATGGTCCCTGCACGCATGGGCCATCAACGGGTACCCGCTATCCTCCCGGAGGGAGTGCTAAACACGATCACGCAGGCAAGGGCCCCGTCTACAAGACGGCTCTACTCCTAGAAATGGTCTGTGTTCTCTGCCTGGTGTCAAGCTCAGGGCTTTTCACCCGTAGACTGCGGGGTCACGGAAGTGCTTTCCTTCCTTCAAGAGCTGCTGGATAAGGGCAGAACCCGATCCACGCTCAAAGTGTACGTGGCGGCTATAGCAGCGTTTACAAAACCTGTGTCTGGCCAGTCACTGGGGAAGAACGACCTAGTCATGCGATTCCTCAAGGGAGCTCGGAGGTTGAACCCTCCTAGACCTCCTTCAGTCCCGGTGTGGGACCTTTCTACGGTTTTGGAAGCCATGAAAGGTGCCCCGTTCGAGCCAATCCATTTGTCAGACATGAAGCATCTGTCTTTCAAAATGGTGTTTCTTTTGGCTCTCGCTTCAGTGAAGCACATAGGGGACTTACAAGCGCTTTCAGTAAGCGCATCATGTATGGAGTTTGGGCCTAATGACTCAAAAGTCATACTCAAACCGAGGCACGGGTACGTGCCCAAATCCCTCAACACACCGTTCAGAGCCCAGGTGATTTCCCTGTGTGCTCTCTCGGTTCAAGATGAGGAGGAGGATGCAAGTCTCCTTTGCCCTGTCAGGGCACTGAGAGCTTATGTGTCCCGCTCGTCTGCCTTCAGGCAGACCGAGCAGCTCTTCGTTTTGTTTGGCGGACGTTCCAAGAGACTGGCCGCATCAAAACAGAGCCTATCCAGATGGATAGTCGATGCCATAGCACTGGCTTACACTTCTAAGGGCCTGCAGTGTCCTTAGGGTGTCAGAGCGCACTCCACGAGAGGCGTGGCCTCGTCGTGGGCATGGTATAGTGGCGTTACCTTGCAAGATATCCGTACGGCTGCGGGCTGGGCCTCGCCGTCTACATTTATAAGGTTTTATAACCTAGAGGTTCCCGACTTACAAGCCAAGCTTCTGTCGGTATAGAATTCAGTGTTATCTGCCCCGCTGTGCCGGCCCAGATGCTGAGTTTTGCTTGTGCATCGCTCACTGAGCGATAACACGGCTCGATGGGTGTTGAATAACCCGTAATCTTAACCAGTTCAGGCTGAACACGTTCACCCTGTCTGTGTGAAACACTTTTAACATAACTAGCCCCTATAGGATGCTATTTCATGGGGAATGATGCTTGCAGCCTCTCTTCTCCGACTCTCTGTGAGTCTATGGTGATTATGCACTACATGAGCCCCGGGCTACTGCCCTTGGGACTTTGGTGTCGGATCCCAGTACGCACGGCGTTTTGCATTGTGTTCCCCATAGCGTAAGATATTACGCAGTACGAGAGATACTCTCGTAAGAGAACGTACTCGGTTACTAACGTAACCTCGGTTCTCTCTAGAGAGGGAACGAGTACTGCGTATCTTGCCGTGCATACACAGCTCTGGTTCGCTTCGGCGATGAAAACCAGTGTACCAGCCTTATCGAGCTATATTTATAGGGCGAAATTGCGCCCTTTTCTGGCTGGACGTGACGAAATGGGCGCGAAATGCCCCCATAGGATTATGTCACGCAGCACCTCTCTCGATAGGCGCGCGAGCCGTCCTGCCTATATCTGCATGCTGCTGCACAGCGTTTTACATTAATTCAAAATTAAGGATAATTTTTTGCTTCAATATCTCGTGGAAAAGAGGTTTTCCCCGTAGCGTAAGATATTACGCAGTACTCGTTCCCTCTCTAGAGAGAACCGAGGTTACGTTAGTAACCGAGTACGTTTTCTACACTTTGGGAGAAAAAAGTTCACAACAGCGTAATACACTAAAAAAACAGCGATTTGAATCTATTGAATACTCCTGCCCTGAGAGCAGCACGTAATACACTAAAATAACAGCGATTTGAATGTATTGAGTACTCCTGCCCTGAGGGCAGCACGTAATACACTAAAATAACGTCGATTTGAATGTATTGAGTACTCCTGCCCTGAGAGCAGCGCGTAATGCACTAAAACAACAGCGATTTGAATCTATTGATTACTCCTGCCCTGAGAGCAGCACGTAATACACTAAAATAACAGCGATTTGAATGTATTGAGTACTCCTGCCCTGAGGGCAGCACGTAATACACTAAAATAACGGCGATTTGAATCTATTGAGTACTCCTGCCCTGAGAGCAGCGTGTAATGCACTAAAATAACAGCGATTTGAATCTATTGAGTACTCCTGCCCTGAGAGCAGCACGTAATACACTAAAAATAATAGCGATTTGAATCTATTGAGTACTCCTGCTCTGAGAACAGTGCTTAATACCCTAAAATAACAGCGATTTGAATCTATTGACTACTACTGCCCTGAGAGTGTAGTGGCAGATTTAAGGGCTCTGGTTCAGGTCTGCAGATTTAAGTTCTCTAAGGTCTCAAAGAAAATCTTTCAAAGTCGAAGTTCCAGGTCTCAGAAGAAGTAACTTTATTGAGCAATTCAACAAAGTGAGATGCCAGCTGTTCATCTGATCTTACAATGGTCAACATTCAGGTCTTATACCTTTTTCTTATCGCTAGGTACACAATGGGTATCTGTATTATCTTTTTACACAATGGGCATCTGTATTGTTATCTTTTTTCTTCCTCGTGTTCTCGCCACCATTAAAAACATCTCCCCTAGACCTTCTTCTATTGGTGGAACATCTTAAACATTTTATATAATATGTTTCTCTTCCAGTGCTTCCCAACACCTGCATCCCTCCTACAGGTTTTTTTGGGTACTTTTCCATTCTCTTATCCCTGTGACCTAGTTTTCTGCTTGGCATTACAGCATTTAGACTTGTGCATGAGACAGAGGAGATTCCCCAACAAGAGCAGCGTGTAATACACTAAAAATAACAGCGATTTGAATCTATTGAGTACTCCTACCCTGAGAGCAGTACTAGGGCGGGAGATGTATCAGTTTGACCGTTGAAATGTCGCGGAGATTTGAACGAGTTCAGTTGTCGCATATATTTTTTTTACACACAGCGAGGTAGCATTGGAAAAGCATGTTTTACAACAGTTACCCCCTAAGCAGCTTTGTTGCGGTCAACTGATTAAACAGTCGAATCAAAATGCATACAATACGATATTTAGATGATGATTATTAGCTCTGTACATCGCTGATTATCTTAATAAATGTTAAAGCGGTCATATAATGGTACATGCACTTTTACAAGTTGATTATACTGAAATGTGTGTTGGCAGTGCCTGTACACAACCATCATATAATGATAAAAATCCATCCAGTGTTTTTGTTTTAATCTCCTTATATATTTGTCCTGGCCAGGCCAGTTATTTCATGGATCCAGGATAATATGCATCCTGATAAAGTTCCCTTGGCCTTTGGAATTAAAATATCCCCACATCTTCACACACCCTTCACCATACCTAGAGATTGGCATGGGGTACTTTCCATAAGATCATCTCTCAATGCAAATCAAACCAGCTATTAGGCTAACTCAAATAAAACCATGCCAATTTCTAGGTATGGTGAAGGGTGTGTGAAGATGTGGGGATATTTTAATTCCAAAGGCCAAGGGAACTTTATCAGGATGCATAGTATCCTGGATCCATGAAATAACTGGCCTTTAAAAATAAAAATCTGCCTGCCTCTATGGGAATTTAACATAGGGGTGTCCTGATTTATGCACCCTGTATTTTAAGGAAGAACATTTATTTATTTATGATACATTATTCATTCACAAAGAAAATTGGTGTCCTTAAAGGTTGGATTTTTCCTCATTTTTCTAATTAAGGCATTAAGATCAATTTCCAAAAGATGATTTTTTATTCCTCTTTTTAGGCAACTTTAGCATGGGTGTCCTAACTTATTCACATCACTGTATATATATATATATCTTTTTTTTTTTTACAAATTTTGACATTTTTTACTAAATAAAAGAGTTTCAAAATGTATGTTCATCTTTCTCCCTAACAGTGTCAATGAAAGACAAGGTGACAGGAGAGGTCAGCGTGAGGGCAGTCTGTACCACTGGTGGTCCATTCAATTATATTGAAATTATTATATACAGCATTATATTTATTGTATTCTTATTTATTTACAATATAAACAATATTACATATATACACACAATATACTCACATATATACAGTATATATATATTTATACAATATAATATATATATACCCATCTATAATATTACATACCTCATGTATATGTACATATATACTATATATTTAGATTTGTATAGTTAATAAATAAATAAATAAATTATATGTAATGCATTATGAAATTATAATAAAAAATGTATAGGGAAACACTGTATTAGTTTTGTCTGTTGATCAGTTATGAATACAGAAGAGAGTGTGAAATCCATAGTTTTTACAAAAGTATATGTACAATATTTACAGGTGACAAACCTTAGCACATTTACAAGGATGAGGGTTTTTAGACTCAGTGGCTCCATGCCTTGACAAGTGGTCCACATTGGTAGTTCACAAGCAAACATGCCACTGTAAACAGTTGGTTTATGCTACCAGAAATGGACAAGGGGATGACTGCGTCAAACAACTTGTGCTCCTTCGCTCGACGGATAAGACGTTCAACGTGTACCCTGAGCCTGGCCACAGACTGAGTGTGTGTCACTTCATGAGGTAACATTTGTTTTCCCTTGGTCAGGAAAACAGGCCGTGAATTTTGCATGGCACTAGGCTGTCAATTAAGAAGCCCTTATCTACCATGATGGCCATGTCAGAGGTAAGAAGGTTAATGCTCCCTGACTGTTTGAACAACTCCCGGTCACTAATAGACCCTGCATAGAGTCCAGACACAAATGTTATTGCACCATGAGGTGCCATTCCTTTTAAAGCCTTGAATGTGCAGTGAGACTTCTAGTTTGAAAAAAACTCACTTTGTAATAGCAAAGAGGAAGGTGTTTGGCAGCGGACCTCAGTACAATCCTGGATAACCAGACCTGCCAACCTGTACGCATTTTGCGTAGAGGATAAGCATTTTGACCTCAAAGTACGGTGGTACGATTTGTCACTCTAAACTACGCAAAAACCTGGTGACGCTTCTGTGCACGCGCAGTCCTCAAATCAAGCAACAGCAAAAGAAGCGGAATTCGACCAATCATAGCGCTGGGTTCATTCCCCAAATATTAAGCGAGAATGATTGACAGATGCGTAAGGCCTATCACTAAAAAGAGACTAAAAATCGGCAGCAATAAAGAATCCCGCTCGATCCCCCTTCCGCCGTCTGACTGAGTTCGTCAGCGAGGACAGTACAGTAGTTACAGCACTTCTGACTCCTGAAGGTAAACAGGCTGGGGTGGATGTGGAAAGTTGAAATATTGTTTTTAGTTAACTTAATCTGGATTCAATGATCACACGGGAGTGATCGCATGGATTATTTTAAAAAATACTCCGTCATTCATGGTCACTCAGATAAGAGGAAAACATCATTCCCCTTACGAAAATTAACCATGGTTTTACTATAGTAAAACTGTAGTTAACTATGACCGTAGTAACCGTGGTATTTTGGTGCGAACCATGGTTTTTAAAAACCATGGTTTTGATACCATGGTTTTACTATAGTTATATTGTAGTAATACTACAGTAAAACCATAGTAACCATGACTGTAGTAACTGGTATTTTTAAAAACCATGGTTTTGATTGCATGGTTCTACTAGTTATATTGTAGTAATACTGCAATTTTACTAAATTATCTTGAATTACATTTAAGCCATTTAGTTACAACAAACATCTACAAAATAACAACAGAAAGAGGTTATCACTCTATGATACAGACTTTATTACAGAAATTACATAATCTGAAAGAAAAATAAAGTTGCATTTGTTCTCACATAAAACTTGACATAAAACGAACTACAAAGTTATACAAAATTATTGATGATAAAGTGGTGCTGTGTGGTTAAAAAATGTAGTTGCTAATTTACAAATAAAAAAATAGCAATTTGTTCCACTGTAATACTGATTTATATACAAAAATAACATTTTGTACAAATAAACATGACTTTAAATACCTTTAAATATACAGCATCTACCTCCTCTAAAATGTCTATAACCTGTAAACACGTGCCCATCACAAGCATGTTTGCAATTTATACTGTACATACATTCAGTGGTGTAAAGTCCAGGGGTCAGAAAGTAAAAGTCCTGCCATATATTTATTCCACCCATGAACTCAGCCAGCTGATTTCACTAATTAGTCTGAAATCTCCTGCCTGAAAAACTGTGCTAATTAGCAAATCCAGGTGATTGGAACAAAATACTGAGGAGGACTTTACACCTCTTCATACATTAACAGGATTACAACAACATTACTTAACAAGAACAATAAAAACTAGAAAATTCAGAAGAAATGAGCAGTTCTCCTCACAAGAGATGAAGACATGGAGTCTCCACACTTTAAATTCTAGGTGAAAAAGTTTTTGTTCAAAAAACATGTGATGCACCGTCCAGGCCAGTAGTTGTCAGTATGAAGTCTGTCATGTAGGCCAGTAGGTTACAGCGCGGCTTTGGTTTGATTCTGTCTTTCAGCCCAAATGGACGCAGGACCTAAAATGAGAAGAATACACACCACATTAACACACGGCTTGCTGGAATACTCAACTGTTATTGGTCAGTTGCACTATCGAGTAGCCATGTGTAAGCCCGACTATCGGTCCAATGGCAGTCTTCCAATAGCTGGGTTTCAGTCACGTGATTATGATGACGATTATGATGACGCAGGAAGGCGGGGTGATTTCAGATGGAGGGCAGGAAGTAAACATGGAGAATACGTCTATGAAGGAAACCGTTGCGGAGAGTCCGTATTGAGTCTAATTTACCTTGATCAATTAATGTCCCATTCCCACTGATCCCCTGAACGACAACCTAATGCTATATAAAAACAGACACAAAAAAAACACGTTGGCTAGCTAACATACCGTCGCTGCAGACACGGCATTAGACTCTGCTCCTCCCAAACCGCAG
The DNA here is from genome assembly GCA_026230005.1 of Gila orcuttii. NCBI lineage: Eukaryota > Metazoa > Chordata > Actinopteri > Cypriniformes > Leuciscidae > Gila > Gila orcuttii. The sequence goes on along the minus strand of JAPDVR010000005.1, from coordinate 32,850,380 downwards.
ACGTAACGTTGCGTTAAAAATCCACTTTTTACGGCGTTGTTCTGTGAGCTTTTTACATTTCTCACCTTTATGAATGACAATCTTTGGTACTCTATAAAAAACCCTTTTCTCGATTAGAACGATTGGAGCAGCCGTAAACTACACAAAACATTGATGGCAGATCCTCAGCTATTTCACTTCCTGCCCTCCATCTGAATTTTCGCACTCTCACGATGCAGCAGCGTGACGTCACGTGAAACCAACCTATAGTTACTGTCTTTCCTTTCATGCAACACAACAAGATTAAATGGAATACATTTTCTCATTATGTATTAACTCGTTATATCATCTGACTCCATTAATGAAAAATGTTTTAATGATATCTGGGCATCATTAAAAGTGAGCGAATGCTTTATTCTTTAACTCTTTCTAATTATGTTTTATCCACTCAGATTAGGAAGCTATGTCACTCACAGGTCCTGCATCTTCCGCGGGTCTCACGTTCGCAATCTCGCCAGTTTTGGTCACCAAACAGAGGTAATTGGCTAATATCTTAGACGGTGGGATTCACCCTTACACAATCAAAGATACTTTTATATAGCCCCCTTGAATTTGTATACACTTGAATTTAAAGTAACGTTTGCTTCAGGCAGATCTATGGCCACTAGGGCTGTGCTCAGAATATCGATACGACGATACATCGTCATGAACTCCTGACGATGCGCGTATCAATACAGCAACTGCTGTATCGATACTGTCGTGCTTTTGAATGTAGCCAATTCAGAGCTCGAATTTCAGCACGGGATTGCGAGTATTACGCATTATTCTAATCATTCCCGCAGGTCTCCCACTTATAATGTGGGAAATTCCCTCAAACATGGATTGAGTGTCCAGCTGTGCCGCGTCTTCTGTCTCTCAAAATGGGTTGCTCAAGGCAAGCGTCAAACGCGCTAAAGGCGGCGATACTACACTCTCGCTTTTAGGAGTTGGGACATGACGGAATATTCACTTGCATATTCGGGCGAGCATTGCATTGTCACTTAAGTTTACCATTCGCTCGTCTTTTAAAGTCTTACCACGCTAAACATTCAAGCGATTTTAAACTATTCAGTACTCGCACGCTCTCTGAGAGATGGTTTTCTCTGCATGCTTACATAGAGTACAGCCGCCTCACAAACAGCCTGTGAGTAACAAAAGTTCTTTTTCACGGATTATATCGCTTTTACAGCCAAAAAAAAGCAAAATGATGTAAAAAATGTCAGTCTTGGTGAGTATCCAACACAGTCGGTTATGTCTTAAATAAGCATAAAATGCATGTGATGTGACAGTATAATGAAAACAGGATCCGTGCACTAGCTCTTAAAGTGACAGCAGCCATATGTGTCTGTCATTAATATTGTTGTCAAAACAACAAAGATATCTTTAATTATAAGGAATCTGGATTTATAGTCGATGTATTTAATTTAGTCAGGACTAAAATACTACCCAATGTTATTTTACATTGAATTACTTTATTAAGTTCTTAATACTAGTGCTAGACCTATTCAAAAACTTTTCTCTTTATTGGTAGGCTATCTTTATTCTATTGTATTTATTTGTTTAAAATGATTTCAACATAATGTAAAGAAATTACTGTGTTTGGTGCACATTCCAACACTTAATTTAATTGAACTCTCGTTGTTTTTTAATGACAACAAGTAAATAGTTTTTCAGTTATCACAACTGTTATAACACTGTTTATTCAATAAAGATATTACTGTTACTAAACTCTTCCCAAAAGAAATTTAAATTCCAAATTGATCCATATCGTGATGCGTATCGTATCGTGACATTGTTGGTGATACACAGCCCTAATGGCCACTATTACAGATATAAGTTAACCAACTTTACTTCTCTTATAATAGCTTTGGATTGGCCATGCCACGGTTTCCCACGTATCTAAAGTAACATTAAATTAAAACAGAGGTAAAACAGACGCACCCAGATTTAGGTTGGTCGAGCAGTATTTTTGCTGCCCTAAACGGAAATAACTCTCTCTGCAAAACAAGTACACTTGAATTGATGCCAAGTATTAGTCGTCACTAATCTGAAGCAAACTTGCGGGAACAAACAAACAAAAAAAGGTTTTAAAAGACAAAAAATTTAGATATACAGCACATAGCATATAATCATTATATGTTTATTAATGGCATTCAGTATGACTTCACTATTTACCTGGCAAACAGCTGATGGTTCCAAACTCTCTCTTGTCTCTATTAAAGAAGATGATAATTAGAAATTATATATTTTTTGCCAGTCACAAGTTGTCCAAAGTCATTAAATGTAATGCTTAAGATCTGTGCATGGGATAGACAATTCTGTGTGGATGTCAAAATATATTAACAATACGGAACAAGATTTTAGATTCAAATTCAATTTGAATTGGTTATAGATCTGCCAGGTTCTCACACCAGCCAATCACAGCGCACCCCCTCTCCCACTTTGGTTCACCTTCGTAACACAAATGAAGATATTTTTAATGTAATTCTGAGGGCTTTTTGTCCCTCCATTGGGAGCAATGCAACTAACACATTCAAGGCCCAAAACGATAGGAAAGACATCATTGAAGTAATCCATGTGACTCCAGTGGTTTAACCAATTTTATGAAGCGATGTGGGTTCTTTGTTTTTGCAAAAAAACACAATTTACCACTTTATTTAAGAAAATACTGACCTGCAATCCAGTAGGGGGAGCACTACAACGCATGCGTATTGTGTTGACCGGAAGTTGTTCAGTGAATGTGCAGATAATATTATTTTTGTTGGGTTTTTTTGTGCAAATCAAAGCACTTGCATTGCTTCATAAAATTAAGGTTACTAGAGTCACATGGATTACTTTAATGGTGTCGTTACTACCTTTCTGGGGATTGAATGTATTAGTTGCGAAGGCTCCCAATGGAGGAACAGAAAGCTTTTGGAGTTCATCAAAAATATCTTAATTTGTGTTCCGAAGATAAACGATGGTCTTACGGGTTTGGAACAACATGTGGGTGAATAATTTTTCCTGAACTATACCTTTAAGGAATCCTGGAAACACCTTAAATCAACCACAGCATGCATTCGATCCATTTTCTGGAATAACTGAAATGCAGATAAGAAAAAAAAAAAAAACAGTTTCACACACACACACAAAAAAAAACTTTCTGCATTTACATTTTCCACAAAAAAAGAAAAGCAGTTTCAAATGATTCACTTAAAGCTTCATATAAAGTACCCAGAAAAGTAAACTGTTAGCTGCAGCCCTATTTTACAGTGCAAATCCTCTTCATACTTTGCACTTCTATGATAGAAGCTTGTTCCCACATTTAAGAAATTGTGTTTACACAAATATATTGCTTTCACTTTAGCATAATTTAAGCATGGCCATTGTGAACAGTATTTATCATGCACTATTGAATGTGCAAAGTAGAGCTAGGGCTACTGTATGGTGAAAGGCAAGATGTTCACTAAAAAATAAGATGAACAAGTCACATGGACATTATTTTTGATATTTTCAGAATTTAAAATAAGTAAATAAAGGGTTAGTTCACCCAAAAATGGAAATTCTGTCATTAATGACTCACCCTCATGTAGTTTCAAACCTGTAAGACTTTAGTTCATCTTTGGAATACAAATGCAGATCTTTTAATGAAATGTGAGTTTTCTGTCCTTCCATTGACAGCTAAGCAACTACCACTTTGATGCTTCAAAAAAGTTAAGAGATTGTAAAACTAACCCATTTGAATTGAGAAGTTAAAAAGTTTTTTTTAAGAGACTACCACTTTATATAATAAACTGATTGAATTTAGGATTTTATTCACATGTAAACATTGAACAAACAGAAGCTCAACAGCATTTGCTTTGACAAGCGAGAACAAACCTCAGTGGTTCTTGCGGAAGCTCAAACTGGCTGCGAAACACCGCTTACCACAACGTGTGAATTGATGAATATTTATATGTGAATAAAAGCCTAAATTAAATCTGTTCATCATATAAAACGATTGTATCTCTACAGAAAAATGTTGACTAAACTGCTTGATTCAAATTATTTTACGGTCTCTTTTTAATGGTAGCACACAGGTAGCAAAAGACCATTTCAAATGTAATATGTAAAATGGCAATATATTAATTAAATTTACATTTTCCATACCATATGTGCAATGTTTGGGGCAAAGTGACAATTCAAATTCAATAATATAATTAAATTAGTCATTTCCTACACTTGTTTTAACATAATTTAAACATATACTTCACATTTTTATAAGTTGCAAAATTTTAATTAAAATGTATTACAAAAATTATTAGAGATGTTAAAAGGGATAGTTCACCCAAAAATGAAAAACTCTTTCAATAATTATTCACCCTCATGTCTTTCCAAACCTGTAAGACTTCCGTTCATCTTCAGAACACAAATGAAGATCTTTTTAAATAAATCGGAGAGCTTTCTGTCCCTCCATTGACAGTCTAAGCAACTAAAACTTTGATGCTTCAAAAAGTTCATAAAGAGATAGTAAGACCATTTGAATTGAGCAGTTTAATTCAAATTTTCTGAAGAGACTCGATCGCTTTATATGATGAGCAGATTTAATTTAGTCTTTTCTTCACATTTAAACATTGATTAGCGAACATAAACAGAAGCTCAACCGAACATACTTGACATGTGAGACCAAACCTCTTTCTCAAACGTGCTGCGCAACACACGAAAGTGAACCTCATTTGTTCTCGCATGTCAAGCGAACATGCTTGAGCTTCCGTTTACCGCTTCTGATGTGTGAAATGATTAATGTTTATGTGTGAATAAAAGCCTAAATTCAACCTGTTCATCATAAAGGAAGCAATCATGTCTTCACAAAATTTAGACTAAACCCAGGGCTCGCCATAAGCAATGGCCCGATGGCCCGGGGCCAGTAAAAGAGTATGTCGGGCTAGTTGATGGGCCAGTGAATGGCCATCAGCAAAACAAACAGCAAACGTCATACACGGTGGCACGAAGAGTGTCAATGTTACTTCAGGTTATTTATAACGTGTTAAAATGTCAAAGAACTACGAGGCTGATACGAGAAAGAGGACATTCCTAGTAGGGCTGGGCGGTATATCGAGTTTGTACAATAGGCCTAGGCTATATCGATTTTTTTTAAACGATATGGAATGAGGCAATACGGTTTATATCGATACAGTAGTTTGATACGAGCACATCTGAAAAATAGCGGAGTAACGTTACGCAGTGTGAACTCCTGCAGTGAAAGAACACAATATAAACTTGTCATGTTTAGGACAAATTGTACTAAGCGCTTCAAAATAACTGGTGAGTTAACAAGATTAGTTAACAAGATTAAAGCAGCTTGCCCTGTCAGATGCTCTGACTGTTGCTGACTGACTGATATATACTGGCGCTGTTTAATGCGTTTGAGACGTGGTGCTTTCCTCAGTGCTTAACTTACATTTCACAGGTATATTCTCCATCTGTAAATGTTAGAAAGTCAAACAAATATGTCCATTTCACTGTCAGGAGAGGACGAGCAGCTGCAAGTGAATCTCCGCTAAAATTCAAGCTTCCATTAATGAGCGCCGCCGCGCGCGCCAAACAGACGAGCACAATAGTAACGCAATCACTCTGACTAAAATAGACATATTGCTAAAATATTTGTTGTTGGAGACAATAAATGTGCCATATGTGGAATTTTAAACCTACAAGTATGTTTTTATGAAAGTGACCATTATAATGGGGTAATCAAATGCAGGCTAATAGCCTATAAATAGTTTGTGCTTTTGTTTTTGTTTTTATTTTCATTTTTAGTTTAGCCTTTAGTCATTTTAAGAACAAAAGCATTATTTTTGTTTTTAGGTTGTAATGTTACAATGTTAGAATGTAATGTGATTTTAACCACCTTTTTGCACATAATATATTGCATAATGCATAGCCTACATTACATTCCCTATATTTGTTTCCATATCCTTCAATATCAACACTGTTTGGATATCAACAAATGTCTGTAGAGAAGCGCTTCCTGGACTCAAGTGAATAAGTATGAGGTGCTCTTTGGATAGAAAAAACATGTAGAAATCAACAGGAACATCCAAGGCACTCTCTTTAGAAAAGTTAAAAAGCCTTTATTTCTATGGCTTGGTCATAATCAACACTATTAAAACACTCCGACGCGTTTCGGCGTACAAGCCTTTGTCCGGGAGTCACTACATTTCAACAAACAGGAAGAGCCTTATAAGGTCTCAAACCACCAATCAAAAACCTCCATTTGGCAAATGACAACAATAGGTTCAGAATTGTAAGATGATAACAAAGGCCACTAGATGGCCTCCTTGACGCTTAGTAGAATATTTGTGAAAAAACACTTCAAAGTTACAAGAAATGCATATATCACTACAAAAGTACAAAAAAAAAAAAAAAAAAAAAATATTCCAAATAGAAAAATACAACAACATTTAGAGAAAAACACTCAGGTGAAGTTCTTCGTTCAGGCCTGGATATTTTATAGCCTGCAGTTTATCAATCCAGAAACTTTCTCTCTGGTTTAGTAGTTTTTGCCTGTCCCCTTTTCTTAATGATAGAGGGATATGGTCAATTCCACGAAACTGTACAGTAGAAGGATCACTCTTATGGAATTCCATGTAGTGTCTCGCCATAGGATAGTTCATATTACCTATGCGGATTGCATACTTGTGTTCAGCCAATCTGTCCTGTAAACGTCTCTTTGTCCTTCCTATATAAAACACTTTGCATTCAGGGCATTCCAGTCTATATATAACAAACACAGTTTTGCAGCTTATGAAATGGTTAACATTGAACTGTTTTCGGGAAAAAATATCATCAAAGGTTTTAGTCTGTATAACATTTGTGCAATGATTACAATGGTGACATTTATAAGACCCTTTAGGTCTAGATCCCAGCCATGTTTGTTGGCCATCTGGTTTCAAATGGCTCCGAACCAGTTTATCACGAATTGTGGGACACCTTCTAAAAGTAACCAAAGGTGGCTCAGGGAACAACTGGCCAAGTACATCATCACTCTCAATAATACCCCAGTTATTTCTTATTATTCTCTTGATTTTTTCTGCCTCTGTACTATATGTAGTAACAAAAATAGGTCTATCTTTTACAGGCACAGGGGGGTTTCTTTCTAAAAGTGATTCCCTTTTAGCAAATTTAGCCCTGCTGTATGCTTTTTGAAGAGTTGTGTTTTTATAACCCCGTTCCTTAAAACGTGACATCATCTCTTTTGCTTTGTGCTCAAAAGAATTGTCTCGGTCACAGATTCTCCTCACTCTCTGGAATTGCCCATAAGGAACATTTTCCTTCAACCACTTAGGGTGGAAGCTCTTAGCATGTAGGATAGTGTTCCTGTCAGTAGGTTTTCTAAAAACTGAAGTGTGTAAGGCACCATGATCGTCTTTGGATATGTTAAGATCAAGGAAATTAATACTATCTTTACTGTATTCCAAAGACAGTTTAATGTTGGGGTTAATGTTATTAAAAAAAACATGGAACTCTTTCAAATCTGTCTCTGAACCAGACCAAAACAAGCAAACATCATCAATGTAACGTCCCCACCAGATAATGTGTTTGAAAAAGGCATTCTTTTCCTGGTTAAGGACAAAATCTTCTTCCCATTTTCCTAGAAAAAGACCAGCATATGATGGGCTGTAACAGGCCCCCATAGCACAACCTTTTATCTGTTTAAAAGTCTTATCCTGGAAAATGAAGATATTATTATTCAATGTCCATTCAGTTAATGACACCAAGAAGTCAGTGGGGGGCAATTCTGACCCAGGTCTTCTATTAAAAAAATGTGTCAAAGATGCAAGTCCCTGCGTATGTTCAATGTTAGTATACAATGCTTCTATATCCATAGTTACTAGAAATGTATCAGTGTCTATATTTTGTAGTTGTGTGATCTTTTTGAGAACATCCGTGGTGTCTTGAACATATGCTGGGAGTGAAGACAGATCAGGTTTGATAAAATAGTCAATGTACTTAGAAATTGGTTCAGTGAGGCTGTCATTTCCAGAGATAACTGGTCTCCCTGGGGGGTGATCAACACCTTTGTGGATTTTGGGTAGCATATAAAATGATGCCACTCTTGGGTTTTCATTCCACAAAAAGCTCTGTTCAGATTCAGAGATCCAATCATTGTCTTTGGCCACATGTAATAGTTGTCTCAATTCCTCTTTAAGAAACTCAATAGGATAAAATGTCAATGGTTGATAAAATTCTGTGTTGTTTAGCTGACGGAAAGCTTCTTTTATATACATATCCTTTCCCCAAATTACTATAGTCCCACCTTTATCTGCATTTTTAATAACTAGATCACTATCTTTGGATAATGTTTCCAAGGCCTTCTTTTCAGTGTGAGACAAATTATTCTGTCTAGGTGGTCTGTTCTGCTTAAACAAATTTTCAATATCATAATTAACCTTTTTAGCAAATATCTGTAATGCTGTATTCTGAACCAATGGAAAAAAAGTAGACTTAGGTTTGAAAAGGCGTCTATGGGAAAAAGAAACTGTCTGACCTGTGTCTATGGAGCTTGCAGGTGTAGCCTGTGACTTGTACCAGGTCTTGAGATGTAAATTCCTGTAAAAACGGAAGAGGTCAATCCTTGTATCAAATTCTTTAGCAGAGTAGGTTGGTGCAAAAGATAGCCCTTTAGAAAGGACTAGGGTGCTCTCCTCCGTCAGGGCTTTTCCAGATATGTTAATCACGACTCGTGTCTGGTTCTGCTCCGTGTCCATCTGGGTTCCCAGTTTCTTTCTGCCTCTCCGCGTTCTCCTCTTCCTATGCTTTTGCTCCTGTTTCTGCCACGTCCTCGGCCGTATCCACGCCCCCACTCCGATCTTCTCTCTCTGTCGTTGCGGTGGGGTGGGTGCTCTAAAAAAGATGCCTCCCTGGGTGTCTGGACTGTAGTAGGCAAGGAGCTAGTATCGTCATCACTGCTGGAAAAGTTGAATGAGACTGTTCTAGATCTGGCTGGGCTTTCAAAAGGGATTCGCTTTTTCCAACTGTAAACATTGCCCTCCTTGTAATCTGTGGCATCCCTCTGGAACTTACGAATTTTAACTTCTTTTAGGCTTTGGGTGAATTTCATGAGATCTGTCTTGAGTTTATCTTCATGCTCTTGTAAAGAGTGGTTATCTGTATGTTGTGTTATTGACTTTTTCACTTCAACAATGACTTCCTTCAATTCTTCTCTGTCCTTGTTAGACTCTTCTATAAGGAGTAGCATCAAATCAGAAGAACACTTATTAAGAATAGCTTCCCACCTGTCTCTGAAATCCTTTTTATCATCTCCTCCATAGGCTGGGAATTTCTTAATCCTTAAACCCCTGGGGATATATCCTTTTCTCCAGTAGTCTGACAAGGTCACTGAATTGAGATGGAGTCGTGTATCTTTCTCCAATAGATGTCTCCGTTCTTTGTAGGTTCTGTGGAGATCAGCTTTAGGTAGCTCTCCATCTGGAAAATCATCCAATAGTGAAGTTGTTGTGATAATCCGTTGTCCCTCTTCAAGGGAATAAGAAAAAGTTTTATCCATTTAAATGTGCCAAATTGAATATCGGTCCTACACAGAGAAAACTGTGGAGCAGCTCCTTAAAGCACCTTTCCCAAGTGCAAGTCAGATATAAACAAATGTCTGTAGAGAAGCGCTTCCTGGACTAAAGTGAATAAGTATGAGGTGCTCTTTGGATAGAAAAAACATGTAGAAATCAACAGGAACATCCAAGGCACTCTCTTTAGAAAAGTTAAAAAGCCTTTATTTCTATGGCTTGGTCATAATCAACACTATTAAAACACTCAGACGCATTTCGGCGTACAAGCCTTCGTCCGGGAGTCACTACATTTCAACAAACAGGAAGAGCCTTATAAGGTTTCAAACCACCAATCAAAAACCTCCATTTGGCAAATGACAACAATAGGTTCAGAATTGTAAGATGATAACAAAGGCCACTAGATGGCCTCCTTGACGCTTAGTAGAATATTTGTGAAAAAACACTTCAAATTACAAGAAATGCATATATCACTACAAAAGTACAAAAAAAATAATAAAAAAAAAATATTCCAAATAGAAAAATACAACAACATTTAGAGAAAAACACTCAGGTCAAGTTCTTCGTTCAGGCCTGGATATTTTTTTTTATATATATCCAGGCCTGAACGAAGAACTTGAATGGACATTGAATAATAATATCTTCATTTTCCAGGATAAGACTTTTAAACAGATAAAAGGTTGTGCTATGGGGGCCTGTTACAGCCCATCATATGCTGGTCTTTTTCTAGGAAAATGGGAAGAAGATTTTGTCCTTAACCAGGAAAAGAATGCCTTTTTCAAACACATTATCTGGTGGGGACGTTACATTGATGATGTTTGCTTGTTTTGGTCTGGTTCAGAGACAGATTTGAAAGAGTTCCATGTTTTTTTTAATAACATTAACCCCAACATTAAACTGTCTTTGGAATACAGTAAAGATAGTATTAATTTCCTTGATCTTAACATATCCAAAGACGATCATGGTGCCTTACACACTTCAGTTTTTAGAAAACCTACTGACAGGAACACTATCCTACATGCTAAGAGCTTCCACCCTAAGTGGTTGAAGGAAAATGTTCCTTATGGGCAATTCCAGAGAGTGAGGAGAATCTGTGACCGAGACAATTCTTTTGAGCACAAAGCAAAAGAGATGATGTCACGTTTTAAGGAACGGGGTTATAAAAACACAACTCTTCAAAAAGCATACAGCAGGGCCAAATCTGCTAAAAGGGAATCACTTTTAGAAAGAAACCCCCCTGTGCCTGTAAAAGATAGACCTATTTTTGTTACTACATATAGTACAGAGGCAGAAAAAATCAAGAGAATAATAAGAAATAACTGGGGTATTATTGAGAGTGATGATGTACTTGGCCAGTTGTTCCCTGAGCCACCTTTGGTTACTTTTAGAAGGTGTCCCACAATTCGTGATAAACTGGTTCGGAGCCATTTGAAACCAGATGGCCAACAAACATGGCTGGGATCTAGACCTAAAGGGTCTTATAAATGTCACCATTGTAATCATTGCACAAATGTTATACAGACTAAAACCTTTGATGATATTTTTTCCCGAAAACAGTTCAATATTAACCATTTCATAAGCTGCAAAACTGTGTTTGTTATATATAGACTGGAATAACCTGAATGTAAAGTGTTTTATATAGGAAGGACAAAGAGACGTTTACAGGACAGATTGGCTGAACACAAGTATGCAATCCGCATAGGTAATATGAACTATCCTATGGCGAGACACTACATGGAATTCCATAAGAGTGATCCTTCTACTGTACAGATTCGTGGAATTGACCATATCCCTCTATCATTAAGAAAAGGGGACAGGCAAAAACTACTAAACCAGAGAGAAAGTTTCTGGATTGATAAACTGCAGGCTATAAAATATCCAGGCCTGAACGAAGAACTTGACCTGAGTGTTTTTCTCTAAATGTTGTTGTATTTTTCTATTTGGATTATTATTTTTTTTTTTTTGTACTTTTGTAGTGATATATGCATTTCTTGTAACTTTGAAGTGTTTTTTCACAAATATTCTACTAAGCGTCAAGGAGGCCATCTAGTGGCCTTTGTTATCATCTTACAATTCTGAACCTATTGTTGTCATTTGCCAAATGGAGGTTTTTGATTGGTGGTTTGAAACCTTATAAGGCTCTTCCTGTTTGTTGAAATGTAGTGACTCCCGGACGAAGGCTTGTACGCCGAAACGCGTCGGAGTGTTTTAATAGTGTTGATTATGACCAAGCCATTGTTTGGATATCATTGAGCAGGATGTGAAATAACATTTTTTAAATAAATACAGATTTTCTTTATCCAAATAGAAAAACGTAGAAAGTACCACGTAGAAAGTACCGAGATATATAGCCTATCGTATATCGTCATTTAACCAAAAAATACAGAGAAATGATTTTTTTTGGCCATATCGCCCAGCCCTAATTCCTAGTGTCATGGAAAACACAGTATACCTGGGTGGAGATGAGGGCATGTACTGTTTCGTTTGCCGGAAATTTCTAATATAAGCTGAACGAGCCGTTATGCAAAATGCATAACCGGCCTGCCCGACGGGCTATCTAAAAATAATGTAATCAAATTCCCCCCTTAACTTCTGCCTAGCCCCCCTAAAAATGTGTGATTAAGTGTAAGCTACACAAATTCGTGTTCGCTTCAGTCTTGTTATAATCAGATTCAGCGCTTTCTTCATTGACAGTTTTTTAGGTCATAAATGTTAAACGAATGACAAAAATATAATCAGGCAAACTAATATACTTTTGTCTAATTTCGCCATTTTGAAGTGAAAATAGGCCTATGTAACGTTACTCATCACTCATGTAATGTAATAATTAGTTTACTGTCATTGTGAGGGGACAAGAATTAAAAAAATAATCAAAAATGAATCCTAATGTATACAATAAATACAGTTTAATGGAAAAGTGCTTTTCCTTATATTTCTTTCAGGGCCAGTAAAAATATAGAAGGGGCCAGTAAAACTCTGATCTACTGGCCCTGGGGGCCAGTGGGGATTTTTTTTTATGTTGAGCCCTGCTAAACCACTCAATTCTTATGGATTAGTTTTACGATCACTTTATGAACTTTTTAAACAATAAAGTGGTAGTTGCTTAGCTGTCTATGGGGGGTCAGAAAGCTCTCAGATTTCATTATTAAGATCTTCATTTGTGTTCTGAAGATGAACGAAAGTATCACAGGTTTGGAATGACATGAGGGTGAATAATTAATGACAGAGTTTTTCCATTTTTGGGTGAACTATCCCTTTAACATGTTCAAGCTAAAATTGTAGCAACATTATCATTTAAATGCTATTTTTCTTAATTGCATTTACACTCACAGTTATACCTGCGATGCAAAATTACATGTGGATTTGAAAATGCAATCATTGCATCAAGCGCCTTAACTTTGAGTGTAAATGCAACTAGGAAAAATAACTTAATTATCATTTTGCTACAATATTTGCTTGAACATGTTAAACATCTAATTTCTGTAATAGATTTTAATTGTAATTTTTAAAAACGTATAAAATGTTCAAATTTATGTTTAAACTATATGTTAAAGCTAGTGTAGTAATGCAAATTATTATATTATTGATTTTGAATTTTTTTTTTTTTTGCTCCAGATGTTGCACATACAGTATGGAAAATGTAAATTAAAATACAAAAATACATTGCCATTTTACACATTGCATTGCCATTGTGCATGTTACATTTCAAATTGACATTTGGTACCTGTATGCTACCATACTTTATGAATGTCAGTTTTATGTGAATATGCTTTCAATTAAGTGACAAAAATCTTTCAGATTTCATTTGAAGTGCAGTTTTACTGTGCTTTATCAAGATTGACATCACTCTGTCATTATGGCAAACAAACAACTTCATCAGAAAATATAATATCCTATTAAGAACCTCAAATAACTCATTGTACTGATACTTGCCTCACAGCTGAGGATGCAGACTTTCAGATGTGTGATCAGTGAGACTGACAGTTTACCCCATCATCTTCATGATCTAAAAATCAAAGACACATTTGCTGAGTTTCAACAAAGTTCTCTGATAAAATGAATGACATGTATATGACAGGGAAGAATCAGGTAATCGCATTCATTTAAACACAGAGAACGAGTGATCAACTATTTATCTGTTTAGCGTTCAATCACGTTGTTCATTCAACAACTGCATTACAATATTATGGACTAATGTAAAGTACATGGCACCTCTGGTTAAGCATTAATTTACACTAATTACGTATTAAATGTGTACTTACGACACAGAAATTCAATCGTTTTACAATATATTTGCAGACGGCTAATATCACTGACTGGATTCTAACGTTAATTAAGTTACGCTATTTACACTCGCTAATGTCATGTTGAGTGGCTGTAACGCTTTATACATTTTGTATTTAGTTAAACATAAAACCCACCTTTGAATTTCCTCTTCTCTTCCTCTTGTAATTCGAGTCCAACCTCTAAAGTTCTTCTGACGATAAAGAGGGCAAAGCCATGGTTGCGGTGGTGCTCGTGCTCGTAATCCGCTTCCCGCTCTCTGAGATTTGAAAATGCAGTAACAGCAGCAGCCTTGGTCAATCAGTTTCATGTTGCTAATAGCGAAGTTAACAGTTCAGTGGAAAATGGAGAACAAACGCCATATTATGTACACGTGATGACTTAATACTAGTCAATAATTGCATTAAAAATATTAAAAAAGTGTCTACAAGTCAAATGGCTAAAAAGCATTTGATGCTAAGCTAATTTAATTCGCTAAATTAACGTTAAGTGGCTGAAACATTTATATTTTCGACTTGTGAACTAAATATAAACATAAATTATCAGAACCCACCTTTAAATTTGTTCTTCTTCAAATTTGATATTTAAAATAAACCCTGTACCGCGCTGCAGTCGTGTAGCCTGCTTCCCGCTGTCAGTTTGGAAAATTCAGTAATGGCTGAAGTGATTTCGACCAATGTTGCTATGCCAAATATACTCAACACAGCAAACAATCATGAATGAAACAGTAATTTGGCCTATCACTGTACCCTTGATGTGAGAACATGTACCTTAATTTCAATTGGCTTTATGCCCAGCTGCACTACTTCCTGAACTTCAGCCAGCTCCTTGTTTCCTGTCTGCCATTATTGGACAAATTGATTAATTCAGGTGTGCCTGACCTCAGTACTCATGGCAACAATAATCAGACACACCTGAATTAATCAAGTTTGCCCAATAATGGCAGACAGGAAACAAGGAGCTGGTTGAAGTTCAGGAAGTAGTGCAGCTGGGCATAAAGCCAATTGTACCCAAGGGGGTAATCCATCAGCCGGAAGTTAGTGGTGGGCAGATCGAGGCTTCGTGAAACACTGAAACAGTTAAATCAAATGTGCCATATTGTGCCGAGGCTTCGAAACAATCCGACACCCGTCTCCACGGTGACCCCTAGTGGTCAGAACTGTGTAAATGCAACAAAAACCCAGGCCAAACATGCATAAAAACGAATCGGTTACCTAACGTAACCTCGGTTCTCTCTAGATGAGGGAACGAGTATTGCGTAAGCTAGCTTACGCTACGGGAAAGATTAATCTTTTCTGAGAAATTGAAGCCAAAAATTATCCTATAATTTTGTATCTATTCACAACGCAGTTCAGCTGCAGCAGAGCATGAGCAGGCTAGCTAGCAGCTCATTGGCTCGCTCACAGGGAACTGCTTAAGCCTATGAGGAGACACGAATGAACTCTCGGCCAATGAGAGTCTGACCTGCTCTCATTGCGTCAGAGCCCGCCGAAACGGGCGTGGCCAGAGAGTATAAATTCGCCTCTCAGGCTGTAAATTCTGGTTTTCATAGAATGAAGCGAGAACGCTAGTAGCACAAGCACGGCCAGGAACGCAATACTCGTTCCCTCATCTAGAGAGAACCGAGGTTACGTTAGGTAACCGATTCGTTCTCTTACGAGAGGTTCTCTCGTATTGCTTAAGCTAGCTTACGCTACGGGAACACCTGGTCAACGCCGTGCGTGCTAAGCATCCACTATGAGTCCCAGGGGGGACCCCGGGGAACCCTTATGAGTGGGAATAAAATATGTACATGTGACAAAGGCCAGGGGAGCGGGCCGGGGATTTGTGAAGTACATAAGCACATAATAAGGAGGGACAGAACGAGACCGGTCTGCGTGAATAACTCCCTATAGTGCAGCTCAACCAGAAGAGCTGTAACATACTAGACTGCTAGTAGTTTAGCCTGCAAGGCGGGAACTTCCAGATAGTAAAATCTGATAAAGGTGGAGGGGGAAGCCCATCCCGCTGCCACACAAGTATCATGAATGGAAATTCCGCTGGACCAAGCCCACGATGAGGCCATGCCTCTAGTGGAACGGGCCCTGATGCCCAGAGGGCATGGCAGGTCTTTTGACGCGTATGCGGCTGCAATGGCATCAACTATCCATCTGGACAGAGTCTGTTTCGAGGCGGCCAACCCCTTGGTGCGCCCACCGAACGAAACAAAAAGCTGCTCAGCTCGTCTGACCGGAGCAGTGCGAGTAAAGTATAATCTCAGGGCCCTGACCGGACACAGGAGATTAGAGTCAGATTCGCTATCGGATGCAGGCAGAGCCGATAGAGAAATAACTTGTGCCCTGAATGGGGTACCAATCATGGACATAACCATGTCTAGGTTTGAGAACGACTAAGGAGTCATTGGGCCCAAACTCCAGACAGGAAGGTCCCCCACACGCTTCACTGACACGAGCGCGAGCAGGAAGATAGTCTTGAGCAAAAGGTATTTGAGCTCCACGGTGTTTAACGGTTCGAATGGGGGGGGGCTTTCATAGCTTCGAGAACTATGGAAAGGTCCCAAATCGACACCGACGGGGGGCGTGAGGGGTTCATCCTTCTAGCTCCCCTGAGGAAGCGGATGACTAAGCCATCTTTGCCCAGTGACTGGCCACGCCGGGGTTCAGCGAACGCCGCGACGGCTGCCACATACACCTTGAGAGTGGAAGGGGACCTGCCCTTATCCAGCATCTATTGGAGAAAAACTAGCAAGGAAGGAACCTCGCATGACCGTGGGTCCAAGTTTCTGTCGGTGCACCACTTAGAGAACACAGACCATTTAGACGCATAGAGCCTTCTAGTAGAAGCCGCTCTAGCCTGCATGATCGTGTTTAACACTCCTTCTAGCAAAGCAACGGGTAGTCGTTGATCACCCACGCATGAAGCGCCCAGCGCTCTGGGTGGGGATGCCAGATCGTGCCGCGAGCTTGGGAGAGGAGATCTGTTCTGAGTGGAATGGGCCACGGGGCTGTCTGTGACAGCTGAGTGAGCTCCTGGAACCAAGTCTGACCTTCCCAACGCGGGGCTATGAGGAGCACCGAGTGGCGTGTTTCCCTGATTCTCTGAAGCACCAGTGGTAGCAGAGACACCGGAGGGAATGCATAAAGCGGGCGGCTGGGCCAGGTCTGGGCTAGCGCGTCCTCGCATTTTGAGAAAAATATTGGGCAGTGGGTGTTTTCTTCTGAGGCGAAGAGGTCCACCTCTGCTCTGCCGAATATTCGCCACAGCTTTTGGACTGTAAGAGTGTGCAGGGACAATTCGCCAGGGGGAATGGGGTTCCTGGACAGACTGTCTGGACCGTCGTTCAGATGGCCTGGCACGTGCGTCGCTCTGAGCGAGAGCAGGTGACACTGGGACCAAACTAGGATGCGTTCTGTCAGCCGGAAGAGAATTCTGGATCTGACGCCGCCCTGACGGTTTTAGATAGGAGACCACAGCCATATTGTCCGAACGGATCAGCACATGGTGACCGTGAATGCGCGGCAGAAAATGCGTGAGCGCGTTCTCGACCGCCAGCATCTCCAAACAGTTTATGTGGAGGAGACTCTCCAGAGCTGACCAGGGGCCGAAGGCCGGTGAGCCCTCGCAGACCGCATCCCAACCCATGTTGGATGCGTCTGTCAAAAATGACTTTTCGGCGAGAAAAGGTCCCCAAGGAAACGCCCCGCTGAAACCAATCTGTCATGGTCCATGGCTGCAGAGCTGTGATACAGGTCTGCGTTACCTTTATCAGCTGGCGGCCCGTGGTCCACGCGCGGTGAGACACACGGCTCTTCAACCAGAACTGAAGCAGGCGCATGCGCAGTAACCCCAGCTGGAGCACTGCGGAGGCTGAGGCCATGTAACCCAGCGCCTTCTGAAAAGTTTTCAGAGGTGTGAGTCTGTTAATCTGAAAAGATGCGGCGAGACGCTGCACACAGCGCGCGCGCTGTGTAGACAGACGAGCCGTCATTGAGACCGAGTCTAGCTCTATACCCAAGAAGGAGATAGTCTGACTGGGTTGAAGTGCGCTTTGGACTTAGTCTTTGGACTAAGGCCCCTGCACGTGGACAGTTTTTCAGTTCCCCTATTCTCTAACACCCCTTATCTATGCATCTCCACAGTCAGCACAAATGTCACTTTAAGAAACACCTAACCAAACATGTCTCGCTCTTGATGCACTCTAAGTTATCTATTGCTAAGAAAAACTAATCATTCTGTCCCCTTGCACTGACACTATTGAACTATTTGCAAAGAAGATTAATGCATCCTGCAACTTCCTCAACACATCTATGTTTTGTAAAACACACAAGCAGATATAAGTTTCAAAAGATACTTTCAAAAGAAATTTCCATTACACTTTGTTATTGCTAAAATCGGGTCAATCACAGAAAATGTTTTTTCCACAATAAGAAAACTTTATTTAATTTAATGTGAACATAAAATTAAATCTCAGTATGGGGGTCTTCACAATTCTTATCCAAGAATAAAAAGCCAGATAGCCTACATGACAAGCCTGAGCTTTGACAATTCCTAATACATTTTTTTTTATAAGTCTATGGACAGGAGGAGAAGCTCACACAGTCTCGCAGGCAGTCTTTTACTGTCTAAAGTCAGCACATGGCATAGATAGACAGAGTCCATAAAAGCAACGCGACAAAATATTTAAACAACGTTTTTGAGGAATTGGAAATAATTCGATATGTGGCAAGTGAAGGCATATGAAGTAACATTTATCCACGAACTTTAAATTATTTATCTACTACTACACCTACGGGGGATGGGGAAATTAATTATCAGGAAATTATACAGGCAATGGAAGAAGAAAAAAAAACATCTCAATGTCTATCGCGGTTAACGTTGTTCCTTTATTTATTTACAGATCTACGCTTGAAGATGATGTGATCCCGTTCGGAAGCCATATGTACAAAATGCCTACATAACGTGAAATAAAGAAAAACGGTTTTGTTCAAGTGTTTGTGACCATGATTTATTAGCCAAAACTACATGATTTAACACCTAGCTCACAATTCTTTATATATTGGAATATTATATGGTCATGTAATATTGAATGGATACGAAAATGACTCGAGGGGACAGTATTTTATAGTATGGTTCCTGGGCTCATACTAAGAAGTATTTTTTGTAAACGAAAAAGAAGGGAAAAATTATTTGCATATGTGCCTATATTTGAATCATTTTTAATAATTTTGGAAGATTGTGCTGTAGCCTACATGCATTTATTTATCTGTTATTTTTGATTGTATTATGTTTGTGTGTGTGTGTGTACTAGCCAAATATTTAAATCTAATGGATATATACATAAACATGTTCAAAATAAACTAACTAAAATTACTAGAACTGCAGATAGGCTACTCAAACGATTACAATCCTAAAGTAGGCTATTTTAAAGTCGATTTTAGCCACTTCTTTTATCATGTCATATTGTAATTATATAGCGTAATATGTTATATTAAATTAATTATTATAATTATTAATAGTATTGTAATATATTAATAAACATTATATTATGTTTTTACAATACTAAACGATTTGATTTCCAAAACACACACACGCACACACACACACACACACACACACACACACACACACACACACACACACATCAATGTGAGTTTACTCTTTACTCTGATGCGTCATTGACCGTTCGAGATTAGCTTGCTTGCGCCTGCTAGTCAAAGCCCTTATTTCTGGAGAGCCGTGAAACTGCGACCTTGGAAACTTCTGATCATCATTCAAGACAAGTATTGTGTTATAGGTGGTATTTTGTTAATTCAGTGTGATAACTTTTTGTTGGCTTTTTTCTTTTCTTTTTCTCCCCCGGTGATTTCATCTTCCCTTTTACTTCAATTTACTTGTTGCTAGCATATTGTCCCTCGCGCGAAAATATCTTGCTGTGTTGCATACATGTGTTCTAAGAGACAAGTCTCTTCCAAGTTATAATGCATTATTTTAGTATTTTACTCATACTAAATGTGGCTAAAAAAAAAGATGCACCGTGCACGTAGTCCTCGACAGCTGACAGACATCTAGGTGACTTAAGACATGCAGGTGAAAGAAAAAAAATATTTGTAAGATGAAATAATCATGTTTATTTTCTAAAATCAAAATAAAGCTGAACACCTCAATATTGCAATAAATCAAAGTCGACACAACAGTCTAACGTCTACAAACTCTCAGTTAAGCTCAAGTGCACAAAAAGACTATTAGTAAACCAACATCCTTCAAAAAGGCCATGTCAATATAGAGGACATATAAAATAGTGTTAATTAAAATTAACTAGTCAAAGGCTACTTGCACTGGATGTGCTGGTTTCGGCCTCATCAGCAGCTGCAGTCTTGGCACAGCTACTAGAAGATTTACAACTGTCAGTCAGGTTGCTCACGTGACATCTACGTCATCAAGCTCAGTTTAAGCCTGCGCAGAACGCTTGGCTATCAGGAAGTGAGTGCCCATGTTTGGCTTCAACTCTCTTCGTTGAAATCAACGGGGTCGCTGTGTCCATTTCTTTTACTGTCTATGATTGTACCTTAAAAGGTATCAAACAGTATCATCAGACGTCTTTCCTGTACCATTAAAGGTACTATTATTGAAAAGGTACAAAACTGTTCTTTGAGGAATATTATTTGTACCATTGTGTAACTTTTTTTTCTGAGAGTGAATTTTAACAAAATTAACCATGTTTTTTTTTTTTGAAAAGGTACAAAACTGTTCTTTGAGGAACATTATTTGTACCATCGTGTACCTTTTTTTCTGAGAGTGAATTTTAACCAAATTAACCATGGTTTTTACTATAGTAAAAACCATGGTTAATTTTGTAGTTACTATGGCTTTACTACAAAAACCATAGTTCATTTTATGGTTACTATGGTTTTACTACAAAAATCATGGTTAAACCAAGGTTACTGTAGTAAAACCATGGTTCATTTTGTAGTTACTATGGTTTTACTACAAAAACCATAGTTAAACCATGGTTACTACAAAAAGACCATGGTTAAACCACGGTTATTGTAGTAAAACCATGGTTAATTTGTAGTTACTATGGTTTTACTGCAAAAACCAAAGTTAAACTATGGTTCATTTTGTAGTTACTATGGTTTTTCTACAAAAACCATAGTTAAACCATGGTTACTACAAAAAAAACATAGTTACTACAAAAAAAACATGGTTAATTTTCGTAAGGGTCAGCCATGCAAATAATAAAATGCTTAAGTAGCCTATTGATGAACAATTAATCTAAATAAAATTAAAATAGCTATGGCTTAATGATTATGTAAATTCTGTAATTTGTGGATTAGGCCTACTGATAAACGTGAGTCTGGAGAAAAGGGCGTTTATTTATTCATTCTCAGTGTTGAGAAACGTAGTCTGTATGTGTTACGTTATTGTGTTAATAATAACTAAAGTACCTAATTATGTTACATAATTATTTTGTATGAAAACTAGCGCATTAGTTACTTATGGATTAAAAAGTACCGTATCAGTGCTGTGCGAGCTCTCTCTCTCAAACACAGACCGCGCGCACAGAGAGAGAGAAGATAATTGTAAATTGACCGGCTAAGTTTAAATTTTGTTTTGGTTGTTTTTTTGTGTTAAAATGTCAGAAAGCATTTTGTATTATCCATCCGTGTTTTTAAAATTCGTTAAAAGACAGACGTTTTACTGTTAACACAGCCCCATATTTCGGATTCATCTAAACTTTCACATTAAACTTCTTTTTAGAATAAGTGATTCGTTTTGCTATTATTGGTGATGTGACAGGACTACTGTCTATTCATTGTCAACTATTTTCTATAAATATGTTTGTATTGGCTAATGTTTATTCAGCTAATGCGTGTCCTGTTTAAAATGTGCAATGTTCAAATGCAAAGACAGCACGTCACAAATAAAAGTCATTTTTTCTGTGTGATTTAGTATCATATTTGGATATTGGAATAATAAATTAAGTAGCTTATCTTAAATGTACACATCTATTTGTTGTTGTTTTCTAGGTTTTTGTTTATTTTAGACTAGTTGACCAGCACACATTATATACAATGCAATATTAATGATGAATAAAAAATGGTTTTGAGCAGTATTGAATTTTTGGACTTTCACTGCAATAGCTAAATTGCTAGCTAAATTTTAAAACTTTTAAAACTCAAAACTAGAATTATGAAGATAGGGATGTGTTTGTGTTTTGTCTCAAAAATATGACACCACCCCCATTATTTTGGTCGGTGTAGCCTACTTTTACGTTCAGCTAGCTTATACAACTCCAATAATATTTAATAACAACGTGGACTAGTGTTTTCAGGACAATGGCAACGCTATTACAAATGCTTATCACAGGCAATATCATTTTACCTTGTATAAAAGCGTATGTCCTCATCGGACCCAGCAAATCTCTTGAGACCAAAGCGAAGTATGATCTTGGTCTGGTCCAACTGCTTCCGTAGATCTTTTATTTCCCTTGTCAACTCCTCATTTTCATGTAATACCATGTCCACAGCTGCAGCTTCGGGAACTGAACAATAATCGTGTCCAGTCCTCTCCACGTCAAAGTCCATATCTTGCTCTAAGTCCGAGTCAGGATCAGGGGGCAGCGGTCTCTCTCGCCGTTCCCAAACACTCGACCTCGGCGGCTGCACTTGGTAAGGGTTCCACTCAAACAGTGTAGGGAAAGCACCTTTTTTCAGACGTCTCAGTCTAGTCCCTTCCATAAAGTCATCAGGTTTGAAATGAACGCACACACCTTTGTGTTTTTGTTGACTTGGAAGTCATCCCTCCTGATCTTAACGATCCATTTTTTACCTGAGATCCTCTTCCACGGGAAATGAATGAAAACTCACAGTCGAGTTGTATCTTGCCGACACAACGCACAACGGCACCCAACAATGTTCCGATCTAGGTCGCATTCGCTTTTGATATCGGAAAACATTTTTCTCCATAGTTAAGCTGCCAAGATAAAAATAACTAGAAATGTTTATCGTTGTTAAGTTTCGCGCGTCAGATCTAATACGGAACCGGAAACTGTTAGCCCAGTAGAGAGTGTAGTCCGAAACACATCACAATCCCCGCTGCATAGAGCCTATCCCTCCGCACGTTCAAATGTCTTGACCCCTCCTTTGCTTCATTGGTTAAAGCTGTAAACCAATCATTTTCCTTTCTGCCCTCAGAACATGTTTGAGTAAGTAAAACTCCCATCTGCGCTTTGAACAATATTAGATTGTTTCAAAGCAGCTGTACAGTGATAATAGAATGTTACAGTAACAGAGATAGTTTGGGTTTTACAGCAGCTCTAGAATAAAGTTATTCTCCAGCTAAAGTTAGTTTTGATTGATTGATTCACTTCCGTTGCAAAGATCATAGTTATTAAGGACTTAGACAGCAGTAGGTTTAGGCTACTGTCACTAATTCAACTGCTTACTTTCACTTAAGACAACCAAATATTCAACTGAATACTCGCCAAAACTGGCACATTGATATATATTTTTGTGTATTTGTCCTTTCAAGCGCTATAAGACACGAGTCAATTCAGCCCTCATATGCCTTGAGAGGCGGCTTTCTGTGTGCACCTTTTGGATGAGTGTGCAGCTGCGCACAGAAAACCATCCAGAATTGATTTCTATAAATATAATTTCAGATATGAGTTTAGTTCTCTTGGCCACTAAAGCAGCACATACAGGTAGAATTCTTTCAATTTACAGTTTAGTTATGACTGATCTGAGCTATTTAAAGCTCAGTGGGACTCGGTGCCTGTGGCTCTAACTGCAAAATTTAAAGCTGTACCTCTTGTTCCTCTTAACACAGTAGTTAGACCTGTCAGACAAATACAGTTTCATCTGGAAATAGTGTGCGAGTAATAGAGAGAGCAATAATGTTATGCTACAGGGTTGTACAGGATGTGGACTGATGATGTGGGTTTGGCTCTGGGGTGAGGCCTCAATCTGAATACCCTCAACTCCTTAGATGGCACATAGAGAAGCATGTGTGTTAATGATCATGTTCCAGGTGGTGGAGGCAGGAAGGCTTGACCTGAAAAGTGCGGCAGGTTTAGCTGGAGAGGTTAGGAGCTGTGGGGGGCTGGGAACATAGATGCTTCTGGATGTATTGTGGCGTTAAATGTTATTGAATATGAGGGGAGCTTGGCAGTAGTGCTTGTCAAAACATATCTTGCTCAGCCCCTTTTCCAGTCTCTCTCTCTCTCTCTCTCTCTGCTCCACCTTTTAAAAATTAATGATTTGTTTCAATCAGTGTTTTCTTCATGAGGTTTTCAGAATGGTAATGAGTTCTTGATTTAAAAGGACAACAGGCAAAAATCAACATTCAGGTGCTTTATTTGCCAATTATTATCACCTTGATGAGAATTTCCATGACTTCTTTCACCTTATTTAAGGTTTAATTAATTGAAAATCATTGCTAATCAATGAACAAACACTGAAGGTAAAGTTAAAAAAAGAATCATCAAAGAGTAGTGAAGACTGTGACATCCTAGAGAAATCTCAATCCCCTCATTAGCATTTCCAGTGTGCTGAGCTTTTGAGGGATGAAAGGGAATTTTGATTGGAAAATAAGTGTCTATTTAGAGATTTGATTAGACTTATGCAAATGCAACGTTGATGGAATTAGTGTTCAGGGCATATGCTTCGGTTTCCCAACCTCACTATTGTATTTTAACTGTTCGGACTTTGAGAGATGGGTTTAATTTGTAGAGTAAATGCTTATGAAAACTCATGCATCCTTATACGGTATATGGGACCGTAACCACTATGGGACATGTTCCACTCTAATATTCACATTAGCGTTTGACCATAATGGGTTTTTCAATATTTCATTGTCAAATATTACATTTGATCTCTGCCAATTGTAAATATTGTCACATATCCATTATACAACCTTTATTTGCATAAAAGCATCATGAGCTACATACTTCACTTTCTGCATTGATAGTATAGTATAGTATGTTTTCCGAAGACCACACCATAAAAGCCTCTACAAATATGGGGGGATTGATTGGTTGTCTCCCTCTGTAGTTTTGGTTTGAACATTGGGGGGTTCAAGTGTTAACTGTAACAGGGTACCGGGTAAGGGTGGGGGGAAAAAATTATTCTTAGATGCATCGCGATGCGGACGTGGACGATTCTGAATTGATTCACAAATGTCAAAAATCGATTTTCTAAATGTTTTTTTTTTCTAACAAAGTTATATTGACTGAAAGCAAAAGGCGGAACTCTGAAGCGCGGAAGTGCAGTGCCCGGCCAGTCTGTGGCGTGCGCGTAACAGAGACGCATGATGGCTGAGCGCGAAATCCGAACGGCACTATCTTTGTTAAAAGCTAACATATGGAAAATTGACATAATTTCATTGTGGATTATTTTGTATTTTTGTATGAGAGCTGCTTTCTGTGTTGTTTAGTTTTCACATAAATATGCTGTAAACAGATCTGTTATACGTACGTTATACTGTACTGCCCTCCAGTCACAGTGTGTATCAGTGCAATGCCAGTCACAAAAAGTTACATTTTGACTGTGCTCTCTGCAGACGTTCATTTACTTTTTTGTATAAGCTGTTTTTGATTGTGGTAGGCTATACATAGAAAATGTCAAGTCATAAGTCTTACTCTTACTCTATTTAGCCTATTTGTGTATGTTACTAATTATTCAGAATATGCCTAAGTCCACAAGCATTATTTTTGTATGAGAGATAAGGTTCTTGCTCCGGCTTTAACTTCTTGATATTCGGCAGCGTTGCCACAACGTACCAAATGGCTTCGCTCGCATCTTTCCCCGCTGCCATTACTGAACTACAACTCAAAATAACGCACGACATCAACGTCATCGTTCTCAGCCACTCCCTCTGTTCGCTGATTGGCCCGGTAAAAAATTGATCGGAGAAAACCAAAGACTACAGCACAATCCCAGACGTAGTACTGAAGGAAAATGAAAATTGAGCGGAAGTACGCAGGAGGGCAGAGCCAGGCTATAAAAGGAGGATGTTGGATAGAAGTCTTATTATTTTATGTTAGAGATTCAGAATATGCTGAAGTTTGTATTAATTTACTACAAGTATGCTACAGACACACAATTATTTTCCTGTTGGTCCTTTGCAATGTTGGGACATATGCTAGCAAATGTAACCTTACAGTTGACTTGCCAAATCACTTTCATTTGTTTTATTAATAAAATATATGGGAAGTAAATTCTTTATGGGTCATTAAATACTTTGCTTTAAAAGTACCCCAAGCAGTCACACACACACAAAAAAAGATGCATCGACCACCGTTTTAGCATCGCGGCCCTCTGAATTATAATCAAATCAAATCGTGAGGTGCCTAGAGATTCCTACCCCTAGTACCGGGGCATATGCTTGCTTGTGAGGTCTATGTATTTGTTTGTTTGTTTTTGCAAAGTGGTCTTTTGCTAAATGGTCCAAACATGCAAATTGGTTGATAACAATTCCATAGTTCTGGCATTAAACTGATGGTGCAGGCCATTTAACTTATTGGTAGCAATCATGTCGTTATTTACATAGCACAGCTGATTTGTTGCTATTCCATCAGCGACCAATGAGCTTGCTGCTCAAACATTCAAATACTTGGCATTGTTTGCTGTTAATAGTCAAGTCAAGTCACCTTTATTTATATAGCGCTTTTTACAATAGAGATTGTTTCAAAGCAGCTTTACAAAGATAACAGGAAAATAATGCTGTAGTAGTATTGTTAAATACAAAATGAAATGTCCCCAACTAAGCAAGCCGAAAGCCAATAGCGACAAAGGCAAAGAAAGGTGAAAAGGCAACAGTGGCAAGGAACCAAAACTCCATCAGGTGACAGAATAGAGAAAAAAACCTTGGGAGAACCCAGGCTCAGTCAGGGGGCCAGTCCTCCTTTGGCCAATGAACGAACAGTGTATGATTATGATTCAGGCATAATCAGGTCAGAAGTCAGATGAGATCAGAACTTTCACAATATTTATCCAGTTCATCTGGTTGGGGTCGGAGTCATCACGCCGGTATGGACACGAGTTTGTTGAGGTGTCCATGAGGCCTTCACAGGGTTGATGAGGCTGGCACTTCAGGGATGTGTTGTCGTCGTGTCCAGGCCCAGGTCCTTCATCAGATCTGGATATGGCCTGGATCCGGCAGTTTGCGGTAGACCTCGGGATAAACAGAGAGACTAATAGTAGAGTAGACGCCACCCTTCTTATGATATACAAAGTACATCAGGATTTATGGGAAGTGTTCCCGGTTCCGGCTGATCTAAACTATGCAGCCTAAAATTGAATTATAGAAGTCTATAATGTGTTATGTGTATGCTAAGCCAAAGAGATCTGTTTTTAGTCTAGAATTGAACTGACAGACTGTGTCTGCTTCCCGGACAATGTTAGGAAGATTGTTCCAAAGTTTTGGTGCTAAATAGGAAAAGGATCTACTGCCAGCAGTCGATTTAGATATTCTAGGTATTATCAACTGGCCAGAATTTTGAGATTGCAATAGACGTGATCGAGGAGTATAATGCGTTAAGAGCTCACTCAAGTACTGGGGAGCTAAACCATTTAGTGCTTTGTAAGTAATCAGGAATAATTTAAAATTTATACGATGTTTAATAGGGAGCCAATGCAGTGTTGACAGAACCGGGCTAATATGGTCATACTTCCTGGTTCTGGTAGCATGCAGCTACCATAGTCTGCAGCAGACAATAGTCTGCAGCATGCTTTCAGAACGCATCTGGAATCAACATCTAAGATAAGGAAAAATTATTTTTTATTCCACATCTCTGCGCATATTGTGTTGTCCGGTTATTAATTCCTAAATGGAGCAATCTTTACAAGTTTTAAACTAGCTTCGTGTTAGAAATGTTTTAAACTAGCGTCATGTCAACAGTGCTCGAGTGAATCACTGAAGCATATACACTTGGTACTCAACCAGAATAATACTATTACCGCCGTCGTTCCTGTAGCGGTTAAATTGGGGATGTGTATTTGCTGCCTTTTACTGCTAAGAGGCGCTACAATCACAGACTTTGAAAAGTGTCAGTTTATTCTCTCTATTGCGTAATCTGCTGCGGCACGTTGAGAACTAGTAGCAGATAAATTAAAGTGAAACATTTGTAGTTAAACTAATTAATAACCCCAATACTGATATTGCACCTGAGACCCGCGTCTCTCTGCAGGCAAGGGCGTGGTGAGCTGGGGCCTGCTTACGTCACGCAGTACCACAACATCCAATAGGAAAATTTAACTGCAGTAGCCACCGTTCAACCTAAAGAGGGCAGCACTTTACACCATATATTGTAGAATTAACACTTGATACTCAAATGTCAAAAAATTTACTCGAATCAACGAACAGCATTAATAGAGCCGCAGTCTTACAGATCATTAACTTAAAAAAAAAGTTGTTTTATAGTTATCCTTTAAGCTCATGCTCTTAGAACAGTGTTCAGACGATAGCTGTGTGGTAAACGCTTCAACATGAGATTTGCGTTGCTTCAAACGGTCTTAGTTCGAATCTCAGCTCTACCATACTCACAACCGGCGCAACGTCATAGAATGTCTCTGAACAGATTCATGCCCACTTTTAGAGGAAAATAAACTAGTCTTCCCATAGACTTCAATAAAAAATAGCGTCCGTACACAGCCGGCAGTCGTGAATAACTTAAGAAATCACTAAGATTAAACATGTCAAGTAATTATATGTCCACCCTGCCTGCCATAGAGTGTGAAAGATGCATCAACAAACTTAATTTGGTCAATTTAAAAACATGTCCCTTCATTCTCCCAGCGTCAAATTGGTGTAACAACCCCACCCAGTGGCCGACGGTTGGCCGTCGGGCAGTTTTTGTGCGTTGGCCGACTAAGTTTTCTCAGTGTGTTCCACACCGTCGGCTGAAATTGTGCCTCGTCGGCTTTGTTTCGGCCGATTCGACATCTTGAATCGGCGTCAGGCCGTCGGTGAAAAAGGGAACTCTGATTGGCTGTTCAGCTTAGTGAACGAGTCAGTGCACGAGAATAATAGCAAAACGGCGAGCAAAGAAGTAAAAATGCTACAGATAGAAGGCTGTTCTTATGTTACATCATCTTACCTAAGTGTTCCTTGGCAAATATTTAAATATTAACATGAGCGGAATGGAATAAAGGAAGTGTTTAGCAGGATTGATATTCAAAACGGCAAGCACACAATGCTTTGTTTACGGTATGTGTATCTGCAGCCTGCAGCGTCCGTTTCCCTTTTTGAATGACGAATATAGACGCATATATCTGCAGAAATAGACAGTTGTCTCATTTACACGCAGGCGCAGAACTCGCATTCTAGCTAACAGTCGGCAGTAGTTCTCACTGTGTGTTCAAGTCGGCTTTCATCAGCGCTAGTTTGTCGGCATCGGTTTGGTGTGTTCCAGGCCTTACCCGGACATTTAGTTGTACCTCATCGAGTAACCATGGTAAGCCAGTGAATGATTTTACTTCGTTTTTGAAAGTAAACAACTTTAAATATATATATATATATATATATTTTATGTC
This sequence comes from Gila orcuttii, assembly GCA_026230005.1. Classification (NCBI taxonomy): domain Eukaryota; kingdom Metazoa; phylum Chordata; class Actinopteri; order Cypriniformes; family Leuciscidae; genus Gila; species Gila orcuttii. The sequence goes on along the minus strand of JAPDVR010000005.1, from coordinate 32,821,006 downwards.
TTATAATCTGGGTGGGGTTGTTACACCAATTTGACGCTGGGAGAATGAAGGGACATGTTTTTAAATTGACCAAATTAAAGTTGCTGTAGGTAACTTTTGTAAAAAAATGTTTTTACATATTTGTTAAAACTGTCATTATGTCCTGACAGTAGAATATGAGACAGATAATCTGTGAAAAAATCAAGCTCCTCTGGCTCCTCCCAGTGGTCCTATTGCCATTTGCAGAAATACATCGCTCCCGGTCAGAAACAACCAATCAGAGCCAGGAGGAATGTCTTAGCAGTGTCAATCACGCTCGTGTACGCGCTGATCACACCCCTCTCTTGCACAGCGCGTACCGTCGTTCAAACTCAAGATTGCCGGTGTGCTGCAGCTGTGCTAATGGCGGAGAAACAACCTAAACTGCCAATTTCTCGAGTAGCACCTGCTCATAAAACAAAGAGGTAAAAGGAAAAAGACCGATGACGATAAACAAGCGAAAAAGAAAGAATTAGACAGAGCCCATTGACTCGGTGTCAAAACTCTAGCCACATAACATGTAGATAAAATGTCACGCACTGTGCTAAGCAACAATTGAAACCTGCTAATTCACTGGCTTGTCATGCTGCTGAAATAATGCACTAGCAAACCTTATCTAGCATTACATATCGCTAGAATAATTACTTACATGCTGTAACGTTAGTTATCATTATATTAACGTTATCTTACTAGCTATTTATAACTTGCAGAAAGAGTGCAACGTTATAAAGTTACATGTATTGCAAAATACATAATGATTTGAGGACCAAGTTTGTAGTCAAAGTATGGGCAGGCCATAGTCAATGTAAAGCAGATTGTTGATGTTTCGTCCCTATTAGTGAATGTGCCATAACTGTTTATCCGCCGTCATCGGTGGCCCTGCTTACTAGCCTGGGCGTTCACGGCAGGCTCCGCTGTGGAAGAGGAGCTGTGGAGGGAGGGCTGTAGCGCAGCAGAGAGCAAGGGGGTTGGACCTGTAATTTGTGCTTGTTCAAATTTTCAGGCTAAGTCAACGTTTTCTCAAAACTCCCTACTGCAGCTTTAAGTATGTTGATGTATCTTTCACGCTCTATGGCAGGCGGGGTGGACATATAATTACTTGACATGTTTAATCTTAGTGATTTCTTAAGTTATTCACGACTGCCGGCTGTGTACGGACGTTGTTTTGTGACGCTATTTTGTATTGAAGTCTATGGGAAGTCTAGTTTATTTTGTAAACGAAATCAACAGTTAAGTTACTGGATGTGCCGGTAGTACATATCTTCATAATTTGTCAAAAATAAAAACTTCTGAAATGTTAATTTATTGATTCAAAACAGTTTTCGGAGCTTTGTTATTCATTGTCTGTCCTTTTTATTAATAGGTGTTTAGACGATAACATTGTAGCCTGTGCTGTTAACCGATGTTGGCCGACAGCGTTTGTTTTACCACTCTTGATGCTTAAATAGGTAACAGATTATTGAGGTCAAGCATTTTGTTTAATTAATAATGGCACATTACAACATAAATTTGCTACATTCCAGTTGAGCCTCTATTGCCCTGCACAGACGACAAAACCCGGAAGGTGCTGCTGAAGGCAGACTGTCAGCCGATCGCACCAGAAAATGAAGATGAAGCTCGTCTTTAATCTGCTAAATTCTTGTTTTGTGAATCATTAACAAAATTGAGACGATTGACAGTGATACCCGGCAATAGCAACGAAATTTCAAAACAGATCCATACATTGAACAAATCAGAAAAAATAATGATTTTGTTGACTTGGCTACAAAAAATAACAGACTAACTAAATAGTATTGCTTTCAATATAAAAACCAATGAAAATGTAAAAGAACACTAAAATTAATTCAGTTTAAAACACCATTGCACATTTCAAGGTTTAAATAAAGAGTCGGGACAGTTTATTTATTTAAAACAAGTCGAGTTTAGCGTTTCCCTTTGCGATGCAAAATGAGAAATAACATTTTTAAATTGTATTAAAAAGGAAATTGCAGCTTTGTGTGAACAATTAAAACAGTACAAAATGAAAATAGTACAAAGCAACAAATTAAAAACGGGCGTTTTTCTTTGCCTCTCTCTCGCAGACGCGCTGTATTTCTTTTAGCAAGTTTCTTTTGTCTCTCTCACTGCTCACTATTTCAGAGAAACGCATAGCTACAGCTGATAATACTGTATATTATTTTGCTGCGTGTCATCCACACCAATTACAAAAAACAACTGTAACAAATTATATAGCCTTTGTTGCTTCTAAGAAACAGAATGCCTCGTTGAATTCACCTTACAATAAAACGAGATTGATTGCGAATTAAAGAGCTCTGTATCTGCTGCTCACTCGCATTCGTTTAGTTGGCATGAACGCGTTTCGTAAACAGTTCATGTTTAGATAATGCCAGATTGTTGACAGTCATACACACTGCTCAAACCTTCTAAAACTCTACAAATTGATTGACAACTTTAAAGGTTTTTCATAAAAAAAAAAAAAATCAATTGAATACATTAGCTACAATATTTATAATTTAGGGATAGGGTCTATTAGGACAAATTGAGATATTTATCCTGAAAGGAATTTTGCCTTTGCCTGTTCTGTATCATCAGACTGGCAATCTGACACTCTCCATATGAAAGACAGGACATTTGTGATACACACAAAGTATGTACACAATTGTGTTGTTTTTCCCTTCTTTGGAAGATGTATATTGTAATGAGTAAAATGATTGCATTATTGTCTTATGTTGTTAATATTCAAATTAACATGTATATATTTACATTTATAGAAACGTAGGGAAAAAAGTGAATTGTTTCACAATGGTTTTAAGGAGCAAGTGCCTTTTTGAATACACAGTTTCAAAGTTCATGTGAATGAAGTTCATACTTAATTTCATTTGTGTTAATGAATATTGGTATTACTAATTATAAAACACAATATATATATATATAAATATATATAAGTTAAATGTTAACTAAAGATGGTAAAGGGAAGAAATGAGACAAAAGGTGATTTATTTTGGTGTTGGTGACAAAAGTGATGTAATAAGACAGACAAAAGGATGTGGATTAATGCTTTAAAAGCAACTGTTGAGCTTAATTGATTTATTGTGCATTAAATAAATATATCTGCAGAGGAGCTGTGAAAGAGCAGACGCGACTCTCGTTTCTTTTCATTGAATCCTGTTTTGCAGATCACAGTAATCTGTCAGCTGGGTCTCCTCAGCCGGGACCTGCAACAGATTCTTGGGGGCTCGTCCGGGATCCACTCCAGGTGACGCTAGGAGGCGGATCCAGAGATATCAGGACCGTGGGACAAGGTGACACTGGGGCTAGAGGCCGGTGGCTGCTGCATCAACGGTGACAACGAGACGCACACAGAGGGCTGAACAGGCAGCTGTCTTCATCCTGAGGTTAAGGCAGTTTCGAGAAGGACAACAGAGAACAACGTCATGGCAGATCGTACGAGGAAACGCTTGGTGTGGGACATCAGAAAAGATCTGATGACACTGCCTGCTGATGAACTGTTTCGCATCGCCAAGGTCATCGGGCCAGTACGAGGTAAAGACTCATTTGAACTTGACCTGGAAGACAGTGAGGGGTGTTTCGAGTACATCAATGCCTTCATGTCAAGTGAATCTTTGCTCGAGACTGAGGACCAAGGTATGAGTGAACTATTGTCATTGCAAGAGACTGTAAAAAAAAAAACAGATTTGCACTGCTGTATGTACATCTGATGTTGACACAGACACTCACCTTACACATATGCTACATCCACCTACCACTGATAACCCTTATCTGACATCACATATTGCACCTGACTCTGGGAATATTAAGGGGGCTGTACCTGAAACAAACACAGACATGCTTAGAATGCTTGCAGAGTACGAAGAAATTTGCAGAAAAATTCGCCAGTACATGACACCTACCCAGAACACTAACTTGACCCACACTGTAGCAGAGGGAGGCGCCACTACAGCACACATGTACCAGACTGAACAGAAAAAGAATGTAGCTCACGACTTTGCGTTCCCTATGGGGGGGGTTTAAGTATATACAGCCCCGTGAGTTTAAGATACATGGAGGCCAGATTGGAGATAATTCGTCAGACATCTGGTTCAACAATGTCTGCAGGCAAATGGACAGTGGTCTAAAGGAGAGCTTCAGAGATGCCGACGTGGTTAGAGGGGTGCTGCGAGTTATCAAGCCAGGCATTTTTAAAGATATGCTGATGAACAAAGATGACATGACTGTAGCTGAACTAAAGGGGTTCTTACAATCGCACTTGGGGGACCGAAATAGCACAGAGCTATTCCAAGAACTAATGTGTACCAAGCAGAGTGAACACGAAACCCCTCAACAGTTCCTGTACCGAGTCATGGGGTTGAAACAAAAAATACTCTTTGCGGCTAAACAAGCTGATTCAGACAGGAAGTATAGTGCAGCTACGGTGCAGGATGTGTTTTTGCACACTGTTTACCAGGGTCTAAGCCACCGGTGTAAAGATATTCGCAGCGAGCTGAAACCCTTGCTAGCCGATAGTGATGTAACTGACGATGCTATCCTCAGGCACGTTATGAAAATCACAAGTGACGAGAATGAGAGGCTGCGTCGACTGGGCCCACCAATGCTCTATGATGCTCTAACCAGCATGGTAGACGCTATACAACACTCCATGCCAGTATGGACGAAGGGTGGCTGCCAATGCTCCTCCAGTCAACCATCCTCTCGCAGGGTGAGCCGCTGGCGTTGCTGTCCACAGTGTGCGGACGAAGGGCGACAGGACTGTACTCACTGTTTCATCTGTGGTGAGGATGGACACCAGGCAGTGGGGTGCCTACGACGACCTCAGGGACAGGGAAACGGGAACCGGCCACTGCAAAGGGGCAACCAGTGACCGCACAGCAAATGCCCCAACCAGACGTTGCTCCCCCAAAGTCGTCCAGGCCTAAGGAGGGAGCAGTGCTAGAACAAGAACACAAGCAGCAGGGACAAACAAACAAATCTATAAACGAGGTGAGGTCCAGGAGCCAAGGAGCAAGTGTTTTGGGCTCCTGTAAGATCAAAAATGACAACATAATCAAATTGATCGGAAGCAAGGCACTAACCCAGTGCAACTTGAATGGCTTGACAGTGAGGGCATTACTCGACACAGGTGCCCAAGTCAGCATGGTGGACCGTGAGTGGAAAGAGAAATATCTGCCAAGTGTTGAGGTGAGGCCGCTTCGGGAACTTCTTGGGTGTCAAGATGATCTGAAAGTTTACGCTGTAAATGGAGATCTTATCCCATTTGATCTCCATTTACCTGCTAGGAAATGAGGACCCAAGTCTATCTATTAATGTCCCATTCCTGGTGAGTAAGATGCCAATTGAGAGACCACTCCTGGGTTTCAACTTAGTTGAAGAACTGATTCAAGGGCAGTCTGAGCAGTTGATGCCAACACTTACCTCATTACTGGCCGGGGCCATTGATATCCCCCGCGAAAAGGCACAAACTTTAGTCAAGGTGATCCAAGCTGCTGAAGAAGATAACGGAGACGGGCACTGGTAACCAGTTACTCATTACTTACTTACTTATGCCTGTTACTCCGAGAAGGAGCATAAAACAAGCCTGGTAAAACAAGTGAGCCAACACAGACAATGATCCATTCTGTGACCACTCGAGAGGATGAGGTGAAAACATCATTGTGGCATCCACCCGTCAACCTGGACCACCTGGAAGAGGGCCAACGAGAGGTTGTTCAACGAATGTTGTATGAGGAGTCTGGTGCCTTCAGCAGAGGTGACAATGACATTGGTTGCATACCCAGCTTGCAGATGCCCATCACACTTAAAGACGACATCCCGGTTCAGAGGGCGTACTCATCAGTGCCAAAACCCTTGTTTAACGAGGTAAAGAGCTACATACAAGATCTCCTAGCGAAAGGATGGATCGTCAAATCAAAGTCACCATACACCGCTCCAGTAGTCTGTGTCCGCAAGAAGGATGGCAAACTGAGGCTCTGTGTTGATTACCGTCTTCTGAACAGGAAAACCATCCCTGACCGTCACCCATTGCCTAGGATACAGGATCTATTTGACACCCTTGGAGGATACTCCTGGTTCAGCATTCCCGACCAAGGCAAAGCGTACCACCAGGGGTATATCGCAGAGGGATCCAGACACATGACAGCATTCATCACACCCTGGGGGCTGTATGAGTGGGTCCGGATCCCCTTTGGGTTGTCCAATGCACCTGCTGCCTTCCAACGCAGTATGGAAGAAATGCTTGACTCGCTCAGGGATGAGTGCTGCATCCCATACTTAGATGACGTTTTATGCTATGCGAGGTCCTTTGAAGAGCATGTTGAGAACATCCGTAGAGTGTTGAGGGCCCTCCAGCATCATGGTGTAAAGCTGAAACCTGCAAAGTGTGAAATGTTCCGGAGTGAGGTCAGGTACGTCGGACGGCTGGTATCAGCGGAAGGAGTGCGGATAGATCCTAAGGATCTGGGGCCGGTTGCACCAGCTGTGCGTAAGTTACAACTTAGCCTAGTTTTGACGTAAATGGGCACTAAGTTACAACTTACGCACTACTAAATATTTTTCCGTTGCACCATTAAACTTAGTTTAAACGTAACTCTACGTTCCACCTAAATATTTACGGCAGCTCTGCCCACGAATAACGGTCGGAATGAGATGGCAGCCAGATTAGATTACATCGATGAGCTCGTAAATTGATAATGAAGAACCGCAAATTCGTCGACGAGTTTTACGAGACCGACATCATCCTTTGGATATTTATGATGATGTCGACATATTTGCTCGTTTGCGCTTTAAAAGAGAGGGAATAATGCGGATAACGGACATGATCGCGGCTGATATTCAACATGAAACGGACCAAAACGGCGCTCTCTCCCCAAGCCTTCAAGTCTGCGTCGCATTACTTTATTTTGCTACTGGATCATTTCAAAACTTAGTCGGCGATTGTATACAAATTCATAAATCTACAGTATGTAGAGTGATCCGCAGGGTGTCACTTGCCTTGTGTCGCCACATGAACAACTACGTGTGCATGCCAAGCATAAATGTACAAAACACAAACAGGCAAAAATTCCATGCCATTGCCGGTTTCCCTGATGTACTTGGCTGCGTCGATGGGACACAAATCAGGATAAAAGCACCAACAGTGGATGAGAATGCTTTTGTGAATAGGAAGGGATTTCATTCACTAAACACCCAAGTCATCTGTGACCCAAGTTTGTGTTTCTTAAACTGCGTTGTTAGATGGCCAGGTTCAAAGCACGACAGCTTGATCCTAAGAAGATCAAACATCTTTGAAAAGTTTTATTCCGGGGAGTATAGTGGCATTCTGCTGGGTGATTCTGCCTACCCACTTAAAAAGTGGCTGATGACACCATACTTAAAAAAAAGTTTAATGTTTTGATTTTGACAACGTTTGTTGTAACGTCTTTTTTAAACTTTCGGTTAGTCAAGAATGAGTTTGAAATTCCGCGCTGTTCAGACTATTTCCTGTTTACCTATAAGAAGGCTTGTGATTGGCTTAAAAAAATAGACGTCATTCTATGCGTCAACGCATTACTTTACGGAGAGTTTACGACCTACTAGCTACGTTCTGCCTTACGAACAAATGGTGCAACGGAATAAAGTAAAGAGTTAGTTACAAACTAGCTAGTAGTTACTAAGCCTCTAGTGTGGACTTTACGTTCCAGTTTAAGTAAGAACTTACGAACAGCTGGTGCAACCCTACCCTGGAGGCTGTCCGATCCTTAACAACCAGGACTCCCCAGACTGTAGGTGATGTGAGGAGGTTACTTGGGTTCCTCAGCTACTACCGTGCCTTCCTTCAAGACTTTTCCAGGACAGCAAAACCCTTGTACGAACTGCTGCAGGGGAAGCCTGGAGCAACACTGGATACTCGCAGCAGGAAGAAAGCTAAAGGCCCACAAGTTCCCTCCAGAACTCCAGTAGAATGGACCAGGGACCACCAACAAGTCCTGGAGGAACTAATTGGTATGTTAGCAAGCCCACCTATACTGGCATATCCGGACTTTAACTTACCCTTCACGCTCCACACTGACGCATCTGAAAGGGGCCTAGGGGCTATCCTATACCAGCGACAAGACGGGAGGTTGAGAGTAATAGGATATGGATCCAGAACATTGACAACGACGGAGAGGAACTACAGATTGCACAGTGGTAAACTTGAGTTCCTGGCATTGAAGTGGGCGGTGTGCGAGAAGTTCCGGGACTACCTGTTCTACGCCCCCCACTTCACAGTGTACACCGACAACAACCTCCTGACATACGCGATGAGCACGGCAAAGCTCAACGCAGTAGGCCATCGGTGGGTTGGGGAGCGGTTTGACTACCGGTACGATGTCAAGTATTGGCCAGGAAAGGTGAACATCGACGCAGACACCTTGTCTCGTCTTCCTCTGGACATTGATGGATACACTTCACAGTGCATGGAAGGGCTACCCGCAGGGGCAATACAAGCAGCATGGGAGGGCAGTCACGTGTCGAAGATGAAGGACGTGGCCTGGGTCGCTGCCCTGTATATGTCGACTGGGGAGGATGAACCACGTCAACCCACCACCTGGTTGCCGACAATAGGACAGGATGAACTGATTCAAGCCCAGAAAGAAGATTCTGTAATCTCTCAAGTGAGACAATGGAAGGAGGAGGGTGTCACCCTGGCAGACAAGATGAGGGGAGTTTTGACAGGAACCAACCGAAAGCTGATGTATGAGTGGAATAAACTACATCTTGAGGGAGGACTCCTATATCGAAGAACAAGGGAGAGAAAACAGCTTGTCTTACCGAGCAAGTACAAAAAGCTGGCACTTGAGCACGTCCATGACAAAATGGGGCACGTGGGTACGGAGCGAGTACTGAGCCTGGTGAGGGAACGGTTTTAGTGGCCATACATGAAAGCTGAAGTGGAAGAATATGTGATCAGAAAGTGCCCGTGTATAAAACAGAAGAAACCGACTGTACATGTACGAGCGCCCATGGGTAGCATCGCAACACACTCACCCATGGAGCTGGTCTGCATTGACTACCTGCATCTGGAGCCGAGCCGTGGAGGATATGAATATATCCTGGTCGTCATGGACCATTTCACAAGGTTCGCCCAAGCCTACCCAACCAAGAACAAGTCAGGGCGGACTGCAGCTGAGCGTTTGTTCCAAGATTACATTCCACGCTTTGGGTATCCGGCCAAGTTACATCATGACCAGGGCCGCGAGTTTGAGAATGAACTGTTTCGCACTCTTCAGCAGTTTGCTGGAATCGGCCACTCTCGAACGTCGCCATACCACCCCCAAGGAAACCCAGTCGAGAGGTTAAATCGGACCCTTCTACAGATGTTGAGGACACTGGCAGACAAAGAAAAAGAAAGGTGGAAAGAGCACTTACCTCAAATCGTGCATGCCTACAACTGTACCCGGCACGAGTCCACTGGATACTCTCCCTTTTACCTGTTGTATGGACGGCATCCTCACCTTCCAGTAGACCTGATCTTCGGCCTGGTGGAGCCAGTGGACGGAGTAACTACAAAGGGATATGCAAATCAGTGGGCGGCGCGGATGGCTGAGGCATACAAGATTGCTGACGGAAACAGCCGTCAAGCAAGTGCGAGAGGGAAGGCTCAATATGACCGGAAGGCGAGAGGAGTAGTACTAAAAGTGGGAGACAGAGTGCTGGTCAGAAACCTCGGAGAACGAGGGGGTCCAGGGAAGTTACAATCCTACTGGGAAAAGGTGGTTTACGTAGTGAAGGGGCAGGTATCTGATAACCCAGTTTATGTAGTCTCCCCTGAAAAAGGGGACAATAAGAAAACTAGGACACTGCACCGGAATCTACTACTACTGGTGAATGACTTACCTGTGGAGGCTCCCACGACGACATTCCGAAAACCTGAAAGACAAAAAAAGAAAAGAGGTCAGTCACCAAACAGAGAAAACATTGGAGACCGAGACAGTGACATGACGGACTCAGATGAGGAAAGTAGTGGAGGAGGATACTGGCTGAGAAACCCAGTTAGTTGGACCGAACCAATGAATAGCCCTCTACCTGAGCGAGCACCTGTAAGAGAAGAGTTCAATCAAACACAAAGAAGGGGAGTATCCAGGATACTGGAAAATTCACCAGAAAGAGAACCAAATACTTACCTGGTATCACCTGTGGAGGATGATGTGGACGAGGAGAGGGAAACAGCTGCTTGTGTTGAGTCAGAGGGAGTAGCAAGAGAGGTCGAAACTCCAAGTGTCGGAGATGAAGCTACAGGGAGAAGGTCTACTAGAGAGAAAAGGCCACGACAGATTTACACTTATGACACTTTAGGTCAGCCTGTGCTACGCCCATACCCGACACTTAATGCAGTAACCGCTTATCCGATCACACACGTACCTTTCTGGGGCATAAATAGTCACTTACCACAAATTAGTTATCCCCACACACACATACCTTACAATTTCACGGTGCCTGTGTGTTGATTGCACATATTGGAGGAAAGAGGTTGACCACTGGAGCTTTTCTTATTTTGTCAGGGAGAGTGTGATACACACAAAGTATGTACACAATTGTGTTGTTTTTCCCTTCTTTGGAAGATGTATATTGTAATGAGTAAAATGATTGCATTATTGTCTTATGTTGTTAATATTCAAATTAACATGTATATATTTACATTTATAGAAACGTAGGGAAAAAAGTGAATTGTTTCACAATGGTTTTAAGGAGCAAGTGCCTTTTTGAATACACAGTTTCAAAGTTCATGTGAATGAAGTTCATACTTAATTTCATTTGTGTTAATGAATATTGGTATTACTAATTATAAAACACAATATATATATATATATAAATATATATAAGTTAAATGTTAACTAAAGATGGTAAAGGGAAGAAATGAGACAAAAGGTGATTTATTTTGGTGTTGGTGACAAAAGTGATGTAATAAGACAGACAAAAGGATGTGGATTAATGCTTTAAAAGCAACTGTTGAGCTTAATTGATTTATTGTGCATTAAATAAATATATCTGCAGAGGAGCTGTGAAAGAGCAGACGCGACTCTCGTTTCTTTTCATTGAATCCTGTTTTGCAGATCACAGTAATCTGTCAGTTGGGTCTCCTCAGCCGGGACCTGCAACACATTAACACCTATATTGTTCTGCACCCCCACGATAAAGCCACTGAACTGCCCCTCCAACCCACCCACAGGCTCAGATGAGAGTAGAAGAGCGTAGAAGAGCGTAGAAGAGCGTCTGAGACAGAGAGAAGTCACAATTCAGACTTAACTCACTATTCTAGACATTAGCATTATTAAAGTGTTGATAATGAAGGAATTAAATAATTTAGGCTACATGTAGTAATATTTCTGTCATAACGTTTAATAACTAAATATTTCATTATTTCAATTGGCTAATTGAAGAATTAAAACGCTACTTCGGTTTAGGCCAGCTTTTTCCAATAAGCAAAACGAAATACAAACAAACTCCTGCCCATTTGTTGTCATGAAAAAAATGTTCAACTCAATATTAAATCCCACAGCTGGATCTTTGGATCCTTAAAACCAGTGTGCGATTTGTGAATTAAGCAGAGGGCGATTATTTTTATTTATTCAAATAAATCTCGAACAAAAGTGGGTATTTTGTGCTGCTGTTAAACTAAATAACATTTATAGAATAATTATGAACTTCAATTAAACGATATCGCAACATTTCGTTTGTTTGTTTAAAATCTGTTTTTACATTTTAATTCAGGGTGATTTACGTTTAATTAGAGCAAGATTTTCACTATTGCCTTGTCCTTTCCTCATTGGGAAGCGCTCATACACATGATAACATTTACATTTATTCATTTAGCTGACGCTTTTATCCAAAGCGACTTACAATTGCTATACTTCAGAGGTCGCACACCTCTGGAGCAACTAGGGGTTAAGTGCCTTGCTCAGGGACACATTGATGTCTCACAGTGGATTCGAACCTGGGTCTCTCACACCAAAGGCATGTGTCTTATTCACTGCGTCATCACCACCACCACCACCACCACATGATAAACATGTCTGAGCAGATCCTCTGTACCTCTCGGTTTCATATGGATTACGTAATCATATAACATATAAAAATAATTCAGCAGAAGCAGGGATATTTAGACCAAAAAAAAAAAAAAACACGTCGAGAACACGTAATTTACTGTATCCCCTTTCACCGTAAATTCTTTCTGGATACATTTTAAGTGCATAATTCTGTATCCAATCATTTGGCCGGATCCCGTGATTTCCTCACACTGTAAAAAATGTAGGCCTACTGCAAAATTTACAGTAACTTACTGGCAACAATTAGCCAGTAAGTTACTGTGAATACTTTTTACAGTATAGGTACCGTACTTCCATTTACAGTATTTTGTGTATTCACTGTAAAATCAAAAACAATTAAACACTGTGATTTTAGTTGTATTTACTGTATTGATTGTTTTACTGTAGAGGAAATATTAATTACATACTGTACGACCTAGACTTCACAGATGATATCACATTACTGTCCCAAAAACACCAACAAATGCAAGAGAAATTGAGAGAGGTAGAACAGAAGGTAGCTGAAACAGGTCTCCACGTTAGCACACAAAAGACCAAAGTGCAAATACAAAGACGCTGACCAGCTTGATGGTTAACCACCAACCACTAGAGGAAGTCAACTCCATTTACCTGGGAAGTGAGGTAGCGAGTGATGACGGATCAGAAAGGGATGTAAAGAGGAGAATAGGGAAGGCAAGAGCTGCATTTGGCATGATGGGGGCCATATGGAGAGCATGTAACATCACACTCAAGACCAAACTACGGCTATTCAACTCAAGCATAAAAACCATACTCCTCTACAAATCTGAGACGTGGAAAACAACAGAGAACCTCCTGAACAAGCTACAAGTCTTCACCAACCACTGCCTCAGACGTATTTTTAACATCAGATGGCCTGAAAAAATAAAGAATGAAGAGCTGTGGAGAAGAGCATAGCAGCCAGCGATAGAAGTGGAAATAAAGAAACAAAAATGGGGATGGATTGGGCACACATTGCGTAAATCGAAGAATTCCATCACACGCCAAACCCTGCAGTGGAACCCACAGGGTAAATGTGGTAGAGGGAGACCAAGAAACACCTGGAGGAGGAGCGTCACAGCTGAGATGGAAAGAGCTGGATACAGATGGCAAGATCTGGAGAAGCTGGCACAGAACATTGTCAGTGGCCTATGCTCCTTCTCGGAGTAACAGGCATAAGTAAGTAAGTAATGAGTAACTGGTTAGCAAATTACAACTGTTTAGGGACATAAACCACTCTCCTTGTTTGTTTTTTCAGAGCAAATCATATTCCCCAGTCATCTACGCATTGCGTCCTCTCAATTTCTCCCAAAGGTTTTTATGTAAAAAGGAATATAGTGTGTACATGCCCTTAGCCCAACAGCCCTTCTGATCTCTAATAAAGCATTCAAGTTGTAAGGAGGTTTCAACCTACACTATTTAGATACTCAGATACTTTAGATAACATTTTAAAGGAAGAAGGTGATTTTGAACAGCTTTTCAATTGTCAATTTGCCTTTACATTTCAATCTATCTTTCAATAAAACTATTTAAGATAATAAATACCTCTGAACAAACTCCAGTGTTGTGCAGGCTTTTACCTGATACTCTAGGTTGAATACATAATAACAGGCGAAGAGAGCGGCCAAGGCAGTGGTGAAGTCAGCCAGTTGAACACCAGGTGGGATTACCATCCTAACCTCGATCGACAGCATTTGCTGTGCTGTTCCTGACTGGTGCAGAGGCAGTGAATGACACAACACAAACTGCATTCACTAGTGTTTTTCAGACTAGACTTTTTCTTTGCTTGTGCCCTATATATTCAAAGGATTCGTTAACAGTGAATGTGAAACTTACCGAGCATGATGATCCTTGTGAGTGATGGGGAGAGACAGCTGGGCCTCTGCGTCTGCGAGAGTGGTAGTCACCTATGAATACCAGCAAAGATGAGTTACTTGAAACAAGCTAGACAGTATATTATCTCTAGGATAGAAAAAACATTTTGAAATTTGTGGATAAGGAAGCAATGGGCCACATTTTTTGTTGCTTTGATGGTTTGTGCATGTTTACACCCCTGGGAAAAAAATGAACTAAGTACCACACTAACCTTATGCCAGGCTACATCAATTTTCTCTTAATTAAAATATTGTGCACACAGTGACTTTTCCCAGCATGCTCTACAAAAGAATTGAGATAGAAGCTTGCACCATGTGGGTTATAGTGTGAGGTGAGGTCCATCAATGAAAAAGTGCTCAACCACCAATAACATAAAGGTGTCCTCAAACAATATACCTGGCCTGAAACCCATTGCGTCAAACTATTAACAAACAAACTACAAACACTTAGGAAGACAGGATTGCCAGACACAAACCTGCATTTACTTGAACCCAAGTACAAGATGCCATTGGAGGCTCGCCAACCTGCAATACAATTTTGGGGGTGTAAAATGTTTGACTCTAATCAGGGAAAATGATACTGCTGCAATAAATGTGACAATTAATTATTAAAAAACTCTAAATAAAAGATTTAAGTAATTAAGGAACTTACATCAGCAATGAGAAAAAGTGAGTCCTCTTGCTCTTTGGGGGCTCAGCAGGACCTGCATTACACACGTATGAGTGAAAGCACAGAATAGTCAGGAGAAAATAAGGTTTGACCCTAAAAAAATTCTAACAAAAGGTTTCTCAGTGGTTTACAGTAGTATCAGATGTACTTCAAAATATACTAAAAGTTTACAAAAGTTTGACTCCAAAAAAGGCCCCATTTTCAAAATGGTGGCCGTTAGGTCCTTTTAGGTGGGTCAATATAAGGTTACGCCTCAACAAAATTGATACAAAAGTTTTTTTTTGGTGAAATTACAATGCTTGCATGAGTAATTCATTTTGATAGCAAGCTAACTGGTTATACTCTTAGCGCTAGCTGGATACCTGTGGCTCTCCACAGCCTGACAAGGGTGGCACAGAAAACTTTTTTTTTTTTTGCTCCTAGTGATGGTAACGTTAAGTTACTTACTGATTTTCTGGAAGTCCTATAAATATGCTAGCTTGATAGTGAGTAGTAACAGCCATGTTGGTTGTTTATATTCATAATGATAAAGTTAGGTATTTTATTACCTGTGATTCTTTCTGACATGTCACTCCATCGCACTGCGCTCCTCTCCGCACTAGTAAACGCGTCCTCCAGCTGAGCGGTTGGCATTGCGCGTTCAAGTGTTTTGGGGGCGTGGCTTTGGAATGAGCTCAGAAGGAAGGGGGTGGGAGTTTCTCTGTTGGATACTTTCAAAATCCAGCAGTTTTCTGCTAGTTTCTCAAACTTACCTACCCTGCCTTTAAGCTCACACTTACTATAGCTAAACATAATAAATCAATTGAAATGATGTCTGATTGTAGGCTATGCGTGAAGTCTAGTGGCTTTTGTTGAAATTTTATGTTATTTCAAGTCTCTTGATCCTCATTGGATTTATGAAGCCCATTTCCGCCAGTGAAAAAAAAAAAGATAAAACTTAGGTTGTAAAATAAAAATACCATGGGATGTCATTAAGAGTTAAAAGAAAGATAACATAAGATAAAAAAGGAAAAATACAGTAGTTTACTATTTACAGTACTATAGTGGATATTGTGATCTTTTTACAGTAATGTGTTGACTACTGTGATTTCAACTTAGACTACTGTGATTTTGTCATGTGGACAAGGTTTTAATGTAAACTTTACAACATTCTACTGTAAAGTTTATCATATACAGTAGTGTTACTAAAGTAAATAAGCAAATAACTGTAGATTTCACAGCCATTATTTACAGTGCAGATATAAAGGTGGATGTCTCCGCCTGTGGCAAACACTTTTCAGACTGGATGACGTATATTTTGTTACGTTCCAAGACAAATTATAATGCCATGTTGGTAGATTAGCACCTGTAAAATTTCCTTTTGTTGAAAGGCCAGATAAAAGTAAAAAGCTATATTTAGATCTATGTCCGAGGCAGTTCGACTTCACTTGTGCATTTCCTAAAAGAAAAAATAACTTCTACGGAAGAATAGACTATTCTCGTAATTTTGACTTTAATCTCGTAATGTTTCGACTTTATTCTAGTAATATTAGATTGATTATTTTTTTTATGTTGCGTTTCAGGGCTTCCGTAGAACTGCTTTTTTTTCTTTTTTAAATTGCAATTGGAATTATTATACAAAAGTACATTCTGTTGGATAATATTTGTTCCTTAGTGTAAAATGGAAATGCATGGTCATTTTATTTTATAAATATAAGCAAAAAATAAAAAAATAAAACGATATGGTATAACAGAGTTTTAGAACTAGACACATCTTATCATTAATTATCATTAATAATAAAAAATTAAATTACAGTAGCCCATGTTTGTTCGGGATTTGAACCCGAAACCTAAGTTATACTACTCGACCACAAATTTACTAGAAAGCCCAGAAGTCCGATTGTCCAACAGTCAGTGTGTGTGCGCACACGAGAGAAAAGCCCTCTTCAAAAGCTGGGTCCTGATTGGTTAACGCGGCGCGAATTGACGAAGAAGTTCAGATTGTTCAACTCGGGCGGCAGACGCGAATTCGCGTCAAACGCGTGAATGCACAAAAAACAGTAAATAAATCATTTGCGCGTAACGCGCCAGACGCTCAATTCGCGCCATTCGCACGAACTTGCGTCTACCGCGCCGCGCTCTACGCCTCATTCGCGCCGCAGGAATGTTTTACGCGCATAACGCGTCTTTGCATTGACTTAACATTGAAATCACTCGCGCTAGACGCTCTATTCGCGTCCGGTGTGAACGCACCATTAAGTGTACTCTCTCTCTCTCTCTTAAGTGGACGCACCTGGTCGTGATTTGAGTGGCTGATTGACGGAGCTGACTGATATAAACACCAACGAGGAGGAGAAAGAAAAGCGACGACAGATCTTGTGGGCTAGCCAGCAAACAAGTTCTTTCGACTTGTATTTTGTTTTTCCTTTGTTAGTTGTTGTCTGTGTTGTTAAATTCGTTCCTTGTTTGGTACGTTCGTTATTATTGTGACGTCTGTTATGAGTGAGTAAATAAATAGATTAGATTGAGTCCGCCGTTTACTCGTTCTTGTTTATGTTACGTAGTCTCTCTTTTCTTAGAGCTGATATTTTTATCCAGATAGATGGTCTTAACAGCGTCACTGCACCTAATTTATTTTCACTTACTGCGAGATAGGCCTATGATGGTCTTTTGGTGTATTTTTTGTTTGTTTATTATTGCACTGCTCCCCCGAGGAATAGTCTTCTGTTGCCCACCGACGCGTACAACATGAAATATAGGCTATATTGTTGTCGTCTCTATTTTTTACTGATTCTATTTTTCTGTTCTAAAAGTTTGTTCTATTCTGTTTAAAATTTACTTTTACATATTTAATCAGTCTCATTCTTGTTGAAATAATGAACAAAGTTTTGCAACTGTTTTGCAAAATGTTCCTTTGCGCCACTTTGCGTCACGGTCATTTCGCGAATGACTTTAAAATGCGACTGGTTTATTTTTACCTAGCTAGGTAGATTTTTATTTAACGCGGTGGTAATAGGCATTCTGGTTGACTACCAACTGTATAAGCAGCAGTGTTTACTGCATGTGTTTATGCAGCAGCGGTCTATTGTATGCCATTGCGGTTTTATTCGCTGTTAGCATGGATATGAAAACAGTTAAAGTGATGTAAGCATTTGCGCTTTAAATGGCGTTCACCATATTTAGTAGTATAACTTTAATGACGCATTCTTTAATCAACACATTTTATTAGCGATGCTAAATGTGTGTGGTTGATTCAGTTATGCAGTTGTGTCTATGCAGCAGCAAATGGTCTATTGTTTGTATATCTGTGACTACATGCTGTCTTAGCTACTGATGAGAAGGTTAAAGTAAAATCAGCATTTACATTCAACAGGGTAACATGTTTAGCTGCATAAAAATGACACCTCTTTTATTCAAGGGTAATATTTAATTAGCTATGCTTGATATGTTGATGCTGCGTCATAGCACGCTCCTGGCATTCATTATCGCTTCTGATGGCTTTTTATTTATCAAATAAGAGTATAGGGTTATGTTATCATTATCAAATGGCTTAATTGATGATACTTGCTCTTGTGGTTGCTGAGTTTCTATCTCTATCAGCTTTCAATGTTATATCTATTGCTCACGAGAACACATAGCATGCATTTCTAGTACTAAGCCGGTCGGCAAGGTAGCCAAGGCACACATAGCCTTAGGTCACTAGTGTTAAGCTGGTCGGCAAGGTGGCCAAGGCACACAAAGCCTTAGGTCACTAGTGTTAAGCCGGTCGGCAAGGTAGCCAAGGCGCACATAGCCTTAGGTCGCTAGTGTTAAACCGGTCGGCAAGGTAGCCAAGGCATACATAGATAATAAAACATACAGTCCCATGAAAAAAAAAAGTAGTCCCATGAAAAAAAAAAGTACATATGTTTTGGTGATAAATCTGCTTTTTTTTTTATTTTTTATTATTCTATTCTGTGAGGGACCAAGCTGGCAGGCATGAGGAGTCAAAAAATAAGTTTTCAAAAAATATAAGTTTTTATTTACAAAACAAAAAAAACAACTAATTTACAGAAAACTGAAAGTTCTTGGCCCATAAAAGAGGTCAACTTAAACAGAACTTAACATAGGCTGAACACCTGAAGTAACTAAACAGACCTACTAGACTAAAACATGGGGGAAACTTATATAGTGGCTGATCAGGCTATTCCGACACAAAAGGGGGTAGACAAACACATAATATATAAACAAACCACAACAATGTTTTGCTTCACAACAATTCTCTTTCGGGCTTGAACAAACCATAACACACAAATTATGCCAAAATGTCAGTTTTGTCAATTGTCCTCATAAGAGCAGTCTTAAATGATTTAAATAAAGTCTTAAATGAACAGATTTGTGAGTAAATGGGACGCGTGTCAGATCGCGTCTCTGTCAGCAGCGGCTGGTCTTAAAGTGTCATTAATGTTAATCAAAGAACAAAGGTAAGAGAGTAAATGACTCACTCAGACCCGGCACCAGGAGGATTATTATACCGGTAGCCTAATAATCATGAATGCACTCTGCTATCTTTTAACACCTCTCTGGCGAAATCTCTTCACGCAAAAGAAAAACTCTTCATGAAGCGCAGTGAAATTCAACGACCTATGGCGTTTCCTGATGGATCGAGGTTGTTCATTAACTTCATTTTATGGACTGAGCAGGTAATATTTAATATGAAACAAAGTCTCAACTTTCAAATTTGGTCAGTCAAAGAAAATTAAACAATAAATAGGCCTACCGTTTTGTGGCTCTTTAATGTGTCGTGACAGATTGCCTCAGTTAAAGCCAAGTTCAAATCCACCAACGTTAATCTACTAACTCTCCTGACTGCTTTGTGGGGCAAAAATGGTGGATTTTGATTGGTCAGATCCCTGCGAAGGATGAATTGACGCTAATTTAAAAGTGATTTTAATTTAGTTTTTTAATTAATATTTAGTTTCGTTTTCAAATTAGCGCCAATTCAGGGCACAATAACTAAACAGTTATGCTCCACACGACCGCACCATTATGCATGCCCATGCAAACACGCGCATTTTACGTTTGCCTTTAAATTAGCAATTTAAAAGCCCCTGCTGGTGATACCGGTATTACCGGTGTTGTCACACGTCGATTAACCGGTGGAAAAATATCCTCACCGTCACATCCCTATGGTAACTCAAAAAGAAAGGTATTAATTTCACAGAATGTAACTAAGGGTGTATTCACACCTGCCTTGTTTGGTTCGATTGAATCGAACTCTAGTTCGTTTCCCCCCTTGGTGCGGACCTTTTGGGCAGGTGTGAATACAGCAATCGAACTCGGGTGCGGACCAAACAACCGAACCGAGACCCAGCTGAAGAGGTGGTCTCGGTACGGTTCCAAACGAACTCTGGTACGGTTCGTTTACGGTGTGAACATGAACTGACCCAATTGCAAGAAAGCACTGCGCCTTTGAGTTAACAGGCTTCCGTAGTCGGAGATTTTGGCATAATGGTTTGTGTTATTGTTGTTCAAGACAAGTGCGAAAGAGAATTCCATTCCGGCGCGCTGTCTGGCTACACGATACTGTTGCGTGTCTTTCTGCGTGTCGTGTGTGCATCATTGGAATGGAATGAATGAATGAGTGTGTGCATCAGGACATTCACATACAGAGCGTTCTCTTTAGTCTAATCGCGCATAGATGCAAAAAAAGCTTTTGCAGTTCATATAATGTAACGATATCGCAAGCGTTAACATTGACAGCATTTGTTAGCAGTATATACAATAAGAATCTCATTATTTGAATGTGCGAACATAGCCCCTCTCTATGAATGAAAACTTTATACCTTATCCGTCTTCTGCGCAGTTTCTTCATATTGCGTTTGTACAGAATAACACAAAATTAGTCAAATAACAAATATTGCAGTACAAACTATCTCCATGCTGAGCCTTTTTTGCACTTCCTGATTTCCCTACTTGAGAATCCTTGTCCAATGAATGGACGACCTTAGCACACGTGTGGTTTTGTTAACAAATCTTGGTTCACTTGCAAAAAGAGCAGTGTGAAAGCGAACCGTGCCAAAAAAAAAAAAAAAAAAATTATTTGGTCCGGACCAAAGCAAGTGAACTATCGGACTTTCCTGGTGTGATTACACCCTTAGGGCGCTTTCACACTTGGTTCGATTGCCTGTTCCGAACCCGAGTTTGATTGCTCCCCCCTCCCCCTGCCCCCGATGGACTGTGTTCACATTACATTTTTTGTATCCGAACCGCGGTACGCTTGCGTCATCAAGCTGCAGCTGGCGCATAATCGTGTTGCTTGGTAACCGGCGCCGCAATGAATGAAAAGGCGTCAAAATGGATAGAATTGCTCGCTTCACATTTGTTCTTCTTTTTTTTAACCTTTGGTTTTGTTTCAAAGAAAAGATACAGAAACACACTTGCGTCTGTCTGGCGCAAAAGTATTAAAATCGTTCCAAAGCAGCTGGCTGTCAGCCGAAGACAATTTTTGCGGCAAGCGTAAATCATCTCTCTGCTTGCAGTGGGTCAATCCCGCTTTTCGTCAAGGTAAGTGTATACACACACACACACACACACTGAAGACTGTCCTGTCGACCACATTATACATTATACGTCATCAATAGCGGTTCACTTCCGTGGTTTGGTTCGACTGCGTTCATATCAGCAGCGAACCGTACTGGAGTTCACATGAACCGTACCCCAGACCACCTTTTTAAGCGGACCCGAGTACGGTTTGCGGGTGCGCACCCTATTTCGGAAGACAGCGTTCACATCATCCAAACGAACCGAACTCTGACGTCATTCGAACCCGGGTACGCACCAAAAGTGCTAGTGTGAAAGCCCCTTTAAAGATAAATGAACCTGAAATTAGCTAAATTGATAAAGTTAACTAAATGTGTGCACCCAAATGGAAAACTAAGTTGAATAACTAATAAAACAGTTTTTAAAACTAAAGTGTGTGTCCAGTTATTTATTTGTATAATATGTAATGTGCTCAAAACAAATTAAAGAGTTACCACCGTGAGTTGTTTCCATGTGTGGCTGCTAGTGCAGCCCTCACATATTCCTTCCTGTCTATGTCATCATTGTGCAGCTATATGCATATCTGCTGGTGTAGCAGCTTGTTTTCTCACTCAACAGCATATGTATAGTACTTATATTGTCCGTTTCTCCCATTACCCTGTGCAACTGTGTAGGGTGAAACATTACAATGTATAGCAATAGTCGTCTTTTCAGCTGTTGCACAAAAGCTTTATTGGCATTGGCTGTACAACCTGTAAATTATCTGATTAAATGTTTGTGTTTAAGAGGGCTCTGCCCTTTTCTCTTGTCTCCTGCTTTGTTGGGGGCTTAATTCATGAATGTTACATGTGCTGCAACAGCAGCATGTCTTACATGCTCACAGCAATGTCTGTGAATGTACTGGCAGTAGCAAGTCTCGGTACTTGCTCTCCAGCAGCATCAGCAGCAACGTAGCAGATCTATTCTGCCAAGACCAAATACATTAATATTGCCATATCCATTACCATGCCAATCTCTATTACCATACCAATCTCCCGAGAGTTGTCATGACAGAACTGCAATAAAGTAGCCTATAGTTAACAATCACTTGTTTACAAAGTACAATGGGAAGTCAAACTATCTTTACTTAAAATTGTCTTAACCTGAACATGTTCATTTCCTGTCAAATCTCTGAAAATCTGAAAGCAGGTTTTTCCTAATATCTGTCATTAGAAGCAGAACACATTTTACACATGGGGAAAACCAATTTAGTCGATAATACAAGATGGTCCATTTAAACCTCTTTCTGACTTGTGCTTGGCCTTAAAAGTAACATCTTGTAATTGTTTAACTATATAGCATTTGTTACAATAAAGATTTAATTACAAGACTATTGAGGACCTCATTACTATGCTTAGGCCAATGTTAACTTTTTTTCTTTCTTTTTTTATCCATAGCATTTGTTATGAAAAATAGTAACCTACGCATATATAAAATATAGCTACAACATGCCACAGATGTAATATAAATCTTTAGTGAAAAATCTATTCCCTTAACAGAGATTATCTATTATAAATTCTACAACTAGTCAAAATTTACCACAATAAATACAAGCTTTCTAATTTATGTTGGTGCAGGATGATGTTTTCAATTTTTTCTTAAGTCTTCTCAGTAGCTGTTTTAGATCATGTTTGACTTTCTTTGAAGCGTTTTACTACATTCTCAATATAATTCAAATGGGTTGCACATTTTATCATCAGCGTCGCATAGGCTTGTGCAATTTTTATCACACTTTTGGAGTGCACTGGTGAACGCATCTATGATTTGCGCGATACTCATGCAAAATTAAACAACTTAGGGCTTCAGTCACAATCATATCACAGATGTGGGTACATTTCCATGAAAAATAAAACTCAACCAGGCACTTCGAAGAGGTTCTGATGCTGGGACACGGTGTAATGAAGCGTGTGGGTTACTACATCCAACAACCGAACATTTTGACTTACCCTCTCGTAACTTCTGCATCCTTGAGTTTGGACTACAAAATCGCAGCGAGAAATAAAAATGGCGGATTGCTCGAAGTGTTGGGCCGGGAGTCGATGTCCTTATTTGGCAGTTTCGCTGCAAATACTGTGACGTAATTGTTCAAAAAACGTCATAGAGAATAGAAAAATCAGAACAGGTTGCAAAATATGACCAAAACAGAATATAAAGATATCAACGAAGCACCTGAAGAGACTAATTTCAACTTTTCTGTACTTATAAACTCTCCAAATATACAACAAAATGCATTTACGGGCTAAAAAAGTGGATTTAGCATGATATGTACCCTTTAAATGTAATTCTCATTTACCAAATATGCCTTGTAGCATTCCCGGCTGAACAGATGCAATTTACTCTCAGGAACTGATATGTTTATAAAGAATTTAATTTCCAAAACACCGTAAGAGCTGAATAAAAGCAAACAAACAAATAAACATTAGACATCTGACTGCAAATTGTATATAAATGTCCATAACAAACCTATAAACTAATGAATATACATTTGCAATCTAATTGGTTACACCATAAATAGTGTTACAATAAATCAAGTTTTTAGTATGCAGGCTAATGTAATAACCCTGCCTTACTGTACTGTAGTAAACCTGAATAATATGAATTATTTTAACACTGACAATAACAATATTTAATGCAGATAAAGCAACTTCCAAAAATGAGTTTTAAACAGTTGACAAACTTCTTTCAAAGTGCTATACCTGTATGACCTATATGATTTTATGAATTGTTTTAATTACAACAATCTCCTTTTAAAGTGCAATATGAACTAAATGAGACAACTGAATTAACTATGAATTATTTTTGGTACAGTTGATGATAATCAATTTAGAGAGAAAAACATAAAATATATAAAATGGCCAAATAAAGGCCTAATTTACTATAAACAAGTGCAAACAGAAGTGCAAATCAAGAGAAACGAGGCACTGTGTTCTGCATTTGACAGTAATGAATCACACACACTCTCTACATAACATCATAAGCAAATCAAATGGTCATCACTGATTTCTAAACCTGCATATATGCTGACGACCCACTAAAAGTTAGCTAACAGCTTTAAAGGAGATAGATACAATAAACACTTTAGTCTCTCAAAGTTTAGCAGACAGCATAAAATTAAAACGGTACCTTGTGCCCTTCATCAGCAAGGAGCTAAGAGGTAGAAAGAAACCTTTTAAAATGTATATTTTCACAGTGTGCACCCAAAATTCATCTCTCTTCTCTGGTAGAGTTAAAGTGTGTTAGCATATAAATGTGTCTTTGCTGTGTGTGGACACAACCACCATACAATAAAAAAAATCATTCACTGCTTTTTTTTTAATCCTCAAAAAGTCTAAACACTCAGTAATCAGGCGTTTGGATTTTCTGAGCACTATGATGTCATAATGCTCATGCTCCGCCCACGACCACTGACGGACTGTCCCGCATATACAACATATTTCTGATATTCAAAAGCTGTTTTTGAGGAGGTAAAAAGGATATAACAACCTTTACATGAACATCCTAAAGAATCACACTGTAACGAGGTTAGATGTTGCGGGAAGAAGGAGGCGGGAACCGGCAAACATTTAAAGACTTTAATAAATAAATAAACGCATACAAAACGAAAATAAAGGCAGCAGTCCCTCACGGACGACTGCTGCCACATGAAACAAAACATCAAATAAAATCCATGCCTGCCCTCATTCGATCTCCACTGTTGTCGCTCCTCCTCCTCCAAGGCCCTCGACCTCGTCCTGCTCACCACACATACCAACTTGTGGAAAATGGGCATCCGATGACCCCTTTAACTTAGGGGCCGCTAACACGACACCGTTCTAACAGAAAACACTCAAAGTGCTCCTGCCGGCTCATCCGCACAAAACAGTGCCTGGTGGCTCGAGAATGCAAATCCTGAAATAGATTCCAAGGTGCAAGCCTTGAAAATGTAAAATAAAAACAAAAAAAAAAGGTTAACTCTGCGCATACCTCAAAAATAGGCTCAAAAATAGTGTACATTACAATAAAACACATGGCATCTGGCTATAGAAGAAGCTGATTTGAAATCCACAAATTAAAATGTAATTTTATTATTTTTTTTTAATAGTTTTAAGTGTGACTGTTATTATTAAGTTGAATGATTATGGAGTTAATATTCTGCCATAATTAAACAAACAAATCCAGCATTTTGCAAATGTAACACGCGCGTCCTACGGTCTTAGCGTAAACCAGTTTCTAATGTCTTGGACCAGATCAGAAGACCAGAGCCGGTCCGAGCCTTTTGGGGGCCCTAAGCAGAATTTGATTTGGGGGCCCCCTCCCACTACGCGAAGTCACCTGTGCTTGACGATTATTGACACAAATGTCACGCAATAATGATACATTATAAATGAATACAGTGAGGTTATGTATTAATACAAATTAATTAATTATGTAGTAATAACACAATTTCTAAAACTATTAATACGTATAGCAAAACCCCTCACTGAGTATGCAAAACTAAAAGCACAAACACTGCTTTGCACTCAGTTTGCAATTTTGTAACACACACTTTGCAAAACTGTAGGCACAATTCACTGCACAACACTCTTTTTGCAGAACTTTAAACACAACTCACTGCTTACACTCAATTACCAAATTTCCAACACACTCCTAGCAAAATTATACACATGTATGGCTATCATTAACACTATTTTGCCAACTGTCTGGCACACTTTCACATGTGAAAACTGTTTTAGATAATTAGTTCACTTTGCAATCAGCCTAAGCACTATAAATAAGCCACAGGTAAGCTGTCTGTGTGGAGTACAATGGAAGGAGCAGTAAGAGTGAGAAGAGTGAGAATCAGAGGAGGCCGAGGAGGCCGAGGGAGAGGACGTGGAGGTGAAGAAGTTGGAGGAAGAGGACGTGGAGGTGAAGAAGCGAGAGGGTTAGAGGAAGTTAGAGGAAGAGGCCAAGGAGGAGCAAGAAGAGGACGAGGAGGCCGAGGGAGAGGACGTGGAGGTGAAGAAGTTGGAGGAAGAGGACGTGGAGGTGAAGAAGTTGGAGGAAGAGGACGTGGAGTTGAAGAAGCGAGAGGGTTAGAGGAAGTTAGAGGAAGAAGACAAGGAGGAGCAAGAAGAGGACGAGGAGGGGAAAGAGGAAGGGTAAGAAGAGTAAGAAATAGAATAACTGATGACATCAGAGCTACAATAGTGGACCATGTCATCAACCATGGGATGACCCTGAGGGAAGCTGGCCAACGGGTTCAGCCTAATTTGAGCTGCTACACTGTGGCAAGCATCATTAGGACATTTCGAAATGAGAATCGGTAAGTACTTTGTAGCACTGCCATACTCTAATGAGAAACACAACAGTACCATACATGCACAAATACTGAAATTGTTACTTTACAGAATTGCTAGACGTCCAGATGTTGGGGGCAGAGTAAGAATGTTCACTCCAAAGCAAGAGACCCATATAGTGAACATGGTGATTGCCAATAATGCAATAAGACTGCGCAAAATACAGCAGCGCATAATTGATAATGACACCATCTTTCAAAATATACACAGTGTAAGCATTTCTGCACTAAGTCATGTACTTGCACGCCACAGAATAAGAATGAAGCAAATTTACAGAGTTCCTTTCGAGAGAAACACAGAACGTGTAAAGCAACTGCGATATGACTATGTGCAGGTAAGCTATAGTGTTATTGGTTCTGAATTTGGAAGTGCATACTGTAGTGCTGTGCATGGGCCTGATGTGTTGTATTTGTTTTGTCTTGTCCAGAGAGTGATGGAACTAGAAGCAGATGCCATGGGACATGAGCTACTTTTTGTAGATGAGGCCGGTTTTAACCTCAGTAAAACCAGGAGACGTGGCAGGAACATTATTGGACACCGTGCCATCATCAATGTCCCAGGACAACGTGGTGGTAACATAACCATGTGTGCAGCTATAAGCCAAAATGGTGTTGTTCACCATCATGCAACCATAGGCCCATACAACACTGCACACATTATTGCATTCCTGGACACCTTACATAACATGCTCACTGTTCAGAGACCAGAGCATACCCGATATGTCATCATATGGGACACTGTTAGTTTCCATAGGGCTGCTTTGGTCCGCAACTGGTTTACAGACCACCCATTCTTCATGGCACTCAACCTCCCTCCATACTCTCCATTCTTAAATCCCATCGAGGAGTTCTTCTCTGCCTGGCGCTGGAAAGTGTACGACCGTCATCCTCATCAATAGGTAGCCCTTTTACAGGCAATGGAGGAGGCATGTGGAGATATTGACCAGGCATCATGTCAGGCCTGGATACGGCATTCAAGGAGATATTTTTCCTGGAGGATATCGCATGCGATGTGGACGAAATTTTGTGGCCGGACCCAGAAAGACGACATGATGTAGGCTGATTGTTTTTTTTTTTTTTTTTTTGTGAAATTACTATTTTGTGTTCTGACTTTGTCTTGGTTTTGATGAGTGTGAATAAACACCAATACTTGAAGTTTGGATCCTTTTATGTTTACATGACACTATGACAAAAGTATGACCTCAAATTGACATCTGTACACAGAGAAAGCAAAAGCCAGATGTGTTTTGTATTCATACCATCAGTGTGTAGTTGGCACATTGTGTGCTTAGTAGATGATGGCTTGTGTTTACTGTTTGATACTAAAACACCATTTTTACGAAGGTGTGAAGAGTTAATCTAGCTGTGTTCGCTTTTGCAAGAGAACTACAATGTTTTGATAATTGGGTGAAAGGTTTTCTTATTTGTGTGTAGAGTTTTGCAAAAATAGCCAACAGTTACAAAAAATGTGCTTAAGCAAACAGAAAAAACTGTAAAAGGATCCAAGAGCAGGAGTTGACAGGATTTAATGGAAAATATAAACAAGCCAGTCTGTCGTTATGGCACACATAACTGGGTAAAACAAAACAGTCAAAAGAAGAAAAGACTGAATAAAAGACTGTCGTGATGAGGAAATAGAACTGATCACCCGTAGAGGAGGAGGAAGTACATCAGCAGGGAAAAGAGAGCCGCAGAGGATCTCACACAGCTGAAGCAGAACACAGACAAAACTATTGCGCAGGGCTGTACCAGACAAATGATGTTTTATAAACAAGGTTCGGGAGGAGCACGTTCAAATAAATCATTCCAATCAACTCGTCACCAAACTATTACATGTCTGTCACGGGCAAACAGGAAAAGGATAGGGAGAACTCAAGTGCAAAACAAGGAAGGTTTATTTACAACAAAAACAGAACAAACACAAATCAAAAACCCACGAGGGGGAAAACATAATAAATGAACATGAAACAAACACTGAATCAGGAATACAGGGAACACCAACCGGGAACAAAGAAACATCTGACAATGGCAACGAACCGACACAGACTGCAAACATGAGGAGACTTATAAAGGGAACAAATCAAAAGGGAACAGGTGGAGAAACTCAAACACTAATCAGATAACGAGGGGGAGGGAACAACAATCAAAACAGCACATGGCACAACATAACAAACACCCATGTGCAACACAAGACAGGACAGACATGTGACATAACCCCCTCCCTACGGAGCGGCTACCAGAAGCTCCATCAGGCTAGGGCGGGGCAGGCAGGAAACATCAGGGTGGAACAGAAGGGACTGATTGGAGGGACTGAAGGGATAGACCAGGGCGGGACAGGAACATCGGGCGGCCAGGGCGAAACAGAGAGTCCATAGGCCGGTGAGGGAGAAACACAGAGTCCATCGGGCGGCCAGGGCGGCGAAGAGCCCTCGGGAGGCCAGGGCGGAGCAGATCCTTCAGGTGGCCAGGGCGGTGAAGACTCCTCGGGTGGCCAGGGCGGTGAAGTCCCCTCGGTTGGCCAGGGCGGAGCAGACCCCTCGGGTGGCCAGGGCGGAGCAGACCCCTCGGGTGGCCAGGGCGGAGCAGGTCTTTCAGGTGGCCAGGGCGGTGAAGACCCCTCGGGTGGCCAGGGCGGAGCAGACCCCTCGGGTGGCCAGGGCGGTAAAGACCCTTCGGGTGGCCAGGGCGGTGAAGACCCTTCGGGTGGCCAGGGCGGATCAGGCCCTTCGGGTGGCCAGGGCAGTGCAGACCCCTCGGGCGGCCAGGGCGGTGCAGATCTTTCGGGAACAGACACCGGCTCGGGAACAGACACCATAACAGAAACAGTCACAAGGACAGACACAAACACAGACACAAACACTGAGTCCGGAACCAACATGAGCTCCAGCTCTGGAACAGGTACTGGCTCTGCCTCCGGCTCAGGAACAGGCACTGGCTCTGCCTCCGGCTCGGGAACAGACACCGGCTCGGGAACAGACACCGGCTCGGGAACAGACACCGGCTCGGGAACAGACACCGGCTCGGGAACAGACACCGGCTCGGGAACAGACACCGGCTCGGGAACAGACACTAGAACAGAAACAGTCACAAGGACAGACACAAACACAGACACAAACACTGGCTCTGGCTCTGGAACAGGCACTGGCTCTGGAACAGGCTCTGGAACAGGCATTGGCTCTGCCTCCGGCTCTCGAACAGGCATTGGCTCTGCCTCCGGCTCTCGAACAGGCATTGGCTCTGCCTCCGGCTCTCGAACAGGCATTGGCTCTGCCTCCGGCTCTCGAACAGGCATTGGCTCTGCCTCCGGCTCTCGAACAGGCATTGGCTCTGCCTCCGGCTCTCGAACAGGCATTGGCTCTGCCTCCGGCTCTGGAACAGGCATTGGCTCTGCCTCCGGCTCTGGAACAGCAGACACTAGCTCCGGCTCTGGAACAGCAGACATGGGCCTGTCCAGGATCCGAACCAGACGTTCCAGATATTCCAGATCCAAAAAGGCAGACGGCACTGGCTCTGCCTCCGGCTCTGGAACAGGCATTGGCTCTGCCTTCGGCTCTGGAGCCGGCAATGGCTCTGCCTCCAGCTCTGGAACCGGCAATGGTTCTGCCTCCGGCTCTGGAACGGGCACTGGCTCTGCCTCCGGCTCGGGAACAGACACCGGCTCGGGAACAGACACCGGCTCGGGAACAGACACCGGCTCGGGAACAGACACCGGCTCGGGAACAGACACCGGCTCGGGAACAGACACTGGGTTCAGCTCCGAAACGCCGGATACCGGCTTCTCCAATATCCGAGCCAGCCGCTCCAGATAGCCCTGGCTCAGGAAGGCAGACAGGACGTGGACAGTCTCTCGCTGGGCAGACGGGACGTGGACAGTCTCTCGCTGGGCAGACGGGACGTGGACAGTCTCTCGCTGGGCAGACGGGACGTGGGCAGTCTCTCGCTGGGCAGACGGGACGTGGGCAGTCTCTCGCTGGGCAGACGGGACGTGGGCAGTCTCTCGCTGGGCAGACGGGACGTGGGCAGTCTCTCGCTGGGCAGACGGGACGTGAGCAGTCTCTCGCTGGGCAGACGGGACGTGAGCAGTCTCTCGCTGGGCAGAAAGGACGTGAGCAGTCTCTCGCTGGGCAGACGGGACGTGAGCAGTCTCTCGCTGGGCAGACGGGACGTGAGCAGTCTCTCGCTGGGCAGACGGGACGTGAGCAGTCTCTCGCTGGGCAGACGGGACGTGAGCAGTCTCTCGCTGGGCAGACGGGACGTGAGCAGTCTCTCGCTGGGCAGACGGGACGTGAGCAGTCTCTCGCTGGGCAGACGGGACGTGAGCAGTCTCTCGCTGGCCAGACGGGACGTGAGCAGTCTCTCGCTGGGCAGACGGGACGTGAGCAGTCTCTCGCTGGGCAGACGGGACGTGAGCAGTCTCTCGCTGGGCAGACGGGACGTGAGCAGTCTCTCGCTGGGCAGACGGGACGTGAGCAGTCTCTCGCTGGGCAGACGGGACGTGAGCAGTCTCTCGCTGGGCAGACGGGACGTGAGCAGTCTCTCGCTGGGCAGATGGTTTTCCTCTCCTCCGTCTATGACGGTGAGGAGCCGGCTCTGAACTGCCCACCACTGGTGTAGGATTGTAAGGAGGCCAGGACGGAGAGTGATGTTGACCCTCCTCTCGACCACCTCCTCCTCCTTTACAACCTCCCCGGGTCCCACGAAAGATAGCCTGGCGGGTCCCCCGAAAATCTCTCCTGTGACCTTCACGGGACTCAGAAAACCTGGCCAAGCGCTCCGACTCCTCCCTTTGCTGAGCCACCAATGCGAACGCTTGGAAGATGTTCATTCCTCCGGATTCTTTACCGGGCCGAGTCCTTCGGTCCCCGCCGATAGGACGGAACTGGGTTGCTCCAAATGTGGAGATGACGTAGTCCGGGCAATCCAGATCATCGTCGTCCATATACATGACTCAGGAACAGAGAGAGAAAAATAAATAAATAAATAAATAAATCTTCCTGCTGCTGAGTTCAAAAAATGCTCGGTTCGTTCTGTCACGGGCAAACAGGAAAAGGATAGGGAGAACTCAAGTGCAAAACAAGGAAGGTTTATTTACAACAAAAACAGAACAAACACAAATCAAAAACCCACGAGGGGGAAAACATAATAAATGAACATGAAACAAACACTGAATCAGGAATACAGGGAACACCAACCGGGAACAAAGAAACATCTGACAATGGCAACGAACCGACACAGACTGCAAACATGAGGAGACTTATAAAGGGAACAAATCAAAAGGGAACAGGTGGAGAAACTCAAACACTAATCAGATAACGAGGGGGAGGGAACAACAATCAAAACAGCACATGGCACAACATAACAAACACCCATGTGCAACACAAGACAGGACAGACATGTGACAATGTCTACCCTATCAGCACGAGAGGAAGCATATATAAATATCCACTGTCAACTCACCTAACATTCCTTGACAGTTTCAGCATCCCTCCACCACCCCGACTCCTCACTCCTGGCTCATTTCTTCCACAGTCAGGAACGGGGGGAGTACTATGGGTTCGGGCCGCATACCGAGCCCGGAGCCCTCTCCTCGGACAGCACGCCAAATATGCATTTATTCTATCTGACTTATTTGTAAGTGTGAACTCGTGAAACAAGAAAAGGTGAGTAAAAGGATAGTGAGAAGCAAAGAGAAGATAACCTGACTCATGGCAGATCTCTGAGTTTGAAAAAAGGAAATCACTTTCTACCTTAGTGGGAGACCTGGCACTGGGAGGAGGAGGATAGCTTCTCGTAGTCAGGAGTGTAGGAGCAAATCTGCCTGGACGCATTTGTGAGGAAATCGAGCCGAGAGATCTCATAAAAAGCCATCTGTCTCACAATCATAACAGACAGTTATGCATTTGTATGCACTAGATTTGGTATTTGTTCAAATGTTATATGCAATTTGTAGGATGGTTTATTTGTGAAATATTATCTAGGCTAATTTATTTATATTTGCAAAACGTACTCGGTTACCTAACGTAACCTCGGTTCTCTCTAGAAGAGGGAACGAGTATTGCGTAAGTATAGCTTACGCTACGGGAAAGATTCATCTTTTTGAGATATTGAAGCCAAAAAGTTATCCTTAATTTTTGTATCCATTGTCAACTCAGTACAGCAGCTAGCAGACCTAGAGCAGGCTGTCTAGCGTGCTCATAGGCTGCCCTGAGGGAACTGCAGCAGCCTACAATTGAGCCCGACGTGACGTCACGTCCAATGAAGGGCGCTCGCGCCTTCACAGCATCAAAGCCTGCCAGAATGGGCGTGGCTAGCGTATATAAGCAGGGCTCGTAGGCTGAATTCTCTGGTTTTCATCGACTGAAGCGAAAGACGCTTGTGGCGCGAGCACGGCAGGTTACGCAATACTCGTTCCCTCTTTAGAGAGAACCGAGGTTACGTTAGGTAACCGAGTACGTTCTCTTACGAGAGGTTCTCTCGTATTGCGTAAGTATAGCTTACGCTACGGGAACCCCTTGTCAACGCCGTGCGCGCCAGCATCCACTTATGAGTCCCAGAAAGGTCCGGGGATCCCAGATCAGCGGAAATAAGCGCATGTAAATATAAGCGCAGTAAAAGCACTCACAGGGAATACAGAGCGGCGATGCCGGTCAATGTATAAGCATATAGCACATAACCTGATACAGTGCAGCTCAACCAGAAGAGCTAGTCATATGAGAGTAGTTTGCGCACGATAGTACCTGGGCAGAACTGACCTCTCACTTAGACTGATAGTAGTTTCGCCTGCAGGGTGGGAACTTCCAGATTATAGAATCTGACAAAGGTGGAAGGGGAGGCCCAGCCCACCGCCACACATATGTCATGAATAGAAATTCCACTGGACCATGCCCACGAAGAGGCCACGCCTCTGGTGGAATGAGCCCTGACGCCCAAGGGGCATTGCAGACCTTTTGCTGTATAGGCAGCTGCAATCGCGTCTATTATCCATCTGGATAGACTCTGTTTCGAGGCGGCGAGACCTTTGGTGCGCCCACCAAACGAAACAAAAACTGCTCAGCGTGCCTGAAAGGGGCGGAGCGCGTAGTGTAAACTCTCAGCGCCCTGACTTGGCAGAGGAGATTAACATCACTCTCGCTATCGGATGCTGGCAGAGCCGATAGCGAAATGACCTGTGCTCTGAACGGTGTGCCAATCACTTTAGGAACATAGCCATGTCTAGGTTTGAGGATGACTTTTGAGTCATTCGGGCCAAACTCGAGACACGCGGCGCTAACAGACAGTGCCTGTAAGTCCCCCACACGTTTGACTGACGACAGAGCGATCAGAAAAACGGTTTTAAGTGATAAGTATTTTAGATCCGCAGAGTCTAAAGGTTCAAAGGGGTATGCTTTCAGGGCCTCGAGGACCAAAGAAAGATCCCACATAGGAACTGAAGGGGGGCGCAGGGGATTCATCCTCCTGGCTCCTCTGAGGAAGCGGATGATGAGCTCGTTCCTGCCTATTGACTGGCCACGCGTCGATTCTGAGAACGCTGCGACGGCTGCCACATAGACTTTGAGCGTGGAAGGGGACCTTCCCTTTTCCAATAGCTCTTGAAGGAAACTAAGCAACCGCGGAACCCCACACTTCCGTGGGTCCAGATTTTTGTCAGCGCACCATTTAGAGAACACAGACCATTTAGACGCATAGAGCCTTCTGGTAGAAGGAGCTCTGGACTGCGTGATTGTGTTCATTACTACGTCTGGCAGGGCAACGGGTAACCGTTCATCAACCATGCGTGCAGAGACCAGCGCTCTGGATGGGGATGCCAGATCGAGCCGCGAGCTTGAGAGAGGAGATCTGCTCTCACCGGAATTGGCTACGGGGCTGTCTGTGACAGCGTCAGCTCCGGGAACCAAGTCTGGTTCTCCCAACGCGGGGCTATGAGGAGCACTGATTGGCGCGTTTCCCTGATTCTCTTGATCACCTGTGGTAACAGAGAGACCGGAGGGAAGGCATATAATGGGCGGCTGGGCCAGGTCTGGGCCAGCGCGTCCTCGTTCTTTGAAAAGAACTTTGGGCAGTGAGCGTTGTCCTGTGACGCAAATAGGTCGACATCCGCTTTGCCAAAAAGGCGCCATAGCAACTGGACTGTTTGGGGGTGCAGGGACCATTACCCCGGGGGAACATTGTTCCTGGACAGTCTGTCTGGGCCGTCGTTCAGGTGGCCTGGCACGTGTGCAGCTCTCAGCGAGCGCAGATGGTGCTGAGACCAAACGAGGAGGCGTTCTGCCAGATTGCAGAGATTTCTGGATCTGACACTGCCCTGGCGGTTCACGTAGGACACTACAGACATGTTGTCCGAGCGGACTAGAACATGGTGGTCCTGTATAAATGGGAGGAAACGCTTCAGCGCATTCTCGACCGCTATCATTTCCATACAGTTTATATGGAGGAGTTTTTCCCGGTCTGACCACAGGCCAGAGACTGGTCTGCCCTCGAAGAGCGCGCCCCAACCCGAGTTGGACGCGTCTGTCGAGATGACCTTCCGGTATGAGACAGTTCCCATAAGCACTCCTCGCTGGTACCAGTCGGCCGCTAACCAGGGCTGCAGAGCTAAGATGCAGCTCTGAGTCACTCTGATCCGGGTGCAGCCTGACTCCCAAGCTCGGTGAGACACACGAGCGGCCAGCCAGTGTTGTAGCGGGCGCATGTAATCCAGCATCCTCTGGAATGTCTTCAGAGGGGCGGTGCTGTCCTTCTGGAAAGACGCGGCCAGTTGCTGAACACAGCGCGCGCGCTGTGTTGACAAGCGGGCCGTCATAGCCACGGAGTCCAGTTCTATTCCTAAAAAGGAAATTGACTGACTGGGCACTAATGAGCTCTTGGTCCAGTTGACCGTGAGACCCAGGCTTTCCAGATGACTGAGGAGCACAGCTCTGTGAGACAGTAATTCCGTCTCTGATTGTGCTAGAACCAGCCAATTGTTCAGAATTCGCATGCCCTGAATTCTCAAGGGGGCGAGTGCCGCGTCCATGCACTTTGTGAATGTGCAGGGTGCTAAGGACAGGCCGAACGGCAGGACGGTGTACTGATAAACCTGACCGTCGAAGGCGAATCTCAAGAATGGCCTGTGACGGGGTATTATCTGAATCTGAAAATAGGCAGCTTTTAGATCGAGAGATATAAACGGTCTAGAACGGTCTTTTCATTAGAGCTTTGTTCAAATGTCTCAGATCTAGTATGGGTCTGAGACCCCCTTCCTTCTTGGGCACAAGAAAATAACGGCTGTAAAAGCCTGACTCGCTCAGAGAAGGCGGTACCGGTTCTATGGCCCTTTTGCACAGCAGTTTTGCTATTTTCTGAGCGAAGTAGATGTGCTACTTCCGCATTCACTGTCGTCGCGGTCCGTGCTCGAAAGCGTGGGGGACGGCGAGCGAACTGTAACGCATAGCCCTGCTTTATTGTGCTTAGCACCCATTCTGATACCCCTGGAATCGCTTCCCATGCTTTTATATGTGCAACTAGGGGTAGAATGGCCTCCGGGTTCTGATCGCCGCGCTGAGCGGGCTTGAGAAACTGGACCGGAGGGATGAGCGCGGCGTGCGCGCTCTCTGTGCTTGAATGGGGCGGCTCGCTGACAGCGATAGCAGGCTGTTTCATGTATAGCGTCCCGATAGCTGTGAATGGGGAGCGCTTTATAATCACATTGTGATGCGCGAGCGGCGCCATGGGCGGCGTGTATGTTAGTAAGCGTGGGCGCTCGTGAGCGGG
Organism: Gila orcuttii; assembly: GCA_026230005.1. Classification (NCBI taxonomy): domain Eukaryota; kingdom Metazoa; phylum Chordata; class Actinopteri; order Cypriniformes; family Leuciscidae; genus Gila; species Gila orcuttii. Next base: position 32,784,760 of record JAPDVR010000005.1, on the reverse strand, counting down.
CACGGGACTTACATTCATAACTTGACCGATATGAGGCTGCACTTTGTGACGCGAGTTTAACGCCGTGGGTGAAGTGCATGTTAGTAAGCGTGAGCGCTTGCAAGCGGGCACTAGACTTACATCCACAATTTGATTGATATGAGTCTGCACTTTGTGATGCGCGTGACTTGGCCGTGTAATAGAGCAGGCAGATAGTAGATGTGGGCACGGACACGTGGGCACATCTCCTGCAGTTAACACTCGAGCGGAATTTGCCAGCTTTATGAGAGTGGGCTCTCTGGGTGACACGGGAAGTGCTGTGTTTGTGTGTAGGGGTGAGCACTGTGGCGTGGGCACTTTTTCTACACTTAAAACACCACCGGCGTGAGCCGGATAATCAGACATTATGCCAGGGCTATTCAATTAGCTTCATTCGAGGGCCGGATTATTAAATCGAAAAGTTGAGGTGGGCCGATGGGTTTAGCTTATTTATTCAAACATAACAGTATCAATAAGTAAGCTAAAGTAAACATAAAAGTATTGTTTTTACTTGGAAATGTGATACGCAACAGTATGCAGATTTATCAGACCATAATAAATAACTTATTTACAGCTATGTACAAATATATGAATTATACATCATAGCTATTGGTAAGAATTATTTTATTAATAATTATTATAGGCTTAATTTGAAATATTCTGACAGTGAGACTTCGTAACCATAGGTAAAACCATGCATGGCTACTCACTCACTACCACTGTATAAAAAATGCCTAAACAGGTAAAAACTATACACACAATTAATTACATATTTATCTAGCCCCCTAATAAATCGTAGTAGCATAGTATTCAATATAAATATTCCACATTTCTCCCCAAACCATGGTAAATTACTACAGTACATTCATGGTAAATGTTTGTAAGGCTGGTGATTAGGGATTTAGTCTTCTAACTTCGTTCATGGCACAATGTTTCTGCTATTTACCTCATCAGTCGTGTTGGGAATGTTGAGGCTGTTTCATCCGATTTAAAACTAGTTAAAATCATTGATTGATTTGTGGTTTGTAACAGAGAGATGTGTCAGATTGAAACGCTTCTCTCTGGATGTCGCAACGCTGTTTAATAATAGTGTCCGGGACCGGGTGTAAACGCAGTTCCGTTATCCAATGGGCCGTGCTGCGTAGTTCAAAGTAAACTAGTGAAACAACTGAAAACAGCGCTATTTGTTCTCTATTTGTTCTTACTGACCGAGAAACAGCTTCAGATGATTCAGTGACAGAACAGTCCGAACGAATCCGAATCGTTTCAGACCGTTATGCAAGTGCCTTTGGCCAATTCATGGAAAGGAAATAATCGAATCAAAGAATGATTAAATCAGGAATGATTGATATCGCTGGTTCAGTCGACAGAAATACGGGACACACACATAATAACTGCTGAAATATTCGGACTGAAAACGTTTCTCAGGTCAGTCGGAGCGATGGTACACACACAGTGCGTATAGCCATACCGTCCCCTTGGAATTATAAGGTTCTATCTGCGTTCTGAGCAGTTTTGAGATATTGAGCTTTAAAATTTTTGCATTCCATTTGACTGTGTAGAAATAACATTTTTATTTTCTAAATAAAAAGTTCCAAAATGTACACAACTTAAAAAACAACATCACATAATGTAAAGAAGTGGTCACAGAATAAGAATATGTGAATAACTCAATTTTGACAAAAATGTCAGATAGAACCTTATAATTCCAAGGGGACGATACAGCTGCAGGCGCCACTGCGGTCACGCGCATATCTAACCAAATTTAGACGCACCGCCAGGAAAAGAAGAGGAGGGAGGTTGGGGTGCCCTCGGGCCATATGGAGATGATTGGCGGGCCGGACCTGGCCCGCGGGCCGCCAATTGAATAGCCCGGCATTATGCTCTTTCTGAGATTTCTCTGGTTTGCCGTAAAAACGGCGGTTGTGTGCAGGCGAGCGGGTTGTGTTACTCGTTGGCTGCTAAATGACTCACTGCAGTAGCCTGAGTTTTAATGGCCGTGTGATAGAGCGGGCAGAAAGTAGGCACGAGAGAGTAAATCAGAGAATTCAGCCTACGAGCCCTGCTTATATACGCTAGCCACGCCCATTCTGGCGGGCTTTGACGCTGTGAAGGCGCGAGCGCCCTTCATTGGACGTGACGTCACTTCGGGCTCAGTGGTAGGCTGCTGCAGTTCCCGCAGGGCAGACTATGAGCACGCTAGACAGCCTGCTCTAGGTCTACTAGCTGCTGCACTGCGTTGACAATGGATACAAAAATTAAGGATAACTTTTTGGCTTCAATATCTGGAAAAGATGAATCTTTCCCGTAGCGTAAGCTATACTTACGCAATTCGAGAGAACCTCTCGTAAGAGAACACAATAATGCATATGTTACTCCACTGCATTTTCGCTCAAATTGACCTTTTCACATGAACATTGCTTTCTGTTTGTTTGCGAGTCGAGTTTTCCTTTGCAAAGCAGATCGAGTTTGTTTGCAAAATGCTGAATTTGTTTGTTTAATTATGGCACAATAATAACTCCATAAATAATTGCCATTAAAATATCAGGAGGCAATAACAGTCAACAATAATTAATAATTGCCCCAACCCCCAAGGGTCATCATTGTGGACCTGTGGTGGCAAACAATTTTACATCACTGAATAAGAGACAAACATGTACCAATTATCTTTAAAGGGTATTTATTTTCTTGCAAGAAAAGGGCAGCGGTCATACAGACAGAATGGCTGCAGAGTGTGACAAAGAAGGGAGAGCATCCTTTCTTCTTTATTAGTTGACTCCCTCTATGTCATCATGAACAACATGTCCCATAACTAACACATTGTTGCATCCTACTACTAATGTGTAAAAGGCCCTTTGTCTCCATCATACAGAGTCACACATTACTTTTTGTCAAGTCACGTATACAAGGTCATACACATACATACACAAATAAGGGTTAATAGTTCTTTATCCACAGTATTCCTGCGCCCCATGACGCTTTGCGCGAATTATGGGTGTAACTTCCGTTAAGCTGTAAACAATCAGTGAAAGACTAAGCTCTATGGACGCAATAATATATTTTTAAACCGTGTACGATGACATTACATTATTCTACTCACCCTTCAACCATTGAACATTAAAAGGACATTTAAAAGTGTAAAAGCATCAACAAGGTAACTTTCAACAGACCATGAATAATCTCAAAAGCTGTGAATGGGGAGCGCTTTATAATCACATTGTGATGCGCGAGCGGCACCATGGGCGGCGTGTTTGAGATTGATCCAGAACAAGGCCAGGACAAGCGGTCAGTCCGTGAACAAGACAAGAGCGCGCAAGTCGTTTTTCTGAATATCCAGTTCTCCTGTTGTTTCAGTGTATTATCTAGCACAAGGTAAGGTTGTTTTCGATTCTCTGGTTATTTTCTTTCTTTGCCTTCTCACATATTTGTATTTGAATTAGACGCGTTCCCACTTTATATATAACAGCCGCTCTGAATAGTATTGCAGTTTAAATTTTATAGCACTTAAGTGAGCGCTGTCCAACAGCCCGTTTCGATTTCTCCCATTATTCGGGTAATTTGCGTTTGCTGTGTTAATTGCTGGGCAGAAACAGCTGTCCTCACTTAGGCGTTAGTAGGCATTATATCTTTGTAGTGTGCGCGCTGTCGCGGAAGCGGCAGCGGAAGCGTTCAGCCTCCTCGTGTGAAGACCGACTCGGGTAAAGACCATCGACTCTACCTGTGCGACTCCACCGGCAAGGCACTTAAGTATCATCTTCTCTCATTTTCCTTTCCAATTCTATCGTATTTCCACTTCTCAATATGTGCTTTCAATACATTCCTGTTGTCTCTCGACAACGTGCACTCATCAAGCACAGAAGGCAGCGCAATACTGCTAATCTGCGTCCCATTCTCTTATCCACACACACACCTCTCTCTCTTTCTATGGGTCTATGGAATTGTCAGTCAGCAGTCAATAAAGCTGACTTCATTCCAGCCTTTGCATCCCATTCTACTCTTAATATATTGGGCTCGACTGAGACCTGGATCCGTCCAGAAGACTCAGCAACCCCTGCTGCTCTCTCTAACAACTTCTCTTTCTCCCACACCCCTCGCCCGTCTGGGAGGGGTGGGGGTACTGGTCTTCTCATTTCTAACAACTGGATATACTCAACTCTCTCTTCTCTATGCAATAACAACTCGTTTGAATATCATGCAATTACAATACAACTCCCATTAGGATCCATATTGTAGTTATTTATCGCCCCCCAGGTCAATTGGGAAGCTTTGTTGAGGAGCTGGATGTGCTGCTGTCCTCTTTCCCTGAGGATGGCACCCCACTCGTAGTCTTTGGTGATTTCAACATTCATCTAGAAAAGGCGTATGCAACAGACTTCATCTCTCTTCTAGCCTCATTCGATCTCAAACAGCTCATCACCACAGGTACTCACAAATGAGGCAACCAACTGGACCTGGTATACACACGCAACTGCATCCCAGACAACATTTTGGTGAAACCTCTCCATGTTTCAGATCATTTCCTCATAACTTTCAATCTACAGCTCACTACCCATGCTCCACCAACCCCCCTACCAGTTACTTTCAGACGTAACCTGCGCTCACTTTCTCCTTCCCATCTTGCCTCTGCTGTGTCATCTTCTCTTCCCTCACCCTCACAATTCTCATCTCTAGATGTGAATACCGCAACAGATACTTTATGCTACACTTTAACTTCTTCTTTAGACAATATCTGCCCTCTCTCCTCCAGGCCAGCACGCGCTACTCCCTCTAACCCCTGGTTATCTGAGGTTCTTCGTGAACACCGGACCAAACTCAGGGCAATGGAGAGGAAATGGCGCAAATCAAAAGACACGTCTGACCTAAGTATGTATCAATCTCTGCTCTCTTCCTTTTCTGCTGATGTTCATGCTGCAAAATTTTCATATTTCCACAGCAAGATCAACAGCACCTCTAACACACGAACACTTTTCAAGACATTCAACTCTCTCCTCTGTCCACCTCCACCATCACCCACCTCCTCTTTAACTGCTGATGACTTTGCTAACTTCTTCACCAACAAAACAACTACTATCAGCAGTCAGTTCTCAACTCCACACACACAGGAACCCAAACCATCCTCTCCCACTACCGGAAACCTTCTCTTTACCTTCTCTCCGCTAACCGAGGAAGAAGTATCTAAACTTCTCCTCTCCAGTCATCCTACCACCTGCCCTCTAGATCCCATCCCCTCACACCTTCTACAAGCCATCTCTCCCACACTTCTACCAGCACTCACACAGATCATCAACTCATCCCTCCACACTGGCATTTTCCCTTCAGCATTCAAGCAGGCTCGGGTAACTCCACTGCTTAAAAAAAAACAACATTAGACACATCACTTTTAGAGAATTACAGACCTGTCTCTCTCCTACCATTCATTGCGAAATCACTTGAACGAGTTGCTTTCAACCAAGTGTCATCTTTCCTGTCTCTGACCAACCAGCTAGATGTCAACCAATCTGGCTTCAAGAAAGGCCATTCAACTGAGACTGCACTACTGTCGGTCACAGAAGCCCTGCGGATCGCAAAAGCTGCTTCCAAATCTTCAGTTCTCATTCTGCTGGATCTTTCTGCTGCCTTCGACACTGTGAATCATCAGATCCTTCTGTCCACCCTCTCATCACTGGGCATCAAAGGAACTTCCCTCCACTGGTTTGAGTCCTATCTCACAGGTAGGTCCTTCAGGGTTGCATGGAGAGGCGAGGTATCCAAAGCACATCAACTGAACACAGGGGTTCCCCAGGGTTCAGTGCTTGGACCGCTCCTCTTCTCCATCTACACCACATCATTGGGACCCATCATACAGGCACATGGTTTTTCTTATCATTGCTATGCTGACGACACACAGCTCCACCTCTCATTTCAACCAGATGATCCCACAGTAGCTGCACGAATCTCAAACTGTCTGGCTGACATCTCGGCTTGGATGAAGGAACATCACCTGCAGCTCAACCTGGCAAAGACTGAACTTCTCGTCCTCCCTGCCAATCCGTCTCTACAGCACGACTTCACTATCCAGCTAGAGTCATCCTCAATCACCCCATCAAGGTCGGTCAGAAATCTTGGAGTAATATTTGATGACCAGCTGACCTTCACAGACCACATTACAAAGACAGCTCGAGCATGCAGGTTTGCAATGTATAACATCAGAAAGATCAGGCCTTTCCTAACTGAGCATGCAACACAACTTCTCGTCCAGGCCCTGGTTATCTCTAGGCTTGACTACTGCAATGCTCTTCTGGCTGGACTTCCATCATGTGTTACTAAACCTCTACAAATGATCCAGAATGCTGCAGCCCACCTTGTCTTCAACGAGCCCAAAAGGGCCCACGCCACTCCGCTGTTCACCTCCCTGCATTGGCTACCACTCGCTGCTCGCATCAAATTCAAAGCTTTGACGCTTGCTTACAGATCTACCACAGACTCAGCTCCGTCCTACTTTCACTCCCTACTACAAGTCTATGTCCCTACCAGAAGCCTACGATCGTCCAAGGAACGACGGCTCGTGGTGCCATCACAGCGAGGCACTAAATCTCTCTCCAGAACATTCTCATTCACGGTTCCATGCTGGTGGAATGATCTCCCCACCCTCGTCCGTAATGCAGAATCCCTGACAGCATTCAAAAGACAACTGAAAACTCATCTCTTCCGTGAGTACTTAACATAAAATATACATATATATATATATATATATATATATATATATATATATTCTCCTTTAAACCTTTCCTTCCCTTTCAAATCTTCCCTTGTCTGACTTTTGCTACTCTGAGCAATGCCTGAACTTTGTATTTTGAGCACTTCTTGCGTCGTTCTTCCCTCTTCACGATGACTCGCTTGCTTTAGTCCTCAGATGTAAGTCGCTTTGGATAAAAGCGTCTGCTAAATGACTAAATGTAAATGTAAATGATCTTTCCACAGCAAAATTGGTCGGTTAAATATCACTGTGGTAATCTGTATTATGTAACATACGTTGCCTTAATAAAAAATTGTTTTACTTCAGCATTGCGTGATACTATTTTAAAGTGATTTCAGTCATTTTGACAGATAATAAATTGTATTTACCTGTGAAACCAAACCTGGAAAGAGACGTGAGGATTTGGGGAGGATTCCAGTGAATCATTAATGGTATACATCGTAAATTAAATCGGCAGAACAGACCACAAATGTGCAGTATGTGTTGACCTTTATCGTACTATTACAGCGGAATTCAAAAGGACAAAAGCAAATAATCATGAGGAAAAGAATGCAGAGCTCTTACTATAGATATTCTTGTTATAACATGTCACGTTAAAATACCAAGTGTAACGTTATTCTCATGTTATTCTTAGATAAAACATGAAAGAAAACTGATAGCTCATTAAGTCAAACTGACGGATCAGCTTTATTTGTAGGGCAACCTTATGATTTGAAATGATTCGTTTCAGTCTTTTTGAATGGAAGTTCCCCAAACCGGAAGTGCCACCCATAATTCAAAACGCAGTAAGCTTGTCAGGAATAAGGTGGATTCTACAGGGCTGTTGAATGCTTGATTCTGATTGGTTGAGAACGTTCTAAGGCAGTGGTTCTCAACCTCTCCTGCAGGGACACCCTGACAGGACATGTTTTTGTTTTAACCCTGAAATGGCACATCTGATTCAATTAATTAAAGGTTCAAAGGCTTAATGTGTATTTGACTAATTGAATCAGGTGTGCCATTTCAGGGTGAAAATAAAAACATGTCCTGTCAGGGGGTCCCTGCAGGAGAGGTTGAGAACCACTGTTCTAAGGTGTGCAATTATTTTCAGGGAAACCTACGGCTAAAGTAGTTTCAGGCAGGTTTGATCGCATTACAGTTCCATATCACTGCGTGTAGTTAACTATAATAACGGAAAATAGGATACAATTCATAACAAGAAAAAACATGCAGCCCCATGCGCTGGATCTGCAATTTTCGATGTCTAACTTCACAATCAATGGACACATACAGTTTAATTTTAATAAATAAAGTATAGGCCTATCTATAATAAATAGAAAATTAAACTGAATATATATAAAAAAATTGATAGTCCTGCTGCACGGGTTTTCGTAATTATTCCAGATAATATAACAAATAAATAATTATTGATAGGCCTAGGTACTTGTTAAAAGGGCTTTGTGTGTTTCATTTATTAGGTTATCTACTGTCAATAATTGAAAAAAATGAATGAACGAATTAATTAAAACGAATTGAATTAATAAATAAATAATAATATTGACGCACATGCTTTTCTGTCTCATTATTGCAACATCTCTCTCTCTCTCTCTCTCTCTCTCTCTCTCTCTCTCTCTCTCTCTCTCTCTCTCTCTCTCTCTCTAATAACTGCATTAATAACTGCATAAAGCCAGGGACACACTTACGCTAAGGCCAGTTATGAATGTAATTTGATACTTGTTATGCCTGATCATGCCCAAACGCGTGTTCAGCGCGTTCAGTCTGTGTTCACAGTCGGTGTTTAAGACCTGCTACAGTCGATGGAAACAGTCAGTCTTCGAATGTTTCAGCAAGTCGTAAGTGTGTCCCATCATTAGTCTGATAGTGATATCAGTGGCTCAAACCTCCGTTACTAACTCTAAAATGACGTTTTGGAATTAGCAACGGAGGCATGGGATTAGATGCGTAAGAAATTAGTCCTACATACAAGAGCGTTTAATGACAAAAACTTGACAAACGTCTTGAAATGCATCATCTGAACATGTTTCGAGGTGTGGTAACTGTAGTATAAGCGGAATACTTCACTTCAGGCCGTTGAATTATTAGAAAAATAATGCACACCCGAGGTGGCTTGTCGTCAATTATTCCTTACTTGTTCCATCAATGTAGCAGAGAATCATGGGACTCCACATGCAATCCTCATGCATTTTACTACCTTTATCTAATTACTATGAATATAAGAAAATGCACATGTATAGAACATATTAAATTGCTTCCACAATTCCTCTCTTTTTATCATTCATTGATAATAATAATAATAATAATAAAGCAAATTTAAGTCATTACATCACATTTATACTCTTCATCTCTGATTTTCATATAAATTATCACCCTCTTAAACTTGTGAAATAAGGTTTTTAAAAGAAGAAAGCTTTAGTATAAGTAAGCAAGTAAAGCCGGGCTAAATGAATAAACACTGTTATTGCACTCCTGACATAAAATCAGACCCTCAGTCACCTCAGTATAAACAAGAAATAGTACAGATGTTCAGAATAGGGAAAAAAAAAACATATCTTAAAGGGGTGGTTGATTGCGATTTCACTTTTTTCATTTTAAATAGTGTGTAATGTTGCCGTTGGTGCATGAACAGTATCTGCAAAGTTGCTGCACTGAAAGTTCAACGTAAGCAGAGATATCGTCTTTTAAAAATCAGGAAGTTTAATGCCTACAAAAACGACTCGAATGGTACTACAACAAGATACTTCCCGGGTTTTATACGTAACTAACCCATAAATTTACATCAACCCTCCCTCCGGAATATGCAAAAAAGGGGGCATGGCCATATTTCTGCGGCTTTGTCGAAGAGGAAGAGTTATAGTGGAGAGTAGTAGCCATGCCGTTCGAAAGTGTGTTATTTTCACCCAGCTGTCAAGTCTTCTGTGTTCGGGCTTCCTACGGCCACTGTAGTTCGTCAACAATGGCTAAAATGTATGTTTGATTATGTTCCTGAAAATTACAATCGTAATTTAGCTCTCTGTGCTGCGCATTTTACGTCAAGACAGCTTCCAGAATCTCCACGAATTCAATGCCGGATTCAACAAGAAACTGTTACTAAAGCATGAAGCAGTTCCAACTTTAAAACCAGAGGCAGCAGTTGTTGGGCCACAACCTGTAAGTAAGACTTAATCATTTTAAATGTATTTGCATGTATAATTTCAGACGTAATGTTTTAGTTTTTATCAAGGACGTAAACAAATGCCAGCGCTGGCTTTAGTAGCCACTTAGTTATGCTATTTCGTGTGTCTATGACAAACGCGTACAAACATTTTGGACTTGAATTTGTAATTATGTACTAATTTTGTAAATGTATTTTCCATGTATACTTTATGACGTAATTTTTCGATTTGATCAAGAACGTAAACCAATGCCAACGCTGTGTTTATAGTAGCCAGTTAGTTCGATGCTATTTTGTGTGTATAAGACAAACGTGTACACCTAAAGAAAACGATACACTGAGTAAACTAAAATTGTGAATAGATAAAGGGTTGTTCATTATATCCATAAAACAATAACTTTAAAAAATGGTATTACTCTGTCATTTATTCAGTTATATTAAAGCTGCAGTCGGCAACATTTTTTCGATCATATTCAGTGAAATCAACACTATAATCCGACAGAACAACATAAATAAAGTGGTTTTAGAAAAAAAACCCGAGCTTCTAACTCCACCTGGAGCGTGTTATTTGTTTTGGAAAAATCCACCCGTCCTGGATCATCGGGTCCAATCAGCACAGGGGGGTGTGAGATCTGACTGTCAATCACAGGTCGTGCACACACCACCCCTCGCACATGTTACAATCACATGCACACGCCTGAAGTTCGTGCAGTAATGAAGAGTGATGGCGGAAAATATTCCAATTCCTCGGTTAACCTCAAGAGCTAGGAGGTCAAAAAAAAACACAGGAAAAGAGAACACCTGCTGAAAAGAAAGAAGTAAAGAAAGAAAGCGACCGTGCCCGTAAATAAACCAGGATCAACATCGGATCGGCATTTGAAAGGTGGACATTACGTGATTTAATTGGGTTCAAGCTGGATGCAGAGCTTGCAACATTTCTTCTCGACAGGTAATTGTACTTTATCAACCAGTTACTTTATTTCTTAGTGTTATGTTAGTAATCTAAGTATGTTTGCCCAAATGTGTTGGTATGGATAGCTAACGTTAGCACTTGTTGGGCAGGTTCGTTTGTTTGCACTGAAATCCGTGTGAATGTAACGTTAGGTGGATAAACATGTCCAGATGAAGGGATAAAGTTCGGCTTTTTGGAAGAATCATTCATTGCTACTCTATCTTTCTTACGAGAGTAAGAACAGTAGTAAAGCTACTGTTATTGTATGTGCTATCTGACTAACGTTAGCTCTGTTATATAAGCAATAGAACAATGTACATTGACCATGTCTGCCACATATACCATACAGCAATAATAGCGTTTCAGACAGACGATGGTGTTTATTTACATTTAATTGGTGGGTAATCCATTTCGTAACAATCTACTCCAAAATAACAAAACAACAATAACAAAATACTCCATGGTGTTGATGGATGCTGATGAGATGGGCGCGTTCACAGAATATCTGGTGCACACAGACTGACGAGCACGAACTCGGTGGGAGGGTATTCGTTGATAGTGGGGGAGGGGCATGAGAGTTGTAAACATTCAAAATTTTGCCTAAGTCCACTCAATCTGCCAGACTTGCCGACTGGAGCTTTAAACGTTTAATCAGGAGAAAACCGTATCTCTAAAGCTAACAAGCAGCAGTAGCATTTTCAAGTAACAGCGTATCGAAATTCTTAAATAATAATAGTAGAATAGAAAAGAATAGAATAGAATAATAATAATAAAAAAATGTACCATTCAGAAACGTTTTTTAAGAGCCGTGGGGAGGTTCTGCTTGACTCTCTTCATTGCCGCTTTCTGGGTCTGATTCTGGCTCAAACTGATACGGGAGTATTGACACCATTATTTACATTTGACCGGAGCACATGCAACTTTCGCCCGTAAAGGTAATGGGCGTGAAGTTTCCGGACAACCTGCACTACGCAGTTTAGCCAATTACAACACACTCAATGTGTTGGCCCAACTAACCAATCTGAGCCCATTGCCTGTTTCTGAGGGAGTGGTTTCATAGAATCAGGAAGTCAACCGGTCGTTCAAATGACAGAGGAGCAAGCGGCTTACAATAAAGGTGAAATTTATGAAAAATAAGGCTTTTAAAAAAGCTATTGCACCCCATAAACACAATCATGTAAAGCAAAAAAGCAGTAAACCACCCCTTTAACTCAAATAATACATTTCACTGTAACTTCTGCTGTTTGTGTCATCATCAAATTCCGTTGGTTTTGGACATCCACCATTAAATTGATCCTCATCATTAGACATTCAAAGCATCTGGTATGATATTGTTTTTGTCACCAGTCTCTGTACCAAATCTGAAATACATTGAATTACACATGGTAGGCACATCAACACCAGGAATCCTATCACTATAGACTTGAATGTAAAACAAGATGATTTACCCAACATTTTACACACTCCTCCTTTCTCAGCAGTTAACATGTCTAACAGTAATTTCTTAACAGTAATTTATTCTTTAAAACAGCATCTCTGATTTATTTGTTTAATTTCAGCATAACCATTGTCAAATCATTCTCAGTGCTGTTTGCTATTTCCAACACAGTATAGCCCACATGAAAAATAAAATAATAGAACATAAAATAAAACATACTGAACATAAACCTAAACTTTGTAAAATACTCATTGGCCGTGTTACTACACCACAATTGTTATAATTTGAACAAGAACTGACAGATTTTCATAATTCACTAATAACTTCATAAATCTCCTGGTTTGATGTCGTGCAGTGGTATATCAGCTGCTTTTCCTTGAGATGTTTTCACCTAAACATAAATGTTAGATAGGAGAGAAGACATTTCTTTTCAACGTGTCATGTTCACACACACAACTCGGTTGATGGCACTCGTTGTTTAACCCCTTCCATTCCCATAACTGGGTTTTCCAAACAAGATCCAAAGCAAACCTTTTTTCTTTTTCAAACAAAAGTTATCATCCCCCCTTTTGATGCAGGGTCCAACTCGTGCATCAATTTAGCATAGTTGTTGAAGAAATGTTTCGTTAAACAAGATTTGCCATCAACACTAAACCATCCAAACTCCGTCTTTAATACTGCAGTCAAATTTCCTCCAAACAGACTTCTCTGTGTCTGAATCAATATACTGCATGCTCAAAGGAGGCAGAAAAATCAAGGTTACTTTCAGATAACGTTACACACAATCTCCTTTGTTTCTGTGGAATCAGCTTTTCAGCTGCGTCTGCCCTGCATTTCCTATTAAAAATTAAATTAAATAAAAAAAAGTTATGCGCTGCGCATTTACAAATAGAAATTTGATCAGTCAACAAAATAGCATCCATCAAATTTGATATTAACCCAGCATGAAAGATAGGTCGACCATCTGACCACAGCTCCAAAATCATAAGCGAATTACTCAAAACGAATTACGATCTGTTTAAATCATCACACATTTTCCTGTCATTAATTTCCAGGCTTCAGTTAAAGCCACAGAACTCAGCTGCTTAAGCACAATAATTTGAGAGCAACGGCCCTATGACACTTCAAATTCAGTGGTCACTGCCTATCTTGCCCAATTCAGGCCGTTTGTTTTGTCTCTGAAGGCACAGCCAACTACAAACAAAATATTCTCACAGTTTTCAAGTCTTGTCTCTATCCGGTCAGGTCATGGTTTACAGACACAGTCAATGATAGTAAAACAATAGTGATGTTCCTATCATCCTCCTTTCATAAAATGTTAGGTGCTCTCTTGATCATTTTTATGGTCACTTAGCCAATTTGTTACTTTGTCACCCTGCCGTCAAGTCTATTATTTTTACTTTTATTATTCCGATCACACAAAGTTGACTATTTAAATTTAGACCCTCAGTTAATTTTAGACAAGGATTTTTTTTTACCCCATAATGGACAGAAATCTTCAACTTCACAATTCCAATTTACATAAATACTCTTAATCCAGAGAGTAATTAAAAAAATTAGTCATAATTACCAGTAGCAGACAGAGCTGGATAACTAATCCATTTAAAGGGATAGTTCACACAAAAATGAAAATTCTGTCAGTATTTACTCACCCTCATGTTGTTCCAACCCCGTAAGACCTTCGTTCATCTTCGGAACACGAATTAAGATATTTTTGATGAAATCTGAGAGCTGGATCACTCCTCCATACTCCTCCATAGGCTTCTTCAGGGATTGAAACTTGCCAGCCCCGAAAAGTCATTAAAGACATCGTTAAAATAGTCCAAGTGACTACTGTGGCTCAATCTTAAGTTTATCAAGCGACGAGAATACTTTTTGTGCGCAAAAACAAAAATAATGACTTTATTTCAACTATTCATTTCCTTCTCTGTTGGCCTCTAGTCAGTTAACCTGAAGAAGCCTATGGAGGAGTGATCCAGCTCTCAGATTTCATCAAAAATATCTTAATTCGTGTTCCGAAGATGAACGAAGATCTTACGGGGTTGGAACAACATGAGGGTGAGTAAATACTGACAGAATTTTCATTTTTGGGTGAACTAACCCTTTAAAGCTCGTCCCATGTTCTGCATAATTTTTTCATCAGATTGACTTTTTTAATGACACTGTATCCACAAAATCTCAAAATAATAGTACCTCAACTACCACATACAAGACATAAAGTCCTGTCACCATCACACACACTCATACTAGGCACACATCAATATATACCGCTCATAGTCAAAGTTTTCTTTAGAGCAGTTAGCTCTAAAAATTTTTACTTGACATTTTTCATCAGGTTTTATCTAATTTTACAGTCTCTTAACCAGTTTCAAAGCATGTCTGTTCATTATTCACTTGATTTTAGAAAAGTCAACTGGGTTGTTTTGGTTCATTATCATTATTTTGTTCAAGCTTGCTTTAGCAGGCCGATAACAGAAAGACAGACAGAGTACCATCCCTTCCTCCACTCAAACAGTCTCTCTCACTATAAACAAATAATCTTTTCAACAGCCTCCTAAGACTGTAACTTAGACAAAATGTAATAATAAATTCATTACAATAACTTTTGACCATTTACCTTTGTTATCCAGACTTTCTCTTGAATCTACAAAAGCTGTCTTCATCTTTAGTCACCACCATGTCTAACAACCTTCAGGATTTAAAACTATGTTATAGACATATTAGTTCAATATCAACACTTCTATACATTTTTCTTGCCCATAAGGCAACTAACATCATAAAAAGTTTTGTTACTGTCTCCACACCAAATAATGACAATCACCTCATTGTCTCAGCTGGCTTTTGAAAGCCCATTCCCATTAGCTCTTTATCTATAATCTTCTTCTCTTCAGGGTGTTGTCCCCTGGCATAGTTGCAGACACTTGTCATAATGAAAAACAAGCCATACAATGAATGGGGTCTCTGGTGAGTGTTATAGAGGAACTCACATTTCTGGGTCAGACTGCCGTAACTCCTCACAGCTCATCCCCCCTTCATGATGTAATGATGCCGCTGGCCTCACAGGCATCCGCTCGACTCTCATACCCATCTCACATAAAACACCTCCTTCAGGAGATGCCCAGTGGCGGCGGTGACCCCCTGCCATTGGTTGCCCTCGCCTGGCCAAAGAGGATCTTCACCTCGTGCACACTGGTAACCGCTCTTTCCATCACAAAATCAGTTTTTTTCAACATAATCAGTTGTTTTCTGGAGCTTAGGGAAGGTGCATTCAAGAGCCACCAGAGCCATTTGGACTGCCTAATAGTGTTAACACAGGGAGACAGGTTAATAACAGCAGTATTTAATCACTAAACTCAATTAAACATCTTCAAATCAGCAAAATCTCAATGCTCAAATTATACTCAACAGATTATACTCAATTTAGATCGCAACCGTCTATTCAGTGTACATCTACATCTGTAGCCGGAGCCATCGCCCCTGTATGGTGGAGACTAAAATGAGACAAAGAAGTTACTGGTCCTAAAATAAACTAGTCAAAAATGTCACTTCTATTGTTTAAGGTCTGCATTTTTTTTTCATTTGAAAGTCACATGTCTAGTATCTGTAAAACCACATTTTTCCATCTTAAAAATATATCTAAATTACGTCATATACTCTCGTTGGCAAATGCGGAACAAGTTCATGCGTTCATGACCTCAAGGCTAGATTATTGTAATGCTCTACTGGGTGGTTGCCCTGCACGCTTAATAAACACACTACAGCTAGTTCAAAACGCAGCAGCTCGAGTTCTTACCAGAACCAGGAAGTATGACCATAGTAGCCCGGTTCTGTCAACACTACATTGGCTGCCTATTAAACATCGTATAAATTTTAAAATATTGCTGATTACTTACAAAGCACTAAATGGTTTAGCTCCGCAGTACCTGAGGGAGCTCTTAACGCATTATAGCCCTTCACGTCTATTGCGATCTCAAAGTTCCGGCCAGTTGATAATACCTAGAATATCAAAATCAACTGCTGGCGGTAGATCCTTTTCCTATTTAGCACCACAACTTTGGAACAGTCTTCCTAACATTGTCCGGGAAGCAGACACAGTCTGTCAGTTCAAAGCTAGACTAAAAACACATCTCTTTGACCTAGCATTCACATAATACATTATCGACTTCTATAATTCAATATTAGGCTGCATAGATTAAGTCAGCCGGAACTGGGAACACCTCCCTTAAATCCTGATGTACTCGTTACATCATAAGAAGAATGGCATCTACGCTAATTTTAGTGTCTTTGTTTATCCCAAGGTTTTCCCGCAGCCTGCCGGATCCAGGCCGTTTCCATATCTGATGAAGGACCTTCGCCTGGACCCGATGACAATGCAGTGCTGAAGTGCCA
The DNA here is from genome assembly GCA_026230005.1 of Gila orcuttii. Classification (NCBI taxonomy): domain Eukaryota; kingdom Metazoa; phylum Chordata; class Actinopteri; order Cypriniformes; family Leuciscidae; genus Gila; species Gila orcuttii. The sequence continues at coordinate 32,768,076 of JAPDVR010000005.1, read as the reverse complement.
ACTAGCCTCTCCCTATGGAGGATCCCTATACCACTCTACAGATAAAGCGTTGTGGAATTTTCAGTTCGCGTACCTACCCGAAGTGATAAAATAAAATTCTGCATCAAAATTTATAGGCATGACAAGTGGTTTGTTTAGGCATGGTTTGTACGGAATTACAAACCTGCGCACATATATCCAAACGCACATAACTATAGAATCAATTCTTAATGTGCATGTGAACGCCATCAGCGTCTATCACAGGTTCGCGTTTAAGGTCTGTTTAGAGAGAACGGTGTCGTCTTAGCGGCCCCTAATTTAATAACAAATGACCATTTCGACGGAAGTGAATCAATCAAAACTAACTTTAGCTGGAAATAACATTATTCAAGAACCACTATAAAACCAAACCAATCTCTGTTACCTTAAATAATATGTTTATCTCTGTAAAAAGCTGCTTTGAAACAATCTACATTGTTAAAAGCGCTATATAAATGAGGATGATTTGACTTGACATTATTTTAAAGACTTCTTTAAAATCATTCAGTTTTATTTTTAAAACATTTACAAATTGCCCTCTGAATGGCAATGATTTCTTTCTTGATCTCTGTGTCTATGATTTTCAACTAAAACACTGTGCTTTTCTATAAATAGCTTATTATCACTTATGACACAGGCTCAGATAACAGCTTTTAGCTGACATTGAATGAGAGAGACTCTGAGGCCTTCAGGACTGATACTCTGTCCTCTCATAAACTTCTAACATTTTCCTGCTATCTTTTAACTCTAGCCCAGCTTAAGACATCTTTGCCAGAAATTACATACGTTTTCAATACAAACATAATTTTTATATATTTTTGCTACTCACATTTCTTGGAGTCATTCATTTTACATCAACCTGTATTTCATCAATTCACTTATAAAAATTATTATTATAGATCTTTCCTTCAAGTCAAGTCAAGTCAAGTCAAATATATTTATATAGCGCTTTTCACAATACAGATTGTATCAAAGCTGCTTCACAGTATCAATCAAAACAACTTAACAATGTTTGTTTATTACTGGAAAAAAAGACATCCAAGTTTGGTAGAGCTGATCAATGGTATGATTGGTTAATTAATTTGAATATCCCCAACTGAGCAAGCCAAAGGCAACAGTGGCAAGGAACCAAAAAACTCCATCCAGTGACCTAATGGTGTCCTAACACCCCATCAGATGACCCATTGGAGAAAAAAAACCTTGGGAGAACCCAGGCTCAGTCGGGGGCCAGTTCTCCTCTGGCGTTTATGAACTAGAGGCCGAATTTACAGTCACTGTAAGATAAAAAAATTATATGAATGCCTGGCTAAATAGATGCGTCTTCAGTCTAGTTTTAAACTGGGAGAGCGAGTCTGAGCTACGAACAATATCAGGAAGGCTATTCCAGAGCTCCGGAGCTAAATGTGAAAATGCTCTGCCTCCTTTGGTGGATCTGGATATCCTAGGAATGACCAGAAGCCTCGAATTTAGTGATCTTAAAGAGCGCGATGGATTGTAAGGCGATAGAAGATCCGTTAAATAGACTGGAGCTAAACCATTTAGAGCTTTATAAGTCAAAAGCAATACCTTGTATTTAATACGGAACTTTATAGGTAACCAATGAAGTGATGATAAAATCGGTGTTATATGATCATATTTTCTTGATCTAGTAAGAACTCTAGCGGCTGCATTTTGGACTAACTGTAGCTTGTTTATTGAAGATGCAGGACAACCAGCTAATAAAGCATTACAGTAATTTAGTCTCGAGGTCATGAATGCATGAACTAACTTTTCTGCATCAGAGACTGATAGCATATTACGTAGCTTAGCAATGTTTCTAAGGTGGAAAAAGGCAGTTTTTGTAACATGAAATATGCTTTTCAAAAGACAGGTTGCAGTCTAATGTAACACCCAGGTCTTTTACTGTAGCGGATAAAGTAACAGGGCATCCTACTTTGTTAAAGTCGTGCTGTGAAAGGTTTTGTGGACGGTTTTTAGAACCGATAAGTATTACCTCTGTCTTGTCTGGATTTAATAAAAGAAAATTACGCGTCATCCAATCTTTTATATCTTTAACACAATCTGTCAATTTGGATAATTTAGCGTATTCATCTGGCCGTGATGAAATATATATTTGAGTGTCATCAGCATAACAATGGAAACTAATTCCATGTTTCCTTAGAATATTACCAAGTGGCAGCATATATATTGAGAATAATAAAGGGCCTAACACAGATCCCTGCGGCACTCCATAGTTTGCCGAAGTTATAATCGATTTTTCTCCATTTAAGTAGACGAAATGGTAGCGGTCAGATAAGTATGACCTGAACCAGCTTAATGCTTGTCCTTGGACACCAGTGTAATTTTGTAGTCGATCTAAGAGTATTGTGTGATCTATAGTATCGAACGCAGCACTAAGATCAAGTAAAACTAGTACTGAGATACAGCCTTGGTCCGAAGCTAAAAGTAAATCATTTGTGATTCTAACAAGCGCAGTTTCAGTGCTATGATGTGGCCTGAATCCAGACTGAAACTTTTCATAGATGTCGTTTTCTTGCAAGAAAGAGCCGAGTTGAGCGGACACAACTTTTTCTAATATTTTTGACATAAATGGAAGATTCGAAATGGGTCTGTAATTTGCTAGGTTATTTGGATCTAATTGTGGTTTCTTAATAAGAGGTTTTATTACTGCCAGCTTGAACGTTCTTGGAACATGACCTAAAGATAAAGATGAGTTAATAATATTGAGAAGAGGCTCTTCCACTATAGGTAACACTTCTTTCAGTAGTTCAGTTGGTATAGGATCTAATAAACATGTTGTTGTTTTAGATGAAGTGATAAGTTTATTTAACTCTTTTTGTTCTATGGTTGTAAAGCATTGTAATTGTTCTTGCGGGGTGATAATTGCGGCCGAATTATAAGGCGCGAGCAAAGATCGAACGTTTACGATTTTGATTCTGATGCTTTCAATTTTCTCGGTGAAGAAGTTCATGAAATCATTACTACTAAACTGTAAAGAGGTATTTTGTTCAGACGACGTCTGTTTATTTGTTAGTCTAGCCACGGTATTAAATAAAAACCTTGGATTATTTCGGTTGTTTTCTATTAATTTGCTGAGGTGCTCAGCCCTGGCCGTTTTAAGTGCCTTTTTATAAAGTGACATACTGTCTTTCCACGCGATTCTAAAGACCTCTAAATTAGTTTTTTTCCATTTACGCTCTAAATTACGGGTTTCTCTCTTTAAAACATACGTAGTATTATTGTACCATGGTGCTATACTTTTTTCTCTGACCTTTTTTAATCTAATGGGTGCAACAATATCCAATGTTCTAGAGAGAATGGTGCTCATAGTGCTAGTTAGTTTGTCTAATTCATCTGTTTGTTTGGGTTCAGGCAGCAGCTGAGACAGATCAGATAAGCTATTTGAGAAATGATCTATGGTGGATGGACGAATTGTTCTACCTGGTCGATAACGTGGCGCAGCATGACATATTACAGCAGTGCGTAATATGCAAGTTACCAAGTAGTGGTCAGTGACATCATCACTTTGTGGAATGATATCTATATCGGTTGGATCGGTTCCATATGATATAATTAAATCGAGTGTATGATTAAGACGATGAGTTGGTCCGGTGACGTTTTGCTTGACCCGGAAGGAGTTTAATAAATCTGTAAACGCAGCCCCTAACGCATCATTTAAATTATCTACGTGTATGTTAAAATCTCCAACAATTAATGCTTTATCAACGTTGACCAAAAGATCTGATAGAAAGTCAGCAAACTCTTTTAGGAAATTGGCGTAAGGCCCTGGAGGTCTATATATGGTAGCCAATGCTAGAGATAATAGGGATTTTTTTCTTACATCTAAGAGCGTAACATTTAGCACAAGCACTTCAAACGAATTAAACCTATGATGAGTTTTCTGAGTAACATTAAGGATATCTCTGTAGATTGTTGCAACACCGCCGCCTCGAACGATCAGACGGGGCTCATGCTTATAACAGTATCCTGGCGGAGTAGACTCATTTAGACCGAAATAACCATTTGGTTTAAGCCAGGTTTCAGTAAGGCACAGAACATCGAAATTATTATCTGTGACCATTTCATTTACAATAACCGCCTTAGGTGTGAGCGATCTAATGTTTAGAAGACCTAGCTTTAGAAATTGTTTTTGTTCACTAATAGCGAGATTTTTTGTTTTAATAACAATTAGATTTTTTCTAGATCCCGCAGTAGATTTATTATTTGATCTTAGTAAACGAGGAATAGACACAGTTTCTATGCAATGTTCTACACTAGTATTAATATCAATTAAATTGGTGCAGCAGAGATTGTGATTTGGACTTTGACTTACTAGTCAGATGGTGTGTAACGTCTTGGAGATGTTGTCCGACAGCACAGCCGCTCCGATTCTGCTGGGGTGCAGGCCATCAGCACGGTAGAGCCTAGGTCGGTCCCAGTACAGATTCCAATTATTTACAAAAATCAGTTTCTGCTCATTGCACCATGACAATAACCATTCATTTAGCGCGAATAATCTACTGAACTTTTCGTGCCCTCGTCGGTACGTAGGAAGCGGTCCAGAGACAATAATCAATGTTTCAGGCGATGTGCTGCGTACCGTATCGATAAGGCTCCTGAAGTCTTTCTTCAGAACCTCCGTCTGTCGCAGCCTGATGTCGTTAGCTCCCGCGTGCAGCACAACAGCTCCGACGCGCTCGTCACCGTTCAAGATCTCAGTTACCGGCGCAGTGATATCGAGAACACGAGCACCAGGAAAGCAGTGACTGTGCACCTTACTTTTACCTAACGTAGCGTGGACGTGTCGGACGGTGGAATCGCCGATGATCACAGCATCGCGTTCCGTTTTGCGAAGAGGGGAGAAGCGGTTCTGAGTGGAGATCTCGAAAACCGGGAGGGGCGAAAAGATTCTTGTCCTGGCTCACGGCTTCCGCGGAACCACCCAGGCTTCGTGGTGGTGTGTTGGAGCCGGAGTGAATGAAATCATGGCTGATCGTGACCTGGACGCTCAGGACCAATGCTGAGAAACGCACGGAGTAGACGAGGTCAGCGTCAGCGGGTTACTAACGTTAATCACTGATCCGTGTGCATCAGCGCGTGATGTTTCAAGAGCTAAACGCCGGTCTCTCAGCTCAGCTTGTCTCTCTAGAAGGTCACAGATCTGCTTTTCTACAGCTTCTAATTCAGACTGCACCGCGAGCAATTCAGATTTGTTCTCATCTGCACCAAAAGGTAGATAACATACACCTGATATATTCGCCATTTTAACAGATGGACAGTAAGTTAGCAATGATGCAACCAGTGATGCTATTAATATTTATACTAATTTATGACTCAAGTCTTGGGTAAAAACCGTCTTTTTAGTGGTATGGGTGTAATGTAGACGCACGATAGACGGGAAAACAAACAAACTCACAGCAGGCAACGAGGCTGACAAAAGCAGTCGATCGCAGGGCGAACAGCAGTGAAGCGGTGTCTCGCTCTACGACCAACAACCAATGTTCAAACTGTATTTGCGCAAACAAACAAACGCAAACAAACAAACTCACAGCGGGCAACGAGGCTGACAAAAGCAGTCGATCGCAGGGCGAACAGCAGTGAAGCGGTGTCTCGCTCTACGACCAACAACCAATGTTCAAACCGTATTTGCGCAAACAAACAAACTCACAGCGGGCAACGAGGCTGACAAAAGCAGTCGATCGCAGGGCGAACAGCAGTGAAGCGGTGTCTCGCTCTACGACCAACAACCAATGTTCCAACCGTATTTGCGGTTCCAGCCGTATAATGGCTTGAGACGCGTCTGGCCAACAGTCCGAGTTGTAATTATGAGTTAAATGATGGTTCAGAACAGAATAAAGAGAGAAATATGGAAAAACAGAAGAAAATACGAAGCTAATACGAGGCTTAGACAGCCACGACGCAAACAAACTCACAGCTCACAGCAGGCAGCGAGGCGGACAAAAGCAATCGACGAAAAAGCGAACAATCACACAATCCTTAATCTTAAAATAATCCTTCAAATGGATTATCTTAAGACTTCAATATATTCTTTTGACCTGGTTTTTATCTCTTATTCTTTCTCAGACGAACAATATTAATATTTAATATTAAACACTGATCTACTTTCAAGTCCACATTTACACCAGAAATTTCTGTCCATTTCACATTTTTCTGAGTGGGAAATTAACATTACGGCTACATGGGCCTGCTGACCACAATTAAAACACTCTCTGTCACTTGGTGGGTTCGTGTATCAGCCTCAACTACAGCATCAGACACCTTGGCTATAGTTTGATCACTGTGAGCTTTCAAACGGCTCCAACTTACTGCACACCCTTGAAGCAGTGTGTCCCAATCATGAATGCAAACAGAGCCACTGATAAGCAGTTCTCTGTATTGTTTTACAGTCCACCAGTGGCGGATTCAATCACAATAGCTGAATCATAATCTTCATCATTATTATTGGCAGAATATTCATTTTATTATTATTTATTATTCATTTAATATTCAAGCAGCACAGAAATGCTCAAAATATTCTAAGCGGTTTTCACAAAATTTCTGTTTAACTTTAGTCACACTTGTCCAGGGAAATTATCCCCGACCCATAATTTATATATTTCACACACACACACACACATATATATATATATATATATATATATATATATATATATATATATATATTTCCCCTTCAATGACTTAATATCAACAAAATATTCCACATTGTACATTATTGATTTCCAGAATCTTTGGACACAGCTGTCTTTACATCTTACTAATTTGGTATTATCATCAACAACACTGATTACAAAACAAGTACATTTTTAACACTCGGAAGCCGGGCTGAATAAACAAGCACTGTTGCTGTACTTCATTGTATAACATCTTATTAGGGCCCAAGCCTTGAAAAGGCGAAGGCCCTATTGTTTTCCTTAGGATTATTATTAGGGCCCAAGCCTTGAAAAGGCGAAGGCCCTATTGTTTTCCTAAGGATTATTAGGGCCCAAGCCCTGAAAGGGCGCAGAGCCCTATTGTTTTCCTTAGGATTATTAGGGCCCAAGCCTTGAAAAGGTGAAGGCCCTATTGTTTTCCTAAGGATTATTCTTCTTCTTTAGGGCCCAAGCCTTGAAAAGACGAAGGCCCTATTGTTTTCCTAAGGATTATTATTAGGGCCCAAGCCTTGAAAAGGTGAAGGCCCTATTTTTTTCCTAAGGATTCTTCTTCTTCTTCTTTTTATTAGGGCCCAAGCCCTGAAAGGGCGAAGGCCCTATTGTTTTCCTTAGGATGATTATTATTTTACTACCTTTCGGGCACTTTTGGGGCCCTTAACGTGCTCGAAAACTCTTGAAACTTTGCAAACAGATCAGAACCCGCGGCCATCAGGTCGAACGGGGTCCGAAAACTTGGTCCATTGTTTAAACACGCTTGCATGTAATAATATGAAACTCTGTACACATATAGATCTCATCGGGCCGAAAAACTTTCATGCTCTTACGTTTACGCCAGCCCAACAGGAAGTCGGCTATTATGGGTTGTTTGGAAAACGCTTGCTGTGGAATTTGAAATACTCCTCCTTGGAAATTCATCCAATCACCACCAAACTCGGTGTGCATGAAGTCAAGACATTGAGGATGATAAATTGCCAGCGGATTTTGATATGTCGAACGGTTCGGCCGTGGTGAGGAAACAAATTTATGGCGAATAAGGGAAACAGGAAGTGTGTTATAACTTCTGCATATATTAACTAATCTTGATGAAACTTCAGCAGTGTGTTTGTTGTAAGAGGCCGATCACATGGATGTGACTATTGTGAGTCAAAGTTATAGCGCCACCAACTGGCAGCAGGAAATGTGTCACTTTCAAAATGCTTTGAAATCACCCTCTTATTTTTACCCGAATTGCTCAAAACTTTATCTGCATAATGTAAACACACGGCAGATTCTTGAAAGGATTCTTGTGAAAGGATTCTTGATATCTTAAATACTGATGCCATGGCAATGCATCAAACTTTAATATTCTTTTTGGATGCGTTTGAGACTCTTAGCATGCTTGAAATTGCATGAAACTCGACAGACACATCACATTTATTAGCCAGTAGACATGTGTAAAGTTTCAGAAACGGGTGCCTTTTGACAAAAGGTGGGGGGGGGGGGTAGTTGTATAGTTTTACCTACAATCATAGAACTCGGTACGTATATTGTTCTGATCAAGCCGGACAACTTTCTAATTTACAGTCATTAGCTCCGACCAACAGGAAGTCAGATATTTTGGTTTGAATGTGGATTGTATTGGAGAATTTTCTCTCTCTCTCTCTCTGCTATTGCTTTTAATGTTTTTTAAGGTTTCAGGGGCTTTTGGGGCCCATAACGTGCTCAAAAACTCTTGAAACTTTGCACACAGGTCAGAACCCACGGCGATCAGGGCCGGGCTGAAGCTGGTACCTGGGCGTGGCAAGGGGGTGTATGTCAATTAATGTCATACTAATGCCTAACCCTAACCCTAACCCTAACCCTATTGTGACATAAAGTAAAGGCATAGAACCACTTTTTTTGTCTTGCATTGACAATAGTTTTATATAATTAGTTTATTAATTAAATTAACTTGGTCCATAAACTTGGTCTGAAATCTTGGTCCATAAATCAAACACACTTGCTTGTAATAATATGAAACTTGCTACACATATAGATCTCATCGGGCCGAGCAACTTTCGTGCTCTAAGTTTTAAGCCAGCCCAACAGGAAATCAGCTATTTTGGTCTGAATGTGGCTTTTTTGATATTTCAGACTCTTGAGTTTTTAGCTTCTCCTCCTAAGTGGTTTATTTTATTCACACCAAACTTTTTCAACATGATGAAAATACATTAAAGATGCTAAATTGTGAACGGATATTGAATATCTTAAACGGTTTTGCTATGGCAAGGCTTTAAAGGCATGTCAAAAAAAGAATCAGGATACATCTCATATCTTCTAAAAATGTAATTATACACCATTTATTTTTATATAAAATTATACAAATATTAGAACTAAACCCATTTTATTCTGTTTTTTCAACTCAAGAAGTATGAAAAAGTTAAAAACAGTCTATTTAGTGCTATTTGGTTAAACAAAAACAAAAAATCATACATAGGGCTATACTGCCCTCTTGTGTCTGAAATGATATCAAAATAGTACATAAAACTCAGGTAGGCCTATTGTATTTATATATAATTATATTCCCCCCGAATCCCGATTAATCAACGTGTGACACCAGCGATCACTAATATAAAAGTGAAAGTATAATACGGACGTCCGCATGGTGGCGCTCGCAGAGCGCCCAAATGAATTCCTATGGAAGTAGGAATGAATTAACTAAAAAACGTTCGCTCTGTTCTGCTCGCTCCTTGCTGTGGACGCGCACCGTTATGAATGCCCGTGCAGCAGTGAACTTTTTAATTTCATTTTAAAATTAGCACCATTTCGGGGCCGATTGCTTGAATTGTGAGTTCAATAGCCTATTATTCTTCATGGAAAACTCAACAGCAAAAGAGTACAATGACAGATTCGCTTAAATAGGCGCTTTTACACAAAATATTCTGTCATGATCTTTTCAGTCAGCTCTTCACTCTCGTGATTAATGAAATCTGAATAATCAAATCGACAGTGGGGGGCAATGATATATTTAAATCTGCATATTGTAATATCGGCAGGGCACCCCCTAGTGTCTTATTAAATGTATGCTTCATCTTTCATTTTTAATTTCTAAATTTGATCAATAGATTCAATTATTTAGAACAGTAAGACACTATAGGGTTGTTACCCTAGGTAGGGCTGATCAAATTAAATCTTTTACACTGAAAAATAACAATGCATTAAATAATGTTATGAGATTTTTTTAAATATAAGTGAATTAATAATCGTTGGAAAGAATGATACTTTTAAACATAACGCTAAACCGCCTTTAGGTGTCGCCAGGCAACCGTCTTAATGAGCGAGTCATTGATTCATTCATTCAAACGATTCGTTCAAACAACTAAGTCATTCATGAATGAGACAGAGGTTTATGGATTGATCATTGAATCTTTGAGTCAACCGATTCGTTCAAAATGCTGAATCATTCAGTAATGAGAAAACACGTTGCTGTGAGATGCGCGATGGTTCTGCTGTGATCTTTATTTAACCATTTTCGCTGCTGAAACAGAACAAAAACAGTCAATATTGCATCTGAAATGTAAGTGACTTAATTATAACTGTTTATTGAACTGTTGTATCAAATCAATGTCACAGTTTCAATCGTGATGGTATTCAGTAAAGAGCACTAGTCATGTGAGGTTGCTTAACTGTATCATATGTTAAAAATATAAGAACTACATATTTTTAATTTCTAGAGGCAGTATATTGTTAACTGAGTTTCTTTTTTGTGTATTGTGCAACTATCAATATATTTGTTTTCCTTAAAATTTTAACTAACACTAACTTTATTCTCATCTGAATTATAAATAATGTATTTCTGTATAAAATAATACTGCCACTAAAAACACATTTGATTTCTCTTTTTAATCAATGTAGCATGTGTAACATAAAAAAACAGATTAGTGCTCTGTTTGAGGACAAGAAATGAAAACCAATGCAATATGATGAATGTCCAAAAGATGGCACTGACAGACTGTTTTTAAATGAGGTTGGATAAATATTTTTTGCTTTTAAACAGTGTGTGTGTGTGTATATACACATACACATTTAAACACACATATATATATATATATACAGGTCCTTCTCAAAAAATTAGCATATTGTGATAAAGTTCATTATTTTCCATAATGTAATGATAAAAATTAAACTTTCATATATTTTAGATTCATTGCACACCAACTGAAATATTTCAGGTCTTTTATTGTTTTAATACTGATGATTTTGGCATACAGCTCATGAAAACCCCAAATTCCTATCTCAAAAAATTAGCATATTTCATCCGACCAATAAAAGAAGTAAAAAAAGTCAACCTTCAAATAATTATGTTCAGTTATGCACTCAATACTTGGTCGGGAATCCTTTTGCAGAAATGACTGCTTCAATGCGGCGTGGCATGGAGGCAATCAGCCTGTGGCACTGCTGAGGTGTTATGGAGGCCCAGGATGCTTCGATAGCGGCCTTAAGCTCATCCAGAGTGTTGGGTCTTGCGTCTCTCAACTTTTTCTTCACAATATCCCACAGATTCTCTATGGGGTTCAGGTCAGGAGAGTTGGCAGGCCAATTGAGCACAGTAATACCATGGTCAGTAAACCATTTACCAGTGGTTTTGGCACTGTGAGCAGGTGCCAGGTCGTGCTGAAAAATGAAATCTTCATCTCCATAAAGCTTTTCAGCAGATGGAAGCATGAAGTGCTCCAAAATCTCCTGATAGCTAGCTGCATTGACCCTGCCCTTGATAAAACACAGTGGACCAACACCAGCAGCTGACATGGCACCCCAGACCATCACTGACTGTGGGTACTTGACACTGGACTTCAGGCATTTTGGCATTTCCTTCTCCCCAGTCTTCCTCCAGACTCTGGCACCTTTATTTCCGAATGACATGCTAAATTTGCTTTCATCTGAAAAAAGTACTTTGGACCACTGAGCAACAGTCCAGTGCTGCTTCTCTGTAGCCCAGGTCAGGCTCTTCTGCCGCTGTTTCTGGTTCAAAAGTGGCTTGACCTGGGGAATGCGGCACCTGTAGCCCATTTCCTGCACACGCCTGTGCACGGTGGCTCTGGATGTTTCTACTCCAGACTCAGTCCACTGCTTCCGCAGGTCCCCCAAGATCTGGAATCGGTCCTTCTCCACAATCTTCCTCAGGGTCCGGTCACCTCTTCTCGTTGTGCAGCGTTTTTTGCCACACTTTTTCCTTCCCACAGACTTCCCACTGAGGTGCCTTGATACAGCACTCTAGGAACAGCCTATTTGTTCAGAAATTTCTTTCTGTGTCTTACTCTCTTGCTTGAGGGTGTCAATGATGGCCTTCTGGACAGCAGTCAGGTCGGCAGTCTTACCCATGATTGCGGTTTTGAGTAATGAAACAGGCTGGGTCTTTTTAAAAGCCTCAGGAATCTTTTGCAGGTGTTTAGAGTTAATTAGTTGATTCAGATGATTAGGTTAATAGCTCGTTTAGAGACCCTTTTCATGATATGCTAATTTTTTGAGACAGGAATTTTGGGTTTTCATGAGCTGTATGCCAAAATCATCAGTATTAAAACAATAAAAGACCTGAAATATTTCAGTTGGTGTGCAATGAATCTAAAATATATGAAAGTTTAATTTTTATCATTACATTATGGAAAATAATGAACTTTATCACAATATGCTAATTTTTTTAGAAGGACCTGTATATGTTTTCCTTCAAATTTTTGAAAACCTATGCAATATGATGGATGTCCAAAATATGGCACTCACAGACTGTTTTTAAATGGGGTTGGATAAATATCTTTTTGCTTTTAAACTGTGTGTGTGTGTGTGTGTGTGTGTGTGTGTGTGTGTGTGTGTGTGTGTGTGTGTGTGTTTGTGTGTGTGTGTGTGTGTGTGTGTGTGTGTGTGTGTGTGTGTGATTGTGCCTTGGTGTCTGTTAGTGACAAGAGTTTAACCCTTGTTCAAGCTTAAGTTTAAGGCCTTGGGCCCTATTTTAACGAACTGAAATGCAAGTGTCAAAGCGCAAAGCGCAAGTAACTTTGTGGGCGGATCCCGGCGCTGTTGCTATTTTCCAGGCGGGATAAATGACTCTTGCGCCCGACGCAAGTTTAAAAGGGGTTGGTCTGAAATAGCTTCATTATTCATAGGTGTAGTTTGGGCGTTACGTGAAATAAACCAATCAGAGCGTCATCCAACATACCCTTTAAGAGCAGGTGCGCATGTTGCATGGTGGATTGTTATTATTATGGCGCATTTACCAGGCGCGCTTCAGAATCGGTTCACAGCAATGTTCTCGTCAGGGCCGTAAAAGAAAGAGAAGTGACATTGGGGATGGGACAAACCCACCCAAATCAATAGAAAAAAATATGAGAAAGCTCAACTTAACTGGTAAGTTAAAGAGTAAGGTTTTTAATTTACTTACATTATGGTAAAGGTGATTTCGCAGTCTTCAGATTTTTTTTTTCCTGGTTCTTGACGGACAAACTAATTTGTCAGATGTCCTTATATACATATGTGTCTTGCCAGTATTGGGCAAACAGGTCTGATCCGTCATTACTACAATTTCCCTGAAAAATTTGGGTAAATGTATAAGCTAGATTTATGCCTATTTTTTCACATCTTCATGGACACCACAATGATTTCCCTCGTGTGGTAATATTTTTCCATGTTATAATGTATGATTTGCAAAAATAAAAACTGCTGCATCTGTGTTGATGAGAGAATCAAAGTGTATGCGAGGTGTGCACGCTATACATTATGGTCAAGCAAGCGCCCTTAAAATAGTATAATGAACAACGCGCAACGCGCCTGTAATGATTCCTGTCTGTGTTTCCCTTGTCTTGTGTGAACTTTAGTTATTTCCCGTTCTATGTCATGTTTTGTAGTCCTTTGTAGTTTTTCTAGTTTATTAGTATCCCCAGGTGTTTCTGATTAACCACGCCCTCTTGTTATCTTGTTTAGCTTGTTAGTTTCTGTATTTAAACCCTGTGTCTTGTTACAGTGTTTGTGGGTTCATGATGTTGTTGGAGGTTGGTTGTGTTGTTCTCTATGTCTGAGTTTTTGAGTCTGTCTAGTTTATTTAATAAAAGTACTACTGCTGCATTTGGATCCTGCTTCCTTCTATGTTCCAACCTGCCACGTTACAGATGAACCCACCGCTAACGTGGATCCAGCAGCAATGACCTCCAGGAATCCAGTAGCACGGATTATGTGTCTCCGTCAAGGAGACTGGTCCATTGAGGAGTATGTACAGGATTTTGTTGTTCTGGCAAATATTACTTCTATTGACCCTCTGTGCCTCATGATATTTTTTCGTGGAGGACTATCTGAACCGCTCAGCTCCTTAATGCCATTACATGACCCTAGCTGGACTCTTGAGTTTTATATTGACTTGAGCGGCTCAGCTTTTACTGTGGGTTTGGTGGACAAGGCTGAGGAGCTTCACCACGACATGCCTGAGCTTCACCTTGACATGCCTGAGCTTCACCACGACATGCCTGAGCTTCACCACGACGTGTCTGAGCTTCACCACGACGTGTCTGAGCTTCACCACGACGTGTCTGAGCTTCACCACGACGTGTCTGAGCTTCACCACGACGTGTCTGAGCTTCACCATGACCTGTCTGAGCTTCACCACGACCTGTCTGAGCTTCACCACGACCTGTCTGAGCTTCACCACGACCTGTCTGAGCTTCACCACGACATGTCTGAGCTTCACCACGACATGTCTGAGCTTCACCACGACATGTCTGAGCTTCACCACGACATGTCTGAGCTTCACCACGACATGTCTGAGCTTCACCACGACATACCTGAGCTTCCAGAGCTTCGTCACGTCTCAGCAGAGCTTCCAGAGCCTCATCACGTCTCAGCAGAGCTTCCAGAGCCCTCACCGCTGGTCCTGTCCAGCCCAGAGCCCTCACCGCTGCTCCCGTCCAGCCCAGAGTCCTCACCGCTTCTCCCGTCCAGCCCAGAGTCCTCACCGCTGGTCCAGTCCAGTCCAGCGCCCTCATCGCTGGTCCCGTCCAGGCCAGCGCCCTCTCGGAGACGGAGGAGGAGAAGAAAGACTTCCTCCGTGACTGTCCCGGTGGTCCCGAGTCCGGTGGCCCCAAGTCTGGTGGTCCCCGTGCAGCCCACTGTCTTCCCGGAGGCCGTGTCCAAGCAGCCCGCTGCCATCCCGGAGGCCGTGCCCGAGCAGCCCATCATCAGTCCTGCCACGGCCAAGAGAGTGGTCTTCCTCTTTTATGCAGTGGCGGTATTGCATGCGTGGAGGAGACACGTCACTTTTGCCGACCCAGAGACTGTTCACGTCACTTCTGCCGATCCAGAGACTGTTCACGTCACTTCTGCCGATCCAGAGACTGTTCATGTCACTTCCTCCGAGCCAGAGACGCTTCACATCACTTCTACAGAGCCCGTGTCTACAGACAAGATGGCCGATCCAGAGACTGTTCACGTCACTTCCTCCGAGCCAGTGTCTAAGGACAAGATGGCCGAACCAGAGACTGTTCACGTCACTTCTGCTGATCCAGAGACTGTTCACGTCACTTCCTCCGAGCCAGTGTCTACGGACAAGATGGCCGCCTCCGAGCCAGTGTCTACGGACAAGATGGCCGGCCCAGAGTCTGTTCCTGTTCCCGAGCCAGAGTCTGTTCCTGTTCCCGAGCCAGAGTCTGTTCCTGTTCCCGAGCCAGAGTCTGTTCCTGTTCCCGAGCCAGAGTCTGTTCCTGTTCCCGAGCCAGAGTCTGTTCCTGTTCCCGAGCCAGAGTCTGTTCCTGTTCCCGAGCCAGAGTCTGTTCCTGTTCCCGAGCCAGAGTCTGTGTTGTCTGTTCCCGAGCCAGTGTGTGTGTTGTCTGTTCCCGAGCCAGTGTGTGTGTTGTCTGTTCCCGAGCCAGTGTGTGTGTTGTCTGTTCCCGAGCCAGTGTGTGTGTTGTCTGTTCCCGAGCCAGTGTGTGTGTTGTCTGTTCCCGAGCCAGTGTGTGTGTTGTCTGTTCCCGAGCCAGTGTGTGTGTTGTCTGCTGTTCCTGAGCCAGTGTGTGTGTTGTCTGCTGTTCCTGAGCCGGTGTCTGCTGTTCCTGAGCCGGTGTCTGCACCGCCCTGGCCGCCCGAGGGGTCGTCTCCGCCCTGGCCGCCCGATGGACTGTCTTCTCCGCCCTGGCCGCCCGAGGGGTCGTCTCCGCCCTGGCCGCCCGATGGACTGTCTTCTCCGCCCTGGCCGCCCGATGGACTGTCTTCACCGCCCTGGCCGCCCGATGGACTGTCTTCACCGCCCTGGCCGCCCGAGGGGTCTTCACCGCCCTGGCCGCCCGAAGGGTCTTCACCGCCTTGGCCGCCCGAAGGGTCGTCTCCGCCTTGGCCGCCCGAAGGGTCGTCTCCGCCCTGGCCGCCCGAAGGGTCGTCTCCGCATAGGCCGCCTGAAGGGTCATCTCCGCCCTGGTCGCCTGTACAGCCTGCTCCGCCCTGGTCGCCTGCACAGCCTGCTCCGCCCTGGTCGCCTGCACTGCCTGCTCCGCCCTGGCCTCTCGTCCTGTCGCAGTCTCCAGGCCCTCTTCCGTTCCACGGGCCTGGCCCTCCATCCCATCCCGGGATCCGCCTCCGACCCACCACCCTCCTGGACTATTGTTTTCTGAGGAGTGTCTGGAATCCACTCCTTAAGTGGGGGGCTATGAAATGATTCCTGTCTGTGTTTCCCTTGTCTTGTGTGAACTTTAGTTATTTCCCGTTCTGTGTCATGTTTTGTAGTCCTTTGTAGTTTTTCTAGTTTATTAGTATCCCCAGGTGTTTCTGATTAACCACGCCCTCTTGTTATCTTGTTTAGCTTGTTAGTCTCTGTATTTAAACCCTGTGTCTTGTTACAGTGTTTGTGGGTTCATGATGTTGTTAGAGGTTGGTTGTGTTGTTCTCTATGTCTGAGTTTTTGAGTCTGTCTAGTTTATTTAATAAAAGTACTACTGCTGCATTTGGATCCTGCTCCCTTCTATGTTCCAACCTGCCACGTTACAGCGCCACTGACTTTAGACTAGGTTTTTTCTGATCAGTGGCGCAATTGTTTTATAGAACAGCAAAATAGCATAAGGGAAAGTTTGCGCCGGAACACGCCTCCTCTTTGCGCTGAACCGCCCCGGGGAGCGCAAGTGTATATCTTAGTTAACCGACATGTGTCTGTGGAGGGAAAAGTCCGCTTTGCGCGGGTGCAAAATAGGAATGATACATGCGTCAGTGTACAAAGTCATTTGCGCCGGGTGCAAGATAGGGCCCCTTGTCTTTTTGGATATATATATATATATATATAATTTTTAATAATATATGCATTTTATTTTTTCTCCAAAATATTCATATAACCCATATATGTATTCAAATGTATTTAAATTTATTGTTTGCTTTAAATTAAGATTGTATATTTGGTAATTGTCCCAAAATGAATTTAAAATTAATGTGCTATATTTCAGATCAATACAATCAAAGTTTTCCTTCATTTTAATCAATAACTTTATTCTCATCTGAATTATAAATAACTTATTTCTGTATAAAATAAAAAATCCCGACTAATCCAGACCAAACAGAGCGCACTATTCCTACAATATCATCAGTGCTGAAGCGGAACTACCAGAGCCTTTGGCAGATAGCGAGCAGATGCAGCATATGTGTTGTAATGAGGAAGGGTCAGGCCAGGGGGATCCATTTGCAGCTTTTTATTAAGAATGGTCAAGACAGAAAGGGTGAGCAATGGCAAACAGGGCAGAACAGAAAAGGCAGAGACAAACCAGGTTGATAGGCAAAGGGCCGAGGCAGGCAGCAAGAATCAGAGTCCAATAAACAATCCAGATTGGGCCAGGCAGAATGTAGTCAGCAACGGTAAACAATCGGTCAAATACAGAAATCAAACATGGGATATGATGGCCGGGCAAAATCAATATAAGTGGCTATTGTGGTTCACGATCATAGGCCCTGTCCCACATGGCACACTTCATATGAATTTTCAGTCTTGTGTACTTATTTCATGTGTCCGTAAAATCCATGAGACCGTCTGTAGGGTGTCTCATTTGTCATTTTAGGTTTCAGAAGGTTGCTCATGCATACTTTGTGGTTGATATGTGCCCTCTATGCGCACTTTTGCAGAGTGAACCCACACTGATGCAAGCTTTACAGCACACTTCTTTTGGACAGTCAAAGCAGGGCTACGTTTTTGTACGTCGTGCACAATAACCCTAAAGGCACCAGGGTGGTGGTGTCACCGGCTTCTTATATATATAGCTGCGAGCAGCGATGAAGGGCCAAAGCCGGCGACACCGCCACCCCGGTGCCTTTAGGTAGCTAAAGGCACCGGGGTTGCGGTGCCACCGGCTTGGGCCCGTAATCGCTGCTCGCAGCTATATTTAGGGCCCAAGCCCTGAAAGGGCACAGAGCCCTATTGTTTTCCTTAGGATTATTAGGGCCCAAGCCCTGAAAGGGCGCAGAGCCCTATTGTTTTCCTTAGGAATATTATTATTAGAGCCCAAGCCCTGAAAGGGCGCAGAGCCCTATTGTTTTCCTTAGGATTATTATTAGGGCCCAAGCCCTGAAAGGGCGCAGAGCCCTATTGTTTTCCTTAGGATTATTATTAGGGCCCAAGCCTTGAAAAGGCGAAGGCCCTATTGTTTTCCTAAGAATTATTAGGGCCCAAGCCTTGAAAAGGCGAAGGCCCTATTGTTTTCCTAAGGATTATTCTTTATTATTAGGGCCCAAGCCTTGAAAAGGCGAAGGCCCTATTGTTTTCCTAAGGATTATTAGGGCCCAAGCCTTGAAAAGGCGAAGGCCCTATTGTTTTCCTAAGGATTATTCTTTATTAGGGCCCAAGACTTGAAAAGGCGAAGGCCCTATTGTTTTCCTAAGGATTATTCTTTATTATTATTATTATTATTATTCTTTATTATTATTATTTTACTATCTTTTGGGGACTTTTGGGGGCCTTAACGTGCTCAAAAACTCTTGAAACTTTGCACACGGGTCAGAATCCGAGGCCATCAGGGCCGGACTGAAGATGGTACCCGGGCGTGGCAGGGGGGGCTCGACAGCGCCCCCTGGAATGGGATTCGAAAACATGTCCATATATCAAACACGCTTGCATGAATTAATATGAAAATCGGTACACATATAGATCTCATCGTTTCATATATCCTTCGTACTCTTACTTTTTACGCCAGCCCAACAGGAAGTCGGCTATTATGGGTTGTTTGGAAACTCATGCTCAGGAATTTGAAGCACTTCTCCTAGGGAATTCACCCGATCGTCACCAAACTCGGTGTGCATGAAGTCAAGACATTGTGGATGAAAAATTGCCAGGATTTTTGATATCTCGAATGGTTTGGCCGTGGCGAGGAAACAAATTTATGGCGAATAATGGAAACAGGAAGTGTGTTATAACTTCTGCATACATTGACTGATCTTGATGAAACTTCAGCAGTGTGTTCGCTGTAAGAGGCCAATCACATGGATGTGACTATTGTGAGTCAAAGTTATAGCGCCACCAACTGGCAGCAGGAAGTGTGTCACTTTCAAAATGCTTTTAAATCACCCTCTTATTTTTACCCGATTTGCTTAAAACTTTATGTGTATAATGTAAACACACGGCAGATGTAGACCTGTGAAAGGATTATTGATATCTTAGATACTGTTGCCGTGGTAACGCATCAAACTTTAAGATTATTTTTTGATGCTTTTCAGACTCTTAGCATACTTGAAATTGCATGAAACTCGACAGACACATCACATTTATTAGCCAGTAGACATGTGCAAAGTTTCAGAAACGAGCGTGGTGCAGGGGCTCAGTAGCGCTACCTTTTGACAAAAGAGGGAGAGTTAGGTCTATACTTTTATCTACAATCTTAAAACTCAGTATGTATATTGTTCATATCGAGCTGGACAACTTTCTAATTTACAGTTATTAGCTCAGACCAACAGGAAGTCAGATATTTTGGTTTGAATGTGGATGTTTTGGAGAATTTTCTCTTCCTCTCTCTCTGACCCTACGTCTCTCCGTGTGTTTGGGGGGAGGGGGATTTGTCTGCTGAGTGAGAATGCTTTTATTTTAGTTTTTCAAGGTTTTGGGGCCCTTAACGTGCTCGAAAACTCTTGAAACTTTGCACACAGGTCAGAACCCGCGGCCATCAGGGCCGGGCTGAAGCTGGTACCCGGGCGTGGCAGGGGGGCTCGACAGCGCCCCCTGGAATGCGATTTGAACACTTGTCCATATATCAAACATGCTTGCATGTAATAATATGAAACTCGGTACATATTTAGATCTCATCGGGCCGAACAACTTTCGTGCTCTAAGTTTAACGACAGCGCAACAGGAAGTCGGCTATTTAGGGTTGTTTGGAAACGCCTGCTCAGGAATTTAAAACACTTCTCCTAGGGAATTAACCCGATCATCACCAAACTCGGTGTGCATGAAGTCAAGACATTGAGGATGAAAAATTTTTGATATCTCGAACGGTTTGGCCGTGGCGAGGAAACGAATTTATGGCGAATAATGGAAAAAGGAAGTGTGTTATAACTTCAGCATACTTTAACTGATCTTGATGAAACTTCAGCAGTGTGTTCGCTGTAAGAGGCCGATCACATGGATGTAAGTATTGTGAGTCAAAGTTATAGCGCCACCAACTGGCAGCAGGAAGTGTGTCACTTTCAAAATGCTTTGAAATCACCCTCTTATTTTTACCCCATTTGCTTCAAACTTCATCTGTATAATGTAAACACACGCCAGATGTAGACCTGTGAAAGGATTATTTAATATCTAAGATAATGTTGCCATGGCAACGCATCAAACTTTAATATTCTTTTTTGATGCTTTTGAGACTGTTTGAAATTGCATGAAACTCGACAGACACATCTCATTTATTAGCTAGTAGACATGTGCAAAATTTCAGAAACGGGCGCGGTGAGGGGCTCAGTAGCGCCACCTATAGTCAAAAATGGGGTATTAGTTTTACCTATAGTAACAAAACTCGGTATGTATATTGTTCTCCTTCTAATTTACAGTCATTAGCTCCGACCAACAGGAAGTCAGATATTTTGGTTTGAATGTGATTTTCAATTTTCTCCCTCCCTCTCCCTCGGTCTCTCTGTGTGTGTGGGGTTTGGGGAATTTGTCTATTGCTTTTAAAGGTTTTCAAGGTTTCAGGGGCTTTTGGGGCCCTTAACATGCTCGAAAACTCTTGAAACTTTGCACACAGGTCAGAGCCCACGGCCATCAGGGCCGGGCTGAAGCTGGTACCCGGGCGTGGCAGGGGGGCTCAACAGCGCCCCCTTGAACAGGGTCT
Organism: Gila orcuttii; assembly: GCA_026230005.1. Taxonomy (NCBI): domain Eukaryota; kingdom Metazoa; phylum Chordata; class Actinopteri; order Cypriniformes; family Leuciscidae; genus Gila; species Gila orcuttii. The sequence continues at coordinate 32,747,117 of JAPDVR010000005.1, read as the reverse complement.
GAAAACATGGTCCATATATCAAAAACGCTTGCATGAATTAATATGAAACTCAGTACACACATAGATCTCATCGGGCCGAACAACTTTCCCTCGGTCAAGTTTTACGCCAGCCCAACAGGAAGTCGGCTATTATGGGTTGTTTGGAGAACGCTTGCTCTGGAATTTTAACTTCTCCTCCAAGGCAATTCATTCAATTGTCACCAAACTCGGTCAGCGTGAAGTCAAGACATTGAGGATGCTAAATTGCGGACGGATTTTTAATATCTCGAACGGTTTGGCCGTGGCAAGGAAATGAATGTATGACTAAAAAAGGACACATAAAGTGTGTTATAACTTAGTTAGTTTTACCTACAGTTACAAAACTTGGCGTGTATACTCGTCAAGCCGAACAACTTTCTAATTTACAGTCATTAGCTCCGACCAACATGAAGTCAGATATTTTGGTTTGTTTGTGGATTCTGAGCATTTTCTCTCCCTCTGTCTCTCTCTGACAGAGAGAATGCACCCTGCCATTCTGTGTGTGTGTGTGTGTGTGTGTGTGTGTGTGTGTGTGTGGGGGGGGGGGGGGGGGGGCTCTTCGAGTGATAGTTTAGTTTAAACACAAAATCATACATAGGGCCATACTGCCCTCTTGTGTCCAAAATTATATTTATATATACATACATTTGGTATGTGACTGAGGATGATCCACCGGTAAATTGACGTGTGACACCAGCGAGACCTTTAAATACGGACGTCCACACGGACATTGATAATGGTGGCGCGTGCAGAGTGGTCGATGGAATTCCTATAGAAGTAGGAATGAACTAAAAAACGTTCGCTCTGTTCTTCTCGCTCATCGCCGTGGACGCACACCGTGTAGCATTTATACGCCCGTTTAAATATAACTAATTATTATTCATAACGGATTATGATCAATAATTAATAGTTTAATTATTTTCAGAATTTACTGTAGCAGAATCAATAGTATGATCATTTATCAGTTCATCCAATGAACGGAAAGCATAAACAATTATTAATTCTAGGAAATATAATATCTACCTGGCCAAGAAAGACTAATTCCCAGCTAACAGCTAAATTTAGAAATAATTCAAGGGTAAAAGCATAGGTAGCTTTAAATCGCAGTTCAAGACAATAAATCTGTAAGCACATAACACAAGACAATTATCTTTAAAATATAAACAAGACTTTATTGATTATCCTAGATCATAAAACTAATATCTAACACAAACACACGCACACATACATTCATACGAGTTGCAGAAAGAAAGAGAGTGAGGAAAGAAATGAGTTTTAAGAGTGAGATGGTGAAATCCGCAGTTTCTATATGCACTTATAAGACTTGACCTGAACGAACCATCGTTTCTTAGGCGGGTTATGCAATTTTATCAATATACACCAGTTCAGCTAAGAGTCTGGAGGCTACTTGCTTGTCCTTGCTTTGGGGTTCCCGTTTTTAGGTGTAAAGGGGTTTCCCGGGTCCGTTGCATGGCTGGTCTTCTCGTGCCTGGATAGATCTTGGACAGCCAGTCACGTGGTGTGTTGGCGCGGATGAATGAAAGTCTTTGAAGTTGGACGCTGGTTTTGCAGTTGAAACGTTAAAACGAAACTTTGCAGCAAAACTCAACTTAGAACCGAGACTTTTAACGAGAAAATAAAAGGAAAACTTAGAAAAAAAAAAAAAAAATTGAGACGAGAGTAGATGATGATGGCTTGATTAAAGCTGTTGAATCCGTTCTTCTGATCTTAATTTGGGTTATTTGTCTCTACGCGTCTACATGGTTACTATAACCATCGTCTGCTCCACCCGACTTGTTGTTCTGCCGAGACCTTTTTCGAGGGAGAGCCCGCCCGACTTCTGTTCTATTCTTCTAGCGCATTATTCTACCAAAGTCCTGTTCGGTTCTAAGGTTTTAAACTCCAATGTTTTGTCCCGCCTCCTGGAGGAATTTGGAATTCGGACAATAAGATACTATATGGTTATTTGAGAAGGGGGTCTTTTCTACCCCCCCCCCCCCCTTCTCTCATCGTGAATCATGTGTTATCTGTGGTCTGCTTACTCATCAGCTCGAACAGAGGATTCAGTTTAGACATAATTTCCATTTTAAGAACATAAACATTTTTACACAGATTTCAAATCAAGCCATCGTCTGAATTAAGAATATGTGGTCGCATTGATAGGAGACACGATACACTTTCATTCACACAGGTAATAGTTACAACAATTAGATGACTTATATGTTATTAAGCATAATAGACACATACAGGGGTCATAGACACAATATAGAATTATGTAGTTGAACGATGTTTGATTATAAGTTCGTCAAGAATTGTTTTGTGATGATTGTATGCATTTTTATATGAAAAGTCTCTTGTCTCTGGGGTTTTTAAGAGGTCTCAACTATGAGGTCATTCAAAGGTCTTCAAGAAGGGGGAAGTCTGTTTTACATCTCTGTCATGGGACCTTGGTCCTTAAGAAATACGTAGTCTTAAGAAATACGTAGTCTGTTAGTCGCAGGGGTTGGGTGACCTCTTGTTAGGGCCTCTTGTTTCACCATTTCTGAACAGATCTGTTTTGCCAAATTAGAAAACATTGACAACGTTCTTCCTTTAGTTAAAAAGGTCCTTCCGGTTGCAGATTCTCCGGAGCCTATGGCTCTGGGTCTGGTGATTTGATTTGGAATGTGAAGACTCTTTGTGGAATTATGTATGAACAGTCACCTAAAAGCTTCAATTGTGTTTGGTTCATTCTCGTTGTCGCTACAACCGTTATGAATGCCCGTGCAGCCGTTAGTTTCATTTCAAAATTAGCGCCTTTTCTGGGGCTGATTGCTTGAATTGTGAGTTCAATAGCCTATTATTCTTCATGGAAAACACAACAACAAAAGAGTATAATGACAGATTCGCTTAAATAGGTGCTTTTACACAAAATATTCCTTCATCTATTCAGTCTAAATAGCGATAAATTTCGCTCTATTCGCGTTTGGTGTGAATGCAGCATAGTGAACAGGCTGCAATGTCAAGATTGCAAAGCTGTAGTGTGTGGGCGCGATTGAACTGTGTGTGTGTTTGTGTGTGAGAGAGAGAGAGAGAGAGAGAGAGATAGGCGCCGGCGCGATCGAACTGTGTCTGTGAGTGAGAGAGAGAGAGAGAGAGAGAGAGAGAGAGAGAGAGAGAGAGAGAGAGAGAGAGAGAGAGAGAGACGCGTGCGATCGAACAGTGGAAACATAAAAACATACTCCGTCATTTTATTCATACAGGACATCATTCAAACTGCAAATTGTTTACTTATATTTGTGTACACTCGCAATAAAACACAACATTGTGCTTTTGTCACACTCTAAACTCTTGTCAAACTGTAACCTACAACTGTCACCCAACCACACACAAACACACACACACACACACACACACAAACACACACACACACACACACACACACACACACACACACACACACACACACACACACACACACGCACACTGTTTTAAAAGCAAAACATATTTATCCAACCCCATTTCAAAACAATAATCTTAAGATATTATATCGTATGCTATGTGTTGTGAATACACCCATGTTAAACATTAAAATGTACTTCCATTGCATATCATAGAACACATAAGTGTAAAATAAAATGACATTAATTAACCTGTACAAAGAGCTTCTATGTTTACACATTTAAGTGCTGGAAAACATATTGAGCTATGACATCCTATGACATTAAAAATTATTCTATATTTAAATTATCTCATATATGTTGCTATTGTGGTTCACGATCATAGGCCTAGTCCCAAATAGCACACTTCATATGAATTTTCGGTCTTGTGTACTTATTTCATGTGTCCGTTAAATTCATGAGGCTGTAGGGTGTCTCATTTTTCATTTTAGGTTTCAGAAGGTTGCTCACGCATACTTTGTGGTTGATATGTGCCCTCGATGCGCACTTTTGCAGAGCCCACACTGATGCAAGCTCTACAGCAGTGGTTCCCAAACTGTGGTCCGTGAGGGTACTGTAGAGCACAGCAAGCGCGCTCATAATTGAAGCGACGCGCTCATTTTTTCCAGGCGCAGCGAGATGAAAACACCTCAACTTTTCATAATGCCGCAAACGCACCGCAGTTCATGTGACAAGAACAAACCAATCCGCTTCATCCTTTCCGTAAACATTGAAAGCTCAGTCAACATGAACAATGGGGGTGCACGTGCACCCAAACACTACGGGTGTTTTTCTCTTCTCCGTAAATAAATCTTTTAGCAGAGCTACAGCAAGCGTTTTTCGATGGTGGAAATCTATTAGCTACTAAAACTTCTTTGTCGTTGTGGAGAGCGCAGTGCATGGTTGCATAGCAACGACAGACAGCATGGGAAATCGGACCGAATTTTACTATTAATAATAAAAGATTGCTAATGTGCATCAATGTAAATGTCAAGTAATTTATCTTTTTTTGACTCATTCTTTTTATAAAAATTATTTAAAGGCTGAAATATGTGAGGTTTATCTTTCTATAAAACCTTTTTTGTGAAAAATTATTTAAAGGCTGAAATATGTGAGGTTTATCTTTTTATAAAACCTTTTTTGTCAAAACTTTATTTGAATTTCATTTTACTATATGTGCCTATAGGGGTGGCAGGAGTTGGCGGCAATGTAAGTATCTGGATATTTGCCGTGGGGCGAGGGCTTCGATTACCTCTCTCTTTTTTAACCATACATGTTTGCATCCCTGAAATGAACTTGATTATGCCCTTGGGCGCTTGAGTAAATAAATAAATAAAATATGTGGCAGCCGTTGTGTGCAGTAAACTTTCTTTTAACAAGCTGTACTGATGTGATGACCAGTTATAGTTTTAGTGCTAGTTAGCCTATTTAGAGGTGCGGATTAATTCAGGTAGGACTGTGTGTAGACATTTTATTATGTGTATTATGAGGTGGTACGCGAAAATTCTTGATTACAAATAGTGGTCCACACACACAAAAAGTTTGAAAACCCCTGCTCTACAGCACACTTTTTCGACAGTCAAAGCAGGGTTACGTTTTTGCATGTCGTGCACAATAACCCTAAAGGCACCAGGGTGGCGGTGCCACCGGCTTGTTTATATATATATGTATATATATAAATATAGCTGCGAGCAGAGATTGCGGGCCAAAGCCGGCGGCACCGCCACCCCGGTGCCTTTAGGTAACTAAAGGCACCGGGGTTGCGGTGCCACCGGCTTGGGCCCGCAATCGCTGCTTGCAGCTATATTTCCTTTTTTTTTTTTTTTTATCATTTCAACCATTATTTTACCACTAAAATATAGAATTGTTCCCCATTCTGCTTAATGAAACATTCAAGATATAAACATATCTTTATATAACGTTAATCCCTGTTAATCATACTCAATGCCTTATTATTTTTATCTGAAACTCACTTTTCATACCATTTCAACTTAATTTGACTTAACAGGCATTCATAAATAGTTCCATAAATTCTATCAGAAATTTTATTTTCATAACATAATTTTTCTACTATATTTCTTCTCAAAATGGTTAGTCTGCAGATACAAGTATTATCATTATTGTCTCAGTCCCACTTATCTCTACTGTTTTACAGAAACCAAAATATTATATGATAAATCTCAATCCCCAAGTCATACACACAGCCTTATGGCTGCTTGCTACTTTAATGTTCATCATATAAATTTAAGTTCTCTAGATATCTAATGTCATGCATCCATTTACTGGATGAAAAAGTAAAAACTTTATTTCTCCTGGCTGTTCGACTTTATCTTTGCGCTCTGCCTCCTCTAACCAGTACATGATTGTTTGCTTACAATCCACACACACATCTCACACAACAGACAAAACAGACATCAGACAAAATACCGGTTCATCATATTGATCTTTTTTGCGCATTTTACTGTGAGATTTCCCCATGATGGTCCCTCTTCTGTGGATTTTCAGTTGGCGCCACAAATATAACTCTAGACGTCTCTAGAGAGATCAATTTTCACCTCAATTGAAAAAGGTGAGCACTCACAACTTGCTCACAAATTTGGTCACAAGACCATCGGAGTTTCCCCCACTACTACAGGACCGTTATCTCAGACAACAGGATTATCTGAGCCCACCAGGTTAGTAATCTGTACTAACCAGACTAGTAATCTGTACTAGTATCAGTGTTCCCTTGATAATCCGTACCAGACTGGTAATCTGTACTAGTCTCAGTGTTCCCTTGATAATCCGTACCAGACTAGTAATCTGTACTAGTCACCACAAAGTCCCTTGACCATCATGAGTCAATCCCTCTCAAACAGGTATCAATATCAATTTAGACTTTGTCTCTTACCAGTCTCAGCTTACGCCACTTCAGTTCTTTTGATGATTCCAGTGGTGTCTCTCTTGGACCCTTGCAGTCGGCCCCTCGCTCTCAAGTTTACGAGGTAGAGCTGGAACTGCTCAGTACAGGTGGCCAAACACCGTCCGCTCTCGGGTCCAAGAGACACATCCAAGTAATCCTGCCGACAACGCCAAATTGTGGTGGCAAACAATTTTACATCACTGAATAAGAGACAAACATGTACAAATTGTCTTTAAAGGGTATTTATTTTCTTGCAAGAAAAGGCCAGTGGTCATACAGTCATACAGAATGGCTGCAGAGTGTGACAAAGAAGGGAGGGCATCCTTTCTTCTTTATAGCTGACTCCCTCTATGTCATCATGAACAACATGTCCCATAACTAACACATTGTTGCATCCTACTACTAATGTGTAAAAGGTCCTTTGTCTCCATCATACAGAGTCACACATTACTTTTTATCAAGTCACGTATACAAGGTCATACACATACATACACAGATAAGGGTTAATAGTTCTTTGTTCCATCAATGTAGCAGAGAATCATGGGACTCCACATGCAATCCTCATGCATTTTACTACCTTAATCTAATTACTATGAATATAAGAAAATGCACATATATAGAACATATTAAATTGCTTCCACAGACCTAATGTAGATAAGGAATGAAATTAAGCGCATTTTATATTTTTATATAAGGTTTTCAAACTGTAGGCTTCTTCAAAAACCAGAAATTGTGGCTCATGAACAAAAGTCGCCTGAAGAGGTTGCTATAGCAACAACAGCACGCTACACGAGCGCTTGTAGAGATCAAACATAAAAAGCATTACAAAAAACTTTAATGGTTTGTTGAAAAAAAAAAAAGATGTAGGCTTCTTCAAAAAACATAAATTGTCGCTCATGAACAAAAGTCGCCTGAAGAGGTTGCTATAGCAACAACAGCACGCTACACGAGCGCTTGTAGAGATCAAACATAAAAAGCATTACAAAAAACTTTAATGGTTTGTTGAAAAAAAAAAAAAAAGATCTGATTAGAGGAGCCAAAAGTAATTTTCATCTGCGCGAAAAGAATGTGCACCGAAAATGACTGCACTGTCGGAACCCCTTTCAAGTCTTTGTATAACTCTCACGCTAAGGTTAACTGTACCGATTCTAGAAAAAGTGTTTATCCATGAAATTCAAGCATCTGAGCGGAGCACAGAGTTGCGCGCTGACCCTCCACTGGTTCAAGATCATCGCACAGTTGCGGACTCGACTCCGCACTGGCATTGCTACCCGCCTCAGTCACTCCTAAACACCGCCTTTTGTGGGAGGCAACAGTAGACACCGGGAGAACTTAAGTACTTCGTTTATGTCTCACGTCGTTCGTTTTGCTGAATGAATCCTACACATTTTCAAGGTGTTTTCTTATACGCACCAAATAAAAACTCACTAAGGCTAAAATCTTTCCGTGGCAGGGGCAGCTGCCACTGAGACCTGTCACTCCACCCGTCACCGCTATTGGCAGCTGTCACTCGACCTGTCACTGCTATATGCGCCTGTCACTCGACCTGTCACGGCTATATGCGCCTGTCACTCGACCTGTCACGGCTATATGCGCCTGTCACTCGACCTGTCACGGCTATATGCGCCTGTCACTCGACTTGTCACCGCTATATGCGCCTGTCACTCGACCTGTCACTGCTATATGCGCCTGTCACTCGACCTGTCACGGCTATATGCGCCTGTCACTCGACCTGTCACGGCTATATGCGCCTGTCACTCGACCTGTCACCGCTATATGCGCCTGTCACCCGACCTGTCACGGCTACATAGACGTTGGAACAGCAGCCAGCTGTTTTTTTCCTTGTTTTTGTTTTCTGTTTCTGTTTTTATATATATATATATATATATATATATATATAAAATCTGTGTATATACATACATACAGAATCTGTGTTTGATTTAAGCCTACATTTCAAAATTTTGTGTCATAAAATTTATTGTTTTTAAGCCTTTCGCACGTACGATCACGGTGTAATCAGGCTGGTCCCTGGAGTGTATGATCACACCATGTTTATGTATACATTTTTATATGCCTATTCCGCATCTCAAAGCTTGCCATAAAAAAACGGCCAACTAAGGATTATGCATTAAACATTAGAATTGTTTATTAATAAACTGGTGTTTTCTGTCAGTTTTCGGTTAATTTATGAGACGCGCTCCAGTTCACGCGCCGGCGCCTCCATGTCCTAATTATATTGTCTACTATATTTGCTTCTTATTTATTAATCCAGTCAATTTGTTGATGAAACATTGATTAAAATGAAGATACAATTTATACAAAACGAAATTCACTTAAAACAAAACTTAATAAGTGGTCAAAATTATGTCTGACCCATTCCAAATGTTTTCCGGTATATTGGGCATCTTATGATCCTATCTTAGCCTACTCATCTCATGCGGTTCCCTTTTCATATAATAAACATAGATGAAATTAATAAAATAACATTATATTATTTAAACATAGGCTATATATGAAACGTATGTTTAAGTTTTTTAACTTATATTTAAGCGTCACACGTACAGACTCCATGTAGGGTTAGGGTTGTTCTGTTTTCTTTCAGGATAAAAAATACAACAAATTAAAGCGTTTATCTGTATTTCCGACTGATGAGAACTATGCATATACATTCATAAATCAGTCAATTTTGTATTTTATTATGAGAAATTTTATTCTAATGTGATCAGTGATTCAAGCACTGATGGACCAAAGAGCGCGCATTTCGACATTTGCAGTAAAAACTTGAAATTTAAATTCTCATAAAATGCACTTAATACCAATATATTGAAACGTCAGTTTATATAGCCTACTCCATTAATAAAGGAGTCCAGACATTGGAAAAATATCAGTCCACATGCGTTTTATATTTAATATGAGGGAAATGAACATGCATGCATGCGTGACACAAAAAATCTGTAACTTTTAGGTAGCAAAATATTTTTTTAGAAAATTCTACTAGACTAACGTCACTCATAAATCATGAAATTTCACACATCCACCATCTCTTTAGTTTTATTAAAAATCTTTAACTTTTATGTAGCAAAATATTTTTTAGTAATTCTGTCAATTACACTAAGGTTAGATTTCATTGAAGGTAAATTGGAGCGGCCACACTGAGCTGTGCGTAACGCCCACAGACGTGAAGTGAACGAGACAGAGGCTGTCCGGTACTGTCTGAAATGGTTAACTCTGTGGCGATGCATGTGCAAAACAGATTTAACTAATCATAAAGTCAATCAGGATACATAACACAGCTTACTATAGGCCTACACTAAAAAAATCTCAGATTATTAAAGAAGTAAAACAAAGTTGTAAAAGTAAAGTTTAAAAGTTTAGAAGTTTATGAAAATTAAAAAAATATATAAAATACATATTGTTGTATTTTATATATATTTACAAAACATTTACAACTCTAAAACGTCAAGAAAACCAATACTACATATCTGAACAAGTTCTGGGCCAGATTTTAGGTTGATGTCTCAATAAATGAGCTTTAGGGAAGATTTTTTTGTGCGCAGTACCAAACTTTTCCACTAGATGACATCCAGACTCCACCGATGACTCTTCGATTTCCATACATGTTTTTAGTGATCTGAACCTTGTATTTCCATACTATTCCAAATATTTATGAAGTACACATCCTATTCAGAAATAGTTAGGGCAGTAATGTTAATATTTGATTTCAATTCAAACACATATAAAAATGTATGGAAAGAATCAAAGCGCATGCTAGGCTATAATTTGCCTAAATCTGTGGGTAAATCTGTCGAAACGCACGCTTTGACAGGTCGGGTGACAGGCTCCTATAGCCATGAGGGAAACGCGGGACAGGCGCATATAGCCGTGACAGGTCGAGTGACAGGGGCATATAGCCGTGACAGGCAGAGTGGCAGGCGCATATAGCGGTGAGACGGGTCGCGGGACAGGCACATATAGCCGTGACGGATCGCGGGACAGGCGCATATAGCCGTGACGGGACGCGGGACAGGCTCGTATAGCTGTGACAGGTCGAGTGACAGGCGTATATAGCCGTGACGGGACGCGGGACAGGCTTGTATAGCCGTGACAGGTCGAGTGACAGGCGTATATAGCCGTGACGGGTCGAGTGACAGGCGTATATAGCCGTGACGGGACGCGGGACAGGCGCATATAGCCGTGACAGGTCGAGTGACAGGCGCATATAGCGGTGACGGGTCGAGTGACAGGTCTCAGTGGCAGCTGCCCCTGCCCTCACACAAGGACGCCCCGCTGTCGCGACGTTAACAGGTAGCCAAAGGGAACTGACGGCGCTGATTGATTTGTTATTGATATCCAAGAAACCCAGAATACTCTTGAAAGTCATCGATCTGGAAGGAGGGTGTCTTTCTTACGGATTTGATGGATGTTTGATCGGTTGGTGATGCCCATTTATATCATCGACAGTAAAGTTCCAGCGACATCTGGTGAGTCTGTTAAGCATACTGCACATGGCTTAGAAACATGATGTGTTGACTTAGATTCTTCATTAATGCACTGGTTGGGAAATGATAAAAGTTGTTATGTTCTGGTTTTAATTAGTCACAGTTGTTGTCATGTCCTTATAATATATATTAATTTGCACACTGCTCTAAAAGTATTGACAGCATACTGAATGCTTTTAATTCATTTACTGCCTTTAAATAGCATCTCAGATAGACTATATGAAAATATAGTAAATCTAAAATTACATGCATAATTAACATAGCTGCTGCATGTTCCTTGGCAATTTAACTTCTTTCATTCATGTGACATGTTTGTTAATACGTCACCTATATTATACATCTGTTGTGTGTTTTCTTTTTAAATCTAAATCTCATTTTGTGAAGTCTTTAGAAGTATATTGAATTCATTAAAGATTTACATTTGATCAGCCATGATATTTATAACTTGTTTTCACACCTGTAGCTCATTTCTAATTTAGTAAAGGGATGGTTTTACAACTCGGCCCTGAATGGTTATCTAATGATGAATTATCATGAATTAATGTAAATGTAAATTGTAAAAATGAGTCATCAGTCATGTTTTGCATATTTGGAGAACTTATATAACATGGATGTGATATCACGCACAGGTTGTCCCTGATAAATGCTAAAATGTAAAGCAACATACTGTTTGTGAGGACATAGAGATGGAGAAAAATACATGACTAAGATAGAACAGTGGTGACTTCTCACTGATTAGAGAGAACGGTGTCGTCTTAGTGGCCCCTAATTTAATAACAAATGATAATTTAGACGGAAGTGAATCAATCAAAACTAACTTTAGCTGGAAATAACATTATTCAAGAACCACTATAAAACCATACCAATCTCTGTTACCTTAAATTATATGTTTATCTCTGTAAAAAGCTGCTTTGAAACAATCTACATTGTTAAAAGCGCTATATAAATGATGACTTGACTTGAACCATAAGTCATGTGATCCTTAGTGTTACTCCTCAGATCAGAACAATATGCTCAACCCTGATAGACTTTTATAAACAGTTTTTCCAAAACATCAAAGAATGGAAACCTCCATGACAGAAGAATCAAGGATCAGCACTATGTTTATCTGATAGCTGTTTAACAAGATTGAATTGTTTGGTTGTCATCTTAAGTTTTGAAATATGTGAAATGAACTGAATGCAACAGACTCATTACAGAGTTCAAAGATCCAGCACTGAATCACTATCATGTTCCTGAATTATATTGCTCTCTGTCATGTTCCACTTTAAACGAAGCCTGAAGTCCTCATTGTTTCCTTATAATTTATAAAACCCCAGAATTCAGTTGGAATGTATTTTAGAGATGTTCAAAAGTGTCAAAAGAGGCCTGATGAGCTCAGTCCAACCTTGGACGTATTTTTGTTGGAAGTTGTAGTCAACTAAACATAACAATTCTATAGTTGTAATAGATATACTTTGATCATTAGGCTTTATGTTTAATGAAAATGTATGTCCCAAACATTTTTGAATGAATGTTATACAATCAGATTGTAAAATTAAAAATACATTATTATTGTACAGTAGATATTTTGTACATTTTGAATCAAAATCTAACAACACAATATTTAAAGCTAAAGGAAATTTTAAATTAAAATAATTACTAAATATATAGAAATAACTATGAATAAGTCATATGTTGATTTCTTTGAAAAGTGTAAACCATGTGGCTCTTTTTACCTTTGTCACCAAAAAGAATGATTTGGCCATATCTGTGACCTTATTAAAGAAATCTAGATCCCCCTTTGCATACCCCCTTGCACATGGTACCAATTATTTTATTCTAAAAAACAAAACAAAAAAATTGTCACACCACATGGCATGTAACAGCAAGCATAAAGTTCGGAGAAGCTTCAGTATATAAATGCATAAAATCAACGTAGGTTCATTGAAAAAAGACACACCTCTACCTACATTTTTGCAAAACTTTAAAAAAGCAAAAAATTAAACACCAACAACTTTTATTCCTTTCACACAAATTATGATTACACGGGCAGATTATAAAGTCTTCTTTTCACATGGTTCCTTGCACAGTATGTTATGACCTCAAAACACTTTTACCATAGTGCTGATTTGTAAACTAATACATTTTTGATGTTTACATCACACCAGCTCCATATGTATGGCTTTTCTGACATAGCAAACTTGCTCGGTAGTTCACCCGCTACAACATTGTAAATAGAGTCACAATGAAAGAGCACAAACACTTGTAGAAGGAAGCTAAATTAGAAGTAGAAGTTCATCTGTTTCTGATAAAACCGAATGTGCTGCTTATAGCATTTCACATTTCACTAAGAAGCAATGTAAAATCATTCTGTTAAAATCCAATTCCATTTACTCAGGTTTAATGTTAGTTAGCGAACAAGCAAGAGAACTAGCAAGTTTTTTCAACTGAGCATGTTTTGATGTTGCTTTAAAGAGTTTATTGCTGAGGTTACGGTTGGTGGTTAGGGTTAGTTGGCTGATCATTACTAGTGGCTTATTATAATTAAAATAAACCCTTTAAGCCACCCATGCTTCATGTCAATATTTAACATAAGCTTGGTTTGTAATTGTATAGCGGACAGTGATGAAGATATTTTTGTTCCAAAGCTGTCAAAGGAGATGCATGGCTACTTTTAAATCAGTGGTTCTCAACCTTTTTGACTCCAAGGCCCATATTGTCCACACCAATATTTAAAGATCACATGACTTTTCCTGTTGTTTGTGATTTACTGGATAAATTTAAACGATTTAAAAAAATAAATAATAATTCTTGTGTTTTTTTTAGACTTTGGCATAACTAGCTATATGCATATTCATTATATAATTGCTATGCTAAACACACACACACACACACACACACACATATATAACTCATACTATACTTATATTTAATATATAACTCACCCTATTGTTTTTTTTATTGTTTTTTGAATTAGTAGAGTAGTCTGCATATTAATCTGGGACAGGAGAAGGTATTTTAACATAAAAATTACAAATATCTCCTTTAATTACACAGACTGTTTATCTGCTGTAACTTCCTGTATTAAAAATATGATTTTTTAAATTTAGTAGGCTATAAGTTTGGTGTGTGAACACATCAGCATGGCTGTGCTGGAAGAGATTAGCCTGAAAGGTCTTCCTGTTTCTAAGTCCTTTGGGGAGATGCAGAACCCCCGCGGGTTGGTTCCCTACCGATCCACATACGTCAGACGATATCCGATCAAGGGGTCCTGGGACTCTCCATGTGTGTCAGGATTATGCCTGGTGTGGCAAGTGATGTATCTGTCACTATCTCTTGCACGCTCCTTCCCCTTTTACAATAATCTAACTTTACTCCCTGACTGAGTGTCCTAGATGAATTTGGAAAGTCAAAGCTGTCGAAGATGCCCTTTTTCAGATTTTCTCCTGACCTGTCGCAGTAACGAGAAACAGTTCTGCCTTGAGCTCTGTTCATGTCCTCAGTGGGGAGTCAGAGGACATAGATAAGCTGTCACATAGTCACTTAGGCTAATATCAGGGACCAGGGCTGGGAGAGATAAATGTCATTTCATAAGGCACATTGTAGATGTGCCTTATGTTATCTAAAATTAGTAAAAATGTTACCCACCAGATAAACTCTAGATGCTGATAAGTTAGTCTTAGAATATCAATAAAGGGATGGTAATATCTTCCTTAAATATAGTGAAGTAAATAAGAGAATTATGTTGACATAATGAGATGTCGCATTTCAGGTATTAGTTTCACAGCAGTTGCAGAACAGATGAAGAATAGACATAAAAAAAGTGGAAAATAAAATGAGCTGCCTGTCATCTTCTGTTTATGTTTATCATATGGAAGCTTTTTTCCACCACAGAACAAATAAAACAATTTAAAAGATAGCTAATTGCAACTTTTTATCTCACAATTCTGACTTTTTTTTCCTCGCATTTCACAAATCAGAATGTTTAATTTAAGAACTCAGTGAAGGGTTAACTCGAGAAAACTGCAATGTGAAAGATTTCACAAATTAAAATGGTTAGGACTAGGGGTGTCACAATTTCGTGTCACGAAATCAACCGAAATTAAGTCACAATCTCGAACTTCGAACTAAAAAATGGAATCGTCGATGCTGCCACGCCCCCATGTCACGCCCGTGATGGGAAGTTCGGATCATTTTACTGACTCTCTTGTTCGATGTCGTTCATCGAATTGAACTGTTTTTTCTAGTCATTTCGTTCATTTCAGGGGCTTTAAATGTTATACTTTTAACAGGCAAATTCCCCGAACACATCCACCTATGCAATCTTGATTATATTCTGAATTAAGAAATCATTATAATGCAGTCAAAAATAATTTACAGGGAACATAAATAATTACTTTACCTTCTGAGTCTTTTGTCGCGTGACAGAGAACGACTCATCACGGCGCGGAAAATAAAACACACGTGTTGAAAGGCTGTGAGTCCTCTAACTTAGCTACAGCCAGCCACAAGATATAGCATGGCAACTGCAGATGCAGGAGACCCATCGACGGAACTTGAACCCCCTCCTCTTTCACTGAAGTCGCCGGTGTGGAAGTATTTTGGATTTCCATTGAGTTATGTTGACAACATTCGTGTTGTCGACAAAAAAGCCACAGTTTGCAAGCTCTGCTATGTGCGTGTACCATATTCGTCCACTAGCAGCATGACTAACATGGCAGGGCATCTCCGCAGGCACCAAAAAAAACATAGATTTATCGGTTAAACCAACAACTGTAACACAAACTACTCTTCCGTCTTCATTTGGAATTAAACTTCCAAGTAACTCAACTCGTGCAAATGCAATTACAAGCGCCTTAGGAGTATTATTCGGTGGTGGAAAACTCCAGTTTTAGGCATTTAATTAGCGTGCTAGAACCGCGCTACGAAATCCCAAGTAGAACACATCTCACAGCTACGGTGATACCCTCCATGTACAACAATGTAAAGGAGAAAGTTATTGAAGGTCTGAGCAGTGCACATTTAGTGGCCTTGACTACAGATTGCTGGACCACAGCACATTATATTAATGATGACTGGGAAATTCAAAATCCAGTCCTTCAAACTCGCCCCATATATGAAGCTCACACAAGTGAACATTTAGCAGAAGTGCTGAGGGAAGTGGTAGTGGAATGGAAGTTGGACAGACAAAATGCAACCATCCCTGTGACAACTGTGTCACGATCCACACTCAAGGAGACAGAGAAGATCCAAGCGCAGTATATTTATTAAGGGCCAATCCGTTACATCATAATCCAGTCCATGCAGAGGTCAAAATCCAAAGAAGCAATCCAACACAAGAACAAAACAAGACACAGTCAACAACCAACCTAAGAAGTGGTGTGATACAAACAAGGACTCCGTAACAAACACTAAACAGGCAGGGTATATATAACAGAACTAACAATGATAATGGGGAACAGCTGAGTGCAATGATAATGGGGAACAGCTGAGTGCAATGAACTAATGAGTGACAGTGACAGACAGAATGCTGGGAAATGAAGTCAATAGTGAAGGACACCGTGAGAACGAGGACCTCTAGTGATAAACAAGGGAACACAACCAGACACTGTGACAAACTGATAATGCAAAGACCATTGTCAATGCCTCACATGCAGCTGGATTGTCTCCACACATTGGATGTTTTGCCCACACTGTGAATCTGGCCTCCCAGAAGTTTTCTCGTCTTTTGGGCAGAGTCAGGAGGGTGGTCACTTTTTTCCACAGAATCACCACTGCAGCAGCCGTTTTAAAGTCAAAACAAGACATGCTTCAGCTTCCTCCTCACAAGCTGGTTCAAGATGTCATTACAAGGTAGAACTCCAGCTATGACATGATCACACGCTATTTAGAGCAACAACCTGCTGTCTATTCTGCACTTGCAGAAAAGGACATTTAAAAAAATGCCAAAGACCTTATCACCCTCTCTGATCAAGATGTGACTGTTCTTGAAGATGTATGTCAGGTACTGAAGCCCCTGAAAATAGTCACAACCTTGATGAGATCCGAACAGGAGCCTACTGTGTCTATGGTCATGCCCCTACAACACACCATCCTGACATCTATGAAACGCAGTGACACACAGATTCAACAATTGTAAAGAATGTTACATTTACATTTTTACATTTAGTCATTTAGCAGACGCTTTTATCCAAAGCGAATTACAACTGAGGACTAAAGCAAGCGAGTCATCGTGAAGAGGCAAGAACAATGCAAGAAGTGCTCAAAATACAAAGTTCAGGCATTGCTCTGAGTAGCAAAAGCCAGACAAGGGAAGATTTAAAGGAGAAGGAATTTCTTTTTTTTTTTTTTTTTATGTTAAGTACTCACGGAAGAGATGAGTTTTCAGTTGTCTTTTGAATGCTGTCAGGGATTCTGTATTCCGGATGAGAGTGGGGAGATCATTCCACCAGCATGGAACCGTGAATGAGAATGTTCTGGAGATTGATTTAGTGGCTCGCTGTGATGGTACCACGAGCCGTCGCTCCTTGATCGATAGTAGGCTTCTGGTAGGGATGTAGACTTGTAGTAGGGAGTGAAAGTAGGATGGAGCTGAGTCTGTGGTCAATCTGTAAGCAAGCGTCAAAGCCTTGAATTTGATGCGAGCAGCGAGTGGTAGCCAGTGCAGTGAGATGAACAGAGGAGTGACGTGGGCCCTTTTGGGCTCGTTGAAGACAAGGCGGGCTGCAGCATTTTGGATCATTTGTAGAGGTTTAGTTACACATGATGGAAGTCCAGCCAGAAGAGCATTGCAGTAATCAAGCCTAGAAATAACCAGGGCCTGGACGAGAAGGTGTGTTGCATGCTCAGTTAGGAAAGGCCAGATTTTCCTGATGTTATGCATTGCAAACCTGCATGATCGAACTGTCTTTGTCTTTGTCAGCTGGTCATCAAATATTACTCCAAGATTTTTGACCGACCTTGATTGAGGGGTGATTGATGGGGTGATTGAGGATGTATCTAGCTGGATAGTGAAGTCATGCTGTAGAGATGGATTGGCAGGGAGGACGAGAAGCTCACTCTTTGCCAGGTTGAGCTGCAGGTGATGTTCCTTCATCCATGCCGAGATGTCCGCCAGACAGCTTGAGATACGTGCAGCTACTGTGGGATCATCTGGTTGAAATGAGAGGTAGAGCTAGGTGTCATCAGCATAGCAATGGTAAGAGAAACCATGTGCCTGTATGATGGGTCCCAATGATGTGGTGTAGATGGAGAAGAGTAGCGGTCCAACAACTGAACCCTGAGGAACCCCTGTGTTCAGGTGATGTGCTTTGGATACCTCGCCTCTCCATGCAACCCTGAAGGAACTACCTGTGAGATAGGACTCAAACCAGTGGAGGGAAGTTCCTTTGATGCCCAGTGATGAGAGGGTGGATAGAAGGATCTGATGATTCACAGTGTCGAAGGCAGTAGAAAGGACTCAAACCAGTGGAGGGAAGTTCCTTTGATGCCCAGTGATGAGAGGGTGGATAGAAGGATCTGATGATTCACAGTGTCGAAGGCAGCAGAAAGATCCAGCAGAATGAGAACTGAAGATTTGGAAGCAGCTTTTGCGATCCGCAGGGCTTCTGTGACCGACAGTAGTGCAGTCTCTGTTGAATGTCCTTTTTTGAAGCCAGATTGATTGACATCTAGCTGGTTGGTCAGAGACAGGAAAGATGACACTTGGTTGAAAGCAACTCGTTCAAGTGTTTTCGCAATGAATGGTAGGAGAGAGACAGGTCTGTAATTCTCTAAAAGTGATGTCTAATGTTGTTTTTTTTAAGCAGTGGAGTTACCCGAGCCTGCTTGAATGCTGTAGGGAAAATGCCAGTATGGAGGGATGAGTTGATGATGTGTGTGAGTGCTGGTAGAAGTGTGGGAGAGATGGTTTGTAGAAGGTGTGAGGGGATGGGGTATAGAGGGCAGGTGGTAGGATGACTGGAGAGGAAAAGTTTAGATACTTCTTCCTCGGTTAGCGGAGAGAAGGTAAAGAGAAGGTTTCTGGTAGTGGGAGAGGATGGTTTGGGTTCCTGTGTGTGTGGAGTTGAGAACTGACTGCTGATAGAATTTGTTTTGTTGGTGAAGTTAGCAAAGTCATCAGCAGTTAAAGAGGAGGTGGGTGATGGTGGAGGTGAACAGAGGAGAGAGTTGAATGTTTTGAAAAGTGTTTGTGTGTTAGAGGCGCTGTTGATCTTGTTGTGGAAATATGAAGATTTTGCAGCGTGAACATCAGCAGAAAAGGAAGAGAGCAGAGATTGATACATACTCAGGTCAGACGTGTCTTTTGATTTGCGCCATTTCCTCTCCATTGCCCTAAGTTTGGTCCGGTGTTCACGAAGAACCTCGGATAACCAGGGGTTAGAGGGGGTAGCGCGTGCTGGCCTGGAGGAGAGAGGGCAGATATGTTAAATCTGCTATAGAGGCAAACTTTGAAGAGAGGTATTCAGACCCAAGTCTTCAACAGTTCCTGAATGAGAGCACTGCCTTGGATCCTAGGTTTAAGACTTTACCCTACCTGGATGACATATCTCGGAATGAGATCTTCAATTGTCTGGAGGAGAAAATCTTGCAAGAGTACCCACAAAGGTATGTGATGCATTTAGGCTAATGTGATGAAATAACCATGTTATTCTGTAAAGTAGAATTCTGTAAATTTCACATTCATAATATTTCATGAATAGGACTAATCACAATATCCTTTCTGCTTGTTGTTGTCACACTTAAATATAATTTCTGCCTGTTCATTACCTTAAACAACTGTTTTTTGTATGACTATTTCAGTCTCATGCCTCAGGAGAAGGGTCCAGCCAAAACCCTGCAGAGGATCCAGAAACTGTACCAACCGGCAGAGGCAGCCTCCCAACAAAGAGAACAGCACTCAGTGAACTGTTTGGTGATATTTTCAGCACAGCCTCCACTGCAGCAACATCATCAGCAGCAACAAAACCATGGCCTGATGTTGTGAAAGACGAGATTCAGCTATACAAAATGGTTAAAGTAATTTCTGTGGATTCAAATCCACTGAAATGGTGGAAATGTAATGAGCACCAGTACAAGGGCTGCACGATATTGGGAAAAAATTACATTGCGATATTTTATTTTTCTGCGATATGAAAACAATTTCACCAGATGACTTTGGAAAGAATGAATCATCTGAATGACTGGGGTGATTTTGTAATGGAGTAAATCTGCATAAAAATGGAACCTTATTGTAAAGTGTTACCGATTTGTTATGTCTCGTGAGTTCTGTGTTGGACAGATCAGTTCTTTTAACCATTCATTAAAGTGAATCGGTTCAAATGAGTCATTAGTTGGCGAATTGGAGGTGTCATTAACGGACCACGGCACACGTTGTGTGATTATCCCGGCAGTTTAGGACATCGCACAAGATTTGTCTCAACACAGAAAACATTTCATCACTGGATAGATTTTTTTTTTGTTGTTGTTTGTTTATTGAAAGTGTGGTTTATCTGAATGTGTGGGAAAACGCTTTTCAGAGAAGATTTTTCTAGTCAAGTCAAGTCAAGTCATCCTCATTTATATAGCGCCTTTAACAACGCAGATTGTTTCAAAACAGCTGTACAGAGATAAACATATAATTTAAGGTAACAGAGATTGGTTTAGTTTAATAGTGGTTCTTGAATAATGTTTTTTCCAGCTAAAGTTAGTTTTGATTGATTCACTTCCGTCTAAATGATCATTTGTTATTAAATTAAGGGCCGCTAAAACGACACCGTTCTCTCTAAACAGACATTAAACGTCAACCTGTGATAGACGCTGATGGCGTTCACATGCGCATTAAGAATTGATTCTATAGTTATGTACGTTTGAATATATGTGCGCAGGTTTGTAATTCCTTACAAACCATGCCTACACAAACTACTTGTCTATAAATTTGCAGAATTTTATTTTATCTTATCACTTCGGGTAGGTACGCGAACCGAAAAATTCCACTAGGCTTTATCTGTAGAGTGGTATAGGGATCCTCCATAGGGAGAGGCTAGTTGGCACTTCAGCACTGCATTGTCATCGGGTCAAGCCGAAGGTCCTTCGTCAGATCTGGAAACGGCCTGGATCCGGCAGGCTGCGGCAAAATCTCGGGATAAACAAAGACACTAATATTAGCGTAGATGCCATTCTTCTTATGATGTAACGAGTACATCAGGATTTAAGGGAAGTGTTCCCAGTTCCGGCTGACCTAATCTAAGCAGCCTAGTATTGAATTATAAAAGTATATAGAGTGTTATGTGAATGCTAGGTCAAAGAGATGTGTTTTTAGTCTAGCTTTGAACTGACAGACTGTGTCTGCTTCCCGGACAATGTTAGGAAGATTGTTCCAAAGTTTTGGTGCTAAATAGGAAAAGGATCTACCGCCAGCAGTCGATTTAGATATTCTAGGTATTATCAACTGGACAGAATTTTGAGATCGCAATAGACGTGAAGGACTATAATGTGTTAAGAGCTCGCTCAAGTACGGCGGAGCTAAACCATTTAGTGCTTTGTAAGTAATCAGCAATATTTTAAAATTTATACGATGTTTAATAGGGAGCCAATGCAGTGTTGACAGAACCGGGCTAATATGGTCATACTTCCTGGTTCTGGTAAGAACTCTAGCGGCTGCGTTTTGAACTAGCTGTAGTTTGTTTATTAAGCGTGCAGGGCAACCACCTAGCAGAGCATTACAATAATCTAGCCTTGATGTCATGAAGGCATGAACTAATTGTTCCGCATTTGTCAATGAGAGCATATGGCGTAATTTAGATATATTTTTAAGATGGAAAAATGCGGTTTTACAGACACTAGACACATGACTTTCAAATGAAAGATTGGTATCAAAGAGCACACCCAGGTTCCTAACCGACGACGAGGACTTAACAGAGCAGCCATCAAGTGTTAGACGGTATTCTAAGTTATTACGTGTGGAAGCTTTTTGTCCAATAATTAGAATCTCTGTTTTTTCAGAATTTAGTAGTAGGAAATTACTAGTCATCCAATTTTTCATTTCAACTATGCATTCCGATAATTTTGTGAATTGGTGAGTTTCATTAGGTTTGGAAGAAATATAGAGCTGAGTATCATCAGCATAACAGTGAAAGCTAATTCCATGTTTCCTAATGATATCTCCTAAAGGTTGCATATACAGAGTAAAAAGCAGCGGTCCGGGAACTGAGCCTTGTGGTACGCCATACTGAACTTGTGATCGATAAGACATCTCTTCATTTACTGCTACAAACTGATAGCGGTCAGATAAATATGATTTAAACCATGCTAATGCAATTCCACTAATGCCAACATAGTTTTCTAGTCTATCTAAGAGAATGTTGTGGTCAATGGTGTCAAATGCAGCACTAAGATCAAGTAACACTAATAGAGAGATACAACCACGATCGGATGATAAGAGCAAAGTGACTCTAATGAGAGCAGTCTCAGTGCTATGGTGCGGTCTAAATCCTGACTGGAAATCCTCGCAGATATAATTTCTTTCAAGAAAGGAACATAGCTGTGAGGATACTGCTTTTTCTAATATCTTTGATAGAAAAGGTAGATTTGAGATCGGCCTGTAACTGACTAATTCTGTAGGATCAAGTTGCGTTTTTTTAACAAGCAGTTTAATCATAGCCAGCCTAAAGGTTTTTGGTACGTATCCTAGAGACAAAGACGAATTAAAGATGTTAAGAAGAGGATCTATGACTTCTGGAAGCATCTCTTTCAATAGTTTAGTCGGTATAGGGTCTAACATACATGTTGTCGATTTAGATGATTTAACGAGTTTGCAAAATTCTTCCTCTCCTATAGCAACAAATGAATCAATTTTTTCCTTAGGGAGACTACACTGCACTGTCTGATGCGATACTGTAGTAGACGGTTGCATAGTTATAATTTTGTCCCTAATATTATCAATCTTATAAGTGAAGTAGTTCATAAAGTCATTACTGCTGTGTTTCTTGGAAACTTCTGGGCTTGAAGCTTTCTTTTTCGTTAGTGTAGCCACTTTTTCAAATAAATACCTAGGATTATGTTTATTTTCTTCTAATAGGGTTGAAAAATAAGCAGATCTAGCAGCTTTTAAAGCCTCTCTGTAAGCAAGCCTCTCTCCTTCCACGCAATCCGAAATACCTCTAGTTTTGTTTTCTTCCAGTTGCGCTCCATTTTTCTGGCTGCTCTCTTAAGTGCCCGGGTGTGCTCGTTGTACCACGGCATTGGACTATTTTCTTTAATCTTCTTTAAGCGCAACGGAGCAACTGTGTCTAAAGTGCTGGAAAGGAGAGAGTTAAATGTTTCTATTGCAATATCTAGTTCTGCTAAGCTATCTGGGATGCTGAGATGATGAAACTGATTAGGAAGATTATTGATAAAGCAATCTTTAGTGGCAGAAGTGATAGGTCTAACATATTTGTAACACGGAGTCGGCTTTGCAGCCTTGGCTAAATGTAATTTACATGAGACTAGATAATGATCTGAGATGTCGTCGCTCTGCTGCAGAATTTCAACAGCATCAACATCTATTCCATGTGATAATATTAGATCTAGAGTATGATTACGACAATGAGTAGGTCCTGACACGTGTTGTCTAACTCCAATAGAGTTAAGAATGTCTTTAAATGCCAATCCCAATGCATCTTTTTCATTATCTACATGTATATTAAAATCACCAACGATTAGAACTTTATCTGCAGTCAATACTAATTCTGATAGAAAGTCAGCAAATTCTTTGATAAAGTCTTTATGATGCCCTGGTGGCCTGTATACAGTTGCCAGCAGAATTCTCAAACTTGATTTATCGTTTACATTATATATTTTTACATTAAGCACCAACACTTCAAAAGAAGTATATTTAAAACTAGATTTTTTAGTGGTTTTGAAAATATTACTATAAATTACAGCAACACCTCCCCCTTTGCCTTTCAGGCGAGGTTCATGTTTATAACAGTAATCATGGGGGGTGGACTCATTTAAAGTAATGTAATCGTTTGGTTTTAGCCAGGTTTCTGTCATACACAGCACATCTAGGTTATAATCTGAAATCATACCATTAACTATGAGCGCTTTTGAAGTAAGGGATCGAATATTCAGCAACCCAAGCTTTATCGTTTGCTCATCTGTATTATATCTATTTTTTATTTGTTGAATATCAATTACATTTTTAACCTTAGATCGATTTGGACGTTTTTTGGATTTCCAAATTCGGGGAACAGACACAGTCTCTATATGATGATATCTAGGTGAAAGAGGCTCTATGTGATGGGATTTATCTGACCTTGGTGACGCGAGGCCGCTAGCACAATTTACAACCAGCGGTAGTTCAGGAAAAATATATATCCGAATGCTTCACGTGAAACTTAGGTCTTCCGACCTTTTACCATTGTGTATTCTCAAAGAGATTCAGTCAACTTAATTCATTAATATGTGCAAGGGAGGGAGAGAGAGCAAGACAGTTTGAAAACGGTGAGAGTGCGCGCGCGCGACCGGGGCGCTCTCTCTCTGCTCGTTCTCTTTTTAACAAGCGCAGCAGTCAGTCATCTATCACTCACCGGTCAAATAAGGCTTTGGCGGGACAAAAATACGCTTTGGCGGCCGCCAAAAATGTTCAATGCAGGAAGGGCATTTTGACTTTATTTTGAATTCTCGTGTTCGTTCAAGCTCAGAAATAAGAGAAAGACCACTGATCTGTGTGTCTGCCCGGCTCACAGAAAACAACGCGCAAGTTCCAGTCTTCTTACGCTTGATGTTTAAACTGACAGGACTTAAAAACACATGCAAATGATAAACTTTCACTACATGATGGTTAAACTTTGCAATTAATCCGCGAATCGCAAGCGTTACGGGCCGGGGAGCTGCTGGCCCGTACTGATCATGAATCACGGATCAACTACGATCCAGGCCCGGTTCTAGAACCAAATCACTGAGGGTGCTTCTGAAAATAGTGAGGGTGCTTACATAAACATAGAAAATGGCTCCCAGTCGTCATCAGTCTGAAAATAGTACCTCAAAATAGGGCTGAGCAATACCTATTGTCTACGACAATATTGTAATTGCTGTTATGTTAAACGATATGCGATCTGGCATGATCGAGTAGCCTATGTCCCTCACTTTGCAAAAAACAAACAAAAACATGCCACACATAGCCTAAGTTACACTGTGATGTTACCCTATAGTTCAGACCATGGCGCGTGCATTTAGATTGTTTTACTGCACGGTTTAAATGCAGCTAGAATGGCCAAAATTCAAAATATGGGGGGGGGGGAAATGCCCTTTACAAGTTTTTGTCCTTTACATTTATAACATATGATATAGTTAAGAAATGTTACACACAGAGTGCTTTTTCCCCAAATATCTGCAGTATTGCAAATGTGTGAAGTATTGAAACTGATTTTATTCTGCAGTTGAATAAAGAAGTTAATATAAGTAACTTACATTTTAGACATTTAGTTTCTACTGACAATGAATCAGTCCTTTTGAACGAAACAGCTGATTTAAAGATTCAATGACTCACTCATTAAGACAGTCAAATGCTTTGTTCCTAAATGAACAAAATTTTAAGGAAAGTCAAGAAAGGAAACTTAAAACGAGGAGACATAAAATGTGTAGAGTTCATGGGAAAGTCGAGAAGAATGAGTTATGTGGAAGAATGTATGGCTGTCAATAGGAGTCAGGACCAATTATTTGGGGACACAGCACCTAAACTGAAGAAACAAAGATTAAAAGTTAGTCAAAGTGCTTAACTTAACTAGGAGAGTAGAGAATCAGGTTTGATTTTTAAATAAAATAGAAATTCTCCAAGAAATATTATTACGTTACACATTAAATTATTAAAATGATAAAAAAATGTAATTATTAAAAATATACATAAAATTATTAATTTAGAATAATAGAAGTTAGAACAATAAACATTAGTCATATGTCATATGCAAAAAAAGGTTCTTACTCTCTTTCAGTACAGCTGCAGCCTCCTAGATGCAGTGCTGAATCTTCTCAGTAGTTTCTCCTTCCATTCTCCAGTGAACTTACATGTGAGGTCCCTCTCAACTGCAAGTTGAATCAGATTTGCTTTTCTTTTGTGAAGCATACTCCTATGGTGGTCACTGAACTCATTCTTAAGTGTTGAACATGAACTCTCACATGTAGCTGTTGATGCTCCAAATGTTAATCCAAGCGTCAGTGTTTGCAGCACGGTAGGCATAGCTGATAGAGCATCATTGTATCTTTGCAAAATGCTAGCAGTTGTACAGTTTTCATCTGATTTGGCAATTTCATCTTGCAAAAACTGCTGTGCCACAGAAAACTTTGCTTCCTTAAACTCCATCCCTGTTAAGTCCAACAGTGGTTTCACTTTGTCTCCATCCATAAAAAATGCACTACTTGGATGTAGAGCACTCAGGGCCTGTATAAACTTGCTATTTCGCTCACAAAATCTGGTGGACATTTCGCCAACTACTGCATCCAGGATACTAAAATACAGTCTTTTACATTCTGTCTTCTCTCCTTCCATTCTGGTTTGACCAAATGTTGTATCCACCACATAGTCTTTCCATTGTGTGCTCACTTCTCTTCGTCGTTTCTGTCCAGGAACTGCAGGGAGTTCTGCTTCCTCTCTCTTTTTGTTAAATTCCTCCCAAAGCATGTCAAACTGATTCTCACATCTCAGTTTCACCACACACTTGAGGGCACTCTGTACCACACTGACACCAGTGAATAGGTTGGTGGTGTGTGCTTGAAGAAGAGTGTTAGGGGGGTCCAGCAAACTCAACACTTTATGTATCATACAAGATATAAAGTGGAAACTAGGATGTGTGATGGCCTTCAGTAGCCCTGTGGCCTCAAGCCTCATTTCTGTGCTGCTGGTTTGGTTGTCTTCAATCTGCTGTAGCAGGGAAAGAATTCTGTTAAAGGACTTCATGATGACCGTGACTGTTGCCAGGTGTCCAGTCCAACGCTGTTCTAGCAAACGCTTCAACTTTTGTCCATTGTACACTCTGGCCACTGTAGGTTTTCTGAAGTACTTATAAAGAGAGCTGCATACATCGAAAAAGTTTGCCAGTGCACTTTCAGAAGACATCGCATGCACGATAACCAGGTGGAGTTGGTGGTTAAAACAATGCACATATGGCACTTCTCTCTGTAATTCCTCTTGCAAGAGTTTCTGTACCCCACCTTGTGTTCCTGACATGACACTTGCCCCATCATAGCACTGGCTTAAAATTTTGTCAGTGCTCAATCCATTATCTTTAAGTTGTGATAAGACCAACTTGGTCAGAGACATGGCATCAAAGTGCTGAGTCGTTGCCATCGAAACAAGCCTCTCTTTCACACAGTTAGTCTTGTCCACATAACGCAGCACAATTGAAATGTTCTCACATCCAGTGGGATCTTTGGTGCCATCCACTTTTAATGTGTACCACTCATCTCCGATTTCTTTGACTATCTCTTCGGTTACAATTTCGCTCATGTTTTCAATAATTTCATTCTGGATATTATTTGAGGTGTATGTGGCATTGGATGGTATTGTGCTGAAAATCTTTGCAAGCTCCTTATCCTTTTTAAGAGTGAAGTCCATCAAAGCTAAAAAAAATCCCACAGCCTTCTTCACCCCTTGCATCCACTGCATCTACAGATCCACGAAAAGGCAGCTGGTTCACAGCTATGAATTCAATTATGTCCACAATACCAGATAGATAAGCACGGTTCCTTTCAAGCTGATGTGAATTAACAAGAGATGAAATCTCAGTACCTTTCTTGACTCTAGAAAGCCTCTCCTTCCACAGCACCACTGCTGACATGTGTTCTTTACTGGATTCATGTCTTTTTAGTCCCTTGTTTTGAATGAGGGCATGGCGCCAATTGTTGTAACCAGTGGTGGTGAAGGCATCATCTGTCCCAGCTGAGCCAAATTTACGACACGCTTAACAAAATGCAGCATCGCGTTCAACAGAATATTTGAGCCAATCTCTATTTTTGAACCAAGAGCTGCTAAATGAACGACTATTTCCACTGCCACTAAAAGATCGACTGGGGTACAAGCAGCACATCACCTGTAAGGGCTCTTCATCACCTAGGTCACTCGGCGGCGTCGGCGCCATCGGCCGCGGCACTTGCTGGGATTTATCGCCGGTGTTTGAATGGGTATCATGCGGTGAGAGTGAGGTTGTAGGGCGGGGTTCGCTGCTGTCATCGGCAGGCGGTGTTATTTCGTCTTGCTGTGTAGAGGTTTGAGCTTTCTTGAGCCAATTTCGTATGTCCATGATTAAAAATGGACAATTAATATTTTTAGGCTACCTTAATCCCCGTCTCAGAAAGTCAGCTAACGAATTTCCTGAGCGGGAAGCACACGCAAGCAAAGTGGGCAATTAAAGAGACAGCTTCACCTATGCGTATCACGATTGCGAAAGGACACAACCAATCAATTGCATCAAACATGAAAGCATAATGAAATAATTTCTGATTTGAAAAATCGTGTTAATGGATTTATTTTGTGTATTATAGGCTATGTATGAGTGTGAAATCTGTCTGTGTTTGTTGGCAAAATCTCGTTTACATGTGTGCTATTAAAAATTTCATCTGAGGGTGCTTTCACTTATGTTTGAGGGTGCTTAGCACCCTCAAGCACCCCCGTAGAACCGGGCCTGCTACGATCCCTAAGGCTACTTACATCGCACATCCTGCGATGTGACTATCGTGGATGCGCACATCGCGATATCGATGCTAAAACGATATATCGTGCAGCCCTAACCAGTACCCAAATTTGTCCAAGCTTGCCAAACGTTATCTTGCTGTACAAGCAACAAGTGTGGCAAGTGAGAGAGTGTTCTCAACAGCAGGGGACATTGTGACAGCTCAAAGAGCACTCCTCTCTCCAGAGAATGTGGACATTCTCATTTTCTTAAAGGAGAACATGAAAATATAAAAATCACAGTTGTCGTCTGCCCATAGAAATGTAAATAGTTAATATTTTGACAGTATTTTGGTAATATTTTAGCAGTTCCCTTTCCATATCCCTCTGTAAGAAGAACTTGAAACTGCAAAATTGTTACAGTTGTGTTGTTCTATTATAAAAATGTTAATGTTTTTGACAACTCAAAGAGCAGCTCTAAACAACATATCCATCTTTAGGAAGAACATGAAAGAATAAAAAAATACAGTCATCATTCTCAGGGGATAAAAAGTAGTTATCTGTGTGGTATATATTCAACTGTTTCGGAAATAGTTTAAGACACTTAATTGTTCAGAGAAGACTATGGACATGGCTGTTTTATTGTTTTTGTTTGTTTTGTTGTGAACTTGAATGTCATCTTCTGTGAAGAAGACTGCAGTTACAAAAGAGAAACTAGATGGCAGGTTATTTTGCTTAAGTTTCCAATTGACTGAATATATAAGTTATTGTTAAATTTATGGTGTTATTAAATATTTAAAATTTGACAATGTAGTGTGTGTGTTGTGATGTCTGTCTGTGTTCCCCCTGTCTTTGTGTCTTTGGTTCAGTCCTGTTCCTAGTTTTCCCGCTCCTCGTTTGTGTTCATGTATACCACCTGTGTTCATAGTTTATTTGCCCATTATTCTCTGCCTGGACTCACCTTCTCTGATTGCATTCACCTGTGTCTCGTCACCCTGTTAATCTTCCTAGCCTATTTATACTCTGTTCACTCATTCACTCTCTGCAAAGTTTTGTATGTGGTTACACTGCACTCCTGAGCGTTTCTTTATGGTCTCCCGGTTCCTGGGTCCCCTGCCTGTACCTCGGATTATTCTCCTGCCTCTGACCCCTGCCTGTGTTTCCCGGTTAGTCTGTGTGTTCATTTGGACTGCTTACCTGTGTTTCGACCCTTGCCTGTTTCTTGGATATGTGTCTGGATAAACACTAATAAAGCTGCATTTGGATCACAATGTAACAGTGTGGTACATTGTGAACAAAGGTCATATATTCTATTGCATAAAAATCTAGTCTAAAAACTGCATAGCAACCTGTGCTTTAAAGTTTTTTAAATTTATTAGTGAGGCCAGTAGTGGGTGCTCACCCTGTGGTCTGTGTGGGTCCTAACGTCCCAGTAAAGTGATGGGGACACTATACTGTCAAAGAGCACCGTCCTTCGGATGAGATGTTAAACCGGGGTCCTGACTCTCTGTGGCCACAAAAAAATCCCAGGATGTCTTTCGAAACGAGTAGGGGTGTAACCCTGGCATCCTGGCCAAATTTGCCCAGTATCATGGCCTCCTAATCATCCCCATATATACTCATGGGCTTCATCACTTTGTCTCCTCTCCACCAATAAGCGGGTGTGTGGTGGGCGTTCTGGCGCAATATGGCTGCCGTTGCATCATCCAAGTGAATGCTGCACATTGGTGGTGGTTGAGGAGATTCCCCCCTTCCATGTAAAGCGCTTTGAGTGCCGAGAAAAGCGCTATATGAATGTAATGAATTATTATTATTAAAACTATCTGTGAAAATTTTCACAAGTCAGAATAGTGATGTCTGGGGCTCAGGGAAGGAATATCTGACCAAAACTGCAGTGTGAAAGATTTTACAAATGTCACGATCCCCAGCTGGAGTGGCCTTAATATCCACCAGAAGGTACTTTCCTCTTGTTCATTGTCATTCCAACATGGACTACATTTCCCAGAACTCTCTGCCCGGACTCATCATCCCTTATTGCTGTCAGCTGTGTATCAATAACCTTGTTAACTCTGCCTATATATAAGTCCAGTTTATTCAGTTATTCATTGCTAAGTCTTGTATGTGTCCTTTGATTAGCTGTTCCATGGTTTTGACCCTGTTGCCTGTTTTCTGGATTTGCCCTCTTTGCCTGTCTCCTGGATTACCGTTCCTGCCCTGGTATCTGGTAGTGGAGGGAAGATGAAGGCTTCGTGGAACACTGAAACAGTTGAAGCAAATGTGCCGTATTGTGTCAAGGCTTCGAAACAATCTTCGAAACATTACCGGTCTCCACGGTGACCCCTAGTGGGCAGTGTAAATGCAACAAAAACACAGGCCAA
This sequence comes from Gila orcuttii, assembly GCA_026230005.1. Lineage (NCBI taxonomy): Eukaryota > Metazoa > Chordata > Actinopteri > Cypriniformes > Leuciscidae > Gila > Gila orcuttii. Next base: position 32,716,290 of record JAPDVR010000005.1, on the reverse strand, counting down.
ACATGCATAAAAACACCTTTTACAAATCTATTACTTTTTTTTGTTGAAAGTAAAATCTTTCAAATGGAATTATCTAATAAGATTATCAAGTGTCTATATGTTCTTTTATCAATTGTCAGGGTTTGTTTTATTTGTTCTATGAATGGCTCAGCTAAACAGGCCAATAAGAGACTACTACCATTATTCATTTTAATAATACTAATGTCTAATTAAAATGTCTACAAATGTATAAACTGATCTGAGATCAGGTAAAAATGGTAAAACCCACAGACACTTGTTCATTGGTTCTTAATAACTCCTCATGATTCATGGGTTGCCAGAGATCCTCGCCCCCCCAGCAGTGAACCTTTTGAAATTTCGAAGGGTTTCGAAACAGTTATGATGTAATGATGTCTCATTTACTGAAATCACATGACCCTGGCAGTTTGATACACTCTCTGGTGTGTGTGTGTGTGTCTGCTCCTGTCTGCCTTGCTGCTGAGTGGTTTGCGTCTGTAAGCTCCATATTGCTTTCTGTTTTGAATCTTTATTTACTATCATTCCGTGTTGTTTATATTGCTTATTATATCTTACTCATCGCCACACATTAATCTGACATGAGCTAGCTTCTATCTAAATCGTTATCACAAGTACAACACGCTAGTAATTTCGCTAACCTGCACGACACGCTAGTTACTCGCTAGCCATCCGTTCCTGCCTTCTTCATTTGTTTATTTTTTCTCACGCGCGCTCGCGTCATCCGTGCCTGCCGTCTTAATTATTATTATTTTTCTTTGACGAATCCATCAAATAACTGTGGTAAGTATAGGATCTTCTCCTGTTATTGTCACTTGCACTTCATGTCACATGTATAGTATAAGCTTCTCTGTCAGCAATATAGGATTTACATGTGATAAATGCAGGGAGACAGTCAGGCTGACGGAGAAGATTTCAGAACTAGAGACATGCATCCAAACTTTAATTGAGGATAGTAAGAGTGCAAGGGCTTTAGATACTGCTTTGGATGCGACTAGCTTAGTGAACTCTGTACATTGTTCGGTTCTGGCTGTAGAGCTCTTTGCAGCAGGGCAACTGGGTGACCGTGAGACACTGTAGTCGTGGGACAAAACACTGCTCTTCTGTTCCGATTACAACATTAAAATGGGTCTCCCCACTCAGTGAAACACCCACTGAGAATCCTGTTGAATGTGCCATAGTTATTGGCGATTCTATTACACGGAACATAAAAATAGAGACACCAGCCACCATAGTCACATGTTTGCTGGGAGCCAGACGTTTGCCGAATCCAGTCGGTAAGACAGCGATAACATCTTTTTTAGACATGAAAAGGACAATTTTAAATCGCTTAAAACAGACGCGATAGCTGATTCGAACGAGTGATGTTCTACGGCGGCATCCATCTTTGTAATGTACAAATTAAAATCCTGCTTCACCGTCACTGCGCTGTCGTCATCGTGTAAAGCCCGCCCCAACGTTTCTGATTGGTGCCGCGATTTCTGCGGACTGGAAATGAGTTTCAATGGGCTCTTTGCCAGACTAACTTTCAGAGCAAATCTAAATTTGCCGGAAGTTGTCTGGGTTTTCCCAGGCTAAGGCCATTGCACACTGAAATTCATCCGAACTTTTCGCACGTTAAAAAAAAAAATTCGACCTCACGTTATGTCAATCACGCTTGCACACTGTCTACGAAAATTTCATCCGTTATATAAAAAAAAAAATCTTAAGTTTTTCGCATCTGTAGCAAGCAATTTGAATGGTGTTTGACAATTCGGAGCCACCGAATCAAGAATACGAAAAAACGCATACGAAAAAAACGCGGACTCCGTGTGCAATGGCCAGGGGGCTTGATAACGCTTTGGCAACTTTGCTCTCTTTTGACAGCGACATTTCTCAAATTAAAAATATTTAATCTTTCTGAGGAGATCTGCTAGCTTGTTTATTACACAGAGCGCTCGCTGCGAGTCTGACAGGAGGGTGGCTGGACCAATCGCGTGCCGGTCAGTCGAAACGGCTTCCCATCGACAAATGATCAGCATTTGTGTACATTTCTAAGCTTTTTGATTGGTTCTATACAACGTGTAACACCATTTGGAGAGCAGAGATAGTGACGTTTCAGGGGATACCCGGGAAATGCTCAGAGGTGACGATTGGAGTTGAGAAAAGCAATGTTAATTTCCAGCGAATTTAGTAAAACTTTGTAAACTTTAATAGTAATTTAAATACCTTTATTCAATTATCTGGACTACGAAACTTTGGGAGATTATTTTTGAATGTCTGTTCTTTGAAATTAGCAACAAAAAAAAAAAAGTATATTATTTCATTGTTTTTCAACATAATCGGCCCATATCTTAAAATAGAACGTTGCGACTTCCGACTCATTACGCCAGATCGGGTCACATTTGATGTTCAACAAATAAAAAACAGATATAATACAGATGAACAAATGACAAATAAAAAGACTACCATATGCCCTAGGAGCCTCTGAAGAGTTTCAGTGAGACCCTTTTTCACTTCCATACAGCACTAACCATCCACACACTCTTTTTCACAAATAAGGTGGACCGAATCGATCTCCAAACTAGAAAAGAGATCCTCAGCCCGTGGACGAGTTTACTCTCTTGAAGGGAAGCACTTGAAGGGTAGGACTTTGTACTGATACTTCACACTAGGGATGTAGCTATTGATTATTTTAGTAATCGAGTATTCTACTGATTATTCCATCGAGTAATCGGATAAAAAATTGTGGAGATAAAATAAATCCATCCAAGTGAACAACAGCCTTTTAAATTACTTACAATTAGGGATGGCTCGATACCGATACTGGCATCGGGGATCGGGTCGATACTGTCCTCATATACTCGTACTCGTACTCATAAAAATTCGCCGATACCACGCCCCGATACCACGTACATTTTGCGAAACGAAACTGGCCGCCGCGAGTGCTTTGTCGAGGTGAACTGAGGCATAGGGACGTGCACTCCCAACGCAATAGAGTGCGGGACGGCACTAGATTTGATGGCCGAGTGCGAGCGCGGGCGCGGACGGTAATGCACTCACTCTGTGTGTGGGTTGCGGGAGAATAAAACGATTCGCGGGACTCCCGCAAACTAGAAATATCTATGAATACAACATATTAAAACTAATAGATTTTTATTCATCTGTTGCAGAAAAGCAAGAAGAACAACTAAAACAAAATAGAAACGATTTACAGGCCAGAGTTTCTATTCATAACATGTTTGCAGCGTTGAGCGATGTAGCCAATCACAGACATGTGTGTTGATTTCTTGAACGCAATGGCCAATCAGAAGCATTTAAGATAGACTCCCCTCACCGCTCAAAACTTTTTTGTTCAGTGCTGAATTCTGTATGCTGGCAAATCCTCTAATTATAACAAACAAAGTGTGGATATTATGAAAGATTCATTGTGCAGTCAGCTTCATTGAGAATAACAGATGTGTGAGATCGCGATGAACTGTCAGCTTTTTAGGAATTAGGCTATTAAGGGAGCGCACTTTGCGCGCATTCAGTCATGTCAGACCATGCACGCAGTTACTGCTTGCTTTTATGTTAAATTAACAGTGGTTTGTGTGTTAATACATTTATTATTTTACTTATAATAAATAATAATTAGACTTGTTAAAACAAGCAGAGAAGAAAATAAAAACAGTCTTCTAACCTGTGTTCTAAAATAGTCTTCTGTCTTCTTTTCTGGGAGCCTATAGTTACTTTTGCGGTAGAAATATCGGTATCGGTACTCGGTATCGGCAAGTACACAAATGTAAATACTCATACTCGTATCGGTTTGAAAAAAAATGGTATCGGGCCATCCCTACTTACAATACAAATATAAGTAACACTAAAATAAGGTTCATTAGTTAACATTAGTTAACTACCTTAGTTAACTTATACTAAGAATGAAAAATACTTATACAGCATTTATTAATCTTAGTTAATATTAATTTCAACATTTACTAATACATTATTAAAATCAAAGGTTGTATTTGTTAACATTAATGTACTGTGTGAACTAACATGAACAAACAATGAACAGCTGGATTTTTATTAACTAACATTAAAGCAGCACCAAGTAACTTTTCCTCTGCGGTCGCCCTACAGGCTGTCGTAAATAATTTAGCCTACTGCAGCCTACTGTCGCACGCGCACGCACATGCTCTCTGTTTATCCAGCACCGGCTTTGGAATCAACAATGGCCACAGACAAGGTAGAGTATAAGCATGATTTTATGAAAGTATGATGTATTGCTACATCACAAACGAGCAATTGTAGCAATTGTAACGCTTGCCGTAAAGCAAGTCAAATTTGTAGTTTTCTTATGTCTCATTAGAACTACAGAAACGCAACCCATTCTGGCAATCTTACATAGCGTGGATATATCAGATAAAGATATAAAAAAGATATTTTGAAAACATTATTTTAAGGTAAAAAAACTTACTTAGTGCTGCTTTAACAAAGATTATTAAATACAGTTACAAATGTATTGCTCATTGTTAGTTAATACTTATTATATAATTAACTAATGAACCTATTGTAAAGTGTTAACCAAATATATAACAGCAAGCAATAATTCATTATTGGTTCAAATAAAGTATCAAAGTAATCATATGGGTTTTATTGAACAACGCTGTTAAAATACACCATGTAAAAAATAATATAAAAATAATATATTATTATATATTACATTACAACAAATGCCTACAGAGGGCGCCAACGGCCTAGTTACACAACAGCATGATCAAATCCTTGTTTAATATTGGCCAAACAACATTTAATTCAAATGTTATCTTAATCTTTAATATTTGGTCACTTCTGTACAATAGAAACAAGATCATATGCACATCAAAACATGCAAACTCAGTGCAAGGATTTTATTTTGAAATCACAATGAACAACAATTCGATTTAGAAACTAATTCTCCTGTGTTGGCGTAGATTTCCAAATGAGTTACATTACAAATATTGTGAAATGGCGCACACTGCATTCCCAGATTAATGTTGTAAGCAACCCAAACTAAAAGCATGCAGAGATGGAGATTGAGAAACCTGAGACGCGCTCCACGCATATAAATGATAACAGTGTAACTATGAAACACAAACCTCATCCGACGTTTTGCTTTCCCAAATGCACGTTATTGGAAACCTAAACAAACATCACATGCAGAGACTGAGTTTGCGTGGAGCAGCGTTTACTATGAACGGATTTGAGGTCATTTTAACACGTAATCTGCACGCATGTAGGCTAAAAAATGAAAGCGTTGTGCTTCTCTGTGGAAAGAAAATAGCGCATCTATTAATTTAACTGAATCACAGCCGTTGTGATTTCACAATAGCACTATGCTATATTATGGTTTTAAATATATCGCATAGCCTTAAAAAACAGTCCAATAATGCGATGGATTCTCGTCTGTGCAACGCACCACTTTCGGTATTTTGCCGGTTACTCGACGCGGGTAAATTGCAATCGAGTATTTTTTTTAATCGAGTACTCGACTTTAATCGAGGAATCGTTACAGCCCTACTTCACACCTTTTGAACGCATGAACACAGGATGGCCTGTGGTGCGGATGGATAGAAATCTGAAGTACATGTCTCTCAGGTTGAACGCTGCAGATTTGGAAATGCATCTCTGTGTAACAAATTGAACGGAGGCTTTCGAAAAAGGGCCCGTCTCAATTAACACAGGACCAAGATGGTCGATATCGGCTGGAGGGGGCGGCTACATTGTGTCCTTCGCCAGTAGGACTGCGACGTGCGCACCCAAGACAGGAGCACTGCTCAACACCTAGGAGTGATAAATATCACTAATTTTAGGAGCATATCTGCTCAACACCTAGGTATGATGAATATCACTGAGCTTGGGCGGAAGCCGAGCGAAAATTAATCGCAAGCCGAGTCTGATGGTACAATTTGGGGCCAGCTGGACCGGTTGGGAAACATTTTAAGCTTCCATGGCCAGGGGCCAGGGAACCACAGACATACCCGAGGTGGGGAAGCGAGGTGGAGGACAGGGACCCAGCTCGAGAGGCCCGAGGGCGGCCCGAAGCAGGGTCTGAGTGTGCAGTGCAGCACTTATCTGACTCAACTGGATGGGAGAGGATGTGTGAGAAGGCGGATGACCGGGTCCTCGAACGCATCCAGGTGCCGGCTGGTGACACAAGAGGGGGCTGAGGGGTGCAAGGCTTTTACAGGGTTGCACACCGCCAGTCTGGCCCTCTTGGGACCCAGTAACAGAGGAATTTGCTCTTTCTTTTGAGTCGGGTACCTCTGGATTCCGGGGAGCCAGCGGCGGAACAGTAACCATCTGAAGAGCTCGTTCCCCCATCCCTGGGTGGCCTGTGTCAAGGCCTTACGCTTCCCACCTTTATTGGCAGCGTCTGACACAGCCTGGGCGGCCTGCCTGTGGCTGGATCCACGCTGAAGCCTGGATGGAGGCTACTGCCCAGCAGGAGCAGGAGCGGCAGCAGGGGGAAGCCCTCGGCGGCGAACAGGCGGAGGAACTGCAACTGGCGGCGGGGTGGAGGCAGCAGCGGGCCGCCGGGGCAGGATGTGCTGGATGGCCTCCGTCTGCGCTTGGGCGGCAGAGAACTGTTGGGCACAGTTCTCCACTGCGTCGCCGAACAGCCCAACCTGGGAAATTAGGGAGTCCAGGAACCGAACCTTGTCCGCATCCGCCATATCAACCAGGCTGAGCCAACGATGGCGCTCCTGGAGGCTCACTCAACTGGGGCTCCACCGGCTGCGGTGTGATAGAGGAGTGAGGGGCCCACAGGGATTGGTTACCGGGCGGGGAAGCCTCACTATGATCCTCTGATCACCCATCCCACACGGCGCCGTAGCGGGACGTGGTAATGGGGACTCCACCTTCACGCATGAACTATCCACAAAAGCTGCTTCAGCGTGCTGAAAATATAATATATATATATAACAGGCAGGGAACGACCGCATCCAGAAACGCACGGATAGAATGACATCTTGAAAAAGACGCAAACACACCCATGTTGCTCTTTCAGGAAATGGGACCCGTCACCAGTGCCAGAGCACACAGGGGAATGACCGCGGCAACACTGAACAGTGAACTGAAACATTGAAGCACTCACTTCTTTGCCATCTAACCAACCGTCAACAAACACACAAAAAATGATCCCATTAAAACAGCAGTTGAGAGCTCAGAAGCTTGCGATCACCGCTGCACTCACGCTATAGAACCACCAGCAATGGGAGAGTCTTTCAGAAGAACACTGACACACTCGCTCGTTGTAATATAACAACACTCTTCAGAGACATTTGTTCATCTGGAATGTTATTCACACATTTTAATTATGTTTTAGATGCTGTCAATACATCAGTATTGTATGTTTTTGTGTCCATGAAAACGTGTGTGCATGTATGTGTAGTAGAACCACATTTTATGTAAGAAGCATGCAAATACTCACAAGATCACATTGCTGTTGGGATTTTAAGAGGAGATTCAAACTTGTCAAGTAATGGTAGCTAGCCATTACAGGAATGTCTGCAGATGCAAATGCTTACACATGAAAGAAGATCCGTTTCTTTAGATGGTGCATGGCATGTGCACTGATCAAGTGTGTGATTTAAAGTGTTTCTGTCTCCAACTTATATTTTTACAAGTTGTTTATTATTCATGCTTAGGTATAATTACCTGCAGTGCAATTATTAAACCAGCCCCTGTCTCAAATAGTTACACCAGTCACACTTTTTCCTTTAAAAGTCAACAAGATTAATCGTCCGGATCTAACATGCTGCAATGTGACTAAGATAAGAGCCACTGCACCTTGTAAGTACAATTTAGCCAAAAGTGACTCATTAGCCAAATTAGCCCTGACATTTGTCCCTTTTCCCAAAAGTAAACCAGCCCCCTGTTGCTAAATTGACTTTACTTTTATTATCCGTAAATACAACAGAAATTGAAAGAGACAAGAGTCTGTGTGTGTAAAGTACCCCAGTAAGAATGTGACTTTAGGTTTGTGCGTATTAGCCCTCCCTGTGTTGTGTATTTGTTATTGTGTGTGAGAGAGTGTCAGCCTCCTTCAAAGTTAGATTTTAAGACTTTGTCTCCAGGTCGCGGTCCTCTCAGCCAGAACACAGCAGGTCTCTGTCTTGGCTTGTAACTCTGTGTGTGTCTGTGTGTATTTGTGCACCTGAATGCTTCAAAGTATGTATGACAAGAGTCTTTGCGATCTGTGAATCGTGACTGTGTGTTTGGCAGAGCGGGATCAGTAATTAATTCCATGTTGCGATAAATAACAGCTCAAAGTGTAGACTGTGCATTTTTTAAATCTGTAAAAACAGGTAAGTTCTGTGATGAATGAGAGAAGGTATGTGTTTAGAGAGACCAAACTCTGCAAAGAAACTCACTGTGAAGTTATCTGCGCATGGTTTACACTGAATCTTAACTTAAACTCTCTCTTACTCTTTTCAGGTGAGTTTCTACAGGCTGCCCCAGAGGGACAGCAGACCATGGCTGACAACAACACTCAGAAAAAAAAGCCCAGCTGGACGTCACTGGAGATAGGTCTCCTGACAATTGTCTCTTTACTATTTGTCATTATTGTGGCCCTAATCCTCCTCTTCATCACTCAGAGTGGCAAAAGTAAGTGCATGAGATTCATTGTGTTGTTGAGTGACTAAATTACTGGCAGCGTTAGATGCTTTTGAGCTAATTTTTCCATTGAGGTCAATCCAGAAATTATTGCAAAAGCTAAAATACCTAAACTTTTTTTTTTTTTCGGTCCCACTTTATATTAAGTGGCTTTAAGTACTATGTACTTACATCGAAAAATAAGTACAATGTACTTATTGTGTTCATGTTGTATTGTAAAACACTTTTTCTGCTATTGAAGTGTGATACGGGTAAGGTTAGGGACAGGTATGGTGGTATGGGTAGGTTAAAGGGAAGGGTCAACAGTGTAATTACAAATGTAATTACATAAATTAATTACAGCTGTTATTGCATGCAGGTATTTTCAAAATATAAGTACAATGTAAAAACATGTATGTACACAATAAGTCCATTATATCAAGTTATTAATTTCAATGTAAGTACATAGTACTTAAAGCCACTTAATATAAAGTGGGACCTTTTTTTCTATTAAAATGCTCAGTGAAAGAATATTTTATGAGACATATATGCTGGAGTCATTTTACACAAGCACAAGTCTAACTCATACAGTCTATTCTTGATGGAAAAGCTGGACATTATCGTAAATATAAATGTTCAAATATAACTCTTTACATAATATGTGATATAAATATATGTATATTTGCTCTAACATAAGTTTAACATATAAACAAACACCACTTCTTTCCCCAAGAAAACATTATATTTATATGTACCAGTATAACAATACAGAGTTATAATTAATCATAAAACATATCATGCAGAGACTTAAAGTGCAAAGGAATCAAATAAATTGATTTAAAATTATTAATTGAGGCAGCAGTTTAGAACAAACAATTCATAGGAATGAATCAGGCTACTCTATTTTGCTTCTTTCATCATAGCTCTCATACACATTGTAACACAAGGTGTCCTAGATAATGTAGATACAAACCTAGATATTTTTTTTTTTAATGAAATGTATTCACCAAATAAAAAAGTACATTGAAGATAATTGGATTTGTCACAAATTTGGTTTAGTTTGCTAACAAAATTGTAGTGAATAGTTCTATAATGTAAATATTCTATACATTGCCATGGCCTAACTGCTTTACTAATAAAGTTTTATTTTAACCAGACAACTGTTTAATTGAAAACTTGGTAACACTTTACAATATGTGTGCACTAATATACATTACTTCATGCTTAACTAATACACAGATATTAGTTAATGTATGACTGATGAAGAATTAAACCATTCATTAATGATTACTGCATCAGTAACAAATAAAGAGTCTGTCTGATTAATAGATTAAGTAATATATGAGTTGCTATTAATTAAATGTGTGTAACAACAAAACATTTTATTCTAGCTTAATGGATTCTTTTTTTATCAACACTTGAATGTAGGTACGTTTCATAAAATAAGCAACAATTTGAGCAAAAAGCTGAGAAAAAGGTGTTTTTGTCAAAGACTACATCTGGATGGGATTCAGAATGATGATCAGAACACAGATGGAGTAGATCGAGTCCATCAACACCCCTATAGCTCGTCCTGTGTCAACATTTTATTCTGTAACATTAGGCAGTTTTGATTTATATGCTGTTTAATATTGATGATCGTGTTATTTTACATATTCATAAGCTTACATATGCTATAGGTTGTTTCTGCTTCTTCTTTGCCTATGTTTTGATCAGGAGATTCAGTACTCTTTTGGAAGATGCATAATAGCGTAAAAAATGCATAAAACCCTACCATATAACAGTGAAAACGTAGAAAGCCGGAAATTTCTGTTGTCTTACAAATGACGGAAATTTACATCAATGGCGGGGAAAGAGTTAATTACCACAATGGGTAAAAGTTATGTAGTTCCAGTTGTCTGCTTTAATTAATCATTAGCTAATGATTTTCAAAGATATCATTATGTTATATCTTTATGTGTTGAGGCACATGTCAAGTCACCTTCATTTATATAGCACTTTTAACAATACAGATTGTTTCAAAGCAGCTATACAGTGATAATAGGAAATTAATGGAACAGAGATTGTTTTGGTTTTACAGCAGCTCTAGGAAAAAGTTATTGTCCAGCTAAAGTAAGTTTTTTGATTGATTCACTTCCACTTCCATGACTATTAACTCTTTAAGTAATATGTCATGGTTATGGGTTTTGACATCACCACTAAAGTTTGAGGTCTGTGGGACAGTTGCACAGAGAATGTAATGTCAGAGAATGCGTTTTAATGATGGGTAACCAAATAATAGTGCATCAGAACTACTGACTGCTGTTATCAGAACTACTGACTGGTGTCTAAACAAGACATGACCGTTATCATGTTGCACCGCAACAGCTGTCTACACTGGACATGACAGACCATTGCAAATCCATTTGCCCTTAGTATCAGAAGTAGCACAAGTGCTTGGAGTATGTCAGAAATAGAACAAGGCATCAGTTTACTGTCTGGGATTTGTTGTGTCGCGTAGAGTCGCGCCGACTCTAATCATTCTAATCAGTATCACTGATTACGCTTTTGTCCGGTGTAGACACAGAGTTATGAAATAGCAGTGCCCGGTCGCATGCTCAGTATCCCACCTTTGAATCCTCAAACTTTAAACAGACATACGGCACTGGATGCTCTGGTTCATCAGCTGGAAATTGAAATCCATGGCTTAGTATGGATGTCAAAACCAAAATGACATTTTTGCAAATCATTAGCTAATGATTAATCAAAGTAAACTATTGGAAGTTGAAATACATGGCTTCGACCCATTGTGGTAATTAAGGCGAGACACTACAGGTGAATAGGGTAAATTTTTTAAATAATATATATCACCATGAAACTTTCTCAGTTGATTACTTACACAAGTATATAAAAAAAAATGTATTACAAGTTTTTGAAATTTGTATGTTTAATTATGCAAATTAGGCATTATCTCATTAAATATGCACAGTTTTGCATATATTTTCGGTAGATAGATCTGACCATATGATAAAGCCAGGTGCAAAATTATTTTTTCATTTTGTTTACACACAAGATGAAAAAAGAATTTCAGAGGGATTTAAGGATATATGCTTTCATTACCTAGAAAATCAAAATATACTGTCCATAGCCTTAAAAAAATCAATTCTCGCCATATTTTTTTTATTAAAATGTCTCATAATCAGGCCAGGAATGATTTATAAACAAATCCCTCTGAAAATATCTTCAGAATACTGCTAAGTGTATAACTGGAAAGTTTGGTGTACATAGGTGCTACACAGGCTGAGAAGTTTCAACTGGAGAATGACAAAAAACGATACTCGGTTACTGACGTAACCTCGGTTCTCTCTAGAAGAGGGAACGAGTATTGCGTAAGTTTAGCTTATGCTACTGGAAAGATTCATCTTCTCGAGATACTGAAGCCAAAAAATTATCCTTAATTTTTGTATACCTTGTCAACGCAGTGCAGCAGCTAGCAGACCTAGAGCAGGCTATCTTGCGTGCTCATTGGCTGCTCTGCAGGCAACTGCTGCAGCCTACCAGTGAGCAAGGCGTGACATCACGCCCAATGAAGGGCGCCCGCGCCTTCGTGGCGTCACAGCCCGCCAGAATGGGCGTGGCTTCAGCCTATAAAGGAATGGGCTGTAGGCTGCTTCCCTGGTTTTTGTCGACTGAAGCGAAGTCGCTCGTGGCGCGAGCACGGCCGGTTACGCAATACTCGTTCCCTCTTCTAGAGAGAACCGAGGTTACGTCAGTAACCGAGTACCGTTCTCTTACGAGAGGTTCTCTCGTATTGCGTAAGTTTAGCTTACGCTACGGGAACACTTTGTCAACGCCGTGCGCGCCAAGCATCCACATGAGACCCCGAACTTAGGGGGGGAACCCCATAAGTGGAAAAAATAAGGTGGCTGGCCGTTTCGCGGGCCATCACTTGTACATAAGCACACATAGGGAATACAGAGCAGCGCGGGCGCGGGTCTGTATAGGCACATGGCATAACCCCTTTAGTGCAGCTCAACCAGGAGAGCTAAGTCATGTGAGAGTGATCTGAGCAGGGGATCTGGGCAGAATACATCTCTCGTTTAGACTGACAGTAGTTTAGCCTGCAAGGCGGGAACTTCTAGGTTATAGAACCTGACAAAAGTAGACGGGGAGCTCCAGCCCGCCGCTACACATATGTCGTGGATAGAAATCCCGCTGGACCATGCCCACGAAGAGGCGACGCCTCTCGTGGAATGAGCCCTGATGCCCAGAGGGCATTGCAGATCCTTTGACGCATAAGCGGTCGCTATAGCGTCTACTATCCATCTGGACAGGCTCTGTTTCGAGGAGGCGAAACCCTTGGTGCGCCCTCCAAAGGAAACAAAAAGCTGTTCCGAGCGCCTGAAGGAGGCGGTGCGCGTAATGTAGCTCCTCAGCGCTCTGACGGGGCAGAGGAGGTTTACATCGCTTTCACTGTCAGACACTGCGAGAGCAGATAGTGTAATAACTTGCGCTCTAAATGGAGTGCCCATCACTTTAGGGACATAGCCGAGTCTAGGTCTGAGAATAACTTTAGAGTCATTTGGTCCAAACTCAAGACACGACGCGCTGACAGACAGCGCGTGTAGATCCCCTACGTGTTTTACTGATGACAGCGCAGTCAGAAAATCCGTTTTCAGTGATAGATATTTCAACCCCACGGAGTCCAGTGGTTCGAAGGGAAAAGCTTTCAGGGCCTCAAGGACCAGTGAAAGATCCCACATAGGAACCGACGGGGGGCGCGGCCGATTCATCCTTCTAGCTCCTCTAAGGAAGCGGATGACCAACTCATGTTTCCCCAGCGGCTGGCCGTGCGTTGGTTCTGCAAACGCTGCTACGGCCGCCACGTACACTTTGAGCGTGGAAAGTGAGCAGATGCGCCACCCCGCATGTCCGCGGGTCCAGACCTCTGTCGGTGCACCAGCCAGAGAACACCGACCATTTAGACGCGTAGAGCCTGATTCTCTTGATCACCTGTGGTAACAGAGAGACCGGAGGGAAAGCATATAGCGGGAGGCTGGGCCAAACTTGGGCCAGCGCGTCCTCGTCCTTCGAGAAGAACATCGGGCATTGAGCGTTGTCTTTTGACGCAAATAGGTCGACTTCCACTCTGCCGAATAGGCGCCACAGTTTCTGGACCGTTTGGGGTGTAAGGACCACTCCCCTGGGGGAACATTGTCTCTGGAGAGTCTGTCTGGGCCATCGTTCAGATGGCCAGGCACATGCGTCGCCCTCAGCGAGTGCAGGTGTGTCTGAGACCAAATAAGGAGGCGTTCCGTCAGATTGCAGAGTTTTCTGGATCTGACACCGCCCTGACGGTTTATATAGGAAACCACAGATGTGTTATCCGAACGGACAAGAACATGCTGGCCCTGTATGAACGGGAGGAAGCACTGCAGTGCGTTCTCGACCGCCATCATTTCCAGACAGTTTATGTGAAACTCCTTCTCCCGGTCTGACCACTGGCCAAAGGCCGGTCTGCCCTCGAACAGCGCTCCCCAACCTGAGTTGGACGCGTCTGTTGAGATGACTTTCCGGTAAGAGACGGTTCCCATCGTTACTCCCTGCTGGAACCAGCTGGCCGCTAACCAGGGCTGCAGAGCTGCTATGCAGGTCTGAGTCACTCTGATTTTCCGACCGCCAGATACCCAGGCTCGGGGGGGCACGCGAGCATTCAGCCAGCGTTGGAGCGGGCGCATGCGCAGTAGGCCCAGCTGGAGCACCGCTGCAGCTGATGCCATACAGCCCAACATCCTCTGAAAAATTTTCAAAGGGAGGAAGCTGCCCTTCTGGAAAGTGGCCGAACTAAGTGGCGAACACGGCGCGCGCGCTGTGTCGACAAACGAGCCGTCATGGTTACCGAGTCCAGTTCTATTCCTAAGAAGGAAATTGACTGGCTGGGCAGTAGTGAGCTCTTGGTCCAGTTGACCGTGAGACCCAAGCTTTCCAGATGACTGAGTAGCACTGTTCTGTGAGATAGAAGTTCTGTCTCTGACTGTGCCAATATCAGCCAATCGTCCAGATAGTTCATTATACGCAGCCCCTGACTTCTCAGGGGGGCGAGCGCCGCGTCCATGCACTTTGTAAATGTACGGGGTGCCAGGGATAGGCCGAACGGCAGGACGGTGTATTGATATACCTGACCGTCGAAGGCGAATCTCAAAAATTGCCTGTGACGGGGTACTATCTGAATCTGAAAATATGCATCCTTCAGATCTAGAGAGATAAACCAGTCCCTCGGGCGAACGTGCGCGAGGATTTTCCTGGTCGTAAGCATTTTGAACGGTCTTTTCGCAAGCACTTTGTTCAAATGTCTCAGATCTAGGATGGGTCTGAAGGCTCCGTCCTTCTTGGGCACGAGAAAATAATGGCTGTAAAAGCCTGACTCGCTTAGAGAAGGCGGTACCATTTCTATAGCCCCTTTGCACAGCAGCTTTGCTATTTCTGCGTGAAGTAGGTGTGCTACTTTCGCATTCACTATTGTCGCGGTCCGGGCTCGAAAGCGCGGGGGACGGCGAATGAATTGTAGTGTATAGCCCTGCTTTATTGTGCTCAGCACCCATTCTGAAATCCCTGGGATTTTTTCCCACGCGGCTATGCGAGCCGCTAGGGGGCGAATGGCCTCCGTGTTCAGACCGCCATTTGCTGGCTTGTGAAACTGAACCGGAGCCGAGAGCGCGGCGCGCGCGCTCTCGATTCTGGGCAATGACCTCGCTGACAGCCGAAACCGGCTGATTTATGTGAGATGTCCCGATCATAGGGGATGGGGAACACACTTTTACCACATTTTGATGCGCGAGCCGTGCTCTGGGTGACAGAGCTCTCTGTAAGCGTGAGCCCGTGGGCGCGGGCACGAGACTTACAACTGTATCTAACGCCCCGGTCATAATAGACGGGGAGCGTTTTATTAACGCTCTGCGTTTCGTGATAATGCTTAAGCGCGCGGGCGGGGCCCGGGGAAAGGTTTGTGTTAGTAAGCGTGAGCGCTCTCCGGCGGGCACGAGACTTACGTTTATAACCTGTTTGTTTGACCGTGTAACAGAGCGGGCAGATAGTGGGCACAGACTTGTGGACACATTTCTTACATGCAACACTCGAGCGGCTTTTCTGCGCTTTATGAGAGTGTGCTCTGTGAGTGACACAGGATTTTGAGTGCTTATGTGTAGGGGTGAGCACTGGGACGTGGGCACTTTCACTACACTTAAAACATTGATGGCATGAGCCGGACCAGACATTACACTCTTTTTGAGATTTCTCTGGGTTGCCGTGAAAACGGCGTTTGTGTGCAGGCGAGAGGGTGAATAAACCGGCTCGTTGGCTGCTAAATGGACCACTGCAGTAGCCTGTTTGAAGGGGACTGACAGGGAAATGAATTTTGACGGCGGTCCGGCCGCAGCGGGACACACGCGTCTTTTCCCTCTTACTGTTAGGAGGGCTTCGCGTGCTCAGACTTCAGCATGATTCTCTGCCGAGGCCCTCTGGGAGGCGGCGGTCTATGACGGCTGTCTGAGCGCGACCTTGGGCGGCCGCCCTGACGTCGCTGCGAAGGCTGAGGCTGGGGCTGTGCTGGACGCTGGGTGCTGGTTCGCACAGGAGGCTGGCTTTGTCTCTCGCGAGAGCGGCCTGTGGCGGAACTCGAGAGTCGCGGCAGGAAGAGGTTCATGGCCTGCGTGGTCTTCTGTACCTCAGAAAAATTATCAACGATCCCGTTAACCGCTGGGCCGAAGAGACCAGAGGGGGTAAGCGGCGCGTTGAGAAATGTGGCTCGCTCAGACTCCCTCATATCCGCGAGCGTTAACCAAAGGTGCCTCTCCGTAACGGTTAACGCGGCCATAGCTTGTCCGATAGCCTGGGCTGCTGCTTTGGTAGCGCGGAGAGAAAGATCCGTTGCGCTTCTCAAATCTGTAACAGCAGCTGGATCCCGGCCCTTCTCGTCCCATTCACGGAGGAGGTCGGCTTGCAGGATCTGAAGCACAGCCATGGAATGTAAAGCAGACGCGGCCTGGCCGGAGGCAGCATAAGCGCGGCCGACCAAGGCGGACGTGGCTCTACAGGCTTTGGACGGGAGCGCTGACCGTGACCGCCATCTCGCGGAGGGCGGGCAAAGGTGCGCTGCAACCGTTTCTTCCACCGGTGGAATAACCGTGTACCCTTTCTCGGCGGCGCCGTCCACTCGGGAGAGCGACACGGAGGCTGGTGACTGTAGTCGCGACGAAAAAGGAGAATTCCACGACTTAGTCAACTCCGCGTGAAGTTCCGGCAGGAATGGAGCGGGCCTCGTTGCTGAAGCTGCGCGGCGGCGGCTTTGAAGGAAGCAGCCGTCGAGCCTGTTCAGTGCGGGTTCCTCAGGCGGAGACCACTCGAGCCCGAGGCGGTCCACGGCCTGGGTTAGCAAACGCATTAGCTCAGCGTCAGCTCCAGCGCGGGTACGGGTGGATTCCTGGATCGACGAAGCGTCGGAATGAAGCGACCATTCCTCGCTGTCCGATGCCAGGATAGAGCAGCAGTCCCTCGTGGTGTGTCCCTCGGCCTCATTCTCTGAAGCGACGGCAGTGAGGCTCGTGAGCGGCAACTGCGCGTCGGGGAGGGGAGGCGGGGAAGGCGAGAGCGAGGCTTGAGGGAGGTTCTCCGGCGAGCGTGTCGCTGTGGCCACAGGTTCCGGCTGTCTCAGGGAACGGCGCTTCTTCTTGCGCGGTCCCACAGAGGGCGGAGTGACTGCTGTAGATCTGATAGCTTCGAGGCGAGCCCGCAGGGTCGCCAACGGAAGTTCCTCACAGAGCTCGCAACCCCCAGAAGCGAGGGCGAGCTCGGCATGTTCCAGGCCCAGGCAGAGAGCGCAGATCAGATGGCGGTCTCCGGCGCTGAGCGGGGCTCTGCACGAGCCGCAGGAAGTGCAAGGCATCTTTAAAAATACGCTCGCTGCTCTTTTAGAGATGTGAAAATCAATCTAATGCAAGGCAAAAGGATACGTTGCCGGATAGCGTAGCTCGCACGGATGGCTGAAGGTGGCGAAGACGGCCGGCTTCCTCAGCGCTGTCCTAAGCTGGCTGTTCGCTGTTTCGACGGCGGCGATGGCTTCTCTCAGATCCAGCGATGCGAAGAGCTCGCTGAAGAGACAAAAATCAGGGAAGCAGCCTACAGCCCATTCCTTTATAGGCTGAAGCCACGCCCATTCTGGCGGGCTGTGACGCCACGAAGGCGCGGGCGCCCTTCATTGGGCGTGATGTCACGCCCTGCTCACTGGTAGGCTGCAGCAGTTGCCTGCAGAGCAGCCAATGAGCACGCAAGATAGCCTGCTCTAGGTCTGCTAGCTGCTGCACTGCGTTGACAAGGTATACAAAAATTAAGGATAATTTTTTGGCTTCAGTATCTCGAGAAGATGAATCTTTCCCGTAGCGTAAGCTAAACTTACGCAATACGAGAGAACCTTTCGTAAGAGAACTCATTTTGAGAAAACAGCATTTAAAGATTTGTAATGTAAAAATTCATACTTTTTTTAATGAAACAACTATTTACAGACACAATATCTTATCAAATCATTAGCAACAACAATACAAACCACCTAAATCACATTACAACTTATAACACAGCATTTATGGCCTTCAAATGAACAGAAAAACAGTCAAAAACACACATCTAAATGCCAGAGCACGTCACGTGATGCATCTGAACGAATCACGTTGTCAGAAATTGACATCAGCCAATGAGATTTCGGTTTTAGAGTTAAATGCCCATTGTACTTTCACGATTGGTTGCTGATTAAAAGGAAATGACCATATTTGGATTCGACAACAATGTAGAGGAGAGAGAGCTCTTTCCAACCGTGTGTGTGATGACAGGGTGCAGAGTAGCATGTTGATTTAGAACGACAACATTTTGTTGAATTTAGGAGAAATCTACAGACGCAAACAGACAAAGTGTAGTAAAATAAAGACTTAAATGTGTATTTTGGAATTTTTTTCACCACAAGTCTGAAAGAAGACATGTTATTGAAGACAAATAGCCCACAATCTCAAAATTGACCAGTGAAAAAAAAAAACGATGTTTTTGCCTGCCGTGTCTCGCCTTAACAAATGTATCTATTCATCAGAAAAACGAAAAACTAATGTGTTTTACTAATGTTAATGTGTAATAGTTCTTCATGAATCATACATTAACTCATGATTATCTGTGTATTATTTAAGCACAAATTAATGTATATTAGTCCATCCACATCGGTTCTGTAGTTATTTTCCCAGGGCAGTATTGAATTAAGCTGGGACATGCCGGTGCTTCCCCATAATATGGCTGACTACCCATGTAAGCCCCTCTCCCCTCCTCATTAGGTCTCTGAGCAGCAGATGGAGTATGAGAGCCTGCCTCTCATACCCTGATCATCTGCCATTAATGTGCTGGATAAATGTTTAAACAGCAAAGACAGACAGAATGCTGAATAGAGAGATGATCTCCATATACTCTTCCTCTCAGCCACGGGGGTCTGGATGGGAGGGCAGGGCTGTATGGATTATGGTTTGAGGGTAAAAACCTGTAGATGAATCTTGGTTCAGTGAGAGATTCTCATAAATTATACCGTATGTCTATGGACAGATATAAAAGTACAGAGAGATTTTTTTTGGGAAGATATTATTGAACATACCACAGAGAAAGATTGTTAAACAGATGTTTTATTTATTATTAAATACATTATTAATGGTGTTACCTTGCTCCTGACCTCTGACCCCTTGTGCTTTTCTTTCTTTGTAGATGGAGTCTGTATAACCGCTGACTGCACACAGTCAGGTAAAGATATTTTACAACATACTAATAAGAATTGATCTTGTAATGTCAAATAGTCGACTAATAGCCTTTCTTGCACATTTATTACTGTGTCATGAAACCCTCTGTTTTAGCACTGCTCGTTCACATCTCAGATTTGAAAAAGACAAAAAAAAATGGGTGTGGAAAGAAGGTGGGAAGAGGAGACAACAACTAATAAAACACAGACCTATAACACACTCATTATACAGTCAAAAGAATATTTAAATGTAAGTCGTGAGAAAACACATCAAGGTGCCTCCAACTTTGTTTATTTAAACAAATATATAACCCTATATCAACAAACTCACAAAAATCTTATCATTAGAGACTACTAACAACTGTCATGAACAAAACAAAAGTTTTGTTAATTCTTGAAATACATTTACATTTAATAATTTAGCTTTTATCCAAAGTGACTTACAAATGAGAAAAGCAATAGAAGCAATCAAACCATCAATAGGGCAAAAATATGCAAATCTAGCACAGTACAAGTAGCAAGGTGTTTTTTTATAGATATAATAGTAAGTGTTAGTATTAATAGGTCACAATATCAACAAATCAGCATAATAACTTTATAGAACTATATAGGTCTATATGAAAGATGAGGAAGAACA
Organism: Gila orcuttii; assembly: GCA_026230005.1. Classification (NCBI taxonomy): domain Eukaryota; kingdom Metazoa; phylum Chordata; class Actinopteri; order Cypriniformes; family Leuciscidae; genus Gila; species Gila orcuttii. The sequence continues at coordinate 32,696,245 of JAPDVR010000005.1, read as the reverse complement.
TTTAAAATGTCTAATAACATTTTCATTACGTTTACAAGCACTACAATCTCTGAACAAAAGGCACACATCAGTTTAACACAGAAAGAATAAAAGTATAGTTACTTTTTTGTCCATTCTTTGAATTTTCCGAATTTGCCGCCTATACCCTTAAATAGGGCACTATTTGAGGGGACAGCCATTTGTTGGAGGCTTGCCCCGGTACCTGCTCTGCTATTATGTTTTGCATTTTTGTCTATGGTATATGTGAGGGAAACATCATGCATCACATCATACAGTTGTGAGGAACTGTTACATATCAGGATGATTACACCTGCATGTTAACAACACTGGATCGTCATCATGGGGAAATACACCTAACACAAAAAGACGGAGAACTGGAGTGGTCTCCAGGTTCAGGAGACGGCCCTACCGGCCCCCACTACCGGCTCTGATCTTATCCAAATCTGTCAGGTCTTGGTCTATAGATGCCATTGAAACGCTCCGAGGGTGTTTCGATTGCACTGATTGGGACATATTCAGTGCAACTTGTGACTCCCTCGACGAACTCACTGATACTGTGACGTCATATGTCAAGTTCTGCGAGGAAATGTGCAACCCCACCAAAACAGTGACTTTCTATGGTAATAAAAAACCATGGTTCTCCACAGACTTACATCTCTTATGTAAGGAAAAAAAACTGGGCGTACAAAAATGGAGACAAGAATCAATATAGAACTGCCAAATATAAACTACGTGCTGCAGTAAGGAGAGCAAAGCACAGCTATGGAACGAAACTGGAGCAACAATTCTCATCAAGCAGCTCAAGATCAATTTGGAAAAATCTTAAGGACATGACGGATTACAAAAAATGCCCCATCACCGCTCTTAACAATGATCCAGGGCTCCCGGACATATTAAATAACTTTTATGCAAGATTTGGAAAACCTACCCCATCAGTCATCCCCCCCGACCCCATTCCAACACCACCCTTCTGCATCCAGGAGAATGAGGTGAGAACAACATTTAGGAGGCTCAAGATTGGGAAAGCAGCAGGGCCGGATGGGATCAGTCCTGCTTTACTTAGTCACTGTGCAGCGCAATTGGCGCCTGTATTTTCCATCATTTTTAACATCTCATTAAGCCAATGTACATTCCCACAATGCTTTAAAAGCTCCATCATTATTCCTGTGCCAAAGTCCTCAAAGTCCACCTGCCCCAATGACTTCAGACCAGTTGCCCTAACATCAGTGGTAATGAAGGCATTTGAACGGATTATTCTGGTATACCTTAAATCTTGCACTTCCTTGCTGATGGACTCATATCAATTTGCCTACCAAGCCAACCGGTCTGTTGAGGATGCAATCAGCATAACACTCCATCATACCTTGCAACATCTGGAATCACCAAACACCTACACACGCATTCTGTTCATAGACTTTAGTTCCGCCTTTAATACTATTAGTCCACTTAAACTCTTCACCACACTCCTGGACATGAACATTGACCCAGCCATCTGCCACTGGATAAGGAGCTTCTTGTGGAATAGATCACAGAGGGTGAGTGTTAATAACATAACCTCACACCCTCTCTCCCTCGGCACAGGAGCTCCTCAGGGCTGTGTTCTCTCCCCTTGGCTCTTTTCCCTTTACACAGCATACTTTGCATCCATGGACACTTCAGTTAAAACAATAAAGTATGCGGACGACACAACCATTGTAGGCCTCATCTCAGACAATGATGAAACCCAGTACCGCATGGTGGTGGATCAAGCGGTAAACTGGTGTTTGAATAATGACCTTCAGCTTAACACTGCCAAAACCCAGGAACTAATTATTGACTTTAGACGTAGGCCATTTCCCAAAACACCCATACATATAAATGGTAACCCAATCACCATCACTGATTCCTTTAAATTCCTAGGAACACATATTAGCAACAACCTGAAGTGGACAACTAACACTAAACACATCATTGCAAAAGCTCAGCAAAGGCTTTATTTCCTCAGGCATCTTAACAAATACCGGATAGAACATCAGCTCCTTGTTTTGTTCTACTCTGCTATTATTGAATCTATCATTACATTATCAATCACAGTATAGTAGGGGAGCACAGACAGCCAAACAAAGAAAAAATTACAGCAGATTGTCAACAAAGCATCCAAGATCATAGGAAAACCATTGCCCTCAGTCGATTGCCTCTATACACATCGGACTGTTAAGCGAGCAAAGAAAATCATCTCCGATCCCTCACATCCTGCTCATCACCTCTTCCAGATCCTTCCTTCAGGGAAGTGATACAGGTCACTCTCTACCAAGACCAAACGTTTCACAAATAGTTTTTTCCCCATAGCCATCAGGACTCTGAACTCTTCTCTTTAGTTTGGTAGTCTCTACACTACGCACGGTCACTTACCCACTGTATCTTGCACTGTTACTTGTTGTGAAATGTATTGTCTATCTGTTGTTGTAATGCATACACATGATGTAGTGCTTAAACATACTGTACCGAAAACGAATTCCACCGGCATTGTCGTGTGGCTAAATAAACAATCTAATCTAATCTAATCTAATCTAATCTAATCTAATCTAGTGGTGTCTGAAACCATGGTGGACATTATCACATGCTAGTGGACATGCACTCATTTAATCCCATAATGCTGTATACAACTAATGAACTCTCTACCATATATATATATATATATATATATATATATATATATATATATATATATATATATACAGTTGTGGTCAGAATTAATGGCACCCCTGGTAAATATGATCAAAAATGGCTGTAAAAAATAAATCTGCATTGTTTATCCTTTTGATCTTTCATTCAAAAAAATGTGCAAAAATCTAACCATTCAATGAAGTAAAATAATTGAAAGTGGGGGGAAAATCACATTATTTTCTATAGGGTTCAGGTGAGGGGATTGGGACGGTCATGGCAGAAGCTTCATTTTCAGATAGTTTACTGGCTAATCAGAGAGCCGCCAAATCGACTAAGGCAACCTATTTTTCAAATTTAATTTTACATAATCACTCTAGACCTAAAGTCCTGTTTTCTGTTATTAATTCTGTTGTTAACCCTCCAGTCAATACTCTGTCTGTTGCCTCTGCTGCTCTTTCTGAAAGCTTCTTGAGGTTTTTTAAGGATAATACAGTTAATTAAGGACCGGTAACTCATACTCCCTCTATTGAGCTGCCTCTCCATCCACAGTTGTCTATATCGTGGGATGTCTTTGAACCTGTCTCCCTTCTGACACTCAGTGACACTATTGCCAAGCTGAAACCTTCTTTTTCTTCATATGATGTTATTCACCCTAGGTATTTAAAGCAAATTGTTGACTCAGTTGGACCAGGTCTAATGTCGCTTTTAAATAAGTGTCTTTTAACTGGGGTGGTTCCTGCTTATCTGAAAGTGGCAACTGTCATACCTCTCCTAAAGAAGCCTTCACTTGATCTGTCTATTTTAAAAAATTATCGTCCTATCTCTGTTTTGCCTTTTATCTCCAAGGTTTTGGAAAAGATTGTGTTTTTTCAACTGCAATCTTTCCTTGCTGCAAATACTCTGTTTGAACATTTTCAATCCGGTTTTAAAACTGCCCACAGCACTGAAACAGCCCTTCTGAGAGTGTTAAATGACATTTATTTGGCAACTGATACGGGTAGCTCTGTGGTCCTCGTTCTTTTAGATCTATCATCTGCTTTTGACACCGTTAACCATTCGGTATTAATTGATAGGCTGAAATCTTGGGTGGGTCTTTCTGGTACGGTCCTAAAATGGTTCCAGTCATTTTTATCTGACAGGAAATTTGTGGTTAGGACAGGAGAATTTTTATCTTCTACTGCTTCTCTCCCATGTGGCCTTCCTCAAGGCTCGATTTTGGCCCCCTCTCTATTTTCATTATATATGCTGCCTCTGGGATCTATTTTTAGAAAACATGGGGTGTCATATCATTTTTACGCTGATGATACCCAAATCTATTTGCCTTTCAGGAAAAATGATCGACTGGCCATGACTGCTCTTTCCTCTTGTTTAGATGAGGTTAAATCCTGGTTATCGCTAAATTTTTTATCTTTAAATAAGGAGAAAACTGAAGTAATTGTTTTTGGCCTTTCTGAAAATACGAAAACACTTAACCTGGATTTGGGGTCACTATCGTCTTTTAGGTCCTCGCAGGCACGGAATCTGGGTGTTATCTTGGATGACTCTTTAAAATTTGATAAACAAATTTCTTCAGTAGTTGGGTCCAGTTTTCATCAGCTCCATCTACTTGCAAAAATTAAACATTTCCTTACTGATAAGACTTTGGAGATGGCAGTTTAATTCCACATTCGAGACTTAAACGCAGAGGTGACCGTGCCTTTTCGGTAATTGGTCTGCGCCTCTGGAATGACTTGCCAGTGGAAATTCGATTGTCTCCGAGTTTGACCATTTTTAAGTCTCTTTTAAAAACTAATTTGTTCTCTTTGGCATATTAGGATTGTATTATTGCCTAAATATGGTAACCTTGATGGAACAGAAACTGTATGTCTTAAAATGGATTGTGTTCACTTTATGTTCTTTTGTTCTGTTCTTTTGTTGTGAAGCACTTTGGTCAGTCTGCGACTGTTTTAAATGTGCTATATAAATAAAGTAAACTTGAACTTGATTTTGTGCTCCATAACAGTTCCCTTTCGAGGGAACTCGCGATGCGTCGATGATGCTTTGGGAACGCTTCCAGCGTGAATGCGTCTGAAGCATCTATTTCAACTAGTCCAATGGAAGGAATAAACGTCACAGGCGGGTGACGTCATGACCAGGAAAGGATAAGAGCACATCTGGTGCAACCGGCATTAGCTTCTGTTGCCTCAGCAAGCGATCTGTGTCAAACTGTCTGTTATATTTACTGTTGTCTGTCTGATATATATATAACGAAACAATTGCACAAACTCTGTGTTCTCCCTGCTCGCGTTATTTAACGAGTGGGGACACACACAAGCTTTGTGTGATGTGTTTGGGAGTGGAGCATGCGGGGCTGATTGCCGACATTGTGAGAAGCTTTCGCTTCGCAGCTCTGTTCCCGCCTGTCACTTTTCGAGGACAGTGGCCAGGCTCGCGATTCTCAGGGTGCAGGACCCGCGTCTGCCGAGGCAGCGCGGAGAATGCATTCCTGTGGATCGCAAATGGATCTCTTTACGGGGTTGGAGACGGGTTCGCGGATCTTATCTCTTCCCTTTCCCGAGGGATCCATTGTTCTCTCGCCGGTCTCTTCCGCCCGGGGAGAGAGATCGATGCTTCAGTGCTCTACCTCTGAGGAGGTAGATGTGCTGGGCATTGAAAGTGACACAATCATGGGGGAAGTGGATTTAGCATCTCTTTCCCCAGCGTATGAAATATATATATATATATATATATATAAATATATAAACTATATTTAAAAAGCTGGTGGAGGTGATTACTAGGCTGTAGATAAATTAAATATTTAATGGCCAGCAGAAATGAGGGGGCTCGTCCTAAAAATAAAAATAAACGAGCTTCCTTCCCTCTATTTTTTCACCTCCATCACGGGGCCTTCCATTTTTTCCTGATCTGCACAGCGAGCTGTCTAGATCATGGAAAAAGCCTTACTCATCTTGTCTTTCAGCCCCCAAGTTCATGTATATTCAGATATTAGGGGGTTAAGAGAGTATGGCTATGGGGCAATACCCCGGGTAGAACAGACGCTTGTGAGCTATCTGTCTCCTGGTTCAGTATCGTCCCTGAAGGCCTTGGCTTCTCTCACTGAACCATTAAAGAAAACTATTTTTAATATAGTGGGAAAAGCATATATGTCTGCTTGCACACTATAGCACTGCTACAAGCATATCAGGCTGACCTGCTGGGGTATTTGGACAGAAGTGAGGGAGTTTGGCCCGATGGGGTTTGAGAACTTCGTCGGGCCACAGATTTTACAGTCAGAGGCGTTAAAAAATCTCTCCCTCGCTATGTCCAACCCCCTGGGGCTGCTGGGCGTGAGCAGCTCCAGCCGTCTAGTTTCTCATACGCAACACAGCAGCCAAAGCCTTCAAAGCAGAAGCCGGAGCCGAGGAACATTCTTCACGCTGAGAAGGCTTCGGCTCAAAAGAAAAGGTCTTGGCGCCACCGGCGTCAGACCGGTGAGGGCAGCCCCAACCGGGGTGGAACGGTGTTCACCTCATTATATGGTGCCCATTCCATCTCGGTGCCCTCAGGGGACCGTTCTGTCAACCCAAGGGTGGCTTGGTGCTTCGGGGCGCTTCTGGCGCAGCGTCAACTCGACATTGCGTCAGACTCGCGCCCTCTGAGGGGGGTTCGAAAACAGTCAGTTCGGGTAGTTCCTGCCAGTATGCTTCAGGTCCCCGAACTGGCTGTCTCAAATACACCAGAGACCAGCCTCGAGGGGCTGGTTCCCTTGGTAGATTTTTCGGCAGCACGGAAGCTACTGCCAAATATATCTCTATGGGGTCCTGCAGTTAGTGGTAAGAGGCAGATTCCAATTTGGTTCTCGTCCTCCAGGCTACAACGGGGTGTTGCTCACATTAGTGCATCCCAAGCAGGCTCTGGTAATGGAGCAAGAGGTAAAGGCCCTGTTAGCAAAGAAAGCTATAGAGCAGGTGTACTCACCTGACATTGCGTCGGGTCTTTACAGTCGTTATCTCATTGTTCCAAAAAAGGATGGATAATTGCATCACATACTAGATCTTCGTCTGTTTGAGTGTTCGGTGCTGGAACTCAATTCCAAGATGCTGACACTCAAACAGATCGTGACTCAAATCAGATCCGAGGACTGGTTTGACACGATAGATCTGAAAGGTGCATACTTCCATATCTCCATCCTCCCTCAGCACAGGAGGTTCCTGAGGTTTTCTTTCAGGGGCAAAGAACACCAGTATCAGGCACTTCCTTTCGGTCTAGCTCTATCACTCCGCACATTCACGAAGCGCGTAGATGCAGCTCTGGCCCCGCCAGGCTGCAGTGCATACGCATTCTGAATTGCATAGACAACTGGCTGATTCTAGCGGAATCAGAACAGTTAGCGGTTCGGCATCGAGATGTCGTCCTCGCTTATATGCGAAGGTTGGGGTTGAGGCTCAATGCCAAGAAGAGTGTGCTTTCTCCAGTACAGAGGTCCACTTTTCTTGGAGTGGTCTGGGACTCAGTCACGATGCGAGCCGTTCTGTCGCCCTCTCGTGTAGCTGTTATCCTTACTGCCACAAAAGAGCTAAAGCTAGGCCAGTCACACACTGTGAAACAGTTTGAGAGACTGTTAGGCCTCAGGGCAGCAGCGTCTGTTGTTATACCCCTTGGCCTGCTGTACGTGAGACCTTTGCAGTGGTGGCTCAGGACCAGAGGGTTCTCCCCGAGGGGAAACCCACTCTGTATGATCAAGATCACGCGGCAGTATCCCCGTGCCTTGGTTATATGGAGGAAACACTGGTTCTTGTCCCAGGTTCCGGTGTTGGGAGCTCTTTGCCATCAACTTGCTATCTCGACAGATGCTTCCCTCACCAGCTGGGGAGCGGTATTGGAAGGCCGCTCAGCTCAGGGCCTGTGGAGGAGTCATCATCTCTCTTGGCACATGAATTGCCTAGAGATGATGGTCGTCTTCAATGCGCTGAGACATCTCCTCACAGACCTGAGGGGCCATCATGTGTTGCTCTGGAACAGTGACTGTTAGGCCTCAGGACAGCAGCGTCTAATGTGATACCCTTTGACCTGCTGTACGTGAGACCTTTACAGTGGTGGCTCAGGACCAGAGGGTTCTCCTCGAGGGGAAACCTACTCCCTACGATCAAGATCACGCGGCAGTATCCCTGCGCCTTGGTTATATGGAGGAAACTCTGGTTCTTGTCCAACAGACAACACATTGGTGGCCTCTTATTTTGGTTCCTCAGGAAGATACGCTCTCTGAGGGCAGTGTATATTCCAGGGGGCCAGAATATAGGAGCAGACACCCTGTCGAGGCAGGGGCTGAGGCCAGGGGACTGGAGACTCCACCCCGAGGCGGTGGAGCAAATATGGGAGTTTTACGGCAAGGCAGAAGTGGATCTGTTCACGTCTCAGCATACGACACACTGTCCACTCTGGTTCTCCCTCACTCAACCAGCCCCCTTGGGGCTGGATGCTATGGTGCAGACGTGGCCAAGGCTACGTCTGTACCCATTTCCCCCTGTTGCTCTGCTCCCAGGAGTTCTGGAATGAATCCGCCAGGATGGAATAAGCCTATTGTTAAAAAGAAGTAGCACCACCCTGGCCTAGACGATTTTTGTTTGCGGACCTAATTCTTCTCCTTGTCGGCCCTCCCTTGGAGATCCCGATCAGGAGAGACCTTCCGTCTCTGCACCCCCGGCAGGGGATTTGGAAACTGTGGGTTTGGCCTCTGAGGGGGCCCAACTCATAGAGGGTGGTCTCTCAACCGAGGTTGTTGAGACCATTCTAAGCTCCAGAGCTCCCGCTACAAGGAAACTATATTCACTATTTGGAGAGTTTTTCACTTCTTGGTGTTACCAGCGTCAGTGGAATCCAGTTAACTGTTCAGTAGACACAGTATTCGAGTTTCTGCAAGAACGCTTTGTATCAGGTCTATGTCCTTCCACGCTTAAGATATACGTGGTGGCCATTGCGGCTTTCCACGCCCTGGTGGGTGGTACATTTTTGGGTCGAGACCCCCTGATCACTCGTTTCCTTCGTGGTACTTTGAGGCTGAGGCCTGCACCTTGCACTAGGGTGCCGGCTTGGGATATTGCAATAGTTCTAGAAGGCCTATCTGGGGCTCCCTTCGAGTCAATAGATTTAGTCTCAGAGAAGTTTCTTTCTTTTAAGATTATTTTCTGCCAGCTATTTCGTCCCTCTAAGAGTCGGAGACCTTCAGGCCCTTTCGGTCCCCACCTGACTTGAGTACACCGGGGATGGCCAAGGCATTCTTACCCCAAACATAGATATGTTCCTAAGGTGCCTACCATTATTCCGAGGCCTATTGTGCTGCAGGTTTCTGTCCTCCCCCGTTTATCGGACCAAGAAAAGCTGAACCTCTTGTGCCCAGTGCGAGCACTGGACACTTATGTTCATCAGACACCTCCGTGGAGAAAATCCAACCTATTGAGCAAATAGATAGTCAAGACTATTCTTCTTGCTTGTGAGTCCTCTGGCCAGCCATTTGGTGGTCAGGGCTCATTCCACTAGGAGTATGGCTTCTAAGCTTTATTATTTGGAGTTCTCTCCAAGACGTTTGTGATGCGGCGGGCTGGTCCTTACCGCTCACATTCATCAGATTTTTTAGCCTGGACCTGGATGCTGCCCCAAGGTCTCAGGTGCTTAGTGTAGTGATGACAACAGGCTGACATTCAGGCATTTGAAAGTTTGGCGATTTGGGTATTCTCGTTCCCAAAGCGTCATCGACGCATTGCGAGTTCCCTCGAAAGGGAACGTCTCAGGTTACGACTGTAACCATAGTTCCCTGAGAAAGGGAACGAGACGATGCGTCGCCCTGCCATACTTCCTGCATCCCTGTGATCGACTTGCTTCGGCAATTTTCGAAGCTAATGCCGGTTGCATCGGATGTGCTCTTATCCTTTCCTGGTCATGACGTCACCCGCCCGTGACGTTCATTCCTTCCATTGGACTAGTTGACATAGATGCTTCAGACGCATTCACGCTGGAAGCGTTCCCAAAGCGTCATCGACGCATCGTCTCGTTCCCTTTCTCAGGGAACTATGGTTACAGTCGTAACCTAAGACGATTCATGTGTTGATTTTGAGGTTTGTTTTGGATCGTTGTCCTGATGGAAGATCCAACCATGGCACATTATAATATTTCTAGCAGAAGCCATCAGGTTTTGATTTTTTATCTGTTGACATTTGATAGAATCCACGATCCCATGTATCTGAACAAGATGTCCAGGACCTACAGCAGAAAAATATGCCCACAACATTAAAGATCCTGCGGTATATTAAATTGTAGACATGGGGTACTTTTTATCCTTGTGTGCACCAAACACATGTAGCATGTTTGCAGCCAAAAAGCTTTTTTTAGTTTCATCTGACCACAGAACCCAGTCCCGTTTGAAGTTCCAGTCGTGTCTGACAACTGAATTTGCTGGAGTTTGTTTTTGGATGACCGAGGAGGATTTTTCTTGAAACCTCCCAAACAACATGTGGTGATGTAGGGGTTGTTTGATATTTTTTTTGGTAGGCTTCTGACCCCAAGGCTCAACTAATCTCTGCAATTCTCCATCTGTGATCCCTGAAGTCTTTGGCCACTCAAACTCTCCTCCTCACCGTGCATTAAGACAATATAGACACACGTCCTCTTCCTGACAGATTCGTAACATCTTTAGTTGATTGGAACTTCTTAATTAGTGCCCTGATGGTCAAAATGGGGATTTTAAAATCTTTAGCTAATTTCTTACAGCCACTTTCTATTTTGTGATGCTCAACAATATTTTGATGCACATCAGAACTATATTCTTTGGTTTTACTCATTGTGATGGATGATTAAGGGAATTCGGCCTTTGTGTTTCCTCATATTTAAACTCCTGTGAAACAAGAAGTCATAGCTAGACAATTTCATGTTCCTAGTCACCCTGGTGTGCTAAAAAAAGGTAAATATTAATGGGAATATTGATTCAAACTTTTCTTTTTAAACTGGAAGAATGAAATATGGTTTCATGACCCTTTAAAGACATTTGGCATTACATTTTGTCATCATAAAGTTCATACATAATGTTCTCTGGCATTGTAGCATCCCGACTTATTGAGAACATGGATCCAACGGTGAACCCCTGTGACAACTTCTATCAGTACTCCTGTGGTGGCTGGCTAAAGAAGAACATCATACCTGAGACCAGTTCACGTTACAGTACCTTTGACATCCTCAGAGATGAACTGGAGGTGGTACTCAAAGGTAGAACAACAACTTATTACTGTTATGGGCTGTAGGGTTAGTTATAAGCCACTGAAAATAATTATACATGCAATAAAAGCCAATAAGAGTGCTTAAAAGAAAAACAGGATTTTTTTTTGCTTTTAGTTTTATAAAAGTGAAAAAATGGCTGGGAGAAGGGGGTGGGTTCGGCAAATGAACAGAGCCAGAATTGAATATGGGTCATCTGCAAACAAGTGTACAATTTTTCAGAATATGTGCACCACCCGCCAAGCTATGTCTCCCACTAAGATCATGTTTATGACACAATATTTAATGTGGCTGTGTTCCTAGTGAGCTTCTTGCTGTCTTCTACCTACAATAAGCAGTTGTCTACTAAGGAAGCTGAAATGGAACATCATACCTGTTTAGTAACCAATTATAACTCTGTACATATGCAGAAACTTCAATTCAATTAGCATCATACAATTAGTGCTCTTCAAGTGAAGTGCATCAGAGACTTGACTTAGGCCTACAATTGATTTCCATAAAGTTTGGCATCAACATGTTGCTAAGCAACAATGGTGCCACAAACTAAAAAATAGCTCCCAAGTCGAGTAAACGAGTTCTTAATTCATGACCACAATATCTTGTTTTTTTCCCACGTCATGTATGCGGTATGGGATCAAATTCCCGCCAAATGTATTGCGGCCATGGATCAAAATATAATAAGCGTGAATCAAAAAATAAGAAGCATGAATAAAAACTTTAAACACATTAAAAAATATTTTTCACAAAACTTTAACTTGTGTTCATGCTTTCTTTAAAATTATGTTTTCCTTGGTTTTATTACTCTGTACTTTGGGCTCTCTTTCATTTTCTGCTAATAATAAAAAAAAATTGTACGCTTGTGCTGTTTTTCTCTTCGCTCTTCTTTCCATTTTCTGCGCTTGCTCTTCCAAATGTTGCAGTTTGAGTTTCATGTAAATTAGGGCGGGCTTAAGCGTCACCATTGGTCCACTAGTTCTAGATTGACAGCTCCATCTCTAGCCAATCAATCGAAGAGGGGAGTTGACAGAGCTCACGCTACTGATGCTCACTCGTACAAGGGAAGACAACAGTTTATTTTAAACTTTACAAGGACTTTTAAGCAGTAAAGCTATCTGAACTCTGGACATATACAAATAATTAAATTCCTCTTTTTTGAGGTAGCCTACATTTTAATGCGCACACTGGTAATTGGTATTAAACAATACTTGTCTCATGATGTTAATATGCTAAGCCAGCTCTAAAACATCATGCAGTTTTGAAACACTACATTTCTTTGCAAACATTAAGTTAAAAACGGCCATTTTACCCATCTGAAGAATTTAGGACTTTGACCTTTCAATGCTACACACAGCCTACCTTTATATATATATATATATATATATATATATATATATATATATATTAGGGCTGGGCAAGTTAACGCGTTATCGCGTTAACGCATTTATTAATTAATGCCGACAATTTTTTTATCGCACGTTAACGTATTTTTTTTTTTTTTTTTTTTTTTTTTTTTAAGTCCGTTGCTCACTGGCTCTGAATACACATAGGCATACAGTCAAACCATGATCACAGGAGGGGTGGGATGTTGGTCAGCCAGCAAATAACCCACCCAAACAAGCAGTGGAGAGAGGCAGGTTCTCTCTGGTGAACAGTTAAAGAGTTGCGCTCCGCGAGTGAATGACAGGCGCTCTATGGATAGTAGCCTACCTATAAACCCTATAGATAATAACTATTTAGATTCTGGAAACTCACTAACAGCGAGTCGAGGATCAGTCTCTCTTCTAATGATTTGTGCTGCGCGTCCTTTATAAAAAGTTATAGACAATTCAACTTCGGCAACGAGCGGGCGCGGGCGCGTGCGTCGAGCATGACCGCAACATTTTCACAGGAACGCACCCGCTTGTCGCTGCACCTTGTGCTCGACCACTTCACCTCACTCTTGGCTGATTTATACTTCTGCGTCGGACTTACGTCAAAGACTATACGCTATAGACTACGCGTTGGTTTTCATTTATATCTCTGCGTCGTTGTCCGCGTTGACGCGCAAACACATGCAGAGGGAGCATGTGAAACCCGGGTAGCGGTTCTAGCAATCACAGCGCTTGCGGTACGCGTATAATTGACGTTACATTTTTGGAGAGGTGCACGTCAGGGTACGCCGAAGTGTACGCGCGCTACACAGCTACGGCGTGAGTATAAAGTATGAATTGTTTTTTTACTCTGTTTAATGTAATCTTACGTGGGAAACCATGGCATGACCAAACCTAAGCTACTATAAGTTACGTTGGTCGACTTATATCTTTAGTAGTGATCATGACCTCTGACTACTACATAGACTGTTTCTGATGCTCCCTGATAAAAGATACCTGTTGATACCTGTTCAGAAAAAAAAAACAAGAAAACTGGACTCCTTTTAACAAACTAGATAAAAGGTAATGCCCTGGCAGTGGCAAATAGCTTTGTTTAAATATTTGATTTGATTACATTAATGGTTAAGTTGAGATTTGAGATTACCGTGTAAAGGGAATACTGCTGGTATAAAAGCACCTTATTTGTTTAAAGTTATTGCACTCTTGTGTATATAGCAGTACATTTAAATCAAAAGTGCGCAATACACTACTTTAGAAGTCATTATTCAATTTTGCGCATAACAATGCGATTAATCGTGATTAATCGCAAGAAAATCATGTGATTAATCGCGATTAAAAATTTTAATCGTTGCCCAGCACTAATATATATATATATATATATATATATATATATTTTTTTTTTTTTTTTTTAGTTCCATTACAGACAAGGCATACAGTGCAAAAAGTACAAGACAAATACAAAGGCATTTGTGGTACAGTTCAGACTATGTAAAACAAAGAACAACAACAACTAAAATTTAAAATAAACATGTAGCCTTTGTAAAAGGAAAAAAAACGCACAGCCTACCTGGTGATCCGTTACAGTTAAATACGCCATCCTCAAATATTTTCTTAATTGTTGTTGTTAAGCGATCATATAGCCTAGGTAGCCTGGTAAATTAATTCTAGACTAGATGTACCATTTGACAAAAGATTAATGATAGTGTACAGAGGAGATTACAGAAACCAGGTGGATTTGATATGCAGTGATTTATTATAGTTATTGTGTTCATTTACATAGCTACATAATTGCATATTACTTTAGGATTGTTTTAAATATCGCTTCAATTTTTAATACAGCAACATGAAAATTATTGAAAAGATCAGGGATAGGTAACGTCGTTTCTGGAGTGCTGCTGTCCTGCAGAGTTTAGCGTCAACTCCGATAAAAACCTAGCAGTATTAATAATCCTAAAGATGATGCTTAGCTGGTTCAGGTGTGTTTGATTAGGGTTGGAGGCAGGGCCGGCGATTGCTATAGGCGAACTAGGCGGTTGCCTAGGGCGACAAATATGTTGGGGGCGCGGTGCGCCGGCACCCTCTAATGTCGCCCTTGGCCTACTTCCCATTAATCACAGAATTAGAATGACAAGCGAAACAAAAACATGTTTATTAAACATGATCATCCTAAGGCGCCCCCTCAGCCACACGTTTAATTACTTGTCAACCTGATTATTAGATTGAATTGATGATTATTGTCGATCATTTCCTAACGGGGGGGTTGGGGGTTACGTTACGTTACGTTAGGCAAGTGCTCAGCTGCTGGCGCGTTGATCGAAACCCTCTGGTGCACAGGGACGAAAACGGAGAAAGCAACCAGATAAAAAGAAAGCCCAGTACAGAGGTAAGTCTTCTCATCTCAGCCATTAAGGTGTCAAACGAAATAAATTTACTTAGTATTGTGCACAGGCATGCTGGCCATCGGGACTACCGGGAGCGAATTATTTTCCCCCAGGATGGTAGAGATTCCCGGTGGGCCGACGTGCTTTTTGGGCCGATACGTCGTACTTTTTTTTTTTTTTTTTTTTTGTCTTAGTGGCCCATAAAACTCGTACATCGGCCCATTCGTTTTGTTTTGTTTTGTTTTGTTTAATTGGTGGCGCTGGGTTACTTCCAAGTAACAAAATCAATTATGGAAGTTTCCTTTATTTTTCAGTGAATTTGTTTTACAATATAGCCTATGGCTATTACTGTCATGGGATTAATATTATAACTATTATTATGTAGTAGTGTAATGTAGACAGACACTGTAACTAAAAGAGGTTTGAATTTTTCTTTGTTCAATTTGCACACTGAATATGGGTTGGAGCTTTTCATTTTGAACTCTCAAAGTGCACCAGATTGATGAATTTAACATTAAAATACACAAAATTTTCTTACGGGGGGCATACCCCCGAAACCCCCTTAGTCTTGTAGCAGCCTAATAGATTAGTAATAATAGTAGTGGTGGTAGTAATTGTAATTTATATACTACAAGTTACATGGTCAGACAAAATGTATTTGTACAATGCAACTATGTAGGATGATAGAAATATCATTGAACGTTCTTTGTAGCATTTGTATGAACAATTTATTATACAGTTGAAGTCATAATTTGCTTGTTGAAGTTTTGGAGAGACTATAAGAGAATTTTTGTTTAGTTTTTATCATTTGTAAGTATTTTTAATAAGGGGGGGGGGGGTGCAAAACTCAATCTCGCCTAGGGCAACCAAAGGGCTAGAGCCGGCCCTGGTTGGAGGAGCTAAACTCTGCACCCAGGAGGACCGACATTGCCCTTCAATGTCATAGATTAAATATGAAAGTAAAACGGCCAGTAGGTGGTGGCAAGTTACTGTCTTTATGAGTGAGTCATTCATTCAAACTTCTCGTTCAAATCAGGAATTCTTTAATGAAACACTGTTGTGTGGCTCGCAGGAGATCGACGTTCACAGTGCAAGGTCCAGAAGTAAGGCCAGGGCATTAAAGGTGAATATGATGGATCATCAGACAGGCTCAACTGTGACAGGTCGTCGTCTTTAGGGTGACGAATTTAACGATAACGAATCGCCAGGTAGACGTAACAGGTCGAGTTGCAGGCACACATACAGTTTAACGGTGTCCTGCCACGGAAAGATTTTTGCCAGCTGAGCTGATGGTTATCTTCACCTGTAGCTACGAGAGAAGATCAGTAGCGCGAGTCGCATTGGAGTGACGTCAACTCCCCTCTTCGTTTGATTGGCTAGAGGAGGAGCTTTCAATCTAGAACTAGTGGACCAATGGTGACGCTTAAGCCCGCCCTAATTTACATGAAACTTGAACTGCAACATTTGGAAGAGCAAGCGCAGAACATGGAAAGAAGAGCGAAGAGAAAAACAGCACAAGCGTACAAAAAAATAAATTATGAGCAGAAAATGAAAGAGCGCAAAGTACAGGGTAATAAAACCAAGGAAAACATCATTTTAAAGAAAGCATGAACACAAGTTTAAGTTTTGTAAAAAAATGTTTTAATGTGTTTAAAGTTTTTTTTCATGCTTGTTATTTTTTGATTCACGCTTATTATATTTTGATCCGTGGCCGCATACATTTGGCGGGATATTGATCCCATAATGAGGCTCAGTACAAAAAAAACATAGCACCCACAATATATATTTTTTTTTTATATTTTTGAAATTTTTTATATTGATTGCAGTGTATTTACAAATATATACAAATTCCCGACAGTAAACTGAAACCCTGTTCTATTTCTCACGTACTTCAAGATGTCGCGTCCAGTGTGGACAGCTTCTAGCTGTTGGGGCATAGAGATTGCAACACAACTCAACATCAGTGTACGATTTTAGTCGACTAAATCTACAATAGATTTAGTCAAGTTAAAATTTAACAGTCAGTAAACAAGGTAAAACATTAACTAAACACAGGAAATGAAAACCAGACAAAAAAGTTTTGTCCCAAATTTGCACTATGCACTTATACACTATGTACTTATGCACTATAGGGGTTTTCGCACTGGGTAGTTATAGGAACTAGCCACGGGGCGGTTCCTCGAGAAATAAATGTTCCCCTTGGGCCATTTATCTTGATGCATTCACACCACCAGTAGGGACTCTGAAGTGACGTAAGCCACGCTTGTTGTTGTGATTTTTATTTTGACGGCATGACAGACATTTATTTTGACGACACTGAGAATGCCAGAGCCTGAGCACACAGCTCTCCCTTTCTTCATCTTCACTAGTTTCAGATCTGTTTAACACTCTTGTCTAACATGTTATTATATAGAACTGTTATACAAAGAAAGTAAACAGTATATGAAAAGAATATTAGTGTTTGCCGTGTGGTTGATGCTCAATGTTGCTAGCTAAGCAGAAATACATAATCATGTTTGTCTTGGTCCCCTCAAAGTCACGTTGGATTTTCTCCTTAGCATAAAAGTAGAGAGGTCCGTCTATCACTGTTTACCATGTTAGTAGAGTTAGTTAGTGGAGTAAATATATAGGCTATAAACTGTGTGTGTACACAGCTTTTTTTTAAATGGTGGGTGCTGGTGTTTCGCATGCGTTCGACCAATCAACATACACTTACGTCACTGGGTAGTTCCCATTTTACTGGTTAGACCCTACTATGAAGTACTAGCTAATTTAGGTCCCCCAAAAAGAATTCCTAGAACTAAAATCATTCCCAGTTCCTGCGGTGCAAACACGCCAAAAAGCAGGTACTTTCGCCATTAGTTCTTGGAACTAAGAAACGTTTTCTCTGGTGCGAAAGCCACTCATGTACTCAATCACGCAGTGTATGAATTTTATATGGTTATTTTGTCATTCAGCTTTGGAATCTGATAGCCCCTCTGCTACGTAATAGCCCCTCTGCTGCTTTAAGTTTGTCAGGTAGGTCTAACAATAGTATTCAGGTAAGAAATACTATCTACAGAAATTGAATAAAGTAATCAAATGTAAAATAACTGTGCATAGACTTCCTTGTATAAACCCTTTATTAAAGCTTCTCAGTCAATAGCAGTGAGTGATTTTCTCTTTATCTTTTGTTGTTTAAATTAACATTAATCAGAATGACGCTTCACGCAGAAAGTGCGCCAACATACACACACTGCGCCACTGCAAAACATGAATAAATAAAGAGTTCTTTAGAAACATTTGGCTCAGTTTTAGTAATAGTCCCCTTTTGTGAAAACCTTTCTCAGGTATTCCATGGCAACACCGCCCTCTATGGCTGGAGGTAAAGATGTCGGCCCACTTCAGTGATTGGTGGATTTAATGGTCCTTTACATGCCTTGTATAACTAAATATTTTATAAAATAAAATATTTTACAAAAAAAAAAAAAATATTTTATAAAAAAAATAAAATATTTTATAATACAATTTCTTTAAAAATATTGTAATTAAAACAACAATAATACTAAATATTAAAGTTATGTCAGGATAATCATCCACATTTTCAAAAAAGAGGACTCTAGATAAAATAGCCAATTAGAGAACATGGAAGTTTAAAGAAAATATTAGTAGTTGAAACAGTAGTTGAAAATTGCTAAAACAACTTTTTTTTTGCATACAAATGCAAATCTAAACAAATAATAAAGAATGCATGCTTGCAAGATCTGGGAGAATGTGAGATAGAGAAACATAGTGTATCATATTGGTTTAAAAAATTTATATAGACATAGTAGGAGAAAATGTGTATGATTCAGTTTCTTGGTTGATATTACTCTTGGCAAGCAATTTCATAGAGAGTTTACACTTATTGGGCCTCATTTATCAATTTAACTGAAACGAGTGCAGATTTGAGCACAGAAATCATCTTACATCTTTCTGTGTTCATTCGTTTTTTCGAGTTATTTATTATTGAAAGTAGAAAAATGAGAAAACAAAAAAACAAATTTGGCTTGATTTTACGGATTCAGGAATAGAAAACAAATACTTGAATATTCGATTTCCACATGTGGGTGGGCATGAAACGCCCCTTTCTGCTGATTGGTCAACCAAAGATCAACACATGCCACTTTGTTCTTCCACCTTTCCATGCAACAGAATAACAGTCAGAATGTGACAACCTACGTGCCAGAGAAATAGTAACTGATAATTTCAGAAATATTAATGTAACAGTAAAAGGAAGAAAGAGTCTCACTACCAGAGAGGAACCCCCCCAAAAAATTATATTTTTAAGATTTAGCGTCAGGGGAAGACCAGGCAAAAATAACAAACAAAAATATATATTTTTACCTCTTCAATTCCTAACACAAAAATAAAGAAAACAAAATACAATTTAAACTTACCTACCTCCCTAAACCAAAAACAATGTGAAAAGATACTAAATAAAATGGCATCAAACCCTGACCTCCCTTAATTTGGCAAAAATACAAGAATATTTAAAGAAAATAAATATACAGGTCCATAGCAAACAAATGCAAAATCAGAATCGTAGCGTAGTCAATCAGGTGTGGGTCAAGTTAAAAAGAATAATCACAGGTCCAAAATCACAATCACACTCACTCATAATCTCTCTGCTAAAACACTCTACTCTAGGCTAGACAAAACGACGACATGAAGTAATAGCAAAAGCAGTCTACAACCAATCACACAATGACACGATAATGGCACAGGTTGAGTGTTTGGGGCGGCCTTATATCTGGATCAGGAGTGGAGGAGAACCAATCGCAGCCTCCAACAAATTAAATTTTCACAAGAAACAGCCCACCTGTAACACAAATATGCACATACACAGAGACAATATAAACCGGACAGAATAGAATAAATGAACAAATGACTCAGTCTCATAACAACTGTAACCCTGTTCCCTGAAAAAGCGGGAACACTTTGTGTGTGACAGGCTGTAAATAATGTGTGAGAACACTCCAATGAAATTGGCATTGAACTTGAGCCTCTGACGGTGACGTCTTTGGAATGCGTTGCTTGTCAGAGGCTACAAATAGATGTGCAACAGGTGCTCTCTTCAGGTATCACGTTTGAAGAGATGTCCAGGCACATCCTCAGTGCGGCAATGAAGCACAGCATTTCGTATGGAGCGAATTATGTGCCATAATTGAACAAACAAATAGAGCATTTTGCAAACAAACTTGATCTGCTTTGCAAAGGAAAACTCAACTCGCAAACAAACTCGATCTGCTTTGCAAAGGAAAAATGGACTTGCAAACAAACTCGATCTGCTTTGCAAAGGAAAAATCGACTCGCAAACAAACAGAAAGCAATGTTCAAGTACAAAGGTCAATTTGTGCGAAAATGCAGTGGAGTAACACAAATGCATTGTGTTTTGCAAATATAAATAAATGAGCCTAGACAATATTTCACAAATAAATACAAACCATCCTACAAATTGCATGTAACCTTTGAACAAATACCAGATCTAGTGCATACAAATGCATATCTGTCTGTTTTGATTGTGAGACACTTGGCTTTTTATGAGATCTCCCGGCTCGATTTTCTCACAAATGTGTCCAGGCAGATTTTCTCACAAATGCAGTTGAGCAACTTCCTCTTCTAAAACAGTATATGGCGCTAAGTTTGGGGATTAATTTAGCGCTAGTCTCCCGGGAGAAGCACTGATTTGAAACGCGTGCTTGCCTTTGCCTACAGCTGAGGAAAATGAGCGGTGAACAGGTGAGTTTCTATCTTACTGTATCTATAATTTACCTTTTTGAGGTTTTCTTTTGCAAAAAGTTATTACATATCTAGACAGAAATCCACATTAGCACTTAGTAGCACTTCACTCTCTCTAGGATAGAGGAATCTATAAGCTGAGAGCTCTGCCATCAAATGTTGCTTTTTTACATTTTTGTAAAAACGTTACATTTACTGAACGTCTTATCTTTTGTTCTCCATATGAGTTCTCCAATGAGAACATTTAATTTAATTGAAAGGAGGGTCTGAAACCCTCCTTTCAATTAAATGAAATGTTCTCATTCATTTATGGAGAATGAAAGAAATAGACTTGTTCAGTGTAGACATAATCACTAATTTAGTCATTTCGCACGTGTCCGATAGGAAAAATGTAAAAACAACATATGATGGCAGAGCTTTCAGTTTATAGATTCCTCTTTCCTAGAGAGAGTGAAGTGCTACTAAGTGCTAATGTGAATTTCTGTCTAGATATATAATAAACATTTTGCAAAATAAAACCTCAAAAAGGTAAATTATAGATACAGTAAGATAGAAACTCACCTGTTCACCGCTCATTTTCCACAGCTGTAGGCAAAGGCAAGCACGCGTTTCAAATCAGTGCTTCTCCCGGGAGACTAGCATTAAATTAATCCCCTATCTTAGCGCCATCTACTGTTTTAGAAGAGGAAGTTGCTCAACTGCATTTGTGAGAAAATCTGCCTGAACACATTTGTGAGAAAATCTGCCTGGACGCATTAGAAATATTGAAATATTGAAATATTATCCCCTGCACTTGAGACAGAAGGTCCCACCTGTTCGGTATCGCCCCGGGCAAGACGCAGAGAACAGTGCCTCGTTGTCTGAACAGAGTTTTATCAGTAAGAGGCAAGACCCTTGTTGACGAACCTTGGCCAGGTCTCCTAGGAGCAGAGGCACATTCATGGCACATTCTGCGCCATGACATCCTGGCAGCTAATTCAGAGAGAAGCAGAGGGGACATTGCACTGTCGATTGACAGGCGAAGAGATCCACCTCTGCTTCGTAGAATCTTACCCAGATTTGTTTGACTACCTCAGGGTGGAGTTTTCCATTCCCTGTTCAACACAGTCTGTCTGGACAGTAAGTCCACTTCCACATTCAGATATCCATATAAATTGCTCTGAGGGACAGGAACTTGAGCCAAAAGCAAAATCTTCTGTGCTAGCTTGTTTAGAGGGCATGGACGCAGACCGCACTGGCGACTTTTATAGGAGACTACTGCAGTGTTGTCCACCCATACAAGGACATGGTAACCCCTTAACTTATATTTTGAATAGTGTCAATAGTGTTCAATCACCACCGTTTCTGGATGGCTTATTTTCACTGTTGTACAGCGGTTTCCTTTCTGCCTGAGTGAATTGCGTTGGTAGCTCTGTACAGCTTTGTTTTTAAACTATTTTCTATCTTTTCTGCCGTTTATATTGCTTAAAAAAATTGAATCATCACAAAATATCTGATATTATCTAAAATTGTCTGCCACATTGATCTGACATCGCTAGCTTTAATCTAAATCGCTATTGCTAGCATTTCGCTAATTTGGCCTGCTGCCAACCAGCGTAATGTTTTTTTTTTTAATTATTATTTTATATTACTACATTTACCAGTGATCATTTTCAAATTCGTCATTCAATAAAATTAATATTAATATTAATAATAATAATAAAAAATAAAATCACAAATCTGTTAGTCTTGACTGGCAAGGCTACGATTCAACTTTACGCCTCAGCCAAACGGTTAAACAGAAAATGCGAGCAGCACCCGATGATGGAGAGAAAACGGCCAGGTGGAGCAGACAGGGAAAGGACAAAGAAAAAGAAAGCACTCCAAGAAGAAGCAACAAAATGTTGCAAAAATTACTGACCTGTTCAGGGCTTCAAGTGCAGGTCAGTTTCATCTGTAAATACTGTACTTTTTTCTTTGTTAACTTAGTATTGAACTGCTAGCAAATATAACGTTAAGCGGTAGTGCCCCTATTACTATCGTCTACATTCGTGGAGAAATCAAAACAAATGAGTGAAACGACGCACAGAAAACTCACAGAAGAAATGTACTGAGGTAAAAATTCTAATTGTTGTTTTTTTTATTTATAACATATGATTTAGTTTAACATAACACAACTAAGGGAGCTGTTTCGCTGAATATTATCACGATTGAAAATGTTACATTGAATTTATTGTTCAGTAAACAAATTGAGCGTCAGCGTCAGTTCTGGCAGGCCAAGTAGTCAAGATGCTGCTAACGCTATTGGCCAACACGGTCTCATCAGCGATCTGCTCAGCTGAGCCGCATCAGCTGTTCATCTCCCCTCGCTGCTAATGATTACGCTCAAATCAGGGCGCCCTATTTAAACTGATTCAGTTCGCTCCTAACTGCTTGCTGCTCGCTCTCTGCAACCCACCACCTCCCCAGCTCCTCCTTGTCGTGTATAACGTGGCATTTGCTATTCTGTCATCGTTGCTGGTCTGTTCATATGGGGGAATAGTTCTGCTCTCCCAGTGCTAAACTGTGAGCTTTCCCTAATGCTGCTGCTGTCCTCTGACTCTCTGCTATTTCATGGTGCTCATGAAAGGTCAGAGGACTCCCTGAACAGAGCCATACCGCCAAATTTCATCAACTGAATTGCAATTTATTCAATACAATTTCCTAATCATTTCTAATGTCTTGTGTGTTCTTGACTTAAATGGACCTGACAGAAGTAGCGTAGTTAATATTTATTATTAAGTTACTTACAATTTAGACACAAACAATATTAACTGTTTTTGTTCTATTTCACCGACGAAAATACTTCCAAAGGAAAGCAACATCAGCGCGTGTTTTGTTACTGAATGATTCAGCGTTTTGAACTAATCTTTTGGATGAATGACTCAATGACTCACTAAATAAGACGGTCACTTGCCGCCACCTATTGGCGGTTTAGTTTAACCATTTTTTTTATTTATATATTCAAACATTTATTTAAAACATCAATTTCATAACATTATTTATTGTAGTTGTAATTTTGCAGTGCAAATTATTTAATTTCATGGGTAACAGCCCTATAGTGTCTTATTATTATAACTGAATTTATTGATCAAATGTAAGAATTTGACATGAAAGATGATGCATACATTTAATAAGGTAATAAAAAAAATATTAATAATTTTATTAATACATTTTATTAAATTTATTTAATACATTTATTTAATTAAAAAGTCTTATGCAACCTGCTGACTTTCTAAGCTAACATTTTTGTTTAACCTCTCTTCTGCAGTTTATATACATTTATGAGTGAGAAGTAGAGAGGTAGAAACAGCTTTGGACTTCTAGAGTAAATGCTTGTATAACGTTATGTGCAGACCCATTTGATATTAGGACTGCTTTACTTCTAGGTTGGTTGTTTATGTTTTTATGTCATGGTCATACTGTGAAATAAATGTAATTTAGGGGGAAAAAAACAGGGTTGTCCGTGTTTTTAAATTTTATTTGGGTGCATAGGATGGCCTGGATGGGTGTAGGATTTCCCGGCCTGAAATTGTGTCCCAGTCCGGCCCTGGTTACACGTGATAAATGCAGGGAGATAGTCAGGCTGACGGAGAAGATTTCATAACAAGAGACATGCATCAAAACTGAGCATAGTAAGAATGCAAGGGCTTTAGAGACTGATGCGACTAGCTTAGTGAACTGTACATTGTTCAGTTTCGGCTGTAGAGCCTGTGCTGCAGGGCAACTGGGTGACTGTGAGACGGCATAGAACATCAAACAGGTTCTCCCCACCCACCGAGAATCCTGTTGAAAGTGCCCTAGTGATTGGCGATTCTATTACACGGAGCATGAAAATAGAGACACCAGCCACAACTTTGGATGCGACTAACTTAGTGAACTCTGTACATTGTTCAGTTCCGGCTGTAGAGCCTGTGCTGCAGGGCAACTGGGTGACTGTGAAACGGCATAGAACATCAAACAGGTTCTCCCCACTCAGTGATGCACCCACTGAGAATCCTGTTGAAAGTGCCCTAGTTATTGGCAATTCTATTACACGGAGCATGAAAATAGAGACACCAGCCACCATAGTCACATGTTTGCCAGGAACCAGAGTGCCTGACATAAAAGCACATTTAAAAGTGCTGGCTAATGCTAATCGTAAATTCTCTAAGATTATTATTATTATTCACGTCGGTACTAATGATGTTCGCCAGTTGGAGATCACTAAAATTAACGTTAAAGAGGTGTGTGAACTCCCAAGTACGATGTTAGGCACTGTAATTTGCTCTGGCCCCCTTCCTGTTCGCCAGAGGGATGAGATACTTAGACAGCCAGCCATTGAGTGAGGATAGTCTACTAGGCCCTAAGTGGTGTCCGCAAAATAATATAGAATTCATAGACAATTGGAAAAGTTTTTTGGGCAGACCTGACCTGTTGAAAAGAGATGGTATTCATCCCTCCTGCTGCTCTTCTCTCTAGTAATATGGCACATAGTCTTAGACCTCAAACATGAATTGGGGCTCAGGTCAGGAAGCAGACAGACTGGCTAAACCGACCGTCTGCTAGCTGTCTCACGTCACTGAGGTCAGATAAATCCCATCACATAGAGACTCTTTCACCTAGATATCATCATATAGAGACTTCGTCTGTTCCCTGAATTAGGAAATACAAAAAACTTCCAAACCCATCTAAGGGTAAAAATGTAATTGATGTTCAACAAATAAAAAACAGATATAATACAAATGATAAAGCCTGGGTTGCTGAATATTCGATCCCTTACTTCAAAAGCAGTTATTGTTATTGATATGATTACAGACTGTAACCTAGATGTGCTGTTTTGACAGAAACCTGGCTAAAACCAACCAATTACATTACTTTAAATGAGTCCACCCCCCAAGATTATGATTATAAACATGAACCTCGTCTGAAAGGCAAAGGGGGAGGTGTTGCTGTAATTTATAGTAATATATTCAGAATTACTGAGAAGTCTAGTTTCAAATATAATTCTTTTGAAGTGTTGGAACTTAATGTAACAATATCTAGTGTTAATGATAAATCACGTTTGAGATTTATGCTGGCTACTGTATACAGGCCACCAGGGCACCATACAGACTTTATCAAAACATTTGCTGACTTTCTATCAGAGTTAGTACTGGCTGCAGATAAAGCCCTAATTGTTGGTGATTTTAACATGTAGATAAAAAAAATGCATTGAAATTGGCATTTAAAGACATTCTTAACTCTATTGAAGTTAGTCAACATGTGTCAGTACCTACTCATTGTCGTAATCATAATCTAGATCTAATATTATCACATGGAATCAATGTTGATGCCGTTGAAATTCTGCAGCAGTTTGATGACATCTCAGATCCTTATCTAGTCTCATGTAAACTTAATTTAACCAAGGCTGCAAAGCCAACTCCGTGTTACAAATATGTTAGACCTATCACTTCTGCCACTAAAGAGTGCTTTTTTAAATAATCTTCCTGATCAGTTTCATCATCTCAGCATGCCAGATAGCTTAGAAGAACTCGATATTGCGACAA
Source organism: Gila orcuttii (assembly GCA_026230005.1). NCBI lineage: Eukaryota > Metazoa > Chordata > Actinopteri > Cypriniformes > Leuciscidae > Gila > Gila orcuttii. The sequence goes on along the minus strand of JAPDVR010000005.1, from coordinate 32,670,298 downwards.
ACTTTTAACTCTCTCTTTTCCAGCACTTTAGACACAGTTGCTCCTTTGCGCTTAAAGAAGATTAAAGAAAATAGTCCAACGCATGGTACAACGAGCACATTCAAGCCCTTTAGAGAGCGGCCAGAAATATGGAGCGCAACAGGAAGAAAACAAAACTAGAGGTATTTCGCATTTCATGGAAAGAGGGCGGACGTGGGGGCTGGGGGCGTTTGTCTGAAGTATAAAATCATTGGTTACCCGTAAGCCAATCACATAACGTTTGGTTATGACATGTGTTATTCGCCAGCTCAGCCGCATCGAACTTCCACTGTAAACACATGTATGATGCGAAAACGAAACCATCGGGCGAAATACCGGAGTGAACATGGCTGACCGAGTTTTGCTGCCTCCTTAACCTGATCATCCATGAGTGCAACCAAGGGGGACACAATCACAACTATCGCCTTGCCGGCCTTTGGCCTCCCCAGTTTCTCGCTGACGATCGGTAATATTTGATAAATTAAACTTTTACCAAAACCTGTCGGGAGTAGGGCCACAACATCACCTCCATTCAAAATGTTTACCAAACACTCTTCTTGTTCGGCCTTCAGTTTGGAAATGCCAGGAATATTCTCCACAACAGAGCGAATTGCGTCCTGTGTCTCCATATCTGCAGTCGTTTTCGATTTCCCCAATCTTAAACTCGGCGCGTAGCATCTACTTCACGGCTCTCAGCCTGCCCTCTGTTCGTTGATTGGCCGGCTGTTTTCAGGCCGGAGGAAAACTGAGAGACATGTCGATGTCTCAGACTAAGTACAGAAGCGAAATGAAATTGAGCGGAAGTACAAAGTCTGACGTAGTCAGGCTACATTAAAGTCTCCCTGACAAAAAATTTGATTAATTCATTGCTATAGGAGAGGAAGAATTTTCTAAACTCATTAAATCATCTAAATCGACAACATGTATGTTAGACACTAAGCTACTGAAAGAGATGCTTCCAGAGGTCATAGATCCTCTTCTTAATATCATGAATTCATCTTTATCATTAGGATATGTACCAAAAACTTTTAAGCTGGCTATGATTGAACCGCCTGTTAAAAAAACCGCAACTTGATCCTATTATTATTTATTAATTAGTCGATTACAGGCCGATCTCGAATCTACCTTTTCTGTCAAAGATACTAGAAAAGGCAGTATCTTCACAACTATGTTCCTTTTTAGAAAGAAATAATGTCTGCAAGGATTTTCAATCAGGATTTAGACAGTACCATAGTACTGAGACAGCTCTCATTAGTCACAAATGATTTGCTCTTATCATCTGATCGTGGTTGTATCTCTCTATTAGTGTTACTCGATCTTAGTGCTGCATTTGACACTATCAACCACTACATTCTTTTAAATAGACTTGAAAATTATGTTGGCATTAGTGAATTGCATCAGCGTGGTTTAAATCATACTTATCTGACCGTTATCAGTTTGTAGCAGTAAATTAAGAGATGTCTTATCGATCAAAAGTTCATTATGGCGTGCCACAAGGCTCAGTACTAGGACCGTTGCTGTTCACTCTGTACATTCTACCCTTAGGAGATATCATTCGGAAGCATGGCATTAGTTTTCACTGTTATGCCGATGATACTCAGCTCTATATTTCTTCACGCCCTGACAAAACTTGCCAATTCACAAAATTAACGGAATGCATAGCAGATATAAAAAACTGGATGACTAGCAATTTCCTACTACCTAATTCTGAAAAAACAGAGATTCTAATTATTGGACAAAAAACGTCCTCACGTTATAACCTAGAATACTGTTTAACACTTGATGGCTGCTCTGTCAAGTCCTCGTCGTTGGTTAGGAATCTGGGTGTGCTCTTTGATGCCAATCTTTCATTTGAAAGTCACGTGTCTAGTATCTGTAAAACCATGTTCATGAAAACCATGACATCAAGGCTAGATTACTGTATTGCTATTATGGGTGGTTGTCCTGCATGCTTAATAAACAAACTACAGCTGGTCCAAAACGCAGCAGCTAGAGTACTTACCAGAACCAGGAAGTATGACCATATTAGCCCGGTTCTGTCAACACTGCATTGGCTCCCTATTAAACATTGTATACATTTTAAAATATAGCTGATTACTTACAAAGCACTAAATGGTTTAGCTCCCCAGTACTTGAGCGAGCATTATAGTCCTTCACGTTTATTGCGATCTCAAAATCCCTATATCCCTCAGCCGGAACCGGGAACTCTTCCCATAAATCCTGATGTACATCATAAGGAGGATTAATACACTAATATTAGTCCGCCGGATCTAGGCCGTATCCAGATCTGATGAAGGACCAGCGCCTGGACACGACAACAACGCAGTCCTGAAGTGTCAACTAGTCTCTCCCCTGTGAAGGCCTCCTTTCCCTTACCTCTGTACAGATAAAACGTTGTCGGGATAATTACGGTTCGCGTGGCTATGCAGACGCGACAAAAAATTCTGTATTATACATTTTTAAGCCAGACAAGTAGTTTGTTGAGTGTTGATTTGTGAAGGACTACACGCCTGGGCACATATATATTCAAACGTGCATACCTATCGACTGAACACGTGATGTGCATGTGCGCGTCGACTGCATTTTCGCGGGTTTGCGTTTTTGAGGTTTGCGCTGAGATAATGGATAATCGTTTGCACCTTCGAACCTATTTCAGGGAGTGCGTTCTCGAGACACCAGGCACTGTTTTATGCGGAGCACGTTAAGGATTTTTCTGTTAGAACGGTGTCGTGTTAGCGGCCCCTAAGTTAATAGCTAATGATCTTTAATAACTTTAGCTGGACAATAACTTCATCCTAGAGCTGTGGTAAAGCCTAAACAATCTGTTACGGTAATTTCTATTACCACTGTAAAGCTGCTTTGAAACAATCCATACCATTAAAATCGTTTTATAAATGAAGGTGACTTGACTTGACATTATTTATTAAAAACATGATTTATTAAAAAAAAGCAGCTTGATCCTAGAGAATAAGTCAATTACAGGCTGATCACAAATCGACCCTTTCTGTCAAAAATATTAGAAAAGGCAGTATCCTCACAACTATGGTCCACTATTTTCTTCTAGATCTGTTGTACAGCTGAAACAAACTTTGCTGCATTATTTTCCTGTTATCAATGTAAAGCTACTTTGAAACAATCTGTATTGTAAAAAGCGCTATATAAATAAAGGTAGGGTTAGGCTTAGGAAGTACCTCAGGGTCAGAAATACAGCTATCAATTTGAGGCAATTTATGTGCTAATCGACATGATGGGCCATTTGCTTAGTCGCACAGAGAGACAAATCTGTGGCTCAACAAAGCTCAGGATGTGCCCTAAGGATGTGCCCTATATTAAGTCAAAAAAAGTGGATAGTAGGGTGTGTGTTAGCAGAAGCAGGGAGCTAGCTTTAGCTCTATTCATCCCATGTCTGCAAAATCCCCTATTTTGAGGAACAAGGCTATTCAATACACTCAATGTAAGTGATTTTGTTTCTGTTATACTGGATGGCAGTGTGCTGGCTAAGTGTTTTATTTTATGTTTTATTCTAGAAAATCTCATCTTTTTTTGTTTATGTTTAAAATGTTTAGGGTTCTCTGGGTGCATGAGAGAAGATATTCCATGGATTGGAAAGGGATTTACTGTCACAGTTACATTCCTCACATGTTTCCCTGTCTGTGTTTCCCGCCACTGATCTGTCACCATGGACACTAATCACTTTCATCACAGCTGCTAGTCGTTTGTTAATCATCTCTGTGTATTTAAGTTCCTCCCTGTGTTCTGTCTGTTGTCTGGTATTGTTTGTGTTCCCTTGTGTGTGCGCGCGTCTACCTTTATCTGCCTGAATAAACCTTTATTGTTTGGATCTCTGCGACTTTGTGAACTCCTTTGGATTTGCCCCACGCAGCACTGTGACATTTACTGTATAATCTGACTTTATTTTTGGACTGTCTTTACTGCTGGGATTTATGCTCACGTTGGACTAATGAGGATTATTTACGATAATTTATGGAGGTCCCAACTAAAACTCGACTGGACTTCAATGAAATGTCAGAGCCCCAGGCCTTAGGACATTTCTAAGGAAAAGAGACTGAGTGACTGTCGTAGTGTATATGTGAAAGATGTATGCCACATGCTTTTTCTGTTTGAGAATTTTAGTTTCTTTGATTTGATGTTTCCTCTTACCCATGCTAAGAATATAACTTGTTTGATTACACTCCCTCAATGTATCTACCTCCTTACTGAATGCATCGGTAAGCGTTACACTGTGAAGATCTAAAATCGGACACAACCCCCCCATCTTTTTGGGAACCAGAATGCACAGACTGTAGTAGCCTGACACTCTCTCTGGGAGGGGAACATGTTCTATGGCCCCTTTGCTCAGAACAGATTCTCTTGTGACAGCAGATGCACCTGCTCCGGTTTCATGGGACCACTCCTTTAAAACGAGGAGGGCAGTGTATTCCTTTTTCTACTGTCTTTAGGACCCAAGGAGATATACCCGGCAGTAGCTTCTATGCTGCCAAAGTCTCTTTAAAAGGGTTCCAATTTAATACTCCCTGTTGGGGAATGTTGAATGTTCTGTGTCCTGGGCAATACCAGGAAGCGACAGAACATCCAACATTTCGCTGGAAACTGCTGCCCCTTGAATCACCAGAGGTGGTGGAATGTTACAGTGGTTTCCTAAGGGTGCCAGGAAGGAGCTGGTTGATGTATCTTTATGTAGTCAGGTTCACTATATATTTTTGTGGGAATTTTTGTGGGATTTGCTAAACTATACATTTTTGGAAAGGTTATTGTATAAGGAGTCAGAAAATCAATGTTTTCATTTGCCCAGATGTCTATGCCATATTGATTTTTTTTTTTTTAAATGGCCGTCGTAAAACTTTAATTTGTAATATCTCGGCTTCTGAATAAGCTGGAATGTTGATTTTAACTGCTAAACCCACATTTTCAGGGCCAGGGAATCCAATGGTGCTAGTTACAAAGCTACAAGACTTTACCACATTAACCCATAGATGCATAAGTGGGTCAAAAATAACCCGGTGTGGTTGTTTTCTTGCAATATCATTGTAATGAAAAGTTGTGCGCATTTAATATTCCATGTTCCTCAAAAACCATGTTTTTTTTATCATCCCATTGAAATACATCCTCAATATGGGATACTGTGGATGTATAATAACTGAGTTATTATACATAGATAACGTCTTTGGTTACGTATGTAACCCTCGTTCCCTGAGTAGGGATCGGAGACGTTACGTCGGATGACGACGAATTAGGTTTCGCTTAGAAAGCCTATCAACTTTGAGTATTACAAAACGAGCCAATGGCAAGGAAATGCAATGGGTCTGCGGAATTTGCATAGCGTAACTCCGCCCCACCTCGTGCGTATAAAAGGAGGAAGCCGGCAACATGCAGATATGTTTCTTCGCTGAGGAGCCAAGACTGAGCTCAGGCGATCCCCGCGGCACAGCGGAAAGTGGCAGGCAGACGTAACATCTCCGTTCCCTACTCAGGGAACGAGGGTTACATACGTAACCAAAGACGTTCCCTTTCGTTGTCACTCCGAGTTATGTCGGATGACGACGAAATGGGGTTACCAGTCTAATCACGCCACCTTCTCAGCTGTCTTCCAGTGCCCTGCGTAAATCGAGATCCCTGTCGTTAGACTGGACGAAGGACTCCATTTATCACAGGAATACCAAGGTACACTGGGAAGCATATCCCAAACTAGGGGAAGTATGCAATTAATGCCAACCCAGAACACACATATGACCCGAAGGATGCATATGGAGAACACTTGGTTGTCCAGCCGCAGGTGGAATATTTCAACCCCAGGGGTGGCAGGGTGGCTTGCCAAGGGAAAGACACACGCTCAGAGAGGCTTACAGTGGAAATACACATGTGGGGGTCGCTCAGGGGAGGGACCATGCACACGGGAGGCACCTAGCCGACGCGCAGGCAAGAGACACTGGCGCCGACGTCAGGAGTGCTGGAGGAACTCAGGGCTTTCGGGGAAGCTCACCTGAGGAGAATATCGCACGTATCCAGTCCGTGGAGTGGAATGGCGAGCAAGCAAAGACACCTGAGCGGGTCCGGTACTAGCTAGTTGAAGCGAGTACATGAGAGGACACAGGCTCCACTCTGAGATTATAGAATCTAGCGAATGTGTTAGGTGTCGCCCAGCCTGCAGCTCTGCAGATGTCTGTTAGCGAGGCGCCATGCGCTAGAGCCCAAGAGGACGCCACACTCCGGGTGGAGTGGGCAGTCACACCAAGGGGGCACGGTCGACCTTGCTGCTGGTATGCCAAAGCAATGGCGTCCACTATCCAGTGAGACATCCTTTGCTTGGAGAGAGCCTTTCCCTTCAGCTTCCCACCATAACAGACAAAGAGCTGGTCTGAGGTCCTGAAACACTGCGTCCTGTCTACATAGGCGCGGAGAGCGCGTACTGGACAGAGCAGTGCCAAGGCTGGGTCTGCCTCCTCCGGGGGCAGCGCTTGCAGTTTCACCACCTGGTCCCGGAAGGGAGTGGTGGGAACCTTGGGCACGTATCCAGGCCGGGGTCTCAGGATCACGTGAGAGTGACCCGGCCCGAATTCCAGGCACGCTTCGTCAACGGAGAATGCGTGCAGGTCCCCTACCCTCTTGATGGAGGCCAGTGCAACCAGGAGCGCTGTCTTCATTGACAGGAAGTTAAGCTCGACTGATTGCAGGGGCTCAAAGGGAGCACTCTTCAGGGCAGTTAGAACCACTGAGAGGTCCCAAGAGGGAACGAGAGGAGGGCGAGGAGGATTCAGTCTCCTCGCTCCTCTCAAGAACCTGATGACCAGGTCGTGCTTCCCCACCGACTTACCTTCGACGAGGTCATGGTGTGCGGCAATAGCGGCAACATAGACCTTCAGGGTGGAGGGAGACAGCCTTCGCTCCAACCTCTGTTGAAGGAAGGAAAGCACAACGCTGATCGAGCATCTCCGGGGGTCTTCTCGGTGAGAAGAGCACCAGTTGACGAAGAGGTTCCACTTCAACGCATAGACGTGTCTCGTGGACGACGCTCTAGCGGAAGTGATGGTAGCCACCACCGCTGGTGGTAGGGTACTCAAACCTGCCTCGAGCCGTCCAGGAGCCACACGTGGAGGCTCCAAAGATCGGGGCGAGGGTGCCACAGGGTGCCCCGTCCCTGAGAAAGAAGGTCCTTCCTCAGAGGAATGGGCCAGGGAGGTGCTGTCGCGAGGAGTACAAGTTCGGGGAACCAGGTCCGGGTGGGCCAATACGGCGCAACCAGAATGACCTGCTCCTCGTCCTCCCTGACCTTGCGCAAAGTCTGCGCAAGAAGGCTCACTGGGGGAAACGCATATTTGCTACCATCTCCTGAAAAACGACCATCATCCCTGAGCAGCCCGTCTCAGGAGCGCCACTTGGCCCGGCGTTTAGCGGGGGCGGGGCAGGAGAGGGCTGTGGCGCCTTCTTGCGGCTTCCTCCGCGACCGGCCCTGGGTGGAGGCTGCTGCGTGGTCCGGGCGGGAGGGGCGGGAGCCGCAGGAGGGCCCCCTTAGCGGGAAACAGGCTGAGACGTCTGCCCGGCCGGGCGGGTGGAGGCAGCAGTGGGCCGGCGGGGCAGAATGTGCTTGATGGCCTCAGTCTGTTTCTGGGCAGTTGAGAACTGTTGGGCGAAATCCTCAACTGCACCACCGAAGAGGCCGGCCTGGGACAGGGGGGCGTTGAGCAGACGGGTCCGCTCGGTGTCCCGCATGTCAGCCAGGTTCAGCCAGAGATGTCTCTCCCGGACCACAGCTGTGGACATCACCAGACCCAGGGAGCGCGCGGTAACCTTCGTCGCCCGGAGAGCAAGGTCGGTCACGGCGCACAGCTCATTGAAGAGCCCTGGGTCTGTCCTACCCTCGTGCATGTCTCTGAGCATCTGGGCCTGGTAGACCTGCAGAGTGGCCATAGCATGCAGTGAAGCAGCTGCCTGTCCCGCCGCTCTGTAAGACTTCGCCACCAAGGTAGACGAAAATCTACAGGCCTTGGATGGGTGCTTAGGCTCGCCCCGAGAAGAAGCACTCTGAGGACATAGTTGCATTGCAACAGAGCGTTCAACCGGGGGAAGCCCAGTGTACCCATGGGCAGCTGCATCATCGAGGGGAGGAAAGGCGGATGAGACAAACGAGCGGTCCCGAGAAGACAGGGGGGTCTTCCAGGACTTCGAGACCTCATCATGCACATCCGGGAAGAAAGGAATTAGGGTTTGCCGAGGACGGGGGTCGGCGGCCTTACCCAAAAACCAATCGTCCAGCCGCGAGCGCTCAGGACAGGGTGGAGGCCTCCACTCAAGTCCGATGCTCGCGGCTGCCCGGGAAAGCATGGCTGTCATCTCCGGATCGGACTCGAGCACAGCCGTATGCACACCGGAAGGTGGCAGCTGTGACGAGTCGTCACTTCCAGAAGAATCAAACCCACCTAGTGATGCTGCAACAGACATGGCATCATCCTCTGTAGCTTCAGCTGAAACACGCGGGCCACCAGAGGGTAGACCCGCGGGAATCAACTGCTCACTAGCGGGCACCGTCACTGAAGAGGGGGGCTGGGGTCGCGGACACATAGTCGGCGCCTTGTTCCAGACCGTAACCCTCAGGTCACCCTGGCCACCAGCCGCAGGACGGGGGGTGGATGAGGGGACTCTCACTCTTGCGAGTTCACTGAGTCTCGACCTTAGTGACGCGATGGTCATGTTCCCACAGAGAGAACATGAGTCATCCACGAGCGCTGCTATAGCATGATCAATGCCCAAACATACTAGACAGCGCTCGTGCCCATCAGAGTCCGATACCAATCTGCCGCAACCAGAAGTACACGGGCGAGGCATCTTTAAAAAGACGTGCCGCGTGTAAGCTCTTTTTGTGAGAAAACTCAAGTGTTGAAGCACCCGGGGAGACACGCACTGTCTGGCAAATCACTGCAACAGATAAGCAGGAAGCACGCGCTCGCCGAAGATCGCCGTCACACCAACACTCGAGGTACTCGTTTGTAAAGCTGACAATTCAGAGATGGCTTGTGGAGAGAAGAATACACTTGGCTCCGAAGCGAAAACATATCTGCATGTTGCCGGCTTTCTCCTTTTATACCCACGAGGTGGGGCAGAGTTACGCTATGCAAATTCCGCAGACCCATGGCATTTCCTTGCCATTGGCTCGTTTTGTAATACTCGAAGTTGATAGGCTTTCTAAGCGAAACCCCATTTCGTCGTCATCCGACGTAACTCGGAGTGACAACGAAAGGGAACTAGGAGGTCCTTTTATTGAAGAGTTTGAAATTAGCTCATGTAAAACGTGGATGTTCTGGAACTAACGACATGCACATTTAGACCACAGTATGATTAACCCTCTGAGGTCTGAGGTGTTTTCCTGGTCCTGGAGGTGTTCTGACATGCTCTGACATTTGTGCTTATTTCTGTTACTTGTGACATTTTCATGGCTAAAGTCTTATTACATTGTGTTCAGCACAAACTCTGCTACAGTAATATTTCAGCAGCATGTATGTAAAAGTTTGTAGTTTTAAGATAACAATGTTTATGCGGGTTTGTGAAAAAACAAAAAACAAATGTTACTGAAATAAGGTCATAAAACCCATAGTGATTATTTCTTCACAAGACTTTTGAAAATTGTATCACGTAGCCTAGAATATTTGCTCCAAAACTATGTGAAAATCATCCTGCATACTCATTTAGATAAGACAATATATTGATTTAAAATTTGTATGAAGTGTTTTGTGTGAGAAAGCTTTATGCGAGGAGGAGTGGATCTCTCATTAATATGAATGCATTTTACACCTGAGAAAGACAAAGACCCTCCCCTAATGGCCCTATTAGGTGCTATCAGGCCCGATCATTATGAGAAGCCTTGCACAAAGAATGAGGAGAAATTAAAAAAAGAATGGCTTTTAGATTGTCTGGATTTATTTACAACACAACATAATCCAAAGATACACAACAAAGGACAAAAAGCACATTAGTAAACACACTGATCTAAAGACAAAGACTTAAACAGTCACACACCTTTGTGCCATTCCTGAAACATAGTAGCCTACATACCTGTCATGTCCAAGGTGTTTGACTTTTCATTTTACCATGTTCATGTACAGAGACTGTTGAAGTCAGCAGGACTCATCCAGTGGCATCTGGTCCCTTTCTAAAAAATACATAAATAAACACCTGTAAACATGTTGATATCAAGACAAACTACAGGGCTGCACGATTCTGGGAACACATTTTAGATTTTTCACTCACACACACACACACACACACACACACACACACACACACACACACACACACACACACACATATATATATATATATATATATATATATATATATATATATATATATATATATATACACACACATATATATATATATATATATATATATATATATATATATATATATATACACATATATACATATATATATATATATATATATACACACACACACTGCCGTTCAAAAGTTTGGGGTCGGTATGATTTTTAATGTTTTTTTAAAAGAAGTCACTTATGCTCACAAAGGCTGCATTTATTTGATTAAAAATACAAAACAAACCCAGTAATATTGTGAAATAATATTTCAATGTAAATCAGCTGTTTTCTATGTAAATATATAGTAAAGTGTAATTTATTCCTGTGATCAAAGCTGAATTTTCAGCATCATTACTCCAGTCTTCAGTGTCACATGATCCTTCAGAAATCAGTATAATATGATGATTTGATGCTCAAGAAACATTTTTCAATATCATCAATGTTGAAAACAATTATTTACATTTTTATTTCAGGATTCTTTGATGAATAGAAAGTTCAAAAGAACAGCATTTATCTGAAAAATAATCTTTTGTAACATTAAACACTACCATTCAAAACTTTGGGGTCAGTAAGAATTTTTATTTTATTTTTTGGGGGAAATAAATAAAATGGATCAATACTTTTATTCATCAAGGAGGAATTAAATTGATAAAAAGTGACAGTAAAGACATTTATAATGTTACAAGAGATTTCTATTTCAAATAAATGCTGTTGTTTTTAACTTTGTTCATCAAAGAATTCTAAAAAAAAAGGTACACAACTGTTTTCAACATTGATAATAATCATAAATGTTTCTTGAACATCACATCATCATATTATACTGATTTCTGAAGGATCATGTGACACTGAAGACTGGAGTAATGATGCTGAAAATTCAGCTTTGATCACAGGAATAAATTATGCTTTTTTACTATATATTCACGTATAAAACAGCTGTTTTACATTGAAATAATATTTCACAATATTACTGGGTTTGTTTTGTATTTTTAATCAAATAAATACAGCCTTGGTGAGCATAAGTGACTTCTTTTAAAAACATTAAAAATCTTACCGACCCCAAACTTTTGAACAGCAGTGTATATATATATGTATTTTGTAAATATATATACGAACACCTAGTTTGTTGCGCCTTGTATATAGGCATGTGTAGGGCTGCATAAAATAATAACAATAGCCTAGATAGCAGGCAGCCTATAAATCATTAAAAATTAACACTTCAGTAACACTACACTAGACAAACATATATTGTTTATCATATGTTACTTCAAATATTTCTATTCGTTATGAAATGAGATGAGTTTGGCGTGAAGCCTAATGTGTGGCGTGTTTTGCTTTTTGAACACACAGCGTGACTCAGACCCAAACTCAGCGCGTGCAGCGATCGAGCCGCTCCAAACTATGAAACATTATTGTTACATTATACATCTACGTTTGAGCAGATATCCACAAACACAGTATTTAACAGTAAACACAGGTCTAAACATTAAAATATTCACCATATTAGAATAAACACTCATACTAGCATAGGCCTACTTGTATCTCATTTCATAACATTTTAGGCTGGCACCAGTTTGAGTTTAGTAGCTACAATGTAAAGTTTATGCAACAATAAAACACTTACTATTATGTCTCTTACCTTAAAAATTGTTCTCATAATCAAAATGTGCCCTTCTGAGGTAAATCCAAGGTAAATCCACAGCACAAACAGTCTTCCAAACTGATGAAAAGTAGAGAAATACTGGAGTCGCTGATTCTTTGTTTAGAGCTGATGAGGGCGTTAAAAGCTCTGCTTCCTTCACGTGGATCATTTGAATGAGAACAGCTCGCGCTTGAGGGGGTGTGGTTACATTAAAGTTAATTAGCTCGGGCTGGAGAAACTGTACATGTCGTTGCTTTCATACGGATTTCTTAAACCGAGAATATTTGTTTTTGATATGATTTACTTCATTTAAAAAAGGAGACTTCAAGCTTTGTAAAGACATTACTTTCATGTGTGGGTGGCAAGTATTGGCTGAGTTACAGATCATTTTTTGTCGCGTTTCAGAATGAACTTCACATTGAGATAGAAGACAGAACGTGCATCATGTTTTTTTTCTTTATTTTACGAAAAACACAGCTTTTTGTTTTTATTATTAGTGTACACAAAAAAAGAAGACATTTAACAGTTTTTGAAGATATATAACACTTGCCTGTATGACAAAAATCTTATTTGTTATTAAAGTTATTTGAGTTTCTTTTGCACTGATAAGAAAAAAAGCGGGACTATCGCACCGGCGCAATAGCCGACCCCAGGTGGTTAAGCAACCTTTTTAATTAGACAGTTTCTATACATGATCATAATCCTCATCGCTTTCATACATCGCGACTTGGGAATCGTCATCATTCTGGCACTGGCTGCTGCACTGACACATATCAGTACAGGCTAAGTCCTTAGCTCTGCAGGAGCACCTCCCAGAAGAGCAGTCATTTAACCAACTCAAGGATGGCCTTTGGGGCTGAGAGGACCTCTGTGGTCACTGGTTTGAGCATGCCATCCGAGTGTTTGAAGTATCCGTTTTGCAGAGGATCCAGCTGTGGATCCTGCAGAGCAATGGATGCCTGTGCCCATACTTTTGTTTGGACATGGACTCTCAAGATGTGCTGCTTCAGAGCTCCAAGTGTTGGATGGATATTGTCACTTTCTGTCCTATGTTTGCAGAAGAGATGCCATCGCAGTTGAGGGATTGCCTTGATGTTGATCCCCTTGGGCGAGTAAGCTGCACATATAAAGGATTCCAGGGCTGACAGCATTCCTTCTGTCACATCTGCTTCGTCCAAAAGCATCTGCAGAGCTTTGACAATATCTTCATCTGCATTGAGGTCGACCTGCAGCCAGCTTGCCTTGCCTACCTGTGAACCTTCCTGTGTTGTCAGCCCCAGTGAATGCATGGAAGGCTGGCAAAGCCTTTGCTCTTTCTTTACCTAGAGCTCGCCACAGTGGTTAAATCTGCACAGCACCAGAGGCCATAGAAATGGACGTGTTTTTCAACATGAGATCATAGTTTGCTGTGACTACCAATAAAACATCTCTTATTTGGTGAGAAAAACACCAACTGTGCATCATGTAGGTTTCGCTGTGAAGCCAGCACAGCCTGGTGGATCAGCAGTGTGTCTGCTTCTTCGTGGTTGTTTTCTTGAAAGACAAGGTCTTTGTTGCTCCTAGTGAGCCCAGAAGCAGATGTGATGATCAGCTTGGAGGATCCCTTGTTGTACTCCAGAGTTTTGGCAGCAAGATATTCAGTCAGATCCCTCTTAGTCTTGTCATGGGAGAGGAACCTGCTAATTGGGATGTGTTTGATGTTGGTGTCATCTCTGACTTGATACTGAATAGAAGCTTTTCCTTGTCTTCGTTTATCTCTAGTTGCACTCTTTAAAGAATCTGCCCTATATGTGTCAAACACGGGGATGATTTCATCATAATCTTGTGTTAGTTGCATCAGTCTGTCATTGAAGCAGCCACTCAGATTCTTGACTGTCAATTCATTCGCTGTTTTTTTTTTGCTCAGCTTCTGCACAAGCACCATACCGTCCACCAGTGCTATCTTCCAACTTGGCTGATCAGTAGATGTGAGGTCTGTGAGTCATGTATCCATTGTATCCATCTTGGTGAGTAGAACTTCCAACTTGAGGCGGCTGATGGTCTTCATGGGGCATGTCTTCTTTTGTCAGCTTCTCAAGTAGATGGATTAACTTTGACTTGTCATGGCATGGCAGAATTGTTCCATCAGGAGCGAACAGTGCCCTTGGTGTCAGAGTGAATTCATAGTTTCCTATGGCCTCTTTCTGGTTGATGTCTCAGTTTGTCCTGGCAAGTACCATCAGGCGTGCAAACAGGTCCTTGGTCTCCTTCAGATTCACAGTATTGTCTCTGAGTTTCACTGTAATCTTCTTGTTCCCAGACAGGAACATCTTGTTGTTCTCTTTCTTCACAGGGGCCCAGAGGCTGACATCTCCGTTGATATGCTCTGACACATAGTCTTCATACAACTTCTGGCCAGTGACATCAGCATTCAAGATCTGTTGTACATTCTCATCTGGGATGTATGGGCTTGCGTGATCACATTGTGCAGGTTGTCACCTTCTGTGGTAAAGGGGTTTCCATGGCTCAGTATGGCTGCCTTGATCTTGTCGATTGTTTTTTAGCTGTGTATTCAGCATATTTCCAGAACAGATTTAACCATAGTGATTTTGGTCGGTGTCCGATGAGTAGTCACAATGAACAGGCATTTCCCTTTTCTTTCTATTCTGGTCACACCCTGGAGGAAATTCAAACATAAACAGCAATATGATCAGAACCAACACACTTATGGATATAATTGCACGGGCTGCACTTGAACAATCTGTTAGACCACATTTGCTCCCAGGTGTGCTGGTTGTCGCGTTGGCCCCACAGACGTCTGAAACGCTCCATGTTCACCTTGATGACTCTTTGCGAGCCGTAGTAAGGTCTTTCCCTCGTAGGCAAGGGAGGTACGTTACTAGCACGTCCTTTCTTCCCTCACTTTCCACTGGACGGTGGTTGGTGGGGCTTACAATGTGACACGTGAATCCAGGTGTCACGCTCAGCAACCTTGATTGCTGTATTTGTTGTTAGAATGATTTCATACGGACCTAGCCACCTTGGGTTGTTCCACGCTTTACGTCTGTGATCCTTGATCCAAACCCACTGTCCGGGCTCGTAAGAGTGCTGTTGCTCTGTACCTGGAACTGTAAAGCAGCTTTCACCTGTGAATGAATTGTTTTAATAATTCTGGTTAGTGACAATATATATTTCCTCATTTGCTCGTCTACCCCCGCCAAACCCTCCTGGGGAGGAGGTTCAATCCCTACTCGCATGGGCCGACCTGTAAGAATTTCATGTGGGCTGAGGGCTGTCCTTGTACCTTTTCGTGCCCTTATGGCCATTAAAACAATGGGCAAAGCTTGAACCCACGTCATTTCAGTCTCAGCCATAGCTTTACATAATTTGTTCTTTATCATCTGGTTTGATCTCTCAACTGCTCCTGCAGACTGTGGCCTGTAGGAACAGTGTTCTCTCAAATTTATTTGAAGTCCTTTCGCCAATTCAATTATTACTTTATTTACAAAATGCGTTCCATTGTCACTAGACAATTTTTCAGGTATTCCGCATCTGGGAATTACCTCTCTTACCAGAGCTTTTGCTACAGCCGCAACATTAGCTTTTCTGCTTGGGAAACACTCAACCCACTTTGAAAACATATCAACAGTTACAAGACAATATTTATACCCTTGACATGGCGTCAACTCAATGAAATCCATCTGCAGATGCGGAAAAAGAAGGTCAGGTGTGGGGTGGGCAGAGTAAATAGCTTTTTTACTCTGTCTTCCCACATTGTTTGCTGCACAAATATGGCAATTTCGGCAGAATTTCTCTGCTACTGATGTAAATCCTGGAGCCACTCAGGATGTACTTATCAGATCATTCATAGCCCCTTTTGAGGCATGGTCTAATCCATGAGCACCAATTTGCAAAATTAGGATATAATTGTTTAGGTAGAAATGGTTTGTTTGTTCTGGTATCTTTCCAGACACCTTCATCATCTTTTACACTCCTCTCTGACCAGTTCCTCTTTTCTCGATTAGTACCCAGTCTCTGAATTTCGTTTAATGACGGTGGTACTTCGGTACTGTCTGTAGAAAGGGATGCAAACAATCTGGAAAAGTTGGATGACTGCAGGGAGAGAAAGAGGAAGTGGTGCCCTCAGCTCTGTAGCTCATGAAAGAGGAAGTGGACACTTTTGATGGGTCAACTGAGACAGTGCAGGAAAAGGTGACAATTCACTTGAGACTTTTTCTAAAGACAATTTTGCCATGCATTATGGAATTTTGTGCCAGGGTGAATCAAAAGCCAGACCGAGAGTGCCATCACAACCTGATGATCAAACATATCAGCCCAACAAGTCAACTGAATGATAATCCACACAGAAAAGAAAGACTTTGATCCATTAACTTGTGTGTCAGGTGCTGCATTTTCCATGATCACTACAGAGAATGTTTCAAATTTAGTTAATTATTACATCAACTTGATTGTTTTGGATTATCCACTGGTTTCAGCAATTCTTCATATCTTACACTAACTCTTTGAATCTGCTTTCAATAAGGACCAGTCCAGCCGTACTACAGGAAGTTCAATAGCAGAAGTGAAAGATTGACTCACCAATCAGTTAAAACACTGGATTTTGTGAGTGAGGGTTATTACTTAACCAATAGTGATAAAAGCAAATATATTGGTCACTCCATTTCATCTAAAGGTAATTTTCTGGATTCAATAAAAACAATGAATCTAATTATAAACTTTTGAAATCATATGCTGTCCCATCTGGGGTACGAGATAGAAATGTTTTTATTTTTGTCCATGGATCTGAGATTGTGTGAAGATCTCAAGATAGAAATGAAGATCTAACATTTCTTTGGTGCAGCTAAAAAATCTGCACCAAACAAAGATTGTTATGTCTGTGCACATGCCTCCTTCTCTGCTGCATATCCGTACCCTCTGTTGCCAGAGCCAGTAGAAGGTCACCAATTAAAATGCATTCTGTCTCAAGCCGCAGGGCCAGGGTCAGAATGTTCCTGAAGAATTTTCGGGAAGGGATTTCCCCCTGAATGTCATAAAGTATCTATGCCATCACCAATTCTCTCTCTCTCTACTGAGGGAAAGAAAAGGATCCGGCCTTTGCCAGATCAAAAATTTAAAGAGTGTTATAGGTCGCAAGAGGGAGATCAATATTTGGGGACGCTTGAGGGGTGTGAAACTATCCACAATGTTAGCGGTTATAATCCCACAGGCAAAAGTGATCACCTTGCGGGAGGGGCTTATGTCCTAATCGACTATTACTGGTTGTGTGGTCATACTGCATATCCCAGTTTGCCTGTTTCATGGATTGGACTCTGTGCACTAGTTCAGCTCAGAGCAAGAATTAGAATTGGCTATGTGGGAAAGAAAAGGGGAAGAAGGGCCCTGAAGAGAAATAATGATGACACCTGGTGGAGACATGACATTTCTGACATCCCTGAAGAAAGCCTTGTAATTGCCAAAACATCTGTTTTGGAAGGCTTTCCTAATCCATAATGCTGTAACTGACTCAATGAATTGGATTAATAGGATCCATTATGAATTATTTCGATTTTCAAATGACACCCAAATAATTTTGGAACTTTTGAAAAGTGAAGTAGGGGCCACTAGACAAATGACTCTGGAAAACAGAATGGTACTGGATGCAATTTTTGCGGAGGAGGGAGGAGTTTGTGTTAAAATTGGCAAAGAATGTTGTACTTTCATTCCAGCTTATGATGCGGATGGGAGTACCATTTCAAAGGTGTTAAGCGATATGACTAAGGTGCAGGATGATCTGTGGCGGGATGAACAGGCAAAGAACAAAGCAACAGGATGGGGGGGTGGGCGGGCGCCCTGGAGGCTGAGGAATGTGTGATCTGGAGCAGGAAGCCTCCAGGGCGGAGCAGGCTGTGCAGGAGGACAGGGCGGAGCAGGACGTGCAGGTGGCCAGGGCGGAGCGGGACGTGCAGGCGGCCAGGGCGGAGAGGACCCTTCGGGCAGCCACGGCGGAGATGACCCTTCGGGTGGCCATGGCGGAGAAGACCCTTCGGGTGGCCATGGCGGAGAAGACCCTTCGGGTGGCCATGGCGGAGAGGAGTAGCCCCCCCCCAAAAATTTTCTTGGGGAGAGTTACAGGCTCAGGAACAGACGTTGGCTGGGCAGTCTCAGGCTGGGCAGTCGGGACGTGAACAGTCTGTGGCTGGACCGACGGGACGTGAACAGTCCCAGACTGGGCAGAATTGGCCTTGATAGGTGGAATGGGTGGCGCCGGCAGGGCAAGGAGCTTGGGCGACGCAGGCAGGGCCAGGAGCTTGGGCGGCGCTGGCAGGGCCTGGAGCTTGGGCGGCGCCGGCAGGGCCAGGAGCTTGAGCGGCGACGGCAGGGCAAGGAGTATGGAGACAGCCTCTGGGCTGACTTGAGGCTCAGGAAGGACCTACGGGCATTGTGGGACGCAGGAAGTCCTCTTCTTCCTCCTCCGTCTCCGAGAGCGAGAGGGTGCTGGGCTGGACGGGACCAGCGGTGAGGGCTCTGGGCTGGACGGGACCAGCGGTGAGGGCTTGGGGCTGGACGGGCTGAAGCAGACGGTGTAGGGAGATTTACAGCTCGCCAGCACCCACTCCACAAAGGCAGCAAAGTTATCCCGAGGACCTTCTCCGGTTAACTACTCTCTGCATACGTCGTTCAGGCTCACCTTAAAAAACGTGCAGAGGCAGTCGTCCGGGTAGTGTGTTACATGAGCCGTCTCTAGAAAGGTACGCGTGTGTTCCTCCAAAGTTTGATTTCCCTGCTCCAAACACAGGAGGAGGACAGCGGGGATATCCATTTTAGTTGGGTCCATTCTTCTGTTACGGGACGTTGAGGAATCACGAGGAAGACGATGAGGAACAGGAGAACAGTAATTTATTCAATGAAAACTCAGTAGTAGCAACACACGTCATAATACGAATGAAATACAAACGCAAGCGAGAACGGACCAGGAATAGGGAGAAACTGAGGGCTTAAATAACACAGGGAGACAAAGGAACATAATTGGGGCACAGGTGACACAGATGAAGATAATTAACTAGACAGGTGAATTAACTGAAGGCAAACGAGGAGCGGGAAAACAGAACAGGACTAAACCATAAAAACTAGAAAAAGGGGGTAAAACACAGTCACACTGTTACAATTATGATACTAACCATAAAGATATGAATGATACTAACATCTCGTGATAAGTTCTAACACTTCCTTTGGTCCTATGTCTGAGGATGACTAAAATTTCCATGATTCTAACAATAAATCTAAATTAATCTTACTTCCTTTTTCCCTAGGATGTAGCCATCAGACGAACTCTAACCTACTAAACTTCTGACTTAATATAACTTTGGTCAAAAGGAACTATGAAATTGCACCAACCATTATATTGTGAAATGATTTATTGAAATATTAACCCCTCATATTGTTTTTTGATGATACAGGATATTTTGCTGATGCCACTAATAAAAGGGTAATGAAAAGGGGGGAATTTGATTTGACAATGTAACCAATCGTGATGATTAAGAGCGTGATGATTAGTCATGATGATTCTGTTTTGATATGTCTGGCTTAAGGCCAATTTATACTTCTGCGTCGAGTGTGCGCCGTAGTGTACGTCGTGGGCTACGCACGTAGGCGACGCCGTCGTGAGCATTTATACTTCTGCGTTATGTCTGTGTTGCTCTGCAGTTACAGCGCCGAAACACTAGTTGGCGGGGAAGGGTTTTAATGTTCCACTGTGTTTAGATTCTTCGCGGCTGTTTTGAGTTTAGGCTAGCCGACTACAAGCAATGGCGACTGAAAGAGAGCGGATCTTGTTGGAGTTGGAGCTTATTGAGGTGGAAAAACAGTTAATTTTAGTGAAATTACTAAAACTAAAAGGCAGAAAAGAGAAAAGACGTCGGAGGAGATGGTACGTGCGACCCTTGAATCGGTTGAGGCAGAAGGAGGGTTTAATTTTCTGTGCTTGTCCGGCCACTGAGAGAAGTGGACGAGGAAATGCACTTCAGATATTTCCGAATGTCGGCCGGTAAATTTGACGATTTGGTTCGTCGTGTGCAGCCATTTATCGTACATCAGTGTACGCACAGTATGCCTGTAGACATTATGCAGAGACTGGCAGTCACCCTTCGAATTTTAGCTTCAGGTGGAAGCCAACAGGCTGTAGCAGCTAGCTACAAACTGTCGTCAAGCACAGTGTCTTCCATATTGTCCGAGGTATGTCAATCTTTGTGGAAAGCACTGCAGCCAGAGTTTCTTCCCTGTCCTTCAGTCGCCCAATGGGAAAATATTGCTGCTGATTTTTGGCGACTGTGGAACTTTCCGAACTGTGTTGGCAGCGTAGACGGAAAGCATGTCAACATAAAAGCACCACCGCATTCCGGGAGCGACTACTACAACTACAAGGGCACACACTCCATTGTTCTTATGGCTACCTGCGACGCCAGATATCGCTTCACCATGGTGGATGTGGGGGGATACGGACGGGAAAGTGATGGTGGTGTCTTCAAGGAGAGCCGATTTGGTTCTAGGCTTCTTGAATACAAACTGAACCTGCCCCCACCAGCCAATCTTCCTGGAACAGGAGTCAAAATCCCACATGTGATAGTTGGTGATGCTGCATTCCCCCTACACAACAACCTCATGCGTCCCTTTCCAGGTATGTCACAGACAAAAATTATTTAATGTAATAGTACTTTGTGTATATGTATATATTCCTGATCACAGCTGCATTGGCAGACAATGATTCCCTATCAATTAATACTGTTTTGTTTTGCTGCATAGGGATGAACCTGCCCATGGATAAGCAGACCTACAATTACCGTCACTCCAGAGCCAGACGGGTGATTGAGAATACATTTGGCATTTTGGTTGCAAGGTGGCGAATCCTTGGGCGACCTCTAGAATCTCTGCCAGACAAAGCAGTTGACATTGTGAAAGCTTGTTCTGTTTTACACAACTTCCTGGCCTACACAGATGAGGTCAGCACACCTGTTAGCAGATACATCCCTGCTAATTTCACAGACACTGACACTACAGGGTTACCTCAGCTAGGGGAGTGGCGCAGAGTGGTGTCAGGGGACACAAATCTTTTGGAACCACTAGATCCATGTCACCTTTCAAGGGCCCGCTCCACCAGAGCTGCAGCTTGTGTGCGGAATGACCTGATAGCCTTCTTTCAGTCACCCCACGGAATTGTGCCATGGCAGAACAACATAGTGTGTCGTGGTCAACTTGATCAGTAAATTGTACTGGTGTAAAATATATGCACCTGTAAATGACATGCAACTATGTTAATAAAGACCAGTTGTAAAGTCACGTCATTGTTCTACTATTGTTTACAGTAACCTGGAAAATACGATGTGCAAACAGCAGGAATAGAATTTTTTTTTTTTTAAAGGGCAAACTATACACACAAATGGTCAAACTATGTACAAGATTGTGCAACATGTAAAGGTGCAATTATTCATATTAAAAATAGATGCAAAAGAGCAAACAAACAAATGGGCAAACTGTGCGTTAATCTTTATTTGCAGTAACCTGCACAATACAATGTGCAAACAGCAGGAACAGACAATTTTTTAAATAAAAAGTGCAAACTATATCCACAAACGGGTATACTATGTACAAGATAATGCAACGTATTAAGGTGCAATGATCTACAGTTATTAACAATAAAAATAGATGCACAAGAGAAAACTGTACACAAAAGATAAAAACTATATAACCTGCACAAATTGGTGCAAACAGACAAAATATAAAAAAATGCTAAAGTGCTAACTATATACAAAAATGTACAAACAATAAAACCTGCACAAATAGGTGCAAACAAGCAAAATATTAATAGATGCAAAAGTGCAAACTATATACACAAATGTACTAACGTTGTAGAAGTAGGCACAATTGTTTATTTTTTCTGCTGCCACTCGAACAGGACCTTGGACACATCAAACATTGCCTGCTCCCTGTGCTCCTCCGGCACCCTTCGCAGCATATCAGCAACAGTGTGCCCAAACCGGTCGCTCTCGTCATTTCCTTGACTCAGTCTCTGTTGCAGCTCCACCCGCCGTTCCTCCAACTGAGCCTCCATCCGAGCAACCTGCATTTAAATCCAGTCATCTTGTTCCTTCCTCTTTCTTTTCTGTGCCATCCTTGGACTGGGGGACATAGAAGATGGCTGGGGGGACAGAAAAGATGGCTGGGGGACAGAAGAGATGGCTGGGGGGACAGAAGAGATGGCTGGGGGGACGGTGGACTTGGCTGGTGATGGGGGCTACAACTTGGTAGTTGGTCATTGTTGTTAGTTGGAGGTCTCACAACAGAGCTTGAATCGCTCCCATCCTGTGATTATGAAAGAAATAGCAAATAGTATAAGTTAGTCTTATATATACAAGCTGATGCATTCAGTGTTAATTCACAGATTGACAGAGCTATGAATACTGCATATTCCTACATTGCAAACGCCACGTTGTTGTATATAAATACAACCCATTACTAGGGGTGGAACGATACACAGAAGTCACGGTTCGGTTCATACCTCGGTTCGGACATCACGGTTCGGTACAATGGAGTGAAAAGCAAAACAAAAATGCAGAAGTCATTTTTATAAATGTCTTAAGCCTTGTATTTTTTAATTAAGTTTTATTAATAAAGGCATAGAAACAGTTTATTTGTAGTGCACTGACAATAGTTTTATATAATTTAATTAGTTTATTAATTAAATTAATAAAAAGACAAAAAGACCTTGCGATATGTTTGGTAATTGTACCTGAATGAATTTAAAATTAATTTGCTATATTTCAGATCAATATATTTGTTTTCCTTAATTTTAATTAACCCTAACTTTATTCTCATCTGAATTATAAATAATTGATTTTCGTATAAAATAATACTACCATTAAAAACCACATTTGAATTTCTTTTTTAATCAATGTAGAATGTGTAACTTAAAAATAAGACTGTGTGTGTGTGTGTGTGTGTGTGTGTGTGTGTGTGTGTGTGCGTGCGATTTTGGTTGGGTGACAGTTGTAGGTTACAGTTTGACAAGAGTTTAGAGTGTGACAAAAGCACAATGTTGTGTTTTATTGCGAGTGTACAAAAATATATGTAAACACTTTGCAGTTTGAATAATGTCCTGTATGAACAAAATGACGGAGTATGTTTTTATGTTTCCACTGTTCGATCGCGCCCGCGCCTCTCCCTCTCTCGCGCGCACACACACACTTCAGCATTGCAATATTGACATCGCAGTCTGTTCATTATGCTGCGTTGAGACCAAACGCGAATTGAGCGAAATTTATCGCTATTTAGAGTTTTATTTATTTATATACCGTGTATTCTCCGTGACGCCCGTACCGATTCGGTTCAATACGAATACATGTACCGTTCCACCCCTACCCATTACATATAATTACAACCTATTACACATGCTTTTTGTTTCACAGAGATATTATTTTTTGCACAAATCAATACTCCATTTACGGCATGGTAGCATTGCTAGTTAAGTTAGCTAACCTAAACACAACAGAGGTTCACAAAGGACGTGCATTATTTACCTTATCGTCAAAGTTTGACTCCGTAAGCCGGTGTTTCACATGAGGTGCCAGCCAAGATATAAATAAATAAAACACCGGGACTTTTTTCCCTCCTGGATCCCCACTCCTTGTGGCGAGTTTTTTGCGGAGGCGAACGTACTTGTCTCGAGAGTTCTTCCATCTCTTCATACAATCCGTGTAGTTAAATTTTTGATGAGGTGCGCGTCAGGTTACGGCGAAGGGTACGGCGTATGGTACACGTCTGTGCGTATGCTACGCAAATCTACAACAAAACAATCCATACTGTTAAAAGCGCTTTGTAAATGAAGGTGACTTGAGTTGAGCAATGCATAAGTAACCACCTCAAGTAGTCCTCTCTCACTTTATCATTACGGGAGGAACGCTCTGAGGTGGCAAACTCCCATTCCATTCCAACGGAAACAAGAGATTCAGCGTCCCCCTGTCCGAGCCGAAGAAGTGCCGGGGTACGCTTTGGAGCCAGGCAAAAGGACACCGCAATCTGGAGAGAGAGCGAGCAATAGGGACGGACCCATCTCTTGCTCCTCAGCCAGATCGATACGCGAGCCCCACGATCGCATTGTGGGTGCTTATCCTTAGAAATAAGCAAAGCAAGCGTGAAGCACTTTAACTGTGAACGTTTCACAATGCTCAGTGCAAGGGCATGCTCAAATGCAAGGGCAGCAAGCTCTTCCCCCAACACACAAAGCAAAACTGGTGTGTGTCATATTCAGGCATGGACCGTGAACGTGAACACCGCTTACCTTGAGTGATGTTCATTTTTCTATCTCTTTCGCAAAGAAATTTCTGCATACACCAAAAAGCTGGAAACTAATTGCTGACAAGAGAGAGACAGAACAAGTGCAGCGCACACACACAGAGAACGATCTCTGAAAACAAAGAAACCTGAAGAGCGCACCTGTTGCACATCTTTTTGTAGCCTCTGACGAGCAACTCATTCCCACGATCCACCATCAGAGGTTCAAGTTCAAAAATTATTCATAGCCGGTCACACAAAGTGTTCCCAAAGTGCTTCATTCAGAGCAGCATAGAGTGAAGCTTTTGAAAGGGAACAAAATTTTCATTACAATTTTCCACCAGATTTACTATGCTGCAAGCAAGTTCACACTAACTCAAAAACTTGCGTACATGAGCTGAGACCTGACGTAAGATTTGATTGTAGCCACCGCTCACTTACCATATTGATAAATGCCAAGTTTTGCGTCTAAACGACCGTAGAGCCAATTTTCTGTTGTGCGTTCGTATTGGAAATGAGGGCTATTCACTTCACACTCATAATTGCAAAAGGGTTCATGTTTAATTTCGTGCTATCCCCTGGCTCACCTGGTATCCAGCAAACACAAAGAGTGACTGTATAATGAATATTTTTCCTATTATTCTGTAGAATTCATTATTCATTTTGAAGTCATTATTCGTCCCTGTCTGAATAAGGTATTCGGCTTTGGGCACATCCCTATACTTGTGGCATTAATTCAGTATCTTGCCTTGAATGTAGCCATTTACCCTGGATGTTCAAATGCTTTATATAAAGGGTCTTTTCTGCTCCTGGTTGAGAAGCATGTGTTCTGCTCAGGTGTGAGGAGTTGTAAAACACTATATAAACTTCAGTATGTGAGTCAGCAGAACCGCTGGAAATATCTTGAGTTAGAGTGTAATTAGTGTAAAAGTGTAAAAGACCTATAGAGATTGTAAAAGGTCATAAAAAGAAAGAGGCAGGGAGGAGTCTAGAGATTAACATAAAACATATTAATGTTTACATCGTTCTATCTGTCCCTTTTCTGCAGACATTGCATTTGCATTAATAAATTCCTGCAAACCGGGATATTTGGCCTGCAAAGAAAATTATAAATATACTACATTATGGATCTTGATGTCTAAATGTTAACATGTCACTAGCAGACTTAGCCCTCTATGATAGGCTGTGAGAGGCATAATCCAGATCAACCTGACAGAAAATGGTATATAAATGCAAAAAGATTTCTGAACAGGGCCAGCAGAATACTCATGCATATACATGCAGGAGATGCTTGAGGGAAGGGTTGTTTCCTGGTGGGACAGAGTGGGCTTTGTCAGGAGATGTGGGTCAGATAAGGCTACTGCTGATCTCAATATCAAAAAGTAACTTTCAATGGGGCTGTATACTAGCTTTTGTGGACATTCCATTAAGACAGAGAGAAAGAAAAAAAAAACAAATAGTAGTTTAGCTTTGATATAGATACATCTGTTTTGATTTATTTTCACTTCAATGGGCTAGGGCATTTTTGGATACTGTGCGGTTTAAAGATTTAATTGATAATTTGGTTTCCGCAAAGTAGGGTTTACAGAACAAAGAATAAAAAAAAACGTTGTTGCGAACCCATTCCCTGTACTCCTGGAAAGTCCCTTGAGGTCAGTCTCTTCACATAGGAACACAGGCTGGACATTATCATACTGGACGAGGTGTTGTAACTCCAAAAACCCCACGTGTGTGTCTCAAGGGACTGGTTTCCCTGTGAGAGGAGGAGAATATGAACTGCTGCTACATTCATATTGGGTCTATACAGTATATCTGTCAACACTGGTTGCAGGCAGTTAAGAGGAAAAGCTGGATCTAGGCGTAGCAATTCTTTAGTAAAAACAGACAATCAAGATACTAGAACTGGCAAACACTTGAACAGAACAACCCAATGCTATCTAACATAGACAGTATTTAAGTTCTGTTTTTTCCTCAATCAATGCAATGAATACCAGGTGTGAACACTAATCAAAAATGAGTAACCAAGGAGACTAACCAGAAACGTGAACAAGGAACAAAGGAAACAGAAAACAGAGCAAAACAAACACAGGGTAAACTTCAAACACAGAAAAGACATGACCCTGACAGAAAGAAATTACGCAATTTTTGGAGTGTGTTTGTATGTAACTTGTTTTGGAGTTCGTTTATTTAATTCTACCCCAACTTAAAATAACATTAAAACAGAGAATGTATTTCTAACAGGCAAAATGACATAAATGGTCAAATACATGACATCCAATCAAATAACCTAATCTTTTGTGGTCAAAACTGATTGTATCCACACAAGCAGCATGCAAACATTGCGTGCAGAGTGCAAATCACGCTACATTACAGCTGTTCTCGACAATGTACCTTGTAAAAGTAGGGATTTAGCACTTGCATGAAGGAGTGAATGTATGGCGCCCTGGGCGAACCACCCTTTCTGCCACTTCCACTAGCTCTAGCTTTAAAAAAGCACTAGCGGAGATTCGGTCCGAAGATATTTAACTCCGTGAAGAAAGTTCTTTCACTTTTTGGGGGATTTCTAGGCTTTGTATTTGTATTTACTTAACGAATTAATGAAATAATGAATAAATCACTTGGTGTAGCCTACTACAGAATGCTAAGGAGAAAGAGTTACTGATCGACTGCAAGGACTTCATTTGTTGACTCCTTTATTGTTACAACTTACACGGCACATCGGGGGATTGCAGGGACTAAGGGACCCGCGCTGTATTTTTTTGACCGCCTACTCCCGCCTGCCGCAAAGGTAAAACTGCCCGCTCCTGCGAGATTTGCATTGTGTCCCGCGGGAGCCCAATCCCAATGCAGCCCTATAATGTGTGGCAAACACTCCAAGAAATCTTAGCTTTAAATAACATCTGACGATGGCGCTCATGAGAGACTATAAATGGACGTGAAACAGATGTGCCTTTAGGTTTCTTTGTCTTCAGAGACCGCATTGTGTGCTGTTTGTGCTACCTTTCTCTCTCAAACTATTCCTGTGTCAGGTGTCGTTTTTGTCAGGCAGGAGTGAAGCCTTTTCTCAAGAGCTTGTGCTTCGACATCGGTCATCCAGTATCTCTGGGGTTGATACTCAATGCCAAGAAAAGCGTGCTTCTCCTGCCCAGAGATATTAGATGACCGATGTCGAAGCACAAGCTCTTGAGAAAAGGCTTCACTCCTGCCTAACAAAACCGACACCTGACACAAGAATAGTTTGAGACTAGCTAGTTGCGTAAGTCAGAGCAACTTTTAATTTGTAATAAATTAAAGCAAATAATGTCACATTGGGTGAGGGATGCCATCATTCTAACCTATGAGGCGTGCGGTCAAGCTTAACCTCTAGGTCAGGGGTCAGCAAGTACAGTAAGTTTGGCATCTTAGGACCCCCTCGAAAACGAGATGGTTCATCTCAAGGGGTTTATCCTATTCAATAAACTTGTATATATATTTGGGCCAAAAAAAGTTTCACCACTAGATGGCGGGCCAGAACATTATCAAAAGATAATTTACATATGTGGGAGATACAGAATGGATAAAAATAACTCAAACATGCCATTAATGGGCTTATTCAAGTTCCCTTTTATTTTTTGAGTCATGCTCTTAACGAACTATGTTTTATTTCCTCTTTCCATATTGTGAATAATAAATGTGTATCATTTTAATTTGCTTGTTACACAATGGAGCCTAACTTATTGTAATAATTATTTGACGTAGCCTACTTTTACACTCGCGTACTAAACTGCATTTTTTATTTTTTTATTATTGTTTGCGTGCTGGAGGTAACTTACGCTATTACGATGTGTGCAGAGTGATGTTAACATTTAAGCTTGCTAGTGAGGGAAAATGGCACTATCAAAGAGTCTAAAGATGAAAGTTTACAGCGAAAATAGAGCATACAAAGAAGAATGGAAAGACAACTATGCGTTTATCCTACCTAGTTTTGTGAATGCAAAGCTGGTGTGTCTTATCTGCAACGACGCGATCCACAGACTCTCACAAGCTCTCAATTCATCTCAAAATAAAACATTGGTGCAAAAACGTTCTGATACTTTTATTTTGAAGGCAAAATCACTAAAGACAAAGTTTTTGTTAACTGTTGCTGTCATCACAGATCTTGGTGTTGGCCCGCGGGCCGCCTGTTGTCGACCCCTGCTCTAGGTGGTAGGGCTCATTCCACAAGGGGGGTTGCATCCTCCAGGGCTTTATCAAGAGACACCCCTTGCAGCAAGTTTGTGATGCGGCAGGCCCGCTCTGAGGGTGTGTCCAGATGTCTCTTCAGACAAAGTGATAACCTGAAGGCACATCTGTTTCAAATCTATTTATAGACTACTGCATCTTTGAGCCTACATTCAGTACAAGTAAAATATTCAAGTACTGTTAAAATCAGATACTCAAAGACTTTTATTCAAATAGTATTGGAATTGGTGACTTATAACTTGTAATGGAGACATCTTTGCTGTAGAGTATCTCTACTTTTACTCAAATATGATTTTTAGGTACTCTTTACACCTCTGAGTCTAAGTGGAGGACGTAGGCCTATGCTGAATGATGTTAAATGCCACTCTAAAAAGTTTGGGAACCACTGAGTTAACTGATTTTCCTTTAAAGGGATAGTTCACCTAAAAATAAGAATTCCTATAATTTTTTGGTAACACTTTACAATAAGGTAAATTTTGTATCAAAATATCCAAAAACCACTTGCACAGTGTTATACATTTCTTTCAATTGTGTACTTCCATTACCCTAAATGTTAAATGAATTTGTAAATTCAGAGAAATTCACAATTTTAAAAAGGGCCTGTTCACTTGTCGCCTGTCAATGACGTAATATCTGCGTTTTCCCTGGTTATCCCATAGTAACCATGGCGACAGACGTGGACAACTGCGTAGTGCGTAACGTCTAGCAGCATGCTGTTGTTGTTTTGTTCAAACATTATGGATCATGGCAAACAGACTTTGGGACAAAAGGAGAACTAAAGCGAGGATCAATATCGGCATGGCGTTTTCGAGATGCCGAGAGCTCTGCAACTAACAACCGCAACTAACTTGGACTTGACAGAGACGCAGCTCTTGCATGTACTTTATTTGACAGGTGAGCAAATGTACATAAAACAAATCAATGTTATATAGCTCAACATGATGAAATGTTAGAATAGGATCATGTTATTCTAATGTTGATCTAGCTTACCGCTAGTCTCATATAGCAAACAAACTAACACATAGCATAACATTATAACTTTCAACACACTCAAATGCTGTTTAGTATGATAGTGTAACGTTAGACCAAATTTTACATTTACATTTATTCATTTAGCTGACGCTTTTATCCAAAGCGACTTACAATTGCTATATTTCAGAGGTCGCACGCCTCTGGAGCAACTAGGGGTTCAGTGTCTTGCTCAGGGACACATTGGTGTCTCACAGTGGATTCGAACCCGGGTCTCTCAAACCAAAGTCATGTGTCTTATCCACTGCGCCATTACCACCCCAAATGAAACAGCGCTGCGTTACCTCACAAGTTTAATTCATCAAATAAACTGACCTGTGTGAGTAGTAATTCAACACTTGCGGGTAGTTCGGTAGAATTAAATGTCCTCATTCCTTTATATCCGCGGGACTCGTGTGTGGCGCTGATATCTGTCTCTTATTAGTAATCGCGACCTGCTTCATACCACAGTCATGTTAAAAAAACATGAATGTTTTCACTCATCCATAAACATTATTAGATCCATCAGCATGACAGCAAGTCCCATCATTCCGCTTATCACTGAGTCATCAAACTACGCCTTTGTTATTGTAAGAAGTTAGCGACCCCTAGCGGCGAAAACAAATGACATATTGTAGCTTTAACTACCTTGGTTAACATGAACTAAGAATGAACAATACTTCTTCAGCATTTATTAATCTAAGTTAATCTTAAATTCAACATTTACTAATACATTATTAAAATCAAAGGTTGTATTTGCTCACGTTAGTTAATGCACTGTGACCTAACATGAACAAACAATGAACAGCTGTAATTTTATTAACTAACATTAACAAAGATGAATAAATACGGTAACAAATGTATTGTTCATTGTTAGTTCATGTTAATACATTAACTAATGTTAACTAATGAACCTTATTGTAAAGTTGGTTACACTAATTTTTTACTTGCCCTTATGTAACTTCAAACCTCTATGAATTTCTTTCTTCAGAGGAACACAAAAGATATTTTGAAGGAGGCATTTTTCCACAATTTTTTTTGTGATCTATCCATATAAGTGGATCAGCTGCTAAAACAACGTACAGTTGACAGCACATGCAAATAAACAATGCTATCAGTGGGCAAAATTTATTCTTAGTGAATTATTTTCTTAGATTTTTGTATTTTGCTTTAGATGAATGACAGGCTACAAGTTTTTCAAACAAATATTTGTCTGTAAAGTAGGTCTACATATAACATGGGAAGAGAGAAAAAAAGCATGTAATTGCACATGTCAGATGGATGGAGAAAAAGAGTTGAGATGAAGTGACAGAGTTTCTAAACTGTAGGGGTTCGTGCCACATGGCCACCAGGCGGTCTCTATAATCCAATCACACACACTCATGATCTGTGCCCTTTCACAGGAAATGCTGAGACCCAAGCACTAATTAAAACAAAATCTGAACACAAGTACTGCAAATAGGATATGAGAGATTTAAAGAAACAGCCGGCCCACTTATTGAAGGAGAGGTAGAGAGAAGCAAAATATACACGGAAGCATGATGCATGAGGTTTTCATTTGGGACCATGTTTAGCTGCTCTCTATGATGATGATTAAAAACTGACATTTTTAAAGTCTGTTATACTGTCCAACCAATGCAATGATACTTTATATTATTTTTCTATAGGAGTGCTAGAGAGAGAAGAGAGTGGAAGCAGTAGTTCACTGACCAAAGCCAAAATTCTCTATAGGTCTTGCACCAATGAAAGTGAGTATAAAACAATTGGCTGTATAATTATATAGGCTCTTAATATTATATTTTCAAAAATTGTCAGAAAGATGCTGTCATGACAATGTCCATGGAGAATGTCATTATGTAGTTGTTTAAATGAGCTGCAAAACATGTAAAGATTCTCAACAAAAAAAAAAAAAAAAAAAAAAAACGAACTACAATTTCAGTATTCATTGGCTGCGTAAATAAGCCTGTATTACTTTAATATTTTCCTGACAGGTCTCATTGAACAAAGAGGTGGGACACCTCTCCTCACAATGCTGCCATATATTTTTGAGTGGCCTATAGCATCAGATGATTGGGACACCAACTACGGTAGGAGAAGATTTCTCAGTCGATTTTTATGCATAACCCTAATTACCTCATATGTACATTGTATCCAAATTTTTCCTCTCTACTCCTCTACAGGAACGAATTGGACAGCAGAAGATGCCATAGCCAAACTTAATGAGAAATATGGAAAGCAAGTCCTAATTGGCTTTTTTATTGGTACAGATGACCGAGACTCCAATGCACACATCCTTCATGTAGGTGTGCGCAACAACAGGCTACTTATTTTGCATACAAACACAAATCCATGTTTACTTTTGTTTAAAACACTTCTCCATGGCAGAAACGCCTGTACACGCCTGTATCTTGTGTCTCCAAGAAGTCAATCCAAAAACTTAAAATCACATAATTGCTTTAAACAAACAATATTATTGTTCATGGGTCTGTGAGGTTTTTAATTGGGGTAACTGATACAGGTTTATTAGGGTGGGACTACATGTGGATGCATTGGATTTTCAATTAAGAATGAAAGGCTGATTGTCTCTTGGTTTTATTCTCTGTGCCAGTTCGACCAGCCAAGTCTTGGCCTCTCCTCAAGAGACTACTATGTGTGCACTGGGCCATACGAAGAGGTAAGAATTGCCTGTTAAACAGGAACAGTGGGATTTTATGAAACTTAATTTTTGGTTCTTTCTTCCTCTTTTTTTTTCTTTTTTTTTTCTTTTTTTTTTCTTCCTCCTGAACCCCTCCCTACAGAAAAGACCAGCTTAGACAATAATTAACTTTCATGCTGGTTCACGCCAGTCTAACCGGTGGATTATTAGGGTCTCTAGGTGTCTTTCATCTTTCTGACATTTTCTTTCGCTCTTTATTTATCCAATACAGAAGCTTATTTATGACATTTACCAAATGTAGGAATTACAGATAAAGCAACCTATGGCCTTTTTCATACCTTGAGTTCTTCATGTGTACAACAGATTGAAATTATTGCGCCATCAATCTGAAAGTGTAAATCAACCTCAATTTACTCTCAGAAAGGAATATTTAATTTTGCCTCCAGCTTTACCTTGGATTTGTCCAGACCACACAAGTTAGAAGTGCAAGAAAAGCCGTACATCTCCTAAAACAGTGGTTCCCAAACTGTGGTCCGCGGACCACTAGTGGTCCATGAGGGTACTGCAGGTGGTCCGTGGAAAGGCAAAATAAAATACAAAATAATATTTTTTTACCTTCATTTTACCAGGAAATTCCCATAAAAAAGTAAAAAGAATATGTAGGCCTATATTGATATAAAATTTAAATTAAATTGTCAAGTTATTGTGTGATTACTAAAATAGGCTAGTGGCCTATTTCGGATCGGTGGATAGCAACTGGTTCTCTGAAGAGAAAAGAGGCAGAGGCAAATATTTTGCCATTATATTAAATATTTGTCTGATTATAATTTCACCAACAGTAATTCTGGATTGCCTCCACCAAAC
The DNA here is from genome assembly GCA_026230005.1 of Gila orcuttii. Lineage (NCBI taxonomy): Eukaryota > Metazoa > Chordata > Actinopteri > Cypriniformes > Leuciscidae > Gila > Gila orcuttii. Next base: position 32,637,258 of record JAPDVR010000005.1, on the reverse strand, counting down.
AAGTAAATAGGAAATAAGCAAATCAGAACACTGGGCGCCAAAACAGCAGTATGCGCGCAAGCGTGAACCACTAGTGTTTCTTCTTGCTGTATCTTTTACTGGGGTCTCCAACACGTCGCTCGTGAGCTACCAGTAGCTCGTGGCCTGATTGGAGGTAGCTCGTCAAGGGTCCGTTCACATATCGTGTCTTTTGCACTCTCAAGTTGGTTATTTCATGTAGAGCACGGCAAGCGCGCTCATAATTGAAGCGACGCGCTCATTTTTTCCAGGCGCAGCGAGATGAAAACACCTCAACTTTTCATAATGCCGCAAACGCACCGCAGTTCATGTGACAAGAACAAACCAATCCGCTTCATCCTTTCCGTAAACATTGAAAGCTCAGTCAACATGAACAATGGGGGTGCACGTGCACCCAAACACTACGGGTGTTTTTCTCTTCTCCGTAAATAAATCTTTTAGCAGAGCTACAGCAAGCGTTTTTCGATGGTGGAAATCTATTAGCTACTAAAACTTCTTTGTCGTTGTGGAGAGCGCAGTGCATGGTTGCATAGCAACGACAGACAGCATGGGAAATCGGACCGAATTTTACTATTAATAATAAAATATTGCTAATGTCCATCAATGTAAACGTCAAGTAATTTATCTTTTTTTGACTCATTCTTTTTATAAAAAATATTTAAAGGCTGAAATATGTGAGGTTTATCTTTTTATAAAACCTTTTTTGTGAAAAATTATTTAAAGGCTGAAATATGTGAGGTTTATCTTTTTATAAAACCTTTTTTGTCAACTTTATTTGAATTTCATTTTACTATATGTGCCTATAGGGGTGGCAGGGGTTGGCGGCAATGTAAGTATCTGGATATTTGCCGTGGGGCGAGGGCTTCGATTACCTCTCTCTTTTTTAACCATACATGTTTGCATCCCTGAAATGAACTTGATTATGCTCTCGGGCACTTGAGTAAATAAATAAATTAAATATGTGGCAGCCGTTGTGTGCAGTAAACTTTCTTTTAACAAGCTGTTGTACTGATGTGATGACCAGTTATAGTTTTAGTGCTAGTAAGCCTATTTAGAGGTGCGGATTAATTCAGGTAGGACTGTGTGTAGACATATTTTATTATGTGTATTATGAGGTGGTACGCGAAAATTCTTGATTACAAATAGTGGTCCACACACACAAAAAGTTTGAAAACCCCTGTCCTAAAAGATCCAACAGTCTGCTAATTTAAAATAAACTAATCAATTTGCATTTAATTTCTCTTGGAGAAAAAGTCACTCTTGGACTGGAGTGTTCAGATACAAACTGTTAGTTATCATCAAATGATCGTTATTCAGTTCAGACTTATAAGTGCCATGTCCCTTTAAGATTTTTCAGACCTGGTTAATTTGAAACAAAAAAGGCAGTGGGGAAGCCTCAGTGGGACAAACAGATGGAAACACTTGGACCAAAACCTTGTCTTTTGTTTCCATTTTGAAGATTATCAGTGATTATTATGTAACCTTTTTCAGGAAAGCAGAGGATGAGAGGAAAGAAGGAATTAGCTTGAATAATTTCCCACAGAGTGCACAAATGCTTCCTTAACAACTGTGAAGCCAGGATCTGGGTGCTGTCATACTGCATATAAATGAAGAACATATGCATGCTAACAGGTATTGAATTTAGCACTCATGTGTTTTCAATTTGTTTTTTTTTCTCAGGCCTGTGTGACATATGAGAACTTCATGACTGACTTGGCAAAGCTTATCCGAACTGACCGGGATCTGAAGGTTAATGACACTAATATCAGGCAAGAGGTTGCCCGGGTAATGATGATGGAAAAGGAAATTGCTAATGTAAGCATGGAAAGCTTCTAAAATTAATTAGTAATCAACACCGTTCAATCTACTGAGAAGATTAATAGTAACTGCATCACTTAAATATCACCAGATGTTCACTAATGTATGCTGCAACAGCCTAATTTTTTCCATGTTTGCAAATGTAAGGCAAGTTTTAATTGACTTAAATGTAATATTTTTTTACACTGGTTGATACTGTTCATTACTTCTTTGTATAGACCAATAAGCACATGTTTAGCACTACATTTAGAGTTAAATTAGGTGTAGATTTCTATTTATTTTATATTTAATTTCATGTTCACCTATTATAATTTACATATATTTTTATATTTATATAATTTATATTTTGTTCACTCCATAACATCCAGCTGACACCCTTCACTAGAAGATGCACAACAATAAAAATATAGCTTTACAATCTCCTCAGACAAACATGTTTAGTAGAATAAGGCAAACCTTTTCTATTCAGGAATGGAAATGTTTTTGTGTGCATTGTAAATGCTCAACCTGAACTCAACTTCTGTTCCTGACCTCACTGATGTTCTTGTCTGAATCAGAGCAAATCACCACAGCCACCACTTCCAACATTTAATGTAGGCCTTCACAGTAGACTGCAGCAAGCAGGTTTTTGTTTTTGTGTGGTTTTTGTGTCATGTTCAGGTTTCATGTTCTTGTCTCATGTCTCTGTCATTTTTCCTGTTGTCATGTGATTCCCTGGCCCTCATGTGATCCTGCCATGTGTTCTGTGTAATCATGTTGTCATTGGTTCATTGATTCATTGTCCACAGGTGTGTCTTGTGTATTTAAGCCCTCATGTTTGCCATGTGTTCTTGTCAAGTATTGTTATCTTTAACATGGAGTCCACTGAAGGCAAGTTGTAGAACCCAAGTGCAGTTTATTAATACTCAAAACAAGATCAAACAAAGGCATGGAATTAAAACTCAAGACTTAAACATGAACATAAACATGGACATATACTTCCCAACAGTGGTTATAGGTAACAATACTTGACAAGGACACATGGCAAACATGAGGGCTTAAATACACACACTGTAAAAAAAAAAAAAAGTTGATTCAACTTTAAATTATAAGGCAACTTATCGCAAGCACTTTTTTGAGTAAACTCGACAATCAGGGACTAAAGTCCACCCAACTTAAAATATTACATTAACATCGCAAGTTGTCACAACATAAATAGTCATGTTTACCTAATGAATAACAGAACAAAATATTTTTGGTTTACTGAACACAAATAGGCCTATTATCTAAAGGCAAATAGACTGATTCATTATTTAAGTAGTCTAATTAAATTAGAGACAGACCATAACACGGGTCAAATAACTTTTAACTTTTTATTAATTAAACAGTTTGTGTCCAATGCACAACAACAACATTACAGTACCAAGTCTGTATGGCAGACATTGCATTTTAACTTCTTTACTTTATGCATTTTACACTTAACTCAATGCATGGTACATACAAATGCATGTTAGAGAAACTATGTTGTGTGAACTATCTCTTTAAGGCAAAGGTTGTAACAAGTGAATACTTAACATTAATGAATGCATTGAAAGAAAACAGTATTGTTTTTTAGTCATTAACTATGAAAGTATAAAATAAATAATGGCCACTGGAAGAACATCATTCAGATGCTTTTGTCCATTTAGCAAAGTTTAGACTTCAAAGACTGTAGGCTACTCTTGTAGAGCAGATGCCACCAAGATCCATGAAGATCTTTTGTATTACTTCAAAAGTATACTTAAGTTCTTTTGGATACTCCATGTTGAGTGCATACATGAGACCAAACATGTATGCAAATCCTGCTGGCAGATCTGGAATGTCCTCAAGCACAATGACCTCTTCCAGGATTATGGCCAGGTTGATTACAGTTGGTAGTGATGTGACAGCAACAACATCATCTTCGACCAGTGGTCCACAGGATCAGTATCCTGGAAGAATAATGGATGGGGGGTATTAATGGAAATGTACATATAACAATAATTATTAGTATCATCACTGTTGTTGTGTAATTAAACTGAATACATGTAAAATATAGTATAACAAAGGGATTTAGAAATAGGGTATGGAAATGGTAATTTACCAGGCACATCTTGAGTAAACATGTTGGCTTCTCATGCAGAAAAATTGGCAATCCCTTAAGAGCTGTTCTTTTCCGATGTGAGGTAATGTCAGTCACCTAAAAATAAAAAGAAATATATATTTTGTTTATAAAATCTGCAGATGCCCTATGACCTTTACTACTCTATTGCTTTAGTATGTAAAGGTACAGTAAGTTACACCCAAAAATTATTCTGTCATCTTCAACCCCATACGTGCACAGTGCTCATTTTCTTAAAGCAATTGCAGGAAGATGTCTAATGTATTTTTCGCAATTTCTCCATTATTAAAACGATTGAAACATTTCCCGTGTGCGAAATCAGTAACAAACACTGCTAAATTAGAGTAACGTTAGGCCGTCTGAACAGCGCAACATAACTTACATTACATGTCAAATAACATACAGTCGACTATAAAAATGATTAATACACACCAGTTATTATAAAGAAAAGCTGGATTGATCAGGCACGAGTCGACACCACTCCTTCACATCAGCATCGAATTTAGGACCCAAAAGTGCGCAAAATGAGAAACACAAATGAAATTAGGCCGTCAGTTTGTGAAGAACACAATATTCGTTCAATATTTCAAATGACATACAGACGATTATATAAATGATTAATACACCGGTTATTTTAAAGAAAAGCTGGATTGATCAGACAGACACCACTCCTTCACATCAGGAGTGATTACGTTACACCATCAGTTTTAAAGAGCACAATACATCTATATGACAAATAACATAGACGATTATGATTAATACATACAAGTTATTGTGCAGGAAAAATTGGATTGAGGACGCTGTCATTTGCTTCTCGCCAGCTTTAATTTCTGGAAACCGTTGGCGCTGTCGTCGTCTTCTCACCAGCATCAACTTTTTGAAACTCCGTGTCCAAGTAGCTTATGTCTCAAACTGCGCACGCGCTAAAGAGAATCGCGAGATTCAATGAAAACGAAAACTTCTTAGTAAGATCAACAAAACATTGCACGTTTTTAACATTTAAGGAACTAATTTGTTGAATGAACTTAGTATCATGCATGAACACTTTCAATCAAAATATCTTAGTTCAATTTACTGTTTTATGTTTATTGGGAGGACTTTTTGTTAGTTGGCTTTTTTACAGTGCAAGACTAATGACTGAACAAGACACACCTGTGCACAATGAACCAATGACAATATGACAACACAGAAGACATGGCAGGATCACATGAGGGCCAGGGAATCACATGACACCAGGAAACATGACAGAGACAATGAGACGAGGCTTGTTCGACTTGAACCGGCGCTGCACAGACCGATCAGTGTATGACATCAATGTATCGCGAGAGTGATTAGAGAGCAGACAGCTCCGTATGCATTTAAATCGCTCTCGCAGTACTTTGATGTCATAAACCGATCTGTCTCTGCAGTGCCGGTTCAAGTCGAACAAGCCTAAGAACATGAAACCTGAACATGACACAAAAACCAAAACAATCAGTGACACGTGATGTTCAGGTGTCCACAAACTTTTGACCATGTGGTGTTAGCTTATGTAGATCCATGGGCTAGAAAAACAAGGTTTTGAGGTTCAATTGAATATTACAAAGATTGGAATAAAACTCTATTAGAAAGAGAGGTAAAGACTATTATTTTATTTTTTTAAATACAGTATTTACTGTACCCTTTGAACATTTGAAAACATTTGAAAACATTTGAGCTCTTTTAAAGCTAAATCTGGAAAATAATAGGGAATTACTTGAAACTTTATTGTACTTGCTAAGGAACAGTGTGTTTCTTTGCTTCACCAATATGTTGTTTGTGCTGCACACTGAAACAATTTGCTAGAGTGGCTGTACAGCACAACTTTGGTAAACATCACTGCCATGTTTCCCTCAGTGTTCCTGGTGAGGTTTTTACCTTTTATGATAGTGAGCTCATTCCTATTCAGTTTACACAGTATGTATTACAGGCCTAGTCATTTGTGTTGGAGCTTAAGTCAGACCCACACTGCTGCTGAGACATTCTTCTTGACAATAATAATACAGTTAAATGCTATTGCTCAGTAAAAATCACAACGGTGGCATATGGATTTATGCAACAGCAGTGGATTTGGTTCAGAGGAGTGTACACAGCAAGGCTCCATGTCCTAGATTTGATTCTCTATTGAAGCAATGGCAAGAAACAAACACAAAAATAAAAAAAAACTTATAGTATTAGGGGATTGGGCTGCTGTGTATAATAAAGTGGAGGGACTGGAATGTCAGAAGAAAACTGGACAAAAACCAGTTGAATCTCATTGCATCCCAGGAAATGCACTGAAATCCATGCTCTTCCTGTCGTCATAGGCCACAGACACACCAGAGGACAGAAACAACCCAGTTCTGCTTTATAACAAGGTGCCTCTGGAGACCCTGAACAACAACTTCACCCTGGACTTTGATTCCAGGGTAAAAAAAAAAAGAAAGAAGAAGTGTGAAAGAAGAAAGAAGAAAAGTGTTACCTCCCATGCTACTGCATACAATTCCTTATCATAAACATCTATGCAGTTTTCTTATAATATGTATCATTTGATATTTAATGAACAGTATTATTTTTCTTATCCTCATATAAATTAAATAACAGATTTTGTTCTACACTGCTCCTATTCAGGTGTTCAACTGGACACTCTTTACTAATAAGATCATGGATACAGTTGGTGTTCCTATTACAGACAGTGAGGAGGTTATTGTGTACGCCCCAAATTACTTTAAGAGGCTCAACCCTGTTCTTGCCAAGTACACAAAGAGGTAGTTCACTGCATGCACAATTTTCTATCTAGTGCTCTAGTCTAGAATATGCTTTTAAAATGTTGTTATAGAACACAACCACACTATATTATATTATATTTCTAATATACAATATGCATACTGTGCTTGCAAATTTTCTATATACATGGAATATCAGCATGGGCTAATACATTTCCAAAATGTGCAGGATACAGTAGCTGCATTTACATGGACCCTTATAATCAGATTGACGGCTCAATCGGACTAAAAAACTTTCATGTAAACACCTTAATCGATCTGATTTAGCACGATCTGATTAGAATTTCGATCGGATTGAAAGGGGTGGTTTATTCCTTTTGTAATCCGATCGAGAAAACATGTAAACACTTGATCGGATTTAAAACCGAAACTGAAAGGATTGCGCATGTGCAATGACGTATGACGCACGGAACGAGCTGTTCTTCCTGTTGAATAAAAGTGTAATCTAAATGAGGGTCCCGTTATTCTAAAATTCTCATTTCACTCAGCATCTGTGATGGGGAGCAGGACAATGTCCCACCAGTCCTTGTTTCAGACTCTCATCCACAGACGACTGGTTTTAGGCGCAGGGTTTTACTACATGATAAATATAAGCAGCACGGCAAAACGGTTCATATGCTCATTGTCTCCAAATCATGACCAGAGACGGATAAATATTAGTCTGCTGTTTAAAACAAATAAAGAACCAATAGAGGAGAATAGTTATGCGCGAACAGCGGCAGTATATTCGTGCACTGTGCGCATGTCAAAAAATCAATTCCGATTTGAAGCTTGTGACATATAAACGCGCACATCAACCCGATTACTTTATTTATCGTTCATGTAAATACCGTGTTCGGATTCATCAATCGGATTGATTTCATTCATACCAAAAGGTGCCCATGTAAACGTAGCTACTGTATGAAATGCTGTATCCTACAATGCAATGTGCTAACCTTGACAAATGAATCAGAAGCAATCTGAAACGCTTTTTAAAGTCTGCATGGAACGAAAACTGTTTTTTTCTTTTCTTACCTATTTTTATGTATCTGAGTGAAGCGACTTAATATGGGACAAGGCCTGATTTTGTCAATCAGGACATAGATGTCATTTGCTAATTGCAGCATTTGTTTAATGCAAGGGACAGTTAGCTGAGGAGAGGATTTAAAACTCCATCTGGCTATTGGAAAACCTTAATGCCCTTGTCATCAGAGATGTCATTGCAAGGGGACGTTAATATTTTTGATTAAAGATCATGAGTACACATGAAAAAAAAAAAAAAGATGTGCACGGGTAATTTATTATGAACACTGAAGCATTCTGTAAAAAGATTTCATGGTGACTCATTTTTTTTGTTCAGACAGCACAATTTAAAGATGTGTACACATTAAAAATGCTGAAGAACGTCTCAGGTTACGCATGTAACGGTTCTCTGAGAGGGAATGAGATGTTGCATTGTGACAGTAACAATATGAAAAAGCTTTTGCGTGAGCTGGTGTCTGAAGCACGTGTGGAAAACAAGCAGTCACATTGGCCGGAGAAAGGTAATTTGACGTAACGTAGAGGGAGTATAGATTCAAGCCGAGTATGGGTTGTTTCAAGACCTTAACCACTCAGTTTGGAGGTCTGCAAAAAATGGCTTACTTTTCTTGTTTTGCGTTTTCACTTCTAGCCATTCAATACTAAGTTTGTCTACCGCTCGAGTAACCACCTCTAACTGCAGCAAGGGAAAGGGCAGAGCCCATCTCAAACTCATCCACCAGATCCATCTTTGAATCTCATGATTTAAGTCGACATGCCGCCTTGGCAGATGTGGGATCCTAACTACAAGGCACAGATGGCTGACTCCCATCCCTCGAGAAGAGAGCCAGACATGAGCGGAGCTTCCTCAAAGTGAATTTCTCACAGTGAGTGCAATCGCCTCCCCTGAGAGAAGATCTAGCATGCTCCGCTCTTAAGAATATCACTCTCAGATCATGTTCATCACTCCTTATAAGAAAGTGGGGGCATGGCGGAACACACTGCTTATATTGCTTGTCTGATGCCATGGCTTGATCTTTCACAGCAAACATTGACGGTAGACAAACTTAGATTCTTTTTTCGTTTATTTCTAACACACACAATGGACTTTCCAAATAAACGGCTTCCTGGAGACTAAGAAGCTGATGACAAGTTTTTTGGGCGTCTATTTATGGTCTTCATGGCGCACTGATGTTACGTCACATGATCTTTCTCTGGCCAATGTGATTGGCTTGTTTTCCAGACATGCTTAAGACACCGGCTCACATAGAAGCGTTCCCTTAGTGTTAACGTCATTATGCAGCGTTGAGTTCCACTCGAAAGGGAACTATCTCTATAACTGGGCTCCTTGAATTCACTAGACAAATTAAAAATATACATATAAACCATGTGATTGTATGTGCAGGGACATGCAGAACTACCTGGTGTGGCGTTTTGTTATGAATCTGGTGGTTGGTTTAAGCAGGCAATACAGGGAAACCAGAAAAGCTTTTAGAAAGGTAAAGACAAAAAAAAAAAAAAAGGTTCAAACTGTTAATTAACTTTCATAATTTTAAAAACATTTATGCTCTTTATCCCACCTCTCTTAGGCTATCTATGGGACTACATCTGAAGCAGCAGTTTGGAGGCAGTGTGCCATCTATGTGAACAACAACATGGAGAATGCTGTGGGGAGATTGTACATGGAGGAAGCCTTTGCTGGAGATAGCAAAGATATGGTGAGCTGTGTGTGCATGTCTGCGTGGGTCCTATAATGGTTCCTGGATGTGCTTGTGTGTTTGTACATAATCTCAGTCCTGTGTGGGATGACTTGAGTCGGGTCCATTTCCTCATATGCATAAGAACAGCTGAGCAGTGCACCAATACCACCTGTCATAAAACACACTCTCTAACACTCCATTAATCACTGGACTCTTCTGGCCTCAAGCCCACCACATGTACATGGTAGCACCCTGCACAGTGTGTGTGGGTGTGTGTGTGTGTGTGTGTGTGTGTGGGTGTTGGGGGGGGGGGGGGGGGTGTTTCTTCAACTATGGCCCCTGGGAATAGGAAAATGAAAAACATTTAAAAAAACAACTTAAACAACAATTGCAATTTTCATTCAAGTCATTTTTGCGAAAACACTGTGAATATCTCCATCACATCTCAACCTACAGTATGTATTTTTCATAGCACAGATGCTGTCATGGAAATTACATTTTAAACATTCTTTGTTAGCATGTTTGTAGCCTAAATACAAACACTTAAATAAATAAATATATATATGTATATAGATTTATTTATTTAAGTGAAAATAAATAAACTTAAATAAATATATATATATATATTTATTTAAGTGTTTGTATTTATATCAAGTGTTTGTATTTATATATATATATATATATATATATATATATATATATATATATATATATATATATATATATATATATATAATTATATTAGGGGTGTAACGGTTCACAAAATTCACGATTCAGTTCGATGCAATACAGTGGTGTCACGGTTCGGTTCGATACGATACAGCAAAAAGAAAAATGCCAGAGAAATTTCCTATTTATTAAAAGAAAAATTATTTTTAAATAAGTGTGAGTTTTCCTACATCTTGAAACTCTTAGTTTTATAAATGGGGGTAATCTTTGAAGGATGAACAAATAATGTTTTGGTCATCACATTAAAAATAACATTTAAATATGATCATATTTGAGTTTTGAAGTGCTGGAAAAAGATGTGTGATGTACGTGAAAGCATTTTACTATTTCTGCCAAACTTTCATGGTTACAGTGAGTGTTACTATATTAAATCCATGGTGAATGTTGCTGATCTGTGGACTTATAAACCTATAACTAGTTCATTCATGGAACAATGTTTCTCCTAGTTTCCACGTCAGCGCTGTTTGATCCGTTAATAACGGAGAAATTGTAATGCTTCTCACTAGATCTCGCAGCGATGTTATTATTTCAGTGGCGAATTCAAATGCTTTGTTTACTGGATCTCTCAGCGCTGTGTAACAGTGTCGGATCGGCTCGTGCTGCACTGATGTTGATGGTCCGAACTGATAAACGATCCGTGAAGCACAAAATAACGAGTAGCACAGTTTCGTTCCGCTTTCATTTCATTATTTCATGTCGTAACCGTAATTACAAGATGGCAACTCGTGACGTTCTACCCAGAGCTATTCAAATAGACTTATTTGTTTCAGACTTATGCGTTTTTATGTCAACACTAGCAACGCCGAAATTATCTGCAGCAGTCAGGTAGTACAAGTAGAGCTCTGTAAGTTGTTTACGTTTATTATTATTGTAATGTTATGTGCTCTAGACATTAGTTATTTAACGCTGTCTCTCGTGACGCTTTGTAGCCTAAGCTCTGGCTGTGTTTTGAATGAGGTGTGGCTTTGGAGTTCACTCTGAAGGGAGGGTGGGATCTTATGCTTTCACAACTAGTTTGTTATTGCTAGCCTCTCCGGAATTGCCTACCCTTCCTTTTTAAGAAACACTTTATTTGTAGAATTCTCATCATTTACAAAAAAAAAAAAAAAAAAAAAAAAAAAGCAGGCAGATTAGTGTTCTTTAGATTTTGATTGATTATTTGGTAACACTTTATTTATTTCTACTAACTATAAGTAACTTTGCAACTACTGTATGTCAACCTATTCTAACCCAAACCCTAACACCTAACCTTAACCTAACAGTCTACTAATTCTGAGAGCTAGTTGACATGCAGTTACTTATAGTTAGTAGAATGTCTGGTCCCACTTTATATTAGGTGTATTTAACTATTATTTAGTAACATTTAAAGGGGACCTATTATGCAAAATTCACTTTTATAAGGTGTTTGAACACAGATGTGTGTCCACAGTGTCCAAAACCAGCCTATAATGGTAAAAAATCCACCCAATACCCAAATTTTATAATCCCCATATATCATTATCAGTCTCTCCCAACAAGCTGTTTCAAATGTACCCTGCCCACGACTGGTGACGATCTGCACTAGATCCCGCCCTGAGTGAGAAGCAGCAGTCCGACATTATAACCGTAAAGAAAACGATACCTGCTCTATCTCCATGCAGCATATCTTTTCTGGCTCTGTGTGCATGCTAATACAGTTCACACACAAGCACCTATACAACAGTTTAAAGGGGTCATATAATGGTACATGGGCTTTTACAAGTTGATTGTACTGAAATGTGTGTTGGCAGTGCCTGTATACAACCGTCATACACTCACCTAAAGGATTATTAGGACCACCATACTAATACTGTGTTTGACCCCCTTTCGCCTTCAGAACTGCCTTAATTCTACGTGGCATTGATTCAACAAGGTGCTGAAAGCATTCTTTAGAAATGTTGGCCCATATTGATAGGATAGCATCTTGCAGTTGATGGAGATTTGTGGGATGCACATCCAGGGCACGAAGCTCCCGTTCCACCACATCCCAAAGATGCTCTATTGGGTTGAGATCTGGTGACTGTGGGGGCCATTTTAGTACAGTGAACTCATTGTCATGTTCAAGAAACCAATTTGAAATGATTCGAGCTTTGTGACATGGTGCATTATGCTGCTGGAAGTAGCCATCAGAGGATGGGTACATGGTGGCCATAAAGGGATGGACATGGTCAGAAACAATGCTCAGGTAGGCCGTGGCATTTAAACGATGCCCAATTGGCACTAAGGGGCCTAAAGTGTGCCAAGAAAACATCCCACACACCATTACACCATCACCACCAGCCTGCACAGTGGTAACAAGGCATGATGGATCCATGTTCTCATTCTGTTTACGCCAAATTCTGACTCTACCATCTGAATGTCTCAACAGAAATCGAGACTCATTTCTGTTGAGACAGCAGCATTTGGTTTTATGACCGTACTCTTCTGCATAAGCACATGCATAACAGCAAGCATTAGTATGTGTACTTGTGGGTGTGTGTGCCTGATCAGGTGACCGCTACCCTCCCACAAATCACTCTTTACATACATGTCGTGCCAGTGGGTTTGAGGTCACCAAGATAACATTACAGATACACACATGAAGTATATGCCAATAATTAGCCTGATATAGCACTGTCTATCTGTCCAGGAGTCTATCTAGAAGTAATGAGAACAATATTCAGTCACGTATCAGTGGTCTCTTAGTCTGCCAGTTTTATAAATGAGGGAACGAGATGTCTTGTAAGTTCAAGTTAAAATAAATCCATCATGCAGAGTGTGAAAATTGGTTACATATAGCTGATTCTTTTTCCATGTTTTTGTATTATTGTCAAACATGTACAGAAAAGATGCACAATTTTGCTGTTTACCGGAACAGCAAAACTGAGAAAAGAACAGTTTACCAGTCATTGGCTTTAAATAGGTGATAAAGAAAACGGTTCATAATTTTGAGAAATGTTAGGATACATTTGCTTTCCTCCTCATAGATTAGACCTTCCACTAAACTCCACTCCACAACACTCATTGTGGATCTTGGCCTGCATACTAGCTACCTGTCAGAACCACATGAAAGCTTGGGCTTTCTTTGAATTCCTTGAAAGCCTACAAAAAGGTTGAACCTGTTTGCTATTTATTATTGTATCATAGATATCCTGTTGCTCCTTTGTACTAGACTTACTAAATAGTGCCTGTTGATCCTTGGGATGTAGGAAATGCAATGCAGTATAAATTGCCCACATTTATTACTTCTATCTTAAAACCGTATGAGCACAACCTACTAAACAATACCCAACCAGAGTGTTTATGGAATTTCTGTGGAGAAATGGTGTCTCATTATGTCCTTCTCTGTGATTTGCTCAGATGGATGAGATGATCACTAACATCAGAGAGGTATTTGTGAGCAATCTGTATGATCTAGCCTGGATGGACACTGAAACTAAGAAAGCTGCAGAGGAGAAGGTGAGGCTTATTTTCAGTTCTATGTTTCAAGTTTAAGCTTAATGATACTATATAATCACAGCTGATCAATAAACAACAAAGACTTGAAATTATACTGAGACATGGCAAAAGTAACTTTGAAATCTCGTTCCATAGAAATCTAGGTCTTTAAAGAAATAAAAAGATTGCCCCAGGTCCATGAAATGTATTAGCTACTTTAAAGAAAGGTTGCTTCTTTACTCTTCTTTACTGCAGGCCCGAGCAATCAGAGAAAGAATTGGTTTCTCAGAAAATATCATGAACAACACATACCTGGACCAGGAGTACCAAGATGTGAGTGGCTACAAGATAAAGAGTAGACTAAAGGAGGGCATACACTGTCAAGTCACCTTTATTTATATAGCGCTTTTTACAATACAGATTGTTTCAAAGCAGCTTTACAGAAGTAAAAAAGGAAAATAATGCAACAAAGTTTGTTTTCGAAAGAAAATAGCATCACAGTCCAGCTTAAGTAAGTTTTGTTTAAAAAAAAAGAAAAAAAAGTTATCAATTTAGTTAATTTATATAGCTCTGGAGAAAACCGTGATGTCATCGTCCAGCTCTGTTCAGTTTTTTATAATGGTGTCAATGCAGGCAGATCAATAATATTGTTGAATATCAAATTAAATGTCCCCAACTAAGCAAGCCCAAAGCCAATGGCGACAAAGGCCAAGAAAGGTGAAAAAGGTGACAGTGGCAAGGATCCAAAACTCCATCAGGTGACAGAATGGTAAAAAAAACCTTGGGAGATACCAGGCTCAGTCGGGGGAATAACATGATTCAGGCAGCATTACAGGTCAGAAGTCAGATTGGTTTGGAACATTCAGAATATAATCCAGTTCCATCTGGTTGAAGATCGGAGTCATCACGCACGTATGCAGACGAGTTTGTTGAGGATCAGTCTTGTCGATGAGGCCTCCACTGGGGGAGTCTAGTTGACAACCTCTGCTGACACTTCAAGGATGAGTTGTGGTCGTGTCTAGCCGCAGGTCCACCATCTGATCTGGATCCGGCACGGATCCGGCTTACTACATCATGCGTTGTGGTCATGTCTAGGTGCAGGTCCACCATCTGATCTGGATATGGCCCGGGTCCGTCTGATTACAGTTAACCTCGGAATAAACAGAAAGACTAAAATTAGCGTAGATGCCATTCTTTTTATGATGCAGCAAGTACATCAGGTGTTACAGGAAGTGTTCCCGGTTCCGGCTGACCTAATCTATGCAGCCTAATATCTGTGAGATGTCTGTGTGATTTTAGCAAGGTTACCTACTTACACTGAACGAGTAGATCGCATGCGATGTAAAGCCAAAGCTCAGGATTTATGTGCTCACACTATACGGTCCGAACGTCGAGCTGCGACTTGACTGCTCACACTATACGTGTGAAATATGCGCGATAAACCCCTGTGCCGGGTTGCACCAATTCATATCATATATCCATAGATATTGTCAAAACAATCATCAGCTATCAATATCAAGATGATTTAGCATTTCCAATTTATGTATTAAATTATTATTAGTATTATTATTATTATTATTAGGGAAGGCTAATTTTATTATTAAATTGATTGGCTATTATAAATAATTTGCCACACAATAATTTCATAGCACATCACTGCATAACCAACGCGCTGTGAGGGTAAAATCTAGTTTTAAATATACTTCTTTTGAAGTGTTAGTGCTTAATGTAAAAATATATAATGTAAACAATAAATCACGTTTGAGAATTCTGCTGGCTACTGTATACAGGCCACCAGGGCACCATAAAGATTTTATCAAAGAATTTGCTGACTTCCTATCAGAATTAGTATTGACTGCAGATAAAGTACTAATTGTTGGTGATTTTAATATACATGTAGATAATTAAAAATATGCATTGGGATTGGCATTTTAAAGACATTGTAAACTCAATTGGACTTAGACAACACGTGTCAGGACCTACTCATTGTCGTAATCATACTCTAGATCTAATATTATCACATGGAATCAATGTTGATGCTGTTGAAATTCTACAGCAGAGCGATGACATCTCAGATCATTATCTAGTCTATTTAAACTTCATTTAGCCAAGGCTGCAAAACCGACTCCGTGTTACAAATATGTTAGACCTATCACTTCTGCCACTAAAGATTGCTTTATCAATAATCTTCCTAATCAGTTTCATCATCTCAGCATCCCAGATAGCTTAGAATAACTTGATATTGCAACAGAAACTTTTAACTCTCTCTTTTCCAGCACTTTAGACACAGTTGCTCCGTTGCGCTTAAAGAAGATTAAAGAAAATAGTCCAACGCCTTGGTACAACGAGCACACCCGAGCCTTTAAGAGAGCAGACAGAAAATGGAGCGCAACCGGAAGAAAACAAAACTAGAGGTATTTCAGATTTCATGGAAGGAGAGCTTGATTGCTTACAGAGAGGCTTTAAAAGCTGCTAGATCTGCTTATTTTTCAACCCTATTAGAAGAAAATAAACATAATCCTAGGTATTTATTTGAAAAAGTGGCTAAACTAATGAAAAAGAAAGCTTCAAGCCCAGAAGTTTCCAAGAAACACAGCAGTAATGACTTTATGAACTTCTTCACTTATAAGATTGATAATATTAGGGACAAAATTATAACTATTCAACCGTCTACTACAGTATCGCATCAGGGAGTGCATTGTGGTCTCCCTGAGGAAAAATTTGATTCATTTGTTGCTATAGGAGAGGAAGAATTTTGCAGACTCGTTAATTCATCTAAATCTACAACATGTATGTTAGACCCTATACCGACTAAGCTACTGAAAGAGATGCTTCCAGATGTCATAGATACTCTTCTTAATATCATTAATTAGTCTTTGTCTCTAGGATACGTACCAAAAACCTTTAAGCTGGCTATGATTAAACCGCTTGTTAAAAAAGTCACAAATGAGTCACAAATGATTTGCTCTTATCATCCGATCGTGGTTGTATCTCTCTATTAGTGTTACTTGATCTTAGTGCTGCATTTGACACCATTGACCACAACATTCTTTTAAATAGACTAGAAAACTATGTTGGCATTAGTGGAATTGCACTAGCATGGATTAAATCATACTTATCTGACCGTTATCAGTTTGTAGCAGTAAATGAAGAGATGTCTTATCGATCAGTATGGCGTACCACAAGGCTCAGTACTAGGACCGCTGCTGTTCACTCTGTACATGCTACCTTTAGGAGATATCATTAGGAAACATGGAATTAGCTTTCACTGTTATGCTGATGATACTCAGCTGTATATTTCTTCAAAACCTAACGAAACTTACCAATTCACAAAATTAACGGAATGCATAGTTGATATAAAAAATTGGATTACTAGTAATTTCCTACTACTAAATTCTGAAAAAACAGAGATTCTAATTATTGGACAAAAAATTTCCACACGTAATAACCTAGAATACTGTCTAACACTTGATGGCTGCTCTGTTAAGTCTTCGTCGTCAGTTAGGAACCTGGGTGTGCTCTTTGATACCAATCTTTCATTTGAAAGTCACGTGTCTAGTATCTGTAAAACCCCATTTTTCCATCTTAAAAATATATATAAATTACGTCATATGCTCTCATTGACAAATGCGGAACAACTAGTTCATGCGTTCATGACCTCAAGGCTAGATTATTGTAATGCTCTACAGGGTGGTTGCCGTGCACGCTTAATAAACAAACTACAGCTAGTTCAAAACGCAGTAGCTCGAGTTCTTGCCAGAACCAGGAATTATGACCATATTAGAACCGGTTCTGTCAACACTGCATTGGCTGCCTATTAAACATTGTATACATTTTTAAAGGGGTGGTTGATTGCGATTTCACTTTTTTCATTTTAAATAGTGTGTAATGTTGCTGTTGGTGCATGAACAGTATCTGCAAAGTTGCTGCATTGAAAGTTCAACGTAAGCAGAGATATCGTCTTTTAAAAATCAGGAAGTTTAATGCCTACAAAAACAACTCGAATGGGACTACAACAAGATACTTCCCGGGTTTTATACGTAACTAACCCATAAATTTACATCAACCCTCCCTCGGGAATATCCAAAAAAGGGGGCATGGCCATATTTCTGCGGCTTTGTCGAAGAGGAAGAGTTATAGTGGAGAGCAGTAGCCATGCCGTCGAAAGTGTGTTATTTTCACCCAGCTGTCAGGTCTTCTGTGTTCGGGCTTCCTACGGCCACTGTAGTTCGTCAACAATGGCTAAAATTTATGTTTGATTATGTTCCTGAAAATTACAATTGTAATTTAGCTCTCTGTGCTGCGCATTTTACGGAAGACAGCTTCCAGAATCTCCACGAATTCAATGCCGGATTCAACAAGAAACTGTTACTAAAGCATGAAGCAGTTCTAAATGTATTTGCATATATAATTTCAGACGTAATATTTTAGTTTTTATCAAGGACGTAAACAAATGCCAGCGCTGGCTTTAGTAGCCACTTAGTTATGCTATTTCGTGTGTCTATGACAAACGCGTACAAACATTTTGGACTTGAATTTGTAATTATGTACTAATTTTGTAAATGTATTTTCCATGTATACTT
The DNA here is from genome assembly GCA_026230005.1 of Gila orcuttii. Classification (NCBI taxonomy): domain Eukaryota; kingdom Metazoa; phylum Chordata; class Actinopteri; order Cypriniformes; family Leuciscidae; genus Gila; species Gila orcuttii. Next base: position 32,619,074 of record JAPDVR010000005.1, on the reverse strand, counting down.
TATGACGTAATTTTTCGATTTGATCAAGAACGTAAACCAATGCCAACGCTGTTTGTTTATAGTAGCCAGTTAGTTTGATGCTATTTTGTGTGTATAAGACAAACGTGTACACCTAAAGAAAACGATACACTGAGTAAACTAAGTTTTGTGAATAGATAAATGGTTGTTCATTATATCGATAAAACAATAACTTTAAAAAACGGTATTACTCTGTCATTTATTCAGTTATATTAAATGTTTAATCAGGAGAAAAACGTATCTCTAAAGCTAACAAGCAGCAGTAGCATTTTCAAGTAACAGCGTATCGAAATTCTTATATAATAATAGTAGAATAGAAAAGAATAGAATAGCATAATAATAATAAAAAAATGTACCATTCAGAAACATTTTGTAAGAGCCGTGGGGAGGTTCTGCTTGACTCTCTTCATTGCCGCTTTCTGGGTCTGATTCTGGCTTAAACTGATACGGGAGTATTGACACCATTATTTACATTTGACCGGAGCACATGCAACTTTCGCCCGTAAAGGTAATGGGTGTGAAGTTTCCGGACAACGTGCACTACACAGTTTAGCCAATTACAACACACCGGCCCAACTAACCAATCTGAGCCCATTGCCTGTTTCTGAGGGAGTGGTTTCATAGAATCAGGAAGTCAACCGGTCATTCAGATGACAGAGGAGAAAGCGGCTTACAATAAAGGTGAAATTTATGAAAAATAAGGCTTTTAAAAAAAAAAAACACACAAAGACATGTTATATTGCACCCCATAAACACAATCATGCAAAGAAAAAAAGCAGTAAACCACCCCTTTAAATATTGCTGATTACTTACAAAGCACTAAATGGTTTAGCTCTGCAGTACTTGAGGGAGCTCTTAACGCATTATAGTCCGATCTCATAGAGATCTTATAGAGATCTATTGCGATCTCAAAGTTCCGGCCAGTTGATAATACCTAGAATATCAAAATTAACTGCTGGCGGTAGATCCTTTTCCTATTTAGCACCAAAACTTTGGAACAGTCTTCCTAACATTGTCCAGGAAGCAGACACAGTCTGTCAGTTCAAAGCTAGACTAAAAACACATCTCTTTGACCTAGCATTCACATAATACATTATCGACTTCTATAATTCAATGTTAGGCTGCATAGATTAGGTCAGCCGGAACTGGGAACACTTCCCTTAAATCCTGATGTACTCGTTACATCATAAGAAGAATGGCATCTACGCTAATTTTAGTGTCTTTGTTTATCCCGAGGTTTTCCCACAGCCTGCCGGATCCAGGCCGTTTCCAGATCTGACGAAGGACCTTCGCCTGGACCCAATGACAATGCAGTGCTGAAGTGCCAACTAGCCTCTCCCTATGGAGGATCCCTATACCACTCTACAGATAAAGCGTTGTGGAATTTTCGGTTCGCGTACCTACCCGAAGTGATAAAATAAAATTCTGCATCAAAATTTATAGGCAAGACAAGTAGTTTGTTTAAGCATGGTTTGTAGGGAATTACAAACCTGCGCACATATATTCAAACGCACATAACTATAGAATCAATTCTTAATGCGCAGGTGAACGCCATTAGCGTCTATCACAGGTTCGCGTTTAAAGTCTGTTTAGAGAGAACGGCGTCGTCTTAGCGGCCCCTAATTTAATAACAAATGATCATTTCGACGGAAGTGAATCAATCAAAACTAACTTTAGCTGGAAAAAACATTATTCAAGAACCACTATAAAACCAAACCAATCTCTGTTACCTTAAATTATGTTTATCTCTGTAAAAAGCAGCTTTGAAACAAACTACATTGTTAAAAGCGCTATATAAATGAGGATGACTTGACTTGACTTAATAAAAGATTACATAGAAGCTTACTCCTCCTCATTGAAAATTGTCTAAAACATTTAGGTCGATTACAATGTTAATAATTTTAATTATATGCCTATAATTCAGTCTATAATATGTCCGAACACTGTAATACTTAGTCATCAATGAAAATTAAAAACTTTATTTCAAAAATATTGTTTAACAACACAGAGGCACACTGTAGATACATCGCATGTGGCTTGGAAGACCGTATATGGTTTATCCATTTTGCTACACGAACTGGAGGTAAGCAACAGTAATTTGTAGCTAGTTTGAGCTACAGAACCTAAAGATCTCCCTCTTTTCGTTTTCTTTCTTGCTGAAGATGAAACGGTTAAACTTATGTTTTCGCGCAGGCGCAGTGAGGGAAAAAAGGCAATCGGTTCGTAGCTTTGCTTTAACTGTGCGATATAATCACGAGGAGCGACCAAAATTTCTGACATGCTAAAAATTCATCCGACCATCTGATTGCTGGTCGGGAGAGGTTAATCGCCTCTCGTTTCCACCTGTACACTGCACGAACACTGCACGACAAACGACGCACGCCAAAGCTGAAAATTGGCCCACCCTGAGTCACACGAGTCAGAATTCGGCTCAAAATCGGACGAAAATTGCACAGTGTATGCCCGCCTTAAGAAGTCAGGAGTTCAAAAAGATTAAGTCAACTTCTTTTGTATAGCGCTTTTAACAATATAGATTAATTTCCTATTATCACTGTAAAGCTGCTTTGAAACAAAGTAACAGATAATGGTATTATTTTAATTTAAACCAGGGGTGTCCAATCCTGCACCTGGAGGGCCACTGTCTTGTAGAGTTTAGTTCCAACCGCAAATAAAAACCTGAACCAGCTAATTAAGGTCTTCCTATGCATACTAGAAACTTCCAGGCAGGTGGTTTGAGGCAAGTTGGAGATAAACTCTGCTGGGCAGTTGGCCTCCAGGAGTAGGTTTAGACGCCCCATATTTAAACCATTTAAGACCGGGCTTTTGTCTGCATGTTATATGCATGTATCTGCATGTGTGCAAACCTTTATTTTTTATTAGTTAAGCTATAATGCAGAAGAATACTTCGAGAACATCCTGAAGAACTTTGAGTTTGGTCAGAAGAAACGCCTGAAGAAACTGAGAGTCAAAGTGAACAAAGAAGAGTAAGACCTCTTTCCATAAAGTCTCCCCAAAATAGCTCTAAAATAGCTGTCATTTTTCAAGTTTAGTAACTGCTATAAAACGCACTCGGTTACTAACTTAACCTCGGTTCTCTCTAGAAGAGGGAACGAGTACTGCGTAATATCTTACGCTAGGGGAAAAACTCTTTTCCACGAGATATTGAAGCCAAAAAATTATCCTTAATTTTTAATTAATGTAAAACGCATTGCAGCAGCATGCAGACATAGGCAAGACGGCTCGCGTGCCTATTGGCTGCCCTGCGGCAACTGCAGCAGCCTATCGAGAAAGGCCCCATGTGACGTCAGATCCAATGGGGGCGCTTCGCGCCCACTACGCCACGTCCCGCCGAAACGGGCGTGGCCTGGGCCTATAAACATAGCTCGATGGCTGATATAATCTGGTTTTCATCGCCGAAGCGAACCAGTGTGTTGCAGGCATGGCAAAGATACGCAGTACTCGTTCCCTCTTCTAGAGAGAACCGAGGTTATGTTAGTAACCGAGTACGTTCTCTTACGAGAGGTTCTCTCGTACTGCGTAATATCTTACGCTAGGGGAACAGAATGTAAAACGCCGTGCTTGCTGGGATCCAACACCAAAGTCCCAAGGGCAGGTGCCCGGGGCTCATATAGTGCATAATCACCAGGGACTCACAGAGAGTCTGAGAAGAGAGGCTAGAGCGTCATTCCCTACAAGTAGCATCCTCAGGGAGCTAACTATATCAACAGTGTTCCACACAGTCAGGGTGAAAATATTCGGCCTGAACTGGGTAACAGTATGGGTCTTATTTAATGCCCATGGCTTTCCTCATCGGTATTGGCCATGGGGCAGTGTTGGTCAGCTGCATCAGAACTGGAAACCAAGCCTGGTTTTTCCAGAGCGGAGCCACAAGCAGCACTGAGCATCCGTTTTCCCTGATTCGTTCCAATACCAGGTAGGAGCGAGACGGGGGGAAAAGCATAGAGTGGGCAGCGGGGCCATATGTGGGCCAGCGCATCTCTGCTCTTGGAGAAAAACTTCGGACAATGAGCGTTTTCTTGGGACGCAAACAGGTCTACCTGCGCTCTGCCGAATGTCTCCCACAGCAGTAGGACCGTCTGCGAGTGCAGAGACCATTCTCCTGCTGGAACATTGTTTCTGAACAGTCTGTCTGGTCCCAAATTCAGGTGACCAGGCACATGTGCTGCTCTTAGTGAGAGCAGATTGTGCTGAGCCCAGATCAGGAGGCATTCCGTCAGCCTTTAAAGGTTTCGGGACCTGATGCCACCCTGGCGATTTATATAGGCCACCACTGACATGTTGTCCGAACGGACCAAGACATGGTGACCTTTTATCTGGGGACAAAAAAACGCCTCGGCACGTTGTCCATTGCCATCGTTTCCAGACAGTTTATGTGTTGGAGCTTCTCTCGTTCTGACCACTGGCCAAAGAACGGTCTGCCCTCGAGCAGCGCTCCCCATCCCGAGGTGGGATGCCACCACCTTCACACTCGAGGGAGTTCCCAGGTTTACACCTGACTGATACCAGTCGATTGCTCTCCAAGGATTCAGAGCTGAGACGCATTTCTGATCGACCTTGAGGCGAAGCAGACCGGAGGCCCACGCCCGAGGCGGTACTCGCGCTCTTAGCCACAACTGCAGCGGGCGCATGCGAAACCTTTTGAGCGGGACTATAGTGCTGCAGCAGAAGGATTTCGTGACGCGCTGAATGTTCAGTCTGCGCTCCGGCGACAGGCGCGCTGTCATAGACAGCGAGTCCCGTTCCGTGCCCAGAAAAGATATTCTCTGACTGGGAGACAGCAAACTTTTCGCCCAATTGACTGTGAGACCTAGATTCTCGAGGTGTTCGAGTAATATGGTCCTGTGTTTTAGGAGCTTTGAGTGTGATCGAGCTAGAATCACAGCGGGCAGCCTGGCCGTGCTCGATTTCTCTATGGCAGTTTGCGGAGAGAGAGCGAGCGGGACAAACCCCTGTGGGGTTCAACATGTCTGTGAGAGAATGTGGGCGCGAGACAGCGGGCACATTTACTGCACTGAAAACACCGTCAGCCTGAGCTGACTGAATGTGTGTGTTGGTTTCGTTTTCACAGAAACCGTGGGACAAGCATTATGTAGTGTTTGTGGGCACTGAGATGTGGGCACATTCACTACATGTAATGCACAATCGACATGAGTCGCTGGCCGCGCTCGATTTCTCTATGGCAGTTTGCAGAGAGAGAGCGAGCGGGACAAACCCCGTGGGGTTCAACATAATAAATAATAATAATAATTCATTACATTTATATAGCGCTTTTCTGGACACTCAAAGCGCTTTACATAGAAGGGGGGAATCTCCTCAACCACCACCAATGTGCAGCATCCACTTGGATGATGCGACGGCAGCCATATTGCGCCAGAACGCTCACCACACACCAGCTTACTGGTGGAGAGGAGACAGTGATGAAGCCAATCAGTATATATGGGGATGATTAGGAGGCCATGATGGACAGAGGCCAAGGGGCAAATTTGGCCAGGATGCCGGGGTTACACCCCTACTCTTTCGAAAGACATCCTGGGATTTTTAATGACCACAGTGAGTCAGGACCTCGGTTTAACGTCTCATCCGAAGGACGGTGCTATTTTGACAGTATAATGTCCCCATCACTATACTGGGGTGTTAGGACCCACACAGACCACAGGGATAGCACCCCCTGCTGGCCTCACTAACACCTCTTCCAGCAGCAACCTGGTTTTCTCAGAAGGTCTCCCATCCAGGTACTAACCAGGCTCATCCCTGCTTAGCTTCAGTGGGCAACCACTCTTGGGCTATAGGGTGATATGGCTGCTGGTGCAACAACATGTCTGTGAGAGAATGTGGGCGCGGGACAGCGGGCACATTTACTGCACAGAAAACACCGTCGACCTGAGCTGACTGAATGTGTGTTGGTTTCGTTTTTACAGAAACCGTGGGACATGCATTGTGTAGTGTTTGTGGGCACTGAGATGTGGGCACATTCACTACATGTAATGCACAATCGACATGAGTCGCTGGCCGCGCTCGATTTCTCTATGGCAGTTTACGGAGAGAGAGCGAGCGGGACAAACCCCCGTGGGGTTCAACATGTCTGTGAGAGAATGTGGGCGCGGGACAGCGGGCACATTTACTGCACAGAAAACACTGTCGGCCTGAGCTGACTGAATGTGTGTTGGTTTCGTTTGTACAGAAACCGTGGGACATGCATTGTGTAGTGTTTGTGGGCACTGAGTTGTGAGCACATTCACTACATGTAATGCACAATCGACATGAGTCGATTTTATTTGTGCGAGCCCTGTACTTTAGTGGGCTGTGCTTGTGTGTAGGAATGAACACTGGGTCGTGGGCATTTTTATTACACTCATAACACCATCGGGCGTGGCCGGAATACAGAAAATACACTCTTCACGTGATTTATCTGGGTCGCTGTAAAAACGGCTTTTGTGTGCAGGCAAGCGGGCCGTGGTAACGGCTTGTTTACTGCAGAATACACTGCAACAGTCGCATTTCCTGGAACTGAACGAGCAAAAATTTTCGGTGCGAGTCTGGCCGCTGCGAGACTTAAACACCGTTGCTTACCTAGGAGGGCTAGGAAGACTCTGAGGCCTCGGGCTTTATCTCAATCTTCGGCCGGGGCCCACGCGGAGGGGGGCGGCGGCCGGCAGAGCGAGAGCGCGCAAGAGTGGTATACTCTATCTTTGCACCGTCCACACGGAGAATGCTGTTGAGACAGAAGGTGCGCACTCTGGCTGAGAAGGGGGCGTTTCCAGGACTTCCCGCCTTCTTCATGAAGCTCAGGAAGCAAAAAGGCGCAGGCCTAGAAGGCGGTGGAGCGCGGTCCCTTTGCAGGAAACACCCGTCCAGCCGGTGCGCGGGCTGCACGGGCGCATTCCACTGTGAGAGCAGATGTATCAGCTCGTTCGATGCTGGCCCGCTTCCATGACAACTCGCGGGCAGAGGGGGGAGGTCCACAGAGCTCGGCCAATCCTCACTGTCCGACGCCAGGATAGAGCAGCTGTCCTCCTCCACAGATGCAGCTATCTCCTCGTCACCAATGGCGGAAGCTGCGGCGGACGGCGGCCGCTGCCCGTCGGTGAGCGACTTGAGTGAAGCTGGCGGAGCTGGCGGTCGAACCGGCGAGCTTTCGCAGGCTGGAGAAGGCCCGGGGACCCGTTGAGTACGGCGCTTTATATGGCGCGGCACTATAGCGGGTGGAAGTGCAGACTCGGAGAAAAATTGGCAGGCAAGTCCTCAGAGTCGCCATGGCAATAGCTCGCAATGATGGCAGCCGCCGTCAGCGAGCGCGAGAGCTGCATGATCCTCACCCAGGCAGGAAACGCAGATGACATGGCGGTCCCCGTCGCTGAGTGCGGCTCGGCACGAGCCACAGGAATGAGGCATCTTTAAAAAGACGCTTGCTCTTTTAGATAAGAGAGAGAGAGTGTGAGTCGCGGCGGCGAACACACACTCGGCAGAGTAAAAGGATATATACGCCGGAAAGCGTAGCAGGTACGGAGACTGAAGGCGGCGAGATGAAAATCAGATTATATCAGCCATCGAGCTATGTTTATAGGCCCAGGCCATGCCCGTTTCGGCAGGACGTGACGTAGTGGGCGCGAAGCGCCCCCATTGGATCTGACATCACATGGGGCCTCTCTCGATAGGCTGCTGCAGTTGCCGCAGGGCAGCCAATAGGCACGCGAGCCGTCTTGCCTATGTCTGCATGCTGCTGCAATGCGTTTTACATTAATTCAAAATTAAGGATAATTTTTTGGCTTCAATATCTCGTGGAAAAGAGTTTTTCCCCTAGCGTAAGATATTACGCAGTACGGGAGAACCTCTCGTAAGTGAACCCTAACGGATAAAGATCTGTCATTAAATATTAAAGTGATATGCATCTTTAATTCAAGATGGATAACAGGAGCCGCTGTGGTCAATGCATTCTACTCATCTAGCAGAAACCAAATAGGTACTTGAAACACTTTTACAAAATGTAGCAGTAATTGAACAAAACAAATCAGGTATGTCTGATTAATTAATTAATTATTAATACATTGGAATTATCTGCTTTCTCTCAGTATTTCCTGCAGGTATTCTTCAGCCACCATTCTTTGGTAAAGGTCAGCCCTGGTCTCTGAACTATGGAGGCATCGGGATGGTCATTGGACATGAGGTCACTCATGGCTTTGATGACAATGGTATCAGACTAGAAACAGATCTCCCTTAATGATTCTTCATTTAACGTTGTTGTAAGTTTAATCTCCATGCATTTTCTTTCTTGTTCAGGGCGTAATTTTGATAAAGATGGTAACCTCAAAGACTGGTGGACTCCATCTTCGACTCAGAAATTCCATGAGCTTTCCAAATGCATTGTTGACCAGTATGGAAGCTACTCTTGGGATTTGGCGAACGGACAAAATGTATTCCATGAAGTGTCTTCACACTGATTCACACCAATTCACATAGTCAATAACTGTCTAATCAGACCATCATCATGTTTAAATTCCATTTCTTTTACAATGTATTTATTTTATATATATATATATATATATATATATATATATATATATATATATATATATATATGTATTTATTTTATATATATATATATATATATATATATATATATATATATATACATTTGAGGTTATGTAGCACAATGAGGGGAAATTATTCAAGCTGACATGACAAATAATGTCATGTCCAGTCCAACAAAGCTTACCAAATATTACCAAAATACTACAGTTCTATCTTACCCTACTGTGCTAAGCTGTTTACCACATGTGGCAAATAAGACTTTAAAGCCTCTATCATGGGTTATTCATAGCTGTCTGTGAATTTCTGACAACAGCAATTTGGACCTTATTGTACACAAATAGTTTTCCTGGAACTAGAATAAACTGCAATTTTCTAGAGATGTAGAAGGACATCTACATTACGGTTTGATTTTCCACGCCCTTTCTTCTTTTCTCTCTCTTCTATCCTTTGTGTGAACAGCTAAACGGGAATAATACGCTTGGGGAGAACATTGCTGACCATGGGGGCATTCGCCAGTCTTATCAAGTAAGGACAGGACATCTTGGCCTTTTCTGCAGCTCTTTTGACATCCCTTTTTACTTCCAGAAGAATATATTTAGTTTAATACACTTTCTCACTTGCAAAATTCAAGGTTAAAAAGGTTAATAAAAACATGATGATAGATTCTCATATGCATGATGATAGATTCTCAGTTTGTTCCGCTCTGGATGGATTTCAGTCAGATTGTGATGACAGAGGGAATCTGCTTAATAGTTTAGACTCTTAGAGAAGCTGAAGGGGGAGAAAATAGCTCATGGACTACAGTTCAGTGTATTTAATACTAGGTCTTACTGAACCATCAAATATGGTCCACAGTATATAAGATACAATCACAAATTTGTCACTAATTCACAGGTCACGTGTGATTTACATTATCTTCAGAAAGCATTTGGCTGTGAGATGAAACTTCATGTCTGATGTTAATTATTGTTTAGAAATCTGAGAGAGAAACGAGTATGTTTCCAGTAACTGCTTCCCAAGATTTATTAGTATCACTGTGTTATCACTTTTTCAGGCTTACCAGAACTATGTGAAAAAACATGGAAAAGAAGCTCCTCTGCCTGGAATTGATCTCAATCATGAGCAACTCTTTTTCCTTAACTTTGCACAGGTGAAACTCTTTATGTTCTTATAACTAAGAACATAAAGGAATGTTACATGTTCAGCACAAGTTAAGATCAGTTGACACCACTTTGTGACATTGTTTTGATCACCACATTTATCCCTACTTTTCCCTCCTTAAAAAAATTTGGCTTACAGTGGCTACGTTTACATGCAACCAAATAATCCATTAGTAATATGATTGACCTTTCAATCGGACTGTAATGTAAACACCTTAATTGATCCGATTGGGCTCGACTTAAATATTAAATCTGCTGTTCAAAACAAATAAAGAACCAATGTAGGAGAATGGTTATTATGCGCAAACAGCGGGAAACGTCTCGGTTACTAATGTAACCCTCGTTTCCTGAAGGAGGATCCAGATCCTGCAACATAATTGGGATCACTTCAGGGAGCCCTATCATCTTCGAGTATCTATAGAACTGATCAATAAACGTTGGTGTGCGTGAATCGCATCAGGCGCCCCGCCCCGTAGCACAGGTATAAACAGGAACCGGGCGCATGCACTTTGTTTTTTCGCTGAGGAGCCGAGATCGTGACGGCCGTTACAGCAATGGTCAGCAAAGGTGGTGATGGGACGTAACATCTCCCGTTCCCTTCTTCAGGGAACGAGGGTTACATTAGTAACCGAGACGTTCCCTATTAGTCGCTCACGTTCGATGTTACATCGACGTGACGGCGTAATTGGGATCCCTATGGAGAACACCACGGTTGCTGCCACATCCAGCACCCTACAGGTGGTGCTTTTACCGGCTGGTTGAAGCAAGCACACAGAAAGAAACCGGCTCAACACGTAGACTATAAAACCTAGCAAACGTGTTAGGTGTTGCCCAGCCCGCAGCTCTACAGATATCTGTCAGCGAGGCGCTGTGTGCCAGCTCCCAGGAAGAAGCAACACTCCTAGTGGAGTGGGCTCTCAACCCGGGCGGGCAAGGTATGCCTTGGGCTTCGTAAGCCAAGGTGATGGCATCCACTATCCAGTGGGCCATCCTCTGCTTGGAGACAGCCTTTTCCTTCTGCTGGCCTCGGTAACAGACAAAGAGCTGGTCTGAGTCCTGAGGCTTTGCGTTCTGTCCACATATAGGCGCAGAGCGAGAACTGGACAGAGAAAAGCCAGGGCTGAGTCTGCCTCCTCCGAAGGCAGCGCTTGCAGGTTCACCACCTGGTCCCGGAAGGGAGTGGTAGGAACCTTTGGCATGTATCCTGGCCAGAAGTACTGTCTTACAAGACAGAATTTTTAACTCCGCAGACTGCAAAGGCTCAAAGGGTGGTCTCTGAAGAGCTGAAAGGACCAGAGACAAATCCCAAGAGGGTATAGAGAGTGTCTCAACTGCGAGGAGACTAAATCCTCCTCGCCCCCCTCAGGAACCTGGCGATCAGGTCGTGCTTTCCCAGCGACTTACCCTCAACTGCATCGTGATGTGCAGCGATAGCAGCAACATACACTTTAAGGGTGGAGGGAGACAGCCTTCACTCCAACCCATCTTGCAGGAAGGAAAGCACAGCTCTGATCGAGCAAGTTCGGGGCTGTCCTGGTGAGAAGAACACCCCTCAACGAACAGGTTCCACATCAACGCATAGAGGCTCCTCGTAGAGGGGGCTCTAGCGGAAGTGATGGTGTCAACTACCACCTGGGGTAGGTCAACTAGAACCTCCGCGTCCCGTCCAGGGACTAGACATGGAGTTTTCAGAGGTCTGGACGCGGGTGCCATAGGGTGCCCCGTCACTGAGAGAGCAGGTCCTCTCTCAGAGGAATGGGCCAGGGATGGGCTGTCACGAGGAGCACTAGTTCCGGGAACCAGGTCCGGTTGGGCCAATACGGCGCAACAAGCAAGACCTGCTCCTCGGCTCACTGGGGGAAACGCATACTTGCGAAGGCCCCGGGGCCAGCTGTGTGCCGAGGGTCTCCTCGGTCAGGGAGTAAAACAACTGGCAGTGCGACGTGTCTGGGCGGCAAACAGATCTACCTGTGCGGTCCCGAAGCGCCTCCAAATCAGCTGGACCACCTGGGGATGGAGTCGCCATTCTCCCGGTAGCACCTGCTGCCGTGAGAGCTCGTTGGCTGCACGGTTGAGCAGGCCCGGAATATAAATAGCACGAAGCGACCTCAGATGCTTCTGACTTCAAAGGAGGAGATAGCAGGTGAGTTGTGACATGCGGCTGGAGCGTAGACCACTTTGGCGGTTGATGTATGCAATGGTCGCAGTGCTGTCTGTACGGACCAGTACATGCTTGTCTAGTAGCGGCGTTTTGAAGCGGCCCAGTGCAAGATGTACTGCTAACAACTCGAGGCAGTTGATGTGCCAATGCAGTTGAGACCCCGTCCACAGACCTGAAGCTGCATGCCCATTGTACGTGGCCCTCCAGCTGGTGGCAGAGGCATCCGTGGTGACCACAGATTGCCTGGACACTTGTTCTAGAGGAACACCTGCCCGCAGGAACGAAGGGTCTGACCACACGCTGAGAGTTTGGCGACAGTGCGGGGTAATTTGGACCCGGCAAGAGCCGCTCTGCAACGCCAATCTCGGGACTCAATCGTGGAGCCAGTGTTGAAGCGGCCTCATATGAAGCAATCCGAGCGGCGTTACCACGGTCGCACATGGGAGAAATGGCTGCCTCCGTGACTTTCGTGAAGACACGGGGCGACAGGGCCAGCCCGAAGGGTAAGACTTTGTACTGACCGGACAAACTGAATCGCATAGCTGAGTCTGATAGTACAGATGAGCCAGCGAGACGGGCTGGGAAGCGCTAGCCCGGCTCCCAGACACCGTGCAAGCGGGACCAACGTCATACCCGCGGAGAGGCAGTGCGGCGGAATGCAGGGATCTGAATGTATGGTGCAACACGTACCTTCGTCCGTCGAAGGGCAGAGTGCGTGTGCGGAGGCGTCAGTGCGTCCGGAACACAGCCGCTGCTCGCTGGCGATGAAAGAGGGGCCTGAGGGTGACGAGGCATACCGTCGTCGACCGCTTACCTCTTGAGACCCAGAGGTTTCAGAAACTGCTCTTTTATTGAAATTGGCCCGGGGGCCACTGGCGGGACATAAAGAAAAGGAAACAAAATATTCTCCGCCCGGCGGACTGGTGGGAGCAGCAGCGGTCCGCCGGGGCAGGATGTGCCGGATGGCCTTCGTCTGGTTCTGTGTGGCCACACAAGCCCGACCTTCTCGGCGTCCCGGGAAAGCATAGCCGCCCATTCTGGATCGGACTCGGTCAACACTACACTCCCTGAAAGGGGTAACGCAGCCGAATCCTCATCTCGAGAGGACTGAAGCTCCCCCTCTGATGCTGCAACCCTCCTCTGCTCGTCAGTTGGAGCTCCTCCAAAGGACACAATTGGTCGTCCATGAGAAGAACCAGCACACTCCTTTGGAGGCTCCAATGGCGGTGGGGAAGCCCTCACATTATTCCTCAGATCACCCTGGCTAAGCGGCGAAGTAGGCCTATTCTGAGGTCCAGAATAGGCACTAGATCGGGGCATAGGCGAGGGGACTGCACCTCCCTTGAGGTAAGCGAGTCTCGATCTCAACGTGAAAAGGACGCAGGGTCACGCTTGTGTTGCTCTTTTTGTGAAGAAACAAAAACAAAAAATGCTCTCTTAGTGCTTTCTGACAGTGCTGAGGCACCCAGGGAATGGCCGCTGTGTACTAGTACACTTTCAGGGAAACGCCTCCCGAACCGACACAATACTCTTAATGCTGTTATAACTTGTGTTGCTTTCGTCAACGAAAATTATGACTAAATATCGTCATCAACGAACCATTATCACGTTACGAAAACGAGATGAGACGCAACGTAAATGCTGGTCATGTGACGATGACTATAATTAAATGTATAATGCAATATTGTTGACGAATAAAAATGTGGTTTAACTAAATGTGGTTTACAAAATAAAAACTATTCTAAAATGTCTCTTCATTTTCGTTGACCGAGACGAGACGAAATGTTATAACGTAATTTCGTCTCGTTTAGTTGCTTATTATTATTTTGCAGTATTTATGTTTCCTGTGTCTCACTTCAGGGGCTGCATCAGGTCGCGCTGCGCAGACGCTGGCGACGTCACTTCCTCAAGCCTCACTCGCGGCATTATTTAGAAGATGCAGCTGCTATGAGTTACACCTGTTTCACACATACTCCGTGTGTAGTGCGTATGCGGTGCGTGTTACAGTGCGTATGTGACGCAGGAGCAGCACGCGCTATTCTGCCGTGCAAAGGCAAAAGACTGTAACTTCATTTTTGGTTGAAAATGAGATATTTTTGGCACATTCAAGACCTCCTTTATCATGTGGATAAGCATCTTGAGTCAAATCTGTTGTTTTTTCGAGAAAATAATGGGTTGTCTTAACCGTAACTTCCAAAAGCCCATGAGAAACCAAGGCAGAACACCGTAACACCAGTTACCGCTTTTTGACTTTGTTTTGGAATGCTCATATTGAGTTACGGCACTCTGCCTTTGTTTAGACGCTCCTCAATATACACCCAAGTAGAATCGGGGCAGATCTTCTGTCGGATAACATCTCCAAGATGTTAAATACCATTTGACTAGTAACCAAAAATCCAAATCACAGTCTCTACTGCACCAATTTAATTGATATTAATACTAGTGTAGAACATTGCATAGAAACTGTGTCTATTCCTCGTTTACTAAGATCAAATAATAAATCTACTGCAGGATCTAGAAAAAAATCTAATTGTTATTAAAACAAAAAATCTCGCTATTAGTGAACAAAAACAATTTCTAAAGCTAGGTCTTCTAAACATTAGATCGCTCACACCTAAGGCAGTTATTGTAAATGAAATGGTCACAGATAATAATTTCGATGTTCTGTGCCTTACTGAAACCTGGCTTAAACCAAATGATTATTTCGGTCTAAATGAGTCTACTCCGCCAGGATACTGTTATAAGCATGAGCCCCGTCTGATCGGTCGTGGCGGCGGTGTTGCAACAATCTACAGAGATATCTTTAATGTTACTCAGAAAACTCGTCATAGGTTTAATTAGTTTGAAGTGCTTGTGCTAAATGTTACGCTCTTAGATGTAAGAAAAAAATCCCTATTATCTCTAGCATTGGCTACCGTATATAGACCTCCAGGGCCTTACGACAATTTCCTAAAAGAGTTTGCTGACTTTCTATCAGATCTTTTGGTCAACGTCGATAAAGCATTAATTGTTGGAGATTTTAACATACACGTAGATAATTTAAATGATGCGTTAGGGGCTGCGTTTACAGATTTATTAAACTCCTTCGGGGTCAAGCAAAACGTCACCGGACCAACTCATCGTCTTAATCATACACTCGATTTAATTATATCATATGGAACCGATCCAACCGATATAGATATCATTCCACAAAGTGATGATGTCACTGACCACTACTTGGTAACTTGCATATTACGCACTGCTGTAATATGTCATGCTGCGCCACGTTATCGACCAGGTAGAACAATTCGTCCATCCACCATAGATCATTTCTCAAATAGCTTATCTGATCTGTCTCAGCTGCTGCCTGAACCCAAACAAACAGATGAATTAGACGAACTAACTAGCACTATGAGCACCATTCTCTCTAGAACATTGGATATTGTTGCACCCATTAGATTAAAAAAGGTCAGAGAAAAAAGTATAGCACCATGGTACAATAATACTACGTATGTTTTAAAGAGAGAAACCCGTAAATGGAAAAAAACTAATTTAGAGGTCTTTAGAATCGCGTGGAAAGACAGTATGTCACTTTATAAAAAGGCACTTAAAACGGCCAGGGCTGAGCACCTCAGCAAATTAATAGAAAACAACCGAAATAATCCAAGGTTTTTATTTAATACCGTGGCTAGACTAACAAATAAACAGACGTCGTCTGAACAAAATACCTCGTTACAGTTTAGTAGTAATGATTTCATGAACTTCTTCACCGAGAAAATTGAAAGCATCAGAATTAAAATCGTAAACGTTCGTTCTTTGCTCGCGCCTTATAATTCGGCCGCAATTATCACCCCGCAAGAACAATTACAATGCTTTACAACCATAGAACAAAAAGAGTTAAATAAACTTATCACCTTATCTAAAACAACAACATGTTTATTAGATCCTATACCAACTGAACTACTGAAAGAAGTGTTACCTATAGTGGAAGAGCCTCTTCTCAATATTATTAACTCATCTTTATCTTTAGGTCATGTTCCAAGAACGTTCAAGCTGGCAGTTATAAAACCTCTTATTAAGAAACCACAATTAGATCCAAATAACCTAGCAAATTACAGACCCATTTCGAATCTTCCATTTATGTAAAAAATATTAGAAAAAGTTGTGTCCGCTCAACTCGGCTCTTTCTTGCAAGAAAACGACATCTATGAAAAGTTTCAGTCTGGATTCAGGCCACATCATATCACTGAAACTGCGCTTGTTAGAATCACAAATGATTTACTTATAGCTTCGGACCAAGGCTGTATCTCAGTACTAGTTTTACTTGATCTTATTGCTGCGTTCGATACTATAGATCACACAATACTCTTAGATCGACTACAAAATTACACGGGTGTTCAAGGACAAGCATTAAGCTGGTTCAGGTCATACTTATCTGACCGCTACCATTTCGTCTACTTAAATGGAGAAAAATCGATTATAACTTCGGCAAACTATGGAGTGCCGCAGGGATCTGTGTTAGGCCCTTTATTATTCTCAATATATATGCTGCCACTTGGTAATATTCTAAGGAAACATGGAATTAGTTTCCTTTGTTATGCTGATGACACTCAAATATATATTTCATCACGGCCAGATGAATATGCTAAATTATCCAAATTGACAGATTGTGTTAAAGATATAAAAGATTGGATGACGCGTAATTTTCTTTTATTAAATCCAGACAAGACAGAGGTAATACTTATCGGTTCTAAAAACCGTCCACAAAACCTTTCACAGCACGACTTTAACATAATAGGATGCCCTGTTACTTTATCCGCTACAGTAAAAGACCTGGGTGTTACATTAGACTGCAACCTGTCTTTTGAAATGCATATTTCATATGTTACAAAAACTGCCTTTTTCCACCTTAGAAACATTGCTAAGCTACGTAATATGCTATCAGTCTCTGATGCAGAAAAGTTAGTTCATGCATTCATGACCTCGAGACTAGATTACTGTAATGCTTTATTAGCTGGTTGTCCTGCATCTTCAATAAATAAGCTACAGTTAGTCCAAAATGCAGTCGCTAGAGTTCTTACTAGATCAAGAAAATATGATCATATATAACACCGATTTTATCATCACTTCATTGGTTACCTATAAAGTTCCGTATTAAATACAAGGTATTGCTTTTGACTTATAAAGCTCTAAATGGTTTAGCTCCAGTCTATTTAACGAATCTTCTATCGCCTTACAATCCATCGTGCTCTTTAAGATCACTAAATTCGAGGCTTCTGGTCATTCCTAGGATATCCACCAAAGGAGGCAGAGAATTTTCACATTTAGCTCCGAAGCTCTGGAATAGCCTTCCTGATATTGTTCGTAGCTCAGACTCGCTCTCCCAGTTTAAAACTAGACTGAAGACGCATCTATTTAGCCAGGCATTCATATAAATTTTTTATCTTACAGTTACTGTAAATTCGGCCTCTAGTTCATAAACGCCAGAGGAGAACTGGCCCCCGACTGAGCCTGGGTTCTCCCAAGGTTTTTTTTCTCCATTGGGTCATCTGATGGGGTGTTAGGACACCATTAGGTCACTGGATGGAGTTTTTCGGTTCCTTGCCACTGTTGCCTTTGGCTTGCTCAGTTGGGGATATTCAAATTAATTAACCAATCATACCATTGATCAGCTCTACCAAACTTGGATGTCTTTTTTCCAGTAATAACCAAACATTGTTAAGTTGTTTTGATTGATACTGTGAAGCAGCTTTGATACAATCTGTATTGTGAAAAGCGCTATATAAATATATTTGACTTGACTTGACTTGACTGACTTCTGATGTCCTCAGAGCTTTGTCCTGCACTAATGCGGTCAGAACATTTAGTATGCTCTGAACCCGCTCCATCTACAAACGTGCGATATCGATAATCTATAATTTATCGATAATTGAACGTTACTCGATAAAGATAATTTTCATTACTTAAACATCTAATTGCCCGATTTTCAGTATCCTACCTATAATTAATTTGGCGGGACAACTAAAAATCTTTAAAGTCATTTTTCTCAGTTCCACACTCCTTTGTAGGGCAGTATTGTGCTTTCACATATGCTGCATTTGCAGTGCGCAACTGATCTACGGCTGTACCACAAACACATTTATTCTCTTTTTTTTATTTCAAATCAATATGTTTATTATCAGCGACTTTTATAAAATAATACAAAATGTTTCAGCATTGCGATTCTATCTGTACACATAGGTCTACACTCTTTCACAGATGTATTCACGTTTAAACTCAATACACATACAAAAAATATTATTCAATGCATTACTTCTATATAGATGTATATATTAAGTTGCTCAAGCAAGTGGCAAAACATTTAAACATGTAGGCCTACTTATCTTAAAACATTTTAAATTAAAACATACAATTGACAAAAACAGCTCTCTCATACCTTTTCTTTTGCATTTAAATCTTTTTTTACAAGAAATATTGTGGGTCACAAATAACTTGTTTTTCCACCTCCACGAAGAGACGAGTACATCCATGATGTCGCGTTGTTGAGGTACTGTGTAGTTTTCCTTGCTTTAATTATCCTGGGCTTAAAGTTAAAAAGAAAATGACTGTGAAAAATAGTAGTATAATTTAATTAAATGCATTTGTGGTGAGATATTATACTATATTTTCATGTCAATCCGTGTTCATTTTGACCATGAACCGCTGTCACTTTAATTCTGCGCATGCAGCACAGCAGAAATAGACTCGGTGCGGAAACGATCTCTGCACTGCTGTATACGCACCCCACCTGGAACGTATTGCCGGACCGCATCCGCGTGCAGTGTGAAAGCTCTAACGCAGGGATGGGCAACTCCGGTCCTCGAGGGCCACTGTCCTGCAGAGTTTAGCTACAACCCTGACCAAAATTATTTTTTAGTAATCCTGAAAACATTGATTAGCTTGTTCAGGTGTGTATAATTAGGGTTGGAGCTAAACTCTGCAGGACAGTGGCCCTCGAGGACCGGAGTTGCCCATCCCTGCTCTAACCTGTTAACATTTGTACGGAAAAAAATACGCACCACATACGCACTGCAAACGGAGTATGTGTGAAACAGGCGTTAGTGTAAATGACAACAAACAAAGTTAAGTCTGACACAAAGAAAGGGACCGATGGCCGGCCAGCCGGGGTTCGTCTTTAGGAGAAAAAGAAGAAATGACATTTGGAAAAACTTTCATTTCATCGTGTGTACTTCTAACATGTTTGGTTGGTAAAAAAATTTCATTAGTAAAATTGGTAAAATATAATTTGAAAACATTGGTCAAATAGTTTTCATTGACTAAAACTAGACTAAATGTCATCAGTTTTCGTCGACTAAAACTAGAAGAAAATAGTCATGGATAATTTGACTAAAACTAGACTAAATGTCATCAGTTTTCGTCGACTAAAACTAGACGAAAATAGTCATGGATAATTTGACTAAAATAAGACTAAAATGGTCAGACTTTTAGTCGACTGAACCTTGACTAGACTAAGAAGAGTATGAACGTGACTAAAACTAATAAAATTAAAACAGGCCGCCAAAAACAACACTAGTTATAACAGCAGTTGTTTGAGCTTTGAGCTCGCTGTCACTCGCTGTTCAAGCCGTCACACCAACACTGGAACAGAAGGAGGAGAAGAGAGGTTCTTCAACGCAATTGGAGTCTGAATTTCAGAAGACCAACAGGAAACTCGGCTCCGAAGTGAAATACAAAGAGTGTGTGCGCCCGCTTCCTGTTTATACCCGCGCTGCGGGGCGGGGCGTGTGACGCGATTCACGCACGCCATTTTTCATTGGCTCGTTCTGTAGATACTCAAAGATGATAGGGCTCCCTGAAGTGATCACAACGTCGAACGTGAGCGACTGATAGGGAACTGTATATTTGTGCAGTGTGCGCATGTCAAAAAATCTATTCCGATTTGAAGCTTGTGTGACATATAAATGTGCAGATCAACCCAATCACTTGTTTAGCGTTAATGTAAACACTACATTCAGATTCATCAATTGGAATGATTTCAGTCCAATTGAAACAAAAGTTGTGCATATAAACATATAGCCAGTGAGGGACTTACAAGTTAATGGGGCTAGTTCATAAATGTTAAATTTCTCTGTTAACCACAAAGATGTGAACAAAATGTGTGACTGCACAGAAATGATTAGAAAGTAAAATTTGTTCAAAGTTTAATGAAATTTTACAACTTCATTGCCATGACAACATATAATGCCAAATAAAAGTTAAATCACATCTGAAATACATAACCATTTTAGCAGAAGAATTATACAATTTTAAGCTTCACATCTGCTTTTAATGTACATGTTTCTTTTTGTTTAAAAATTGACATTATGCCAATATTGAATGTATTGAACTTCTACATAGGACCAGTCAGATTAATGCCTCAATTAAGCTTCTTGAACATTTGTATTTTCATTCAAGGTTTGGTGTGGAACACATAGACCCGAGCATGCTGTCAACTCCATCAAAACTGATGTCCACAGTCCAGGGAATTTTAGGTACATTAACTTTCTTTCACTGACAGTGATGCATTTCTGTCTTTATACATTCAGACTGTTAGAGCGATGTTAGATTGTGCTGGTAATCTCTACTTTGTCATTTCTTTTTGAGCAGAGTTCTCGGGTCATTACAGAACTTCCCAGAGTTTGCCAAAGCCTTCCAGTGCCAGAAAAACGACTACATGGTGCCTGAGAAGATTTGCCGGGTGTGGTAATTACCCGAGGAACAGAAGATGAGGGTTATATTGAGGGCCTGTGGTCGGTAGACCCTCTCATCTCTCTGCTGACTCTTAGACCATTATGGCAGATGCTGAAAAATATTCTCAGTTCTGTAAGCTATGGCCACTACGCTCAACTCCACCAGTGTACTTTAGCTATATACAGAGAGAGGGAGCTGTCTCAGTACACTCCTACAAGCAACAGCCAATATTTGATTACAGTTTGTGAGATCATTACTCAATCCATGGCTCTTACTGTTTTATACACTGTCAAATCTAAAGCGAAGATTATAAATAAATACTGTAAAAAAAAGTATCACATTGTTAAGGGCATACTATGTATGATTTTTGGATCAAAATATCCAAAAACCACTAGTATAATGCTATATATTTTGTTGATTTGTGTACTTGCATTATACCAAATATTTCTAAGAATGTTTAAATCCAGAGAAATAAGCAATTTTAACCAAGACACGGACAGTGTCCGTGCGTCGCTTATTAATGACATCATACCCACATTACCCCCGATTTCCGGTTTTATTTTGTAGAAACCATAGATACACCAAAGACGCTGTTTTTATTAGACCAGTGAGCAACTGTTTGGATACATTAAATCGACAGAAACCTGTCATTGTTACACAGATTAACACAGTTAGTATTTTTGTTTAAATCTCATTTTCTTGATTTACCGCAAGTGCAACAAGTGTCTCATATAGTAGCCGCCGAGCGAACGCACAGAGTAGCATTATAACAACTTTCAAACCTCTTAAATGTATCTAATATGAAAAAAACAGCGCTGCATTACCCCATATACGCATGACCGGAAGAAGCAGAAGTGGCGTCTGCAGCATAATAAAAGCTCCACTGCTCTCGAGCTGTGTGTCGGGCTTGTCTCTCATTAGCAATCGCTCCTTTAGCAATTGGTCTTGTTCGGCTCCAACAGCTTTCGTAATGTTAATAAATCTTTAATACATTACCGGTCATCCATGAATATGATTTCTGCCCGAGTCCTGTCGTATTCTCCACCAGCTGTTGAGGTGAAGACAACAACTCCCATGATTCTGCGAAATCAAGGCGTCATCAAGCTATGCCTTTGTTTTGAATAAAGACCTAGTGGCGAAAAATAACATAGTGTGCCTTTAATATCAAGTAAAACTGTGATTTGGAGATAACAGTAGCATTATGTATACACATGTTTGTAGCAATACTAGTACACATCCACTGCTTATACTGCCACTGGCCAATCTGAGTAAATTCAGTAAGTTAAACTATAAAACTACCCAATTATACCAAGAATATTATGTATAGTACAATGAGATTTATTAGATATTTCAGAGAATTAGAAAATTGTTAAACTCTGTATTCCTTTATTTGAATAGCAAATTATCTAATTAGTTACACAGCACATTGTAAATTAAAATATGTAGATTAAATTGTAATTTGTGTCAATGAATTCATTTTCCATATAAATAAATTTACAGTAAATCAGACACTGAATGTTTGATCTGAAAATCCAAAACATGACAAGACGGATAGAAACATTACAATGCAAAGGTGTCTGCTTACATTATTTGAATGTGATTGGTGTTTGTTTGTGTTGTTTTTCTTCTATCATTGTGCTGACCATGACATTTGTTTGTATGAATGGGTGTGCACGTGGCAAATAATCTCTAGTCTGTCAAGCGTCATTGAATTAAAGCCTTAAAATGTGTTTAATTCTATTGTTTTCACCATCCATCAATATTTTCATATGATGTAGACACACAGTACGTTTATGCCAAAGATTTTTTACACACAACCTTACTCCGAGCTTTTGTTTTTTATTCTAAAAATAATCTATATATCTGATATAATTGCTTCTGAAATGCTGTTCCCAACATAATCATTACACCCTCATAAGACACAAACTGCTAAATAGTTTTTTCTTTCAGATTTTTTTACATTTAGAAGATTATATGTGTAATATTGTTAGTGATCAGATATAGTAACTGTATTTTACATCAGCTGTGCAAGATAAATTCATTTTTGTGGCCACTGGGATACTGAAGGTTTAAAAACAAGAAGCTCAAAGATGAAATTTTGTCCAAAAGTTCCTCTGTGCTGTGTAAACAAAAACATCAATATGCTAATGTTTTTTATTCTTTACATTTTGGTTATTTTCTGTCCATTTGTTCCCAGATGGTCTTTCTTCTAAGTATTGATTGACATTCTAAATCTGCACACTGCTCCCCCCTTTCTGATAAAAAACTGATCAACAAAATTCATCTACACCACTCCACAGACAAATATACCTCAGATGCCTGTATTTAGATACTTTTTAATAAGCATCTACCCAAGAGAAATGTTTTATTAATAAATTAATGTAAAAAATTCTTTGTTGTGTATTTTGTTCTCTCAGGGTCTCTGTTTCTTTGATGAAAAGCATTGAATAGGGAACAAAAACAGGCCTCAAAAACAGACAACCTCTCTGACATTTTCTTTGGCAGGCAAACAAGCCCTGGGAGACTGTAATGCATAATATTAGCAGCCCAGTGAAAAGAAACACTGTTATTTTTCCCCATGTAATGCCTTTACACTGCATTGGGTCAGATTCCGTTGGGGTATTTGCTCCCACATGCGCCTTTGCAGTGGCTACTCACAAATCTTCTGACCATTGTAAAACATCACCATAAGGATTTTCCGCTCTTTACTTTATCATATTAGTCATGTAGGTCCTGTCCACTAGCTTTACTGCCTCTTTGCAGATGAGTCAAATATACCTTTTGCTGCCACCCACCTGATTAAAAACAGATTTGTTGGCTCACTGGTGACAAGTTGCAGTGAGGGCTGAAACTTGTACTGCAGGCCTGCGGTGCCTTCTTCACTCCCTCCTGCATATCACTCTTCAAAGTGTAGTGATGTTTGGTTCTGACACACAATGTTATTGTTTATTTTTTAATCATAATGACTTTCCATTGTCTTCAAAGCCAATATTTTTTTCTATAACACTACACAAATCTTTTTGCTTTCTGATTTTAATTAAAACATCCAGTATGTTTATTAATCTGTTTTCTTCTTGGGGACCATTGGCTGCTTACGACCATGGCAACGTCTGACCCCCAAACACATGCATAAAATAAAAACCAAATACTAACAAATAAGAAGTTTGTTGATTTTTTATTTTTTTTTTTTGTATTGGTTTTCACAAAAAAAAAATGTAGGCTTATTTTGAGTTAATGTGGTCATATGATGCGATTTCTTGTTTTCCTTTTTCTTTAGTGTGTTATGTAGCTGTTAGTGCAAGTATAAGATCTGCAGAGTTAAAAAGCTCAAAGTGTCAAATCTAGCATTTGACACTTTGATAGCTTCACAATGATCCTGAGAGATAGCTTCACAATACATTCACAATGATCCTGAGAGACTGATTGGTCATCTGAGTAAAATGAGCCTTGTCTCTATGACACTGTGATCCAGAGCTATGTTCAATACAAAATCCCTATGCAAAGTGTAAGTCACCATACACCATAGTAAGTCAATGGGGCAAACTTGGGCAGCTCCTGCCCCCCAGGGGTGCAACCTTTTCCCCATTGTGAGGTATGTTCTTACAGAGCCTGTCAGCCTCTTCAAACGTGGCAAATCACACGTTTCTGCAAAATCTGAGCTCTGAGCCATGACTCTTCAAAGTTTGTCGCAAAGTTAAGTCTATGGGATTTTTTTGGCCGCTTTTTTGCCCCTGGGGCAATCACCGTACCCCCGTTCGCTTATAAAAGTCATAGCACACCTCTCCTAAATAGGCCGCACAATTTGACACCTCACTCATGGGACTGTGACAAAAGCTGCGGGAGGAGTAGCGCTCCAAACTTTGTCCAGAATAATAAGAATAACTAGAATGTACATTTCCAGAAGAAAATGTGAAGTGGTGCTTGCAGTGGCAAAACTCGCCACACGGTTGCTAGAGTGTGGTACATGATTGCATATGAACCAACAGACATGTCTGTACAACGTTTTGGTGCTGAGATATGGCTTATTCATGTGTTCAGGTGGTTGCTAGGTGGTTGCTAGAGTGTTCTGAGTGGTTGCTATGCGGTTGCTAGGGTATTCTGGGTGGTTGCTAGGGTGTTCTGGGTGGTTGCTTGGTGGTTGCTAGGGTGTTTTGAGTGGTTGCTATGGTGTTGCTAAGCGGTTGCTAGGGTATTCTGGGTTGTTGCTAGGATGTTGCTAGGATGTTTTGGGTGGTTACTATGAGGTTGCTATGGTGTTTCTAGGTGGTTGCTAGGGTGATCTGGGTGGTTGCTAGGGTATTCTGGGTGGTTGCTAGGGTGTTCTGGGTGGTTGCTAGGGCGTTGCTAGGGTGTTCTGGGTGGTTGCTAGGCGGTCGCTAGGGTGTTTTGAGTTGTTGTTATGGTGTTGCTAAGCGGTTGCTAGGGTAATCTTGGTGGTTGCTAGGGTGTTGCTAGGATGTTCTGGGTGGTTACTATGAGGTTGCTAGGGGGTTGCTATGGTGTTTCTAGGTGGTTGCTAGGTTGATCTGGGTGGTTGCTATGTTGTTGCTAGGTGGTTGCTAGGGTATTCTGGTTGTTGCTAGGTAGTTGCTAGGGTATTCTGGGTGGTTGGTAGTTGTCACAAATGGTTACTATAGGATTTCTTAGCATTTTCTTGGCATGATTTAGCACTACCTAATCACTATTAGCATGTAGCTATTCACAGCTAGCATGTGTAGCATGTTGGAAGCCCTGTTTGCTAGCATGAGTCAAAAGAGCCAAACCACATCTCTATACGATGTTCTGATGCAGAGATATAGGTCTTGCAAAATGGTTGCTAGGGTACTCTGTTTGGTTGCTAGGGAGTGGCTTGGCAGCTGCCAGTCATCAAAGTCCAAAGGTTGCTTGTCAATATGAATGATATAAACCAACTCCCATGCCTCTGTGACATTCAGAATGGAAGATATCCCTCTATAGATTTTAGTTGCTAAGGTGCTCGACAATGGTTGCTAGGGAGGGGCTAGGAAGTGTTGAGGGGATTCATGATTGGCTGTGTGCTGCCCCGAGTCAAACGAGACCACCCTTGTGTTTCTATGACACTTCTATCCGGAGATATTCTTTTGACCTCTTTCAATGGAAGTCTATGGGACTTGTTGCTAAGGTGCTCTAAATGGTTGCTAGGGCGTGGCTTAATAGCTTCACAATGATCCTGAGAGACTGACTGGTCATCTGAGAAAAATGAGCCCGTCCCCTTGTCTCTATGACACTGTGATCCAGAGCTATGTTCAATACAAAATCCCTATGCAATGGGCCGTCCTACACCATAGTAAGTCAATGGGGCAAATTTGAGCAGCTCCTGCCCCCCAGGGGTGCAACTTTTACCCCATTGTGAGGTATGTTCTTACAGAGCCTGCCAGCCTCTTCAAATGTGGTAAATTACAAGTTTCTGAGAAATCATTGGTCAGTGCTACGAGTCGTCAAAGTTTGTGGCAATGTTAAGTCTATGGGATTTTTTTTTCCCAATGATTTGCCCCTGGGGCAAACACCGTACCCCCGATCGGTAAGAAAAGTCACAGCACACCTCTCCTCAATAATCCGCACAATTTGACGCCTCAATCATGGGTCTGTGATGTCGGCGTGTATTTTTTAACAGATGATTACTATGGAGTTTTTAAAAGGAGTTTTTATAGAGTTTTTATAGAGTTATTTAGTATGGCACGAGGCCTGCGGCCTCGTGCCGATCGCCCACGGTTGCTAGGGTGCTGTAACTGGTTGCTATGGTGTGGCTATGAAGATTTTAGGCCATTACTTATTGGCTGCTTGATAAAATAAATCCTCTGAGGGAGAGAGAGAGGGAGAGAAATGCAGGGGTGTCAGGCCCTTTGTGTCTGTGTGTGTGAAAAAGTCGGTTGGAATTTGAATTTCTGAACATTCCGCAATGTTAAGTCAATGGGATTTTTTTGGCCGCTTTTTCATCCGCTGTGCGAACATCGTACACCCGATCGCTTAGAAAAGTCATAGCACACCTCTCCTCAATGAGCCGCACGATTTGACGCCTCACTCAGGGGTCTGTGACAAAATTTGCGGGACGAGTTACGGGCCAAACTTTGTCCAGAATAATAAGAATAATAACTAGAATGTACATTTCCAGAAGAAAATGTGAAGTGGTGCTTGCAGTGGCAAAACTCGCTACACGGTTGCTAGAGTGTGGTACATGATTGCATACGAACCAACAAACATGTCTGTACGATGTTTTGGTGCTGAGATATGGCTTATTCATGTGTTCAGGTGGTTGCTGGGGCGTTGCTAAGGTGTTCTGAGTGGTTGCTAGGGTGTTTTGGGTGGTTGCTAGGGTATTCTGGGTGGTTGCTAGGGTGTTCTGGTTGGTTGCTAGGGTATTCTGGGTGGTTGCTATGGCGTTGCTAGGCGGTTGCTAGGATGTTCTGGGTGGTTGCTAGGCGGTTGCTAGGGTATTCTGGGTGGTTGCTAGGCGGTTGCTAGGGTATTCTGGGTGGATGCTATGGTGTTGCTAGGCGGTTGCTAGGGTATTCTGGGTGGTTGCTAGGGCGTTGCTAGGCAGTTGCTAGGGTATTCTGGGTGGTTGCTATGGCGTTGATAGGCGGTTGCTAGGGTATTCTGGGTGGTTGCTAGGCGGTTGCTATGGTATTCTGGGTGGTTGCTATGGTGTTGCTAGGCAGTTGCTAGGGTATTCTGGGTGGTTGCTAGGGCGTTGCTAGGCGGTTGCTAGGGTATTCTGGGTGGTTGCTATGGTGTTGCTAGGCGGTTGCTAGGGTATTCTGGGTGGTTGCTAGGACGTTGCTAGGTGGTTGCTAAGGTATTCTGGGTGGTTGCTATGGTGTTACTAGTTGGTTGGTAGTTGTCACAGATGGTTACTATTGGAGTTCTTAACACTTTCTTGGCATGATTTAGCACTACCTAATCGCTATTAGCATGTAGCTATTCACAGCTAGCATGTGTAGCATGTTGGAAGCCCTGTTTGCTAGCATGAGTCAAAAGAGCCAAACCACATCTCTATACGATGTTCTGATGCAGAGATATAGGTCTTGCAAAATGGTTGCTAGGGTACTCTGTTTGGTTGCTAGGGAATGGCTTGGCAGCTGCCAGTCATCAAAGTCCAAAGGTTGCTTGTCAGTATGAATGATATAAACCAACTCCCATGCCTCTGTGACATTCAGAATGGAAGATATCCCTCTATAGATTTTAGTTGCTAAGATGCTCGACAATGGTTGCTAGGGAGGGGCTAGGAAGTGTTGAGGGGATTCATGATTGGCTGTGTGCTGCCCCGAGTCAAACAAGACCACCCTTGTGTTTCTATGAATCTTCTATCCGGAGATATTCTTTTGACCTCTTTCAATGGAAGTCTATGGGACTTGTTGCTAAGGTGCTCTAAATGGTTGCTAGGGCGTGGCTTAATAGCTTCACAATGATCCTGAGAGACTGATTGGTCATCTGAGAAAAATGAGCCCGTCCCCTTGTCTCTATGACACTGTGATCCAGAGCTATGTTCAATACAAAATCCCTATGCAATGGGCCGTCCTACACCATAGTAAGTCAATGGGGCAAATTTGAGCAGCTCCTGCCCCCCAGGGGTGCAACTTTTACCCCATTGTGAGGTATGTTCTTACAGAGCCTGCCAGCCTCTTCAAATGTGGTAAATTACAAGTTTCTGAGAAATCATTGGTCAGTGCTACGAGTCGTCAAAGTTTGTGGCACTGTTAAGTCTATGGGATTTTTTTTACCCAATGATTTGCCCCTGGGGCAAACACCGTACCCCCGATCGGTAAGAAAAGTCACAGCACACCTCTCCTCAATAATCCGCACAATTTGACGCCTCAATCAGGGGTCTGTGATGTCGGCGTGCCTCGTGCCTATCGCCCACGGTTGCTAGGGTGCTGTAACTGGTTGCTATGGTGTGGCTATTAAGATTTTAGGCCATTACTTATTGGCTGCTTGATAAAATAAATCCTCTGAGGGAGAGAGAGAGGGAGAGAAACGCAGGGCTGTCAGGCCCTTTTCTGTGGGTGTGTGTGAAAGTGACAGTTGGGATTTGAATTTCTGAACATTCCGCAATTTTAAGTCAATGGGATTTTTTTGGCCACTTTTTCGTCCGCTGTGCGAACATCGTACACCCGATCGCTTAGAAAAGTCATAGCACACCTCTCCTCAATGAGCCGCACGATTTGACACCTCACTCAGGGGTCTGTGACAAAATTTGCGGGACGAGTTACGCGCCAAACTTTGTCCAGAGTAATAAGAATAACTAGAATGTACATTTCCGGAAGAAAATGTGAAGTGGTGCTTGCAGGGGCAATACTCGCCACTCGGTTGCTAGGGTGTGGTACATGATTGCATACGAGCCAACAAACATGTCTGTACTATGTTCTGGTGCTGAGATATGGCTTATTCATGTTGTTCTGGTGGTTGCTAGGGCGTTGCTAAGGTGTTCTGAGTGGTTGCTAGGGTGTTTTGGGTGGTTGCTAGGGTATTCTGGGTGGTTGCTAGGGTGTTCTGGTTGGTTGCTAGGGTATTTTGGGTGGTTGCTAGGGCATTGCTAGGGTGATCTGGGTGGTTGCTAGGTGGTTGCTATGGTGTTGCTAGGAGGTTGCTAGGGTATTCTGGGTGGATGCTAGGGCGTTGCTAGGCGGTTGCTAGGGTATTCTGGGTGGTTGCTAGGGCGTTGCTAGGCGGTTTGCCGGGGGTGTTCTGGGTGGTTGCTATGGTGTTGCTAGGTGGTTGCTATGGCGTTGCTAGGTGGTTGCTAGGGTATTCTGGGTGGTTGCTAGGCGGTTGCTAGGGTGTTCTGGGTGGTTGCTAGGCGGTTGCTAGGGTATTCTGGGTCGTTGCTAGGTCGTTGCTAAGGTATTCTGGGTGGTTGCTATGGTGTTACTAGGTGGTTGGTAGTTGTCATAGATGGTTACTATTGGAGTTCTAAACACTTTCTTGGCATGATTTAGCACTACCTAATCGCTATTAGCATGTAGCTATTCACAGCTAGCATGTGTAGCATGTTGGAAGCCCTGTTTGCTAGCATGAGTCAAAAGAGCCAAACCACATCTCTATACGATGTTCTGATGCAGAGATATAGGTCTTGCAAAATGGTTGCTAGGCTACTCTGTTTGGTTGCTAGGAAGTGGGTTGGCTGCTGCCAGTCATGAAAGTCCAAAGGCTGCTTGTCAGTATGATTGATATAAACCAACTCCCATGCCTCTGTGACATTCAGAATGGAAGATATCCCTCTATAGGTTTTAGTTGCTAAGGTACTCGACAATGGTTGCTAGGGAGGGGCTAGGAAGTGTTGACGTGATTCATGATTGGCTGTTTGCTGCCCCGAGTCAAACGAGACCACCCTTGTGTTTCTATGATAATTCAGTCCGGAGATATCCCTTTGATCTGTTTCAAATAATAAAAATAATAAGTATGACCAATAAAAATAGTGAGTGCCTTGCCTTTGGCAAGCACCCACTAACTAGAATGTACATTTCCAGAAGAAAATGTGAAGTGGTGCTTGCAGTGGCAAAACTCGCCACTCGGTTGCAAGAGTGTGGTACATGATTGCATACGAACCAACAAACATGTCTGTACGATGTTCTGGTGCTGAGATATGGCTTATTCATGTGTTCAGGTGGTTGCTAGGGTTTTCTGGATGGTTGGTATGGTGTTGCTAGGTGGTTGCAAGGGTGTTGCTAGTGTATTTTGGGTGGTTGCTATGATGTTGCTACGTGGTTGCTAGGGTTTTCTAGGTGGTTGCTAGGGCGTTGCTAGGTGGTTGCTAGGGTGTTCTTGGTGGTTGCTAGGGCGTTGCTAGGCGGTTGCTATGGTGTTACTAGGTGGTTGCTTGGGTATTCTTGGTGGCTGCTAGGGCATTGCTAGGCAGTTGCTAGGGTGTTCTAGGTGGTTGCTAAGCGGTTGCTAAGGTATTCTGGGTGGTTGCCATGGTGTTACTAGGAGGTTGGTAGGGTATTCTGGGTGGTTGCTAGAGCGTTACTAGGTGGTTGCAAGGATGTTCTTGGTTGTTGCTAGGTGGTTGCTAGGATATTCTGGGTGGTTTCTATGGTGTTGCTAGGTGATTGCTAGGGTATTCTGGGTGGTTGCTAGAGCATTACTAGGTGGTTGCTAGGGTATTAAGGGTGGTTGCTAGGGCGTTGCTAGGCAGTTCCTAGGGTGTTCTGGGTGGTTGCTGGGCAGTTGCTAAGGTATTCTGGGTGGTTGCTATGGTGTTACTAGGTGGTTGGTAGTTGTCACAGATGGTTACTATTGGAGTTCTTAACATTTTCTTTTTTTTTTCTTTTTCTTTTTTTTATATAGCGCTTTTAAGAATATAGACTGTTTCAATGCAGCTTTACAGTGATAATAGGAAACTAGAAAAAAAGTCTGATGAAGCAAACTTTAAGTTGGCTTGAAAAAGCCAGACCAGAGAGTTTGAAGAACTTAAAAAATAGTTTGAAGTTTAAAGTAGTTTGAAGTTTGATAGATGGATTAGTTAGAAAAAAAGAATAGTTAGAAAGAAAGAAAACGATAAGTTAGAAAGAAAAGACAGATTAGTTAGATAGATAGAAAGATTAGTTTCAATAAAAGAAAGATTAGTTAGAAAGAAAGAAGATTAGTTAGAAAGAATGAAAGAAAGAATGAAAGAAAGAAATATTAGTTAGAGAGAAAGAAGAAAGAAAGATTAAAATTAAAAATTTGTTTTAAAATTAAAAAAATAAAGATTAGTTAAAGAAAGAAAGATTAGTTAGAAAAAAAGAAAGATTAGAAAGAAAGAAAGAAAGAAAGAAAGAAAGAAAGAAAGAAAGAAGACAGAAAGATTAGTTAGAAAGAAAGAAAGAAAGATTGGAAAGAAAGAAAGAAAGAAATATTAGAAAGAAAGACAGATAGAAAGAAAGAAATATTAGTTAGAAAGAAAGAAAGATTAGTTAATAAGAAAGATTAGTTAGAAAGATTAGTTAGAAAGAAATAAATATTAGTTAGAAAGAAAGAAAGAAAAATTAGTTAGAATGAAAGAACGATTAGTTAGAAAGAAAGAAATATTAGTTAGAAAGAAAGAGATTAGTTATAAAGAAAGAAAGAAAGAAAGAAAGAAAGAAAGAAAGAAAGAAAGAAAGAAAGAAAGGTTAGAAAGAAAGGAAGATTAGTTAGAAAGAATGAAAAGTTAGAAAGAAAGAAAGATGAGTTGAAAGCAAAAAGGAAAGATTAGGTAGAAATAAAGATTAGTTAGAAAGAAAGAAAGAAAAAATAGTTAGAATGAAAGAAAGATTAGTTAGAAAGAAATATTAGTTAGAAAGAAAGAAAGATTAGTTAGAAATAAAATAAGATAGATTAGTTAGAGAGAAAGAAAGAAAGATAGATACGTTAGAAAGAAATATAGATATATTAGTTAGAAAGAAAGATAGATAGATTAGTTAGAAAGAAAGAAAGATTAGTTAGAAAAAAAAGATTTGTTAGAAAGATTAGTTAGAAAGAAAGAAAGATTAGTTAGAAAGGAAAGAGATTTGTTAGAAAGAAAGATTAGTTAGAAAGAATGAAAGAAAGAAAGATTAGTTAGAAAGAAATAAGAAAGATTAGTTAATAAAAATAAAGATTAGTTAAAGAAAGAAATATTAGTTAGAAAAAAGAAATATTAGTTAGAAAGAAAGTAAGAAAGATTGATAGAAAGATAGATAGAAAAAAGATTAGTTAGAAAGAAAGAAATATTAGTTAGAAAAAAGAAATATTAGTTAGAAAGAAAGTAAGAAAGAATGATAGAAAGATAGATAGAAAAAAGATTAGTTAGAAAGAAAGAAATATTAGTTAGAAAGAAAGAAAGATTAGTTAGAAAGAAAGAGATTAGTTAGAAAGAAAGAAAGAAAGAAAGGTTAGAAAGAAATGAAGATTAGTTAGAAAGAAAGAAAAGTTAGAAAGAAAGAAAGAAAGATGAGTTAAAGAAAGAAAAAAGGAAAGATTGGGTAGAAATAAAGATTAGTTAGAAAGAAAGAAAGAAAAATTAGTTAGAATGAAAGAAAGATTAGTTAGAAAGAAATATTAGTTAGAAAGAAAGAAAGATTAGTTAGAAATAAAATAAGATAGATTAGTTAGAAAGAAAGAAAGATAGATACGTTAGAAAGAAATATAGATAGATTAGTTAGAAAGAAAGATAGATAGATTAGTTAGAAAGAAAGAAAGTTTAGTTAGAAAAAAAGATTTGTTAGAAAGAAAGATTAGTTAGAAAGAAAGAAAGATTAGTTAGAAAGGAAAGAGATTTGTTAGAAAGAAAGATTAGTTAGAAAGAATGAAAGAAAGAAAGATTAGTTAGAAAGAAATAAGAAAGATTAGTTAATAAAAATAAAGATTAGTTAAAGAAAGAAAGATTAGTTAGAAAAAAGAAAGATTAGTTAGAAAGTAAGAAAGAATGATAGAAAGATAGATAGAAAAAAGATTAGTTAGAAAGAAAGAAAGAGATTAATTAAAAAGAAAGAAAGATTAGTTAGAAAGAAAGAAAGATTAGTAGATAGAAAGAAAGAAAGAAAGAATAGTTAGAAAGATTAGTAAGAAAGAAAGAAAGAAAGAAAAATGAGTAAGAAAGAAGTAAAGAAAGAAAGATGAGGTAGAAAAAATAGAAAGATTAGGTAGAAAGAAAGAAAGAAATTTAGAAAGAAAGAAAGATTAGTTAGAAAGATTAGTAAGAAAGAAAGAAAGAAAGAAAAAAGAAATAAAGATTAGTAAGAAAGAAATAAAGAAAGATGAGGTAGAAAAAATAGAGAGATTAGGTAGAAAGAAAGAGAGATTAGTTAGAAAGAAAGAAAGATAGAAAGAAAGATTAGTTAGAAAGATTAGTAAGAAAGAAAGAAAGAAAAAAGAAAGAAAGATTAGTAAGAAAGAAATAAAGAAAGATGAGGTAGAAAAAATAGAAAGATTAGGTAGAAAGAAAAAGAGATTAGTTAGAAAGAAAGAAAGATTAGTTAGACAGAAAGAATGAAAGAAAGAGATTAATTAAAAAGAAAGATAGATTAGTTAGAAAGAAAGACTGATAGAAAGAAAGAAATATTAGTTAGAAAGAAAGAGATTAGTTATAAAGAAAGAAAGAAAGAAAGAAAGAAAGAAAGAAAGGTTAGAAAGAAAGATTAGTTAGAAAGAAAGAAAAGTTAGAAAGAAAGAAAGATGAGTTGAAAGCAAAAAGGAAAGATTAGGTAGAAATAAAGATTAGTTAGAAAGAAAGAAAGAAAAAATAGTTAGAATGAAAGAAAGATTAGTTAGAAAGAAATATTAGTTAGAAAGAAAGAAAGATTAGTTAGAAATAAAATAAGATAGATTAGTTAGAGAGAAAGAAAGATAGATACGTTAGAAAGAAAGATAGATAGATTAGTTAGAAAGAAAGAAAGATTAGTTAGAAAAAAAGATTTGTTAGAAAGATTAGTTAGAAAGAAAGAAACATTAGTTAGAAAGGAAAGAGATTTGTTAGAAAGAAAGATTAGTTAGAAAGAATGAAAGAAAGAAAGATTAGTTAGAAAGAAATAAGAAAGATTAGTTAATAAAAATAAAGATTAGTTAAATAAAGAAATATTAGTTAGAAAAAAGAAATATTAGTTTGAAAGAAAGTAAGAAAGAATGATAGAAAGATAGATAGAAAAAAGATTAGTTAGAAAGAAAGAAATATTAGTTAGAAAAAAGAAATATTAGTTAGAAAGAAAGTAAGAAAGAATGATAGAAAGATAGATAGAAAAAAGATTAGTTAGAAAGAAAGAAATATTAGTTAGAAAGAAAGAAAGATTAGTTAGAAAGAAAGAGATTAGTTAGAAAGAAAGAAAGAAAGGTTAGAAAGAAATGAAGATTAGTTAGAAAGAAAGAAAAGTTAGAATGAAAGAAAGTTGAGTTAAAGAAAGAAAAAAGGAAAGATTAGGTAGAAATAAAGATTAGTTAGAAAGAAAGAAAGAAAAATTATTTAGAATGAAAGAAAGATTAGTTAGAAAGAAATATTAGTTAGAAAGAAAGAAAGATTAGTTAGAAATAAAATAAGATAGATTAGTTAGAAAGAAAGAAAGATAGATACGTTAGAAAGAAATATAGATAGATTAGTTAGAAAGAAAGATAGATAGATTAGTTAGAAAGAAAGAAAGATTAGTTAGAAAGAAAGAAAAAAATGTTAGAAAGGAAGAAAGAAAGAAAGAAAAATTTGTTAGAAAGAAATAATGATTGAAAAAGATAAGTTAGAAAAGAAAGAAAGAAAAATTGATAGATTAGTTAGAAAGAAAGATAAATTATAAAGACAGATTCGTTAGAAAGAAAGATTAGTTAGAAAGAAAGAAAGAAAGATTAGTTAGAAAGAAAGAAAGGTTATTTAGAAAGAAAGAAAGATTACTTAGAAAGACAGATTAGTTAGTAAGAAAGAAAGAATGAAAGAAAGATAGAAAGATTAGTTAGAAAGATAGAAAGATTAGTTAGAAAGAAAGATAAGTTAGAAAAATAAAAGAAAGATTAGTTAGAAAGAAAAAAGAAAGAAAGAAAGAAAGGAAGGTTTGAAAAAAATGTTAGAAAGAAAGAAAGACAGATTAGTTAGAAAGAAAGAATAGTTAGAAAGAAAGAAATATCAGTTAAAAAAAAGACAGATTAGTTAGACAGAAAGATTAGTTTGAAAGAAAGAAAGATTAGTTAGAAAGAAATATAGATAGAAAGATTAGTTAGAAAGACAGATTTGTTAGTTAGAAATAAAGAAAAAGAAATATTAGGTAGAAATAAAGATTAGTTAGAAAGAAAGAAAGAATATTTAGAAAGAAAGATAGGTTAGAAAGAAAGAAAGAAAGAAAGAAAGAAAGAAAGAAAGAAAGAAAGAAAGAAAGAAAGAAAGAAAAGAAAGGTTAGAAAAAAATGTTAGAAAGAAAGATTAGTTATAAAAAGAAAGAAAGAAAGAAAGAAAGAAAGAAAGATTAGTTAGAAAGAAAGAAATATTAGTTAGAAAGACATTAGTTAGAAAGAAATATTAGTTTGAAAGAAAGAAAGATTAGTTTGAAAGAAAGATTAGTTTGAAAGAAAGAAAGATTAGTTTGAAAGAAAGAAAGATTAGATAGATAGATAGATAGATAGATAGATAGATAGATAGATAGATAGATAGATAGATAGATAGATAGATAGATAGATAGAAAGAAAGGTTAGGAAGAAATATTAGCAAGAAAGAAATTTTAGTTAGAAAGAAAATAAATATTAGGTGGGAAGAAAGATTAGTTAGAAAGAAAGATAGGTTAGAAAGAAAGAAAGGTTAGAAAAAAATGTTAGAAAGAAAGAAAGATTAGTTATAAAAAGAAAGAAAGAAAGAAAGATTAGTTAGAAAGGAAACAGATTAGTTAGTTAGAAAGAAAGAATGAAAGATTAGTTAGAAAGAAAGAAAGAAAGAAAGAAAGAAAGAAAGAAAGAAAGAAAGAAAGGAACAAAGAAGATAAGTTAGAAAGAAAGATTAGTTAGAAAGAAAGAAAGATTAGTTTGAAAGAAAGATTAGTTTGAAAGAAAGATTAGTTTGAAAGAAAGATTAGTTTGAAAGAAATATTAGTTAGAAAGAAAGAAAGATTAGTTAGAAAGAAAGAAAGATTAGTTTGAAAAGAAAGCAAGAAATATAGATTAGTTAGAAAGAAAAATTAGTTTGAAAAGAAAGCAAGAAAGATAGATTAGTTAGAAAGAAAGAATAGTTAAAAAGAAAAAATAGTTAGAAAGAAAAATTTGTTAGAAAAAAGAAAGATTAGTTAGAAAGAAAGATTAGTTAGAAAGAAAGAAAGATTAGTTAGAAAAGAAAGAAAGATTAGTTAGAAAGAAAGAAAGATTAGTTAGAAAAGAAAGAAAGAGATTAGTTAGAAAGAAAGATTAGTTAGAATAAAATATTAGTTAGAAAAATGAAAGAAAGATTATTTAGAAAGAAAGAACAAAAGATAGATTAGTTAGAAAGAAAGAAATATTATTTAGAAAGAAAGATTAGTTATAAAGAAATAAAAGTTTAAAGAAAGATTTCTTAGAAAGATTAGTTATAAAGACAGAAAGAAAGATTAGATAGAAAGATTAGTAAGAAAGAAAGACAGATAACTTAAAAAAGATAGAATGAAAGATTAGTAAGAAAGAAAAATTAGTTAGAAAGAAATAATGAAAGAAAGATAAGTTAGAAAAGAAAGAAAAATAGATAGATAGAAAGAAAGATAAGTTATAAAGACAGATTTGTTAGAAAGAAAGATTAGTTAGAAAGAAAGAAAGATTAGTTAGAAAGAAAGAAAGATTAGTTGGAAAGAAAGAAAGATTAGTTAGAAAGAAAGGTTATTTAGAAAGAAAGAAAGAAAGATTACTTAGAAAGAAAGACAGATTAGTTAGAAAGAAAGAATGAAAGAAAGATAGCAAGATTAGTTAGAAAGAAAGAAAGATAAGTTAGAAAAATAAAAGACAGATTAGTTAGAAAGAAAGACAAAGATAGATAGATAGATAGATAGATAGATAGATAGATAGATAGATAGATAGATAGATATGTTAGAAAGAAAGAACGATTAGTAAGAACTGTTAGAAAGAAAAAGAAAGATTAGGTAGATAGAAAGACTAGTTAGAAAAAAGGATTAGTTAGAAAGAGAGGTTAGAAAGAAAGAAAGAAAAAGAAAGAAAGAAAGGTTTGAAAAAAATGTTAGAAAGAAAGACAGATTAGTTAGAAAGAAAGAAAGATTAGTTAGAAAGAAAAAAATATCAGTTAGAAAAAAAGACAGATTAGTTAGATAGAAAGATTAGTTTGAAAGAAAGAAAGATTTGTTTGAAAGAAAGAAAGATTCGTTAGAAAGAAAGATAGATAGAAAGAAAGATTTTTTAAAAGAAAGATTAGTTAGAAAGAGAGATATATAGAAAGATTAGTTAGAAAGAAAGACAGATTTGTTAGTTAGAAATAAAGAAAAATAAATATTAGGTAGAAAGAGAGATTAGTTAGAAAGAAAGAAAGAATATTTAGAAAGAAAGATAGGTTAGAAAGAAAGAAAAAAGAAAGAAAGGTTAGAAAAAAATGTTAGAAAGAAAGATTAGTTATAAAAAGAAAGAAAGATAAATAAAGAAAGATTAGTTAGAAAGAAAGAAATATTAGTTAGAAAGAAAGACATTAGTTAGAAAGAAAGAAAGATAGAAAGATTAGTTAGAAAGACAGATTTCTTAGTTAGAAAGAAAGAAAGATTAGTTAGAAAGAAAGATTAGTTAGAAAGAAAGAAATATTAGTTAGAAAGAAAGATTAGTTAGAAAGAAAGATTACTTTGAAAGAAAGATTAGTTAGAAAGAGAGATATATAGAAAGATTAGTTAGAAAGAAAGACAGATTTGTTAGTTAGAAATAAAGAAAAATAAATATTAGGTATAAAGAAAGATTAATTAGAAAGAAGGAAAGAATATTTAGAAAGAAAGATAGGTTAGAAAGAAAGAAAGATAGGTTAGAAAGAAAGAAAGAAAGAAAGAAAGAAAGGTTAGAAAAAAATGTTAGAAAGAAAGATTAGTTATAAAAAGAAAGAAAGAAAGAAAAATAAAGAAAGATTAGTTAGAAAGAAAGAAATATTAGTTGGAAATAAAGACATTAGTTAGAAAGAAAGAAAGATAGAAAGATTAGTTAGAAAGACAGATTTCCTATTTAGAAAGAAAGAAAGAAAGAAAGAAAGAGTAGTTAGAAAGAAAGATTAGTTAGAAAGAAAGAAATATTAGTTAGAAAGAGATTAGTTAGAAAGACAGATTACATTTATTCATTTAACTGACGCTTTTATCCAAAGCGACTTACAATTGCTATATGTCAGAGGTCGCACGCCTCTGGAGCAACTAGGGGTTCAGTGTCTTGCTCAGGGACACATTGGTGTCGCACAGTGGATTCGACCCGGGTCTCTCACACCAAAGGCATGTGTCTTATCCACTGCGCCATCACCACCCATATTCTTTCTCTCAAAGATTACTTTGAAAGAAAGAAAGAAAGATTAGTTTGAAAGAAAAAAAGATTAGATAGATAGATATATAGATAGATAGATAGATTAGTTAGAAAGAAAGAAAGGTTATTTAGAAAGAAAGAAAGATTACTTAGAAAGACAGATTAGTTAGTAAGAAAGAAAGAATGAAAGAAAGATAGAAAGATTAGTTAGAAAGATAGAAAGATTAGTTAGAAAGAAAGATAAGTTAGAAAAATAAAAGAAAGATTAGTTAGAAAGAAAGACAAAGATAAATAGATAATTAGATGATAGATATGGTAGAAAGAAAGAATGGTTAGTAAGAACTGTTAGAAAGAAAAAAGATTAGTTAGAAAGAAAGAAAAAGAAAGATTAGGTAGATAGAAAGATTAGTTAGAAAAAAGGATTAGTAAGAAAGAAAGGTTAGAAAGAAAAAAGAAAGAAAGAAAGGAAGGTTTGAAAAAAATGTTAGAAAGAAAGACAGATTAGTTAGAAAGAAAGAAAGAATTAGTTAGAAAGAAAGAAATATCAGTTAGAAAAAAGACAGATTAGTTAGACAGAAAGATTAGTTTGAAAGAAAGAAAGATTAGTTAGAAAGAAATATAGATAGAAAGATTAGTTAGAAAGAAAGACAGATTTGTTAGTTAGAAATAAAGAAAAAGAAATATTAGGTAGAAATAAAGATTAGTTAGAAAGAAAGAAAGAATATTTAGAAAGAAAGATAGGTTAGAAAGAAAGAAAGAGAGAAAGAAAGAAAGAAAGAAAGAAAGAAAGGTTAGAAAAAAATGTTAGAAAGAAAGATTAGTTATAAAAAGAAAGAAAGAAAGAAAGAAAGATTAGTTAGAAAGAAAGAAATATTAGTTAGAAAGACATTAGTTAGAAAGAAATATTAGTTTGAAAGAAAGAAAGATTAGTTTAAAAGAAAGATTAGTTTGAAAGAAAGAAAGATTAGATAGATAGATAGATAGATAGATAGATAGATAGATAGATAGATAGATAGATAGATAGATAGATAGATAGATAGATAGATAGAAAGAAAGGTTAGGAAGAAATATTAGCAAGAAAGAAACTTTAGTTAGAAAGAAAATAAATGTTAGGTGGAAAGAAAGATTAGTTAGAAAGAAAGATAGGTTAGAAAGAAAGAAAGGTTAGAAAAAAATGTTAGAAAGAAAGAAAGATTAGTTATAAAAAGAAAGAAAGAAAGAAAGAAAGAAAGAAAGAAAGAAAGAAAGAAAGAAAGAAAGAAAGAAAGAAAGAAAGAAAGATTAGTTAGAAAGGAAAACAGATTAGTTAGTTAGAAAGAAAGAATGAAAGATTAGTTAGAAAGAAAGAAAGAAAGAAAGAAAGAAAGAAAGAAAGAAAGAAAGAAAGAAAGAAAGGAACAAAGAAGATAAGTTAGAAAGAAAGATTAGTTAGAAAGAAAGAAAGATTAGTTAGAAAGAAAGAAAGATTAGTTTGAAAGAAAGATTAGTTTGAAAGAAAGATTAGTTTGAAAGAAATATTAGTTAGAAAGAAAGAAAGATTAGTTAGAAAGAAAGAAAGATTATTTTGAAAAGAAAGCAAGAAATATAGATTAGTTAGAAAGATTAGTTTGAAAAGAAAGCAAGAAATATAGATTAGTTAGAAAGATTAGTTAGAAAGAAAGAATAGTTAAAAAGAAAAAATAGTTAGAAAGAAAAATTTGTTAGAAAAAAAGAAAGATTAGTTAGAAAGAAAGATTAGTTAGAAAGAAAGAAAGATTAGTTAGAAAAGAAAGAAAGATTAGTTAGAAAGAAAGATTAGTTAGAAAGAAAGAAATATTAGTTAGAAAGAAAGAGATTAGTTAGAAAGAAAGATTACTTTGAAAGAAAGAAAGAAAGAAAGAAAGAAAGATTAGTTAGAAAGAGAGATATATAGAAAGATTAGTTAGAAAGAAAGACAGATTTGTTAGTTAGAAATAAAGAAAAATAAATATTAGGTATAAAGAAAGATTAATTAGAAAGAAAGAAAGAATATTTAGAAAGAAAGATAGGTTAGAAAGAAAGAAAGAAAGAAAGAAAGGTTAGAAAAAAATGTTAGAAAGAAAGATTAGTTATAAAAAGAAAGAAAGAAAGAAAAATAAAGAAAGATTAGTTAGAAAGAAAGAAATATTAGTTGGAAATAAAGACATTAGTTAGAAAGAAAGAAAGATAGAAAGATTAGTTAGAAAGACAGATTTCCTATTTAGAAAGAAAGAAATAAAGAAAGAAAGAAAGAAAGAAAGAAAGAAAGAAAGAAAGAAAGAAAGAAAGAAAGAAAGAAAGAAAGAAAGAGTAGTTAGAAAGAAAGATTAGTTAGAAAGAAAGAAATATTACATTTATCTGACGCTTTTATCCAAAAAAAAAAAAAATCTGGAGCAACTAGGGGTTCAGTGTCTTGCTCAGGGACACATTGGTGTTTCACAGTGGATTCGAACCCGGGTCTCTCACACCAAAGGCATGTGTCTTATCCACTGCGCCATCACCACCCATATAGTTTGAAAGAAAAAAAGATTAGATAGATAGATAGATAGATAGATAGATAGATAGATAGATAGATAGATAGATAGATAGATAGATAGATAGATAGATAGATAGATAGATAGATAGATAGATAGATAGATAGATAGATAGATAGGTTAGGAAGAAATGTTAGAAAGAAAGAAATTTTAGTTAGAAAGAAAAATAAATATTAGGTAGAAAGAAAGATTAGTTAGAAAGAAAGAAAAGTTAGAAAGAAAGATAGGTTAGAAAGAAAGAAAGGTTAGAAAGAAAATGTTAGAAAGAAAGAAAGATTAGTTATAAAAAGAAAGAAAGATTAGTTAGAAAGGAAAACAGATTAGTTAGACAGAAAGAAAGATTAGTTAGAAAGAAAGAAAGAAAGAAAGAAAGAAAGAAAGAAAGAAAGAAAGAAAGAAAGAAAGAAAGGAACAAAGAAGATTAGTTAGAAAGAAAGATTAGTTAAAAAGAAGGAAAGATTAGTTGGAAAGAAAGAAAGATTAGTTTGAAAAGAAAGCAAGAAAGATAGATTAGTTACAAAGAAAGATTAGTTAAAAATAAAGATTAGTTAGAAAGAAAAATTTGTTAGAAAGAAAGAAAGATTAGTTAGAAAAAAAGATTAGTTAGAAAGAAAGATTAGTTATAAAAAAAGAAAGATTAGTTAGAAAGAAAGATTAGTTAGAAAGAAAGATTAGTTAGAAAGAAAAATTAGTTAGAAAGAAAGAAAGATTAGTTAGAAAGAAAGAAAGATTAGTTAGAAAGAATAATCAGTTAAAAAAGATTGGTTAGAAAGAAAGATTAGTTAGAAAGAAAGAAAGAAAGAAAGATCAGTTAGAAAAGACAGAAAGATAGATTAGTTAGAAAGAAAGAAAGATTAGTTAGAAAGAAAGTAGTTAGACAATGAAAGAAAGATTTTTTAGAAAGAAAGAACGAAAGATAGATTAGTTAGAAAGAAAGTAAGAAAAAGATAGATAGATAGATAGTTTTTGTGTTGTGCCCTACTGGGCCACTGTAGCCTTGGCTCAGTTTGAACATTCAGCAATGAAAGTCTATGGGATTTTATGATTTTTAATATTAATTTTTGAGAAAACTGAACGTCAAATCAGTCTGAAAAGATATAGCAACTCGAGTCAGAACAGTCTGAAGGTCTGAGCCGAGTTAGGAGTTTGTAGAGTTAAAGCTCTAGGAGGAGTTAGAAGTGGACAATTTAGTCTCAGAAAAAGAATAATAACTAGAAAAAAAAGTTTGATGAGACAAACTTTAAGTTGGCTTGAAAAAGCCGGACCAGAGAGTTTGAAGAAGTTTAAAATAGTTTGAAGTTTAAAGTAGTTTGAAGTTTTATAGATGGATTAGTTAGAAAGAAAGACAGAAAGAATAGTTAGAAAGAAAGAAAACGATGAGTTAGAAAGAAAAGAAAGATTAGTTAGATAGATAGAAAGATTAGTTTCAATAAAATAAAGATTAGTTAGAAAGAAAGATTAGTTAGAAAGAAAGATTAGTTAGAAATAATGAAAGAAAGGATGAAAGAAAGAAAGATTAGTTAGAAAGAATGAAAGATTAGTTAGAAAGAAAGAAAGATCAGTTAGAAAGAATAAAATATTAGTTAGAAAGAAAGAAGAAAGATTAGTTAGAAAGAAAGAAAGATTAGTTAAAGAAAGAAAGATTAGTTAGAAAAAAAGAAAGATTAGTTAAAGAAAGAAAGATTAGTTAGAAAAAAAAGAAAGATTAGTTAGAAAGAAAGAAAAAAGAAAAATTAGTTAGAAAGAAAGATTACAAAGAAGAAAGAAAGATTAGTTAGATAAAAGGAAAGATTAGTTAAAGAAAGAAAGATTACCGTAATTCCTCAAATAAAAACCGGGGCCTTTATTTACCTGAACTGCAGAAGGTAACCGGCTTTTATTTGAAGCAGGCTTTTATTAGAGGCAGGCCTTTATTTCTAATTCCATCTTTTTCATAAATAATAGGATTGGGCCGATAGACGATGCAATCATCTATCGCGATGGCTGTCAGACATCACTATGTTGAGACTGCATTGCGATCCTTCCCGCCCGCCCTGTTTCCATGGTGACGCGTCATGCTTAGCACGCACGTGATCCACCACAGCCAAAATAGCGCTGTATGACAGGTGTAGCACTTTTTTCTAAATATTAACAAACTTGCTTAAACTTCCTAACTCCGATTCTTAAAATACATGTAAGAGAGTTTGTTGTGTCGTTTAAAAACCTTTAACATTATAAATGATCTTGATCTGTAACGTGAGATGTTTGTTTGGGCCGCAGTTCAGAGATTCCTGTCTGTTGGATTTATTACAGCACGTGAATTCATCAGTTTCTCACGAAATACATTCAAGTAAGTGGCCGGTGAACTGGGAGAAGAACAGAGTAAACTTAATAGTTACTTGCACTGTGATATGAATAAAACACCTCGGCAATATATTTGAATGAATTGTTATTGCCGCTTCCATAGACACTATTGTGTATTTTACAAACTATAAATGTATTGTTCTTCTATAAATTATATGTATTTAAATGTCTGAAACCTAAAATAAACATGATGTGGTTAAAAACACTGAATAGTTGTGATATACGGTATGACAATCGCTGAAAGTCCGTCTTTAGCTCAGCGTGAAAGCACAGTTTGAGTCTGGCAGTTATGTCGCGTCAGAGTGGGCCGACATCGATGATGAGATGTAGAGGAAAATATCTAGTGGAAAATGAGTATGTTACGTTATGTCATTATATGAAAGGCACAGGAGATTACCTATCAACACTAAATTTTCCCCGGCCTTAATTTGAGACCGGCCTTTATTTGTCTGTGTTGACCCCGCCCCCGGCCAATATCAGAGGCCCGGCGTTTAATTGACTACCGGTTTTTATTTGAGGAATTACGGTAGTTAGAAAAAAAAGAAAGATTAGTTAGAAAGAAAGAAAAGAAAAATTAGTTAGAAAGAAAGATTAGAAAGAAGAAAGAAAGATTAGTTAGAAAGATTAGTAAGAAAGGAAGAAAGAGAGAAAGAAAAGTTAGAAAGAAAGAAAGAAAGATTAGTTAGAAAGAAAGAAAGAAAGAAAGAAACAAAGAAAGAAAGAATGAAAGATTAGTTAGAAAGAAAGATAAATTAGTTAGAAAGAAAGAAAGATAGATTAGTTAGAAAGAAAGAGATTAGTTAGAAAGAAAGATAGATTAGTTAGAAAGAAAGAGATTAGTTAGAAAGAA
This sequence comes from Gila orcuttii, assembly GCA_026230005.1. Taxonomy (NCBI): domain Eukaryota; kingdom Metazoa; phylum Chordata; class Actinopteri; order Cypriniformes; family Leuciscidae; genus Gila; species Gila orcuttii. The sequence continues at coordinate 32,574,875 of JAPDVR010000005.1, read as the reverse complement.
AGAAAGAAAGACAGAAAGAAAGAAAGAGATTAATTAAAAGGAAAGATAGATTAGTTAGAAAGAAAGAATGAAAGAAAGAAA